>CM065917.1:10648500-11848500 GCA_033439105.1 Magallana nippona
CCATGTTTAGTTTAACCGAAAAGATAAAAGACATACATTTTCTGTTCATCAGCTACAATAACTTTTTTTTTTCTTTTCTTAGGTTCACAATAAAATTAAATGTAAATATTTATGAGGTTTACTGTTAACCTATTTCACTTTCTTATTTCAACTAAGGGTAAAACAATACATTTCTGGTCATCGCAATGAGTTGCTAAGTTACTATGAAATAAAAACAAGAATATATAAAGTTTAACAAATTTAATCAAAAAAAAGTAATTAGTGAAACAAAAATAATATGTGAGTATTAATTCTCTTGGACATATCCTTTCCAAAATGATAAAATCACCATAATCAATACAAAAAAAGAGTCACTTGGACTTGAGTAAACATCCTTTAAAAAATCATATATGAATCAGTACAAAAAAGTCAAATCAGACTTGATTAACGCTTTCAAAAAAAAAATATGTTGGCATAAAATCTCTTGGACTAATTCAAAAATGATTAATCACAATCAATACAAAAGAGTTATATGTTTGTATTAATTCTCTTGGACATATCCTTTCCAAAATGATAAAATCACCATAATCAATACAAAAAGAGTCACTTGGACTTGAGTAAACATCCTTTAAAAAACCATATATGAATCAGTACAAAAAAAGTCAATAAGACTTGATAATATATGCTTTCAAAAAAAAATATGTTGGCATAAAATCTCTTGGACTAATTCAAAAATGATTAATCACAATCAATACAAAAGAGTTATTTTAACTTTGAGTAAACACCCTTAAAAAAGGATCATAATTTTTCAAATCATATAAGAATGAAAACTACTTTTTCAAAAATTTAAATTAAAAAAAACACAACTGCTGAACAAATTAAGTTATACATTTAGAAAATTTAATTTAACCTTTACTGAGTATTTTCATATACCTTCACATTCTTACCATATACTATTATAGAAAAAAAAATGATCTTACATCTTTCTCTTGTATAAAGTCTAGTTATGCCCCTTTCCATACCAGACAAAATGATATTTCAGGTCAAAAAAAAAAAAAAAAAAAAATAAGAACTACTTTTTTCAAAATTTTAAATTAAAGAAAACACCTCTCTGCACATTTTAAGTTAAGAATTTAGAAAATTTAATTGATAAACCTTGACTGAGTATTTTTGTATACCTTCACATTCTACACCTTTGCATAAAAAAAATTACATTGGTCAAAAAAAGCTAACCTTAATGTCTATTGCATACCCTTACATTCTTTACCCGTTTTGCAAAAAAAAAAGAAAAGGTTTAAAGAAGCTAATCCAATGCCTGTTGTGTACCTTCACAGTCTACCCGTTTGCAAAAAAAAAAAGTTGGTTAAAAAGCTAACCAGTGTATAATGAGTACCTTCAGACTACCCGTATGCAAAAAAAAAAAAAACCATGGAGTTGGTAAAAGTGCTAACCAATTCTTATTGAGTACTCTCACAAGCTACCCGCTTGCAAATAAAAAAATTAAAAGTTGATTAAAGGGTAATCAATGTATATTATGTACTTAAACATACTACCCACTTACATGAAAAAAAAAAAATCTTTGGTTAAAAAGCTAACAAAAAAAAAAAGCTAACCAATGCTGAATGTGTACGTTCACAAACTAACTGCTTGCATAAAAAAAAAACATTTAAGTTGCTTACAAAAACAGATGTGTAGAAAAAAGAACATTTCAGCTTAAGTTATCAGTTCCTGTAAACAATTTATAGGCTGAGTTTCCTATGTGTCTTTGATCTTGTGCGTGCAGAAATCGGTTCCATGGGACTTATCAGGGGCCTATTGGATCTGACTGTGCTTGGAGGGGTTGGGCTTAGAGTGCTTGGAGTTGTGGCCAACGAAGGAGGTGTATGTGCAAGAATGTTGAATCCTAAACCAGCCCCCTGCGGAGTAAATGCTGGATTCAAGTGTGCAACGGACGTTGATGGTGGTGCTTCGGATACAGATGAGTTACTCGAAGCTGATGATGCTGTAGAAGGAGTATCCGAAGCTGATGATGCTGTAGCTGATGATGCTGGGGGTGCAGATGGGATACCCGAAGCCGATGGTGCTGGGGGAACACAACTGCAACATTGGCACTTCAACTTTGCCATCAACCACCGTTTTAGCAGAATTAAAATAACAATGATGGTCGTCACAACAGCCCATGCTAACATTCCTATCAAAATTTGAAAAAAAAAATTAACAACATACATTGGAAAACTTGTAGCATTATTAAAACACAGATTCTCTGTCAAAAATTACTGAGTCATAATCATTATCATCAGATGCAGACATGTATGACTGGATTCGGTTTAAGTCTATTTCTGACCTGGATGGTAATTTACCATGTCTTGGTTTATATATTGCACGATTTCCTTTAAATTTCTTTTTGGATATCTTAGTTCCACATTTCAGCTTGTTGAACTTATCTTTCATTAGAATTAACAAGCCAATAAAAATACATATACTAAAACCAAGATTTAAAGAAAGAATAAGTGTGAAACCTTTCCACTCGTCATCCAGGTTATGATCCAGGTTATGATCTTTTTTCTTCTCAGAACCTGCAATAATAATAATAATATATATATCATTATATATTTATGATAGTTATTTAAATGTTAGTGTAGACAAAAAAAAAATTATTTAAAAAACAAACTTATTTTTTTATTTTTTGCTTCAAAATATATCATTTGAATAAATAATTAAAACACATTTTTCCGAAAACAATGTATCAAACTAGCATCAAGTTTTTTTTTTTAAATCCTACCTTTGACAGAGACTAGATTTAGCTACATAGCCTGAATTACCTATATAGCTTTATTCATTGACCCGAGATAGCTTTATGCAATTTTGATATTCATGTAAAACAGACAAAAAATATTACAAGGAAATGTCAAGCAAAAAACCTTACCATCAACTTCAATACCCAGAGTCTGCATGGCCGTAACGGGAGTCTCTCTGGTAGTTCTCATGGCTGGACTGTCAGTAACGGGAGTCTCTCTGGAGTTCTCATGGCTGGACTGTCAGTAACGGGAGTCTCTCTGGTAGTTCTCATGGCTGGACTGTCAGTAACGGGAGTCTCTCTGGTAGTTCTCATGGCTGGACTGTCTGTAACGGGAGTCTCTCTGGTAGTTCTCATGGCTGGACTGTCAGTAACGGGAGTCTCTCTGGTAGTTCTCATGGCTGGACTGTCAGTAACGGGAGTCTCTCTGGTAGTTCTCATGGCTGGACTGTCAGTAACGGGAGTCTCTCTGGTAGTTCTCATGGCTAGACTGTCAGTAACGGGAGTCTCTCTGGTAGTTCTCATGGCTGGACTGTCAGTAACGGGAGTCTCTCTGGTAGTTCTCATGGCTGGACTGTCAGTAACGGGAGTCTCTCTGGTAGTTCTCATAGATGAGTCACCTACAACATATCAAAACAAATCTGTAGCCATTACTGAAATTTGAAAAAGTGCAGGGTTTTTGTGAGGGGTAGTTTGAGGGTACTGGTAACAAGTCTGGTGAATTAGACACTTGTGTAAATAGTGAACTGGACATCTGTTGAATTCCACTTTATGAATCTGGTTAATTTGACATCTTGTTATTTTTTTTTTATCATAATTGTAAACAACTGTTACAAACAGGAAAATATAGAAAGAAACACAATGTGCTTAAGACAATTAAAAATTTTTTTAAAAAAAAACTTAATCTCTATTTGTGAATAAAAACACTTAAAGTTAAAAACATTTAACTACAAAAGGTATTTATGTTTAATATAATAATTAACTTTTAACTAGAGGTGCCAAATTCACCAAGTGTCGGTGCTAGGTTGACCAGCTGACAAGAAAGCTATTTAAAAAAAAAATGACTTGACAGGCTGAAGAGTTGCAATTTTGCTCTGTAGTATTGTAATTAATAACATGGGAAGAAAAGACAACATATAGATATTTATCGTGTGGGTTGCACACCAGTATTACATTTTACTATATATTCTTACCAAAATTGCGAAACTTTAGATGCGGGTAGTGAGTTTAAAACAAATTTCTTGGAAGATCCCTCATTAGTGATTACATCTTTAACAATACTTCTAAAACAATTTTATAGCAAAAAAAACACATAGCCATCCACGAAGGTAGGAGAGTTGTTTACATCAAAGTTACACGTGTGCTTGAAATTCAAGCCCGGGCCTTTTCACCCCCTCTGTAAACAACACGCATCAAAAATTCAAATGACCTTGCATTATCACAAACCTGGGACAGTCAGACACCTAACACATTGATTTCATCTCATAAAAAAAATTCAGCCCGTCTCAGGCGGAAACACCCCAAATTCAAAGGGGAATTCGGGATTTATTTTGCCTCGGTCATGTTTTGAACCCTTCGGGGAAACTTTAGATAAGGTGCATTATGGGACAACCGGAACAAATGTTCCCTTGCTAAAATTAGACTCGGTCTTTTCCGTTTTATTTCGATTTTGATTATGCTAAAAAAAATCCCCCACCTAACGTTATGCTAAGACTGCATTTTTTAACATTTTTTTTTCTCTTTCAATATCTATATACATATTTTTTTGTTCTCTTTCAATATCTATATACATATATCATCAAATAAAGATTCTTTGGCTACAAAGCAGTGCAGTACTTACTGTTACATCGTTTTCCTTTGAATTTGGTAAATATGGCCATCTCGGGAGGGTCAACTGTTTGGCCGCATCTACCCACAAGAATGTCCCGCACGTCCTCTGCTCCATAATTCAATATTCGTATACAGGGCGCAGCAACTAAGTCGCGGCAGTTCGCTACACCGTTGTTTGCTATACATAATCCACATCTAGGAAAGGCGCCGCTAAATGTTGGCAAAATTGCCAACATGTACACGAACCCAAAAAATCGCTTGACCATGTGCATTTTCTCTGACTAATATGGCGTCCAGATATTCCCTCTGAAACTCAGCGCGTGCAAAATTGTCACATGACAGCATGGATACCCATATTAGGTATCAACGGATACTGACAAAAATGCGGGTCTTTTTTTTTAAATTAAAGTTGATGACATATGTAGTTTAATAGCACATCATAAGCAATATTAACAAACTTATTGTAATGTAAACCGAAACTGTTGCTGTCATTAATATTTTAATTGATTAAGCGATTCAATATTGAGCAAATAATAATATAATCAGTATTAATTACGTAAAGCATTTATATAAAAAAATCTTTATTTTTATTTGCTTTAAAAAAGATTTTGTTTTATGGACATCAAATAAGAAGAATATCATTTGATAAATCAATTTTATGTGACTTTTATTTAATTGTATAAGAAGAATAGATAGGCTAGGACGCAGTAGGTCATAATTTGCCTCTGTGGGTGAGAATGTATTTAAGAGCCAAACAGGTGTTGATACCCTGTAACTGATAACAAACATTGTGAGACAACCCTTAGGACGATGAACCCGGCCTCAACCTATATCCGTCTATGACACACCCTATAAAAATAGTTCGCAATGAACGCATTATGTACATTTCAATGTCAGTTGTAACCAAATTAAATTTTAAAAACCTTTAATTAAGTATTTTCCAAGTAAACACACTTCACTTCATAATTAACTTCAATTTATAACTATTCAAGAATATGTTTTCTCCAACAATTTTCCCATAGTCCTGTGTTTTATTGTCTTATAAAAGTTTGAATATTTACTTGTTATATCCTTTGTTATCAGGCCATTTCTGACATTAATTATCATTATTGTTGAGTGAAAGGAGGTGCGCGACGCAGGCGATGTAGCCCCTGCTTGTCAAGAGTATCATTACAGCTTGTTAGGAACGTGAGAGTGAGCAAACCTGAGTTTATCATCTGTAGTTTGTGCATGATAGAGAGATAAAAATAGTTGTTGATCAAGTTATGAGAGACTCTGAGGAGTGAGATGCAATTAGTTTGGCCATACCCAGGGAACATGTGGAGAGAGAGAGAGAGAGAGAGAGAGAGAGAGAGAGAGAGAGAGAGAGAAGAATAATTGAGTGATCGAGGACGCCCGTCACACCTTCAATAATTAAATATATTGCAAATACGTCTGGTTTTTACTAAAAACGGTTTACACGGGTGTCGGGGGAAAAAAAGCGCCAAATTTGTAGGTGTTGATAAAGACACTCCATCCCTTCTTGTCCGACCGTTTTTCAGTCGCAATAAATATGAGGTCAGGGTAACCTTATCCTAAAAGTACTTGATAGTAGTACCCCAGACCCTCCACTTTTCTCCAAAACAGTATAAAAAGAAGAATTTTGAAAAAAAAGATTACTAATACCCCAACGAGTCCCAAACGGCTACAGAGTATTAGACGACTGGGTATAGTCCACTAATGCATTTTCCATAGGCAGTAATGTTAACGTTCGGGTTCATAGCTCCGGTCCTAATTTTCGTTCAGCAACGAGGGACCTCTTGAATGAAAGCTCATCAAATTGTCTCTCCCCCGTTAAAATTTCGTGGTGTGAAGTCAGATTCGATTTCCCGCAAAATGCGTCTGTATTGAAAAACTCTGAAAATGAAAGTAAAAGTAGGGAATTTCACAGTTTTGAAAAGGGTGTACTTCAAACAATTTCAATTCTTTCCTTCAAATGATAATTCGATTTTGACAATTGCTTTTAAAATTGCAAATCCTCTTTTCTGACAGGTGTCAAGCATTCTGATTTAAAATGTCCCGATAAATGAATATCCACTCTGCAAGTATAGGAACTATTTTGCTTAAAGGCACTACTTTGTTGTCCTACCGATTCTAAAAATAGTTGGAGGGATATACCCAATATGAAACAGTCATTGTGGTTATTAACAATTCTAAGCTTACATATTCACTCTAGCCACCATACAGAACCATGATTCCAAATTTGGAAAAATTCAATACATAATTATGGATTTTGCAGCATTGATACACATGCATGACATTTGAAGACACAGTCCAGTCAACATTTACCTAAACAACATCTAGTTCATTGGCACTCGATGTTTTCCAAATAGCATATATTGAGGAAACTTTTATCTCAAGGATTAAAATACATGTAAAACATAAACATTCAATAATTTAACAAATTTATTTTCTTCATATTCTTATGAAAAAGCTTAAATATGTCTGATTTTATAAAGTTTTAATCGCACAAATTATGAGTTTTTCTTTAGTTACAAAAAAGAATTGTTTTCAAATACCACGAAAAAGGTAAAATAGAAAAGTATAGGAATTTCCCTATCCATCAATGTACTACATGTAGGTATTGGTCTGTAAATAATAAAGTTATGTGACTCTATATTGTGAAGCTCTTAGTTCATTTTTTGTTCAATTTTGATGCTAGCTTTAGATTACCTCACCTATGACGTCATAATGACGTCATAGTGATTAGTTGTTTTTACTCGTGCAAGTGTAATATTTGCTGAACTTTTATTTAAGCCTAATTTCAGATGAAATGCACCATGACTTTACCCACTAAAGATACGTCATAGGGAAAAGAAACTTGCTAATGAGGGTGTTTTTTATTTACTCTTGTATATGGTTACCATGGTAACAAATTTAACAAAATTTATTGAAAGACATATCCTATGAGTCTACAATTAACTAGAGTTCAAAATCTAGAAGAACAAAAAATACCCACTAAGGCTGTGAAATATGTAATCAATATTAAGTTTCCCGTTTTTAATATTCTAAAATATATGCATGTCAAAGACTGGGTATATAGCTTTTACAGGTTTCTTCTTTTAAACTTGGATGAGTGTAATTAGACATCATTGTTACAAAAATAAATTTTACTTACATCAAGTGTGTCTCACTGTTGTATTTTAATCTTTGATGAAGTTCCATTTGAATTTACATGGTATCTAAAATGAAATGTTTTGAATTGAATTCTACATGTATCAAACACTATCACCAACATTTGCAATTTTATGTCACAAGCAGCCATATATTTAAAACTCAGAGAGAGAGAGAGAGAGAGGGAGAGAGAGAGACAGAGAGACAGACAGACAGACAGACAGACAGACGTACCTACACAGGGTACATTCTGGGATTTTTGCTATCTGTACATTGTGGGGAATGAAGTGTTGGTACAAAAAATCATCATGGGGATGAATTTTTCTGTTGGTATATTTAGCACTTGTGTTAATTTCTTGTCTGTTCACCGTGGGCACCACATCAATGAAATGTCCGTCTTTTGTGTCTGTACTCTGGGAATTTCTTTGAAACTTATGAGTTTATCAGATTTTACATTTCCATACTTATTTTACATAAACCTGTAGTAATTTTTTTATCTCTAGAAACTTTGGGACTTAAAGATTTCATTCAAATTTACATTGTGTTTACTTGTCATATTATTGGTGAATGATCTTGTTCCAAATCACAGAAGGTGAAATCACAAAATCCATGTTTTCTGTGCTTACTTATGAAACTTTTAACGGTTTTAAATCTAAGTGTATATATTCCTTCAAGTTCCTTTTCTAAGATTTCAATAAGAAGAAAAAATCCTGATCCAACAACAGTGAAATACACACAACTATAATTTTTTCTTTAAGTCCTTGGGCAATACAGCAAAAGTTATTCATAAAAAGAATTTGCCACACTGCATACGCTCATGAAGAAGCGAACAGCAAATAAAATTTGACTCCCTGTTGATATTGATAAAAAAATGAAAGAAAAAGAGCTCACATACCCCCTCCCCAGTTACTCGACAATGCTACCCATAATGAATGGTAGGGTATGCATTAAATAAACAAAACGATAAAATAAAGGGACATAGCTCACAAAAAATCACGAAATTTATACTTCCAGCAAATACGCCCATCTATTTTTTGGTATTCCCTACTAAGATTCGGGAAATTCTGTTCAGCAGTAAAGTTATGCTTATGAACAGTTCATTTCTACATTCAATAAATTGCCAAAAGTCTAAGTGCAAAAGTTCCTACATAAATTATCGAACTGGAATTTCCTGGCTACATGCAAATCTAAAAATTCTGTCCCAATTCTCTGCAAAGTTTCAAAGAAGTCTGTACAGCAGTTTAAGAGGAGTTGATTATAAAACAACAGGACTGATGGGTCACAAATACCTCCTGCAATAAGTTACGTTGGGTATAATTACGGCATCCACATCTTTGAAACACAACAATACCAAGTTTTTTAATTGAAATTTAATCAATAGCTAACTGTATATAGCTACATGTAATGCATGCAAACATGCATGTAACACAAAAGGCAAAGAACTACTGTCTTTTGAAGAGATGAACCAGAATGCAAACAATAAACATAATGCATTATGACTGAAAAACTTCTCCAACTAAAAAATAAATTTCATTTCAAAGACATAATCGAATGAAGACAAAAGGTTTTTGAAGTTATGATATCAAGCATTAACATTTCTTGAAACATTTTTTAAATTAATATTTGTGTACTTTAGTTCTATACTATAAACAAGATTCCCCCCCCCCCCCCCCCCCCTAATATAAATATCAAATTTAAGATATTTCTGAAAGATTGTACATGTGACGATATGATTTCAATGCAAATGCTCTGTATACCTTTTTCTGCATTTTGAGTTCTTCCAAAATAATTTTCATTTAAAAAGTATTTAAGGCAAGGGTATTTCCCAGTATTACCTTTCCTAAGGATATTAGAATACTTCGTAATAAAACAATCATCCAACAGAGATTTTTTTTTAATCATTTTTAAAAAATAATGGAAATTTCCAGAAAAAGATACATGTATATACATTACCAAAAGTTAAGACAGATATTTCCAATACAAAATTAAATACCTATCATTTTCATTATAAATATACTTTAATTTAGAAATGATGTATGTATATGTGAGACCTAAACAGCATAAATATGTAATATGCAGCGAGCAAATATCAAGATATAGGTTGTATAATTGTCCATGTTGAAAAAAAAAATGAATTCTGTCTTCTTCAAAGTAGAGACAGATGGTTCGTACATGTAGGGGATAACACTCAAAGGCCGATAAAGAGGAAAATGGTGACCAGAAGCTGTGAAACAATTGATCAACAATGAAATACAAAGAATCAACCACGCTTTATGTGTCACATTTACATGAAACATTTATCACAGTTATGGCTTTTAACTGCATTTGTTGTAACAGTCTTTGTCCAAATTTTTTTTTATCCAGTTTTCATTGATATTAATTAAAACAATGTCAAAATATTAAACTTCTGTTTTGTTTTTACAAAAAATCTACATTATACAATTCTTGAAAAATGAATAATAGTATTACATGACCATGAACACTAGTTGTAATGACCATGAACTTTGCTAACATATAAAAAACAACATACACATGTTTAAAGTGTCTTAGTATATGAATTGCAGCAGAACTCAAAAGCACTTTTCACATGAAAAATATGATGCTCTAATTACAAAAATTGATGTCACTTCAAGAGGACTGATATAATGATTTCATCAAACATTGTTATTTCTTTTTCGAGCTTTAACCAGCATACAGCTCACTTTTTTCTTGATGTTGTCCCTTGGTCGTGCATGCAGTAGACCCCCATATTTCTTGCTTTGGGCCATCACTTTCTCCACGTCTTTTTGACCAGGACACTTATATCACCGGGGAAAATAAGGTGTTCCTATATATCCGGCGACAATAAGACTAAAATGCTCTAGATGGTAAAAAACACTTTATTTAAACTTTAGGTCGGTATGGGTGATTTCTGGGAATACAAAAACTACACCCGAACAATCCGAAACCTAATTCCTCTCCCTGACAATCATGTATATCACAATATAAATAAGAATTGAAAACAATAGAAATTAGCACTTAAGCACGAGTGACATATGTCATAGAGTAAAACTTAAATTTGAGTGAGTTAATTAAATCAAAGGTGAGATGTAAGAGTTAATAAAATAATTAAGCAATTATAACTAAAGTGAATTATTGTCTTGTACAAAGGGAAAGGTACATTAATGAATTCTTTTGAAAATAGATAAAAGAAAGTCAAATTTCACGAAAATGTCTTCAACAAGAGTTTGTCAAAATTTCACTCCATGATAATTCCCTCGCGCTTCGGAAAATTAGACGTCCTCGTCTAAAGAAGATCACCGGAATGATTTGTAGAGTATGCATGGTCTGTATCTCAGCGTCGTTTGCTTAGGTCTTGGCCAGAATATGCAAAATTTGTCCTACATTGCGGAAGGTCCACAATTGCAACACGGCATTCTGGGCTGAACCATATTTTAAACGAACCTTTGTCGTCGGACGCCACACCAGGAAAATTTCCTAGGATTCGAATGCAATCGAACGGTCGCTTAGAAACACATTTTAACATGATGGCCAAGAAATCCACACACGAAACACACAAAACGAGAACAAGTGTTCGCAGGGTGACTGATCCCATACTTGTTACATGCTGGATGGAATCCAGGCGTAGAGTATGTCTCTGTAAGTCCTGGGGATGTCCAAAACTCGAAAAGCAGCGATGCTGGTTTGATGGTCGAATCGAGTGGGGGAATCCTCCGCTCTTGGGTTGCATTTTTGGTATGTTGAATAAGATAATCTTGGGGAAAATAAACCCACTTTGTTGCTGGTACACAGGATCTAACTGCTACAAAATATATGCAGCAGTCCTGGGTAAAATACCCTTAGGATATCTCCACCAAACTATCACCGGGGAAAATAAGGTGTTTCTATATATGTCCGGCAACAATAAGACTGAAATGCTCTAGATGGTAAAAAGCACTTTATTTGAACTTTAGGTCGGTATGGGTGATTTCTGGGAATCCAAAAACTACACCCGAACAATCCGAAACCTAATTCCTCTCCCTGACAATCATGTATATCACAATATAAATAAGAATTGAAAACAATAGAAATTAGCACTTAAGCACGAGTGACATATGTCATAGAGTAAAACTTAAATTTGAGTGAGTTAATTAAATCAAAGGTGAGATGTAAGAGTTAATAAAATAATTAAGCAATTATAACTAAAGTGAATTATTGTCTTGTACAAAGGGAAAGGTACATTAATGAATTCTTTTGAAAATAGATAAAAGAAAGTCAAATTTCACGAAAATGTCTTCAACAAGAGTTTGTCAAAATTTCACTCCATGATACTTATCTCGTGCAAGGAAACCTGCAAACCTCTTCTTTATTTCTTCTTCTGCTGCTGTCCACTTCTGCCTTGTAAAACTTTGAGCCTTTTTCTTCTTGACTGGCCTTGTCTCTGAAACAAATATTTACATCATTACTGGTTGAGAGCACGAAAAGAGACTGTGGGAAAGCAATTTACAAACTGATTAAGAAGGCATAAGGTCAATGGGAAAAAACAGTCATCTAATAATTCTTTACACAGTAAAGTCTGAAGCTAAGAAAATCTTTGAGTAAAGGATGAGATTTTATAATTTTCTGCAGAGCATTAAAATAGTCTAATGTTCTTAATTCAGTTTTCCTTAAACTGTTTGCCAATTTGTCAGAGAAAAATTACCAGCTGATTAACCGATTATTAGATTAACAGATTTAGCAATTTTACGGTCTTAGATTTTGGATACTTGTTGCAAATGAAAAACGAAATCATTTACCTTGAATTAACAATGAAATAGCATTTAAGTCTTAATTTTGTTTGTAAATGTTCAAAAGAAAATGTTACTTATTATGATAGTTTCAACTTTTACCGGAAGTAATAAGAAGAAGTGGCTAATTGTCTAAAAAGCCAATCTTTTTACCTGGATTTTTTTTTTAATTTACTTTCTGTTATATCATGTATATAAAATACTCTTACATTATCAACTCTACATGATAAATATCTAGTTGAGTTTTATTTTCTATTTTTTTATCGTTGTGAAATTGAAAGCAATCAGAATTTTCTTAATGTCACATGCTCTAAAACAAATCACTTTTGATTTAAGAATTCCATGTTAAACTGATTCTTATGGTGCAAGCCCTGCATGAACTAATACACACTATTGGTAAATAAACAATAAAATGTGTACACAGGTAAGGTCAGTCCCCTGTGTGGTCTTTAATCAGATATTGTTAGAAGTACAAGTAACATGAAATTCAAAAGTTTAAGTTGCAAAATAAACAATTTCTTGAATGAATTTGGTTCATTTCACTTTTATTATCAAGCAATATATTAAACTAATCTAAAATGATTCAATATTGTTCAAAATACTTTGAATAAATTTATCACCTGGTAAAATGATGCAACAAATGACCATTTTATTTGGTGATTGATATCTAATTACACTTTATATTTGAGCATTTTTTTCTTCCAAATACCAGTATTCTATTACGAAATTTCTGTGTGAAATAAGATGAAATGAAAAATTAAATTTCATCATAAAAAGACCCCTGGTTTCACCACCACCGAACTAATAAAGTTTTATGTACAATGGAATATATTAAGTGCAACAAGGTATGAACACACAAATGTTGCATGGAACTTAAACACATATCAGCATAGATAGATAGCTAGGAATAACAATTTATTATCCTAAAGCTGCTCATCATGCATTCATATTACTTACCAAATGAAAGTTCTTCCTCATCTTCTTCTTCCAGCAAGTCAGGAATGAACCCATCACATGCTTTTTCCTCATTCTCATCCTCATTTGACTTATCTGATTCTTCAATTAATTCTGTGATTAAAATGAATTGGGTTTGTTAACAATGGTTGGTCATATCATTTTGAACATTATTCTAGTTTTAATAAGAAACATGCACTGATTACAAAAGAAATATGCGTCTCATATAGTTTGTATCTATTTGAATCACATTAACTAGATGTTTTTTTTCATGGTTCTGTTTTATATGAATGATATCTAAAACAACTGCTAAGCACTTACCTTCCAAGCTTATTTCTTCCAACTTTTTGTTTTTAAAGTATCCCATCTGCTTTCGGTCCATAAGCATCAACAGTTTTGCAACATCTGACCTCTCTATAATATCAGAGGTGCACCTATAATGGATGTTGTGAATATCTAAAGTATGGCCCATGTGATCAACTATCCACTTCTGTTGCTGAGGCGTCACATCCAAAGCCTAACATGAAAAAGAAACTTTAAAACATTTATTTAAACCTTTACAAAACAGAAACTGGTAATTACATAACAGTTAACAATTACCAGACTTTAGTTTAACATTTACTGGCATAAAACAAGGACAAATGAGTATGAACACAAGTTAAAACTTTTACATATGATTATTTAAAAGGGTAAAAAAAAATATACAAATATACATGTATTTACCTGGCATAAAGTTGCCATGAGACGCCTCATGTTTGTTCCTCTAATGCGTTCTGGATATTGCAGATCAGCACACTGAGTCACATGCTGCACTGAATCATATCCACGTAAAACACCTGCCCCTAAAAACAATATTCATCAATTTCAATGATGGCATAATCAGGAATGAATGTTTAAGTATTTGTTTTTTACTACAACAAGAGAATCAAAACTGTCACCTTAGGACGTAGAGTTTAAATTACTAGATAGATGTCAATACATTTAAATGAACTCAAAGATAAGTTTCTAGTTGAAATGAAGTTTAATATGATTATCGTGTAACATACAAAATATACACAGATAATGCCAACTAACAAAAACTTGTCATAAACTTACTGTTTGTTGCAAAGATATAGATGCTTGAGCTTGGTATTCCCGCAGCCACTCTTACTCTCGGATTACATAGGTGTGCCAGTACTTCCCGTACATGCTTTGGAATGATCACTGGTACAAATTTTCCACACTATTAGAGCAAACAAAGATTTAAATTAAATACACAAGGATGCATGATATGTTATAAAAGCATTTACTTTCAGAAAATTTAAGGCTTAATCTATATGTCTAGAGCTACAAATAACAAAAATTTTCCACACATACATCAAATAATTGTTTGATCCAGACACAGTATACTTTAAAAATGCTAATTTTTTAAAAAAATTTTCAGCTATAGCTTATATGTGCATGAACAAGTTGCTAACCTTCCCTCTTATTTCAATCACATCTTGTTCTTCTACAAGTTTTCTTTCAAATTCTGTCAGCGATTTCACTATTTCTTCCCCAACACCCGAGTCTATGCCAGTCTTCCTGTTCTGGTAATCAATCAACCTGCAAGTTCAATGATTATGTCAACACGGTATAGTTTAACTTCAATATTTTTGCAAGGAGAAAATTGATAATGTCATATCCCTAAAAATATAAGACAACTAGTTACACGTACATTTCTCTCAGTTTGACTTCTAAAAAAGTGACATTGACTTTTATTTCTATCAAAAGCTCAAAAATACTAATATGAAGACTATCTATCAAACTTTAACATTTTCACCTAAATTCAAGGAGTTAATCCATATTATTAGAAAAGTTCTTTTATGAATTCGTATAAAAGCCTTAAAAATACCTCATTGCTTGAACTTCCCCTGGACGCCGCCGGTTATATGTAATGAGTGCTGATTCTGCCAGTGTTGCACCTTTCTTGAAATTTTCGTATGCAAGGTTTCCTTTGTCAAATGATTCTAGTTCAGTTTTCAAGTATTCCGAGAGCTTTTTTACATCAGACGGTAGAGGAAGTTCAACTTTCTTATTTCTTCTTCTTTCTTCTAAATTGACTCTAGCAAGTTTCGAACACCATTCTAACTCCATAAGCTTTAAGAAGTTTTTAGATGCTCTTCTTTGGTCATCATTTCCCTCTCTAATTGCAAATCCAAGTTTTAGGTTGCACAACCTCTTCAAATGATAACCCAGTTTAATGGCATTAGAAGGGGCGTCTAAATTGTCGTCATTGTCATCATCCTGTTTAGCTACCTTCAGTGCTGCATGGGCTACCTCAGAAAAATATTTAGGTTGCAAATAGAACTCCAATCTTTGCTCAGATTCTGTTAACTTTCTAATTTCAATCAGAAGACGACTGGTGAGTCTCATAACAGCTGAGACGTAATGCTTTCGCATTAACTTGTTTCCTACATTTCTTTTAAACCAGTGATTGCCAAGGGCAATTATGAGATTGTCATTCTTAGCTTCACGTCCAATTTTATCATCCTGCATAATAGGGTAAACTTCTTTAACAAGTGTTTTACATGCTGTTTCTGTAAGCCGCCCAGCAATCATTGCACTTTGCACCATGATGTTACCCTTCGACAGATGACCTGAATCTGCTGCAGAGCCTGAGCACTTACTCTGATGTCTGTACAAAACATCAAGCTTAAGCCATTCCAAGCATGAGGGACATGGGCCATATTCAGAAATGTCAAAATGTTCATTTGGTCCTATTCTTCTTGCAAGAAAAATCTCACCCCTTTTCTTTGACAAGGTTTTCTCATTTTGAATATGGTCTCCTTTATTTCTTAAAATTGATATTTTCTTTTTACGTTCTTTACCAACTAACGTTTTCAGTTTCACAACTTCCGGCTCCTCATTATGTATCTTGGAATTTACATGTTGGACAAAATTTGAAACAGACTTCTCACAAAATGGGCAGAAATGCCTAGTATTATAAACACGATCAGATTTTTTGAATTTTCCACATTTTGTTGTTTTTGATAAGATGATTTTTCTAATAAAGATTTGCGGATAAGTAATATCTCTGTTAATTTCCTCCTCAACTATGTCACTATCAGACTCCACAGAAGATTCATCGGTTTCATTTGACTGTGGATTACTTAGTGGCCCAAGCGGTGAAAGGTAAGGGATCTCATCAGATATGTCGTCGTCAGAATTCTCAACAATATCTTTGTCCATGCCGTAATTTGTTGTAGATGAAATTGTAAACACATCGTCTTCAAAACTCTTTCTCTTAACACCTTTAACAGAGGTGGAGGAGGAGATCTTTTCATCATCAGAATCAGAAAAGTCTGAATCAGAAGGAATAAAATCTGAATCCTTATCCATTTCATCAATCCAATCATCATTTTCATCACTGCTAAAATTGACATACTCTAACAGGTCTTTAAGCAACTTTTCATCTCGAACAGAAAGAGTAGATGAAGTTGGCAATGATGGTTCTAGATAATGTTCATGTGTGAAGGGAGTCTCTCCACATACAGCTCTAAGGTCCTGCGTGCTCAAGGTGACGGGTGGGACCATCTCTTGTTCCTGCTCTTCAGATGCCAAGGGGGTCTCTGCAAACACAACTGTCGGTTCCTCCTTGCTCAAAGTGTGGGGTGGGGCCATCTCTTGTTCCTGCTCATCAGTTACCATGGGGGTCTCTGCAAACACAACTGTCGGGTCCTCCTTGCTCAAAGTGTGGGGTGGGGCCATCTCTTGTTCCTGCTCATCAGTTACCACGGGGGTCTCTACAAACACAACTGCCGGGTCCTCCTTGCTCAAAGTTTTGGGTGGGGCCATCTCTTGTTCCTGCTCATTAGTTGACAAGGGGGTCTCTGCACACACAACTATCGGGTCCTTCTTACTCAAAGCGTGGGGTTGGGTCATCTCTTGTTCCTGCTCATCAGTAACCATGGGGGTCTTTGCACACACAACTTTGGGGTCATCCTTGCTTAAAGTGTGGAGTGGGGTCATCTCTTGATCCTGCTCATTAGTTGCCAAGGGGGTCTCTTCACACACATCTATCGGGTCCTCCTTGCTCAAAGCGTGGGGTGGGACCATCTCTTGTTCCCGCTCATCAGTTGCCAAGGGGGTCTCTGCACACATAACTATCGGGTCCTCCTTTCTCAAGGTATGGGGTGGGTCAATCTCTTGCTCCCGCTCATCAGTTGCCAAGGGGGTCTCGGCACACACAACTATCGGGTCCTCCTTGCTCAAAGCGTGGGGTGGGGCCATCTCTTGTTCCCGCTCATCAGTTAGCAAGGGGGTCTCTGCACACACAACTGTCAGGTCCTCCTTGCTCAAAGTGTGGGGTGGGGCCATCTCTTGTTCCTGCTCATCAGTTGCCAAGGGGGTCTCTGCACACACAACTATCGGGTCCTCCTTTCTCAAGGTATGGGGTGGGTCAATCTCTTGTTCCCGCTCATCAGTTGCCAAGGGGGTCTCGGCACACACAACTATTGGGTCCTCCTTGCGCAAAGTGTGGGATGGGGCCATCTCTTGTTCCTGCTCATTAGTTGCCAAGGGGGTCTCTGCACACACAACTATCGGGTCCTTCTTACTCAAAGCATGGGGTTGGGTCATCTCTTGTTCCTGCTCATCAGTAACCATGGGGGTCTTTGCACACACAACCTTGGGGTCATCCTTGCTTAAAGCATGGAGTGGGGTCATCTCTTGTTCCTGCTCATTAGTTGCCAAGGGGGTCTCTTCACACACAACTATCGGGTCCTCCTTGCTCAAAGCGTGGGGTGGGACCATCTCTTGTTCCCGCTCATCAGTTACCAAGCGGGTCTCTGCACACACAACTGTCAGGTCCTCCTTGCTCAAAGTGTGGGGTGGGGCCATCTCTTGTTCCTGCTCATCAGTTGCAAAGGGGGTCTCTGCACACACAACTGTCAGGTCCTTCTTGCTCAAGGTGAGGGGTGCTGTCTTTTTGTTACTTAGAGATTTTGCTTTATCTATGTCTTCCAAGTACTTTTGTTTTAAATCAGCCTGCCTCTTTAATTTCCCTAAAATTAGAACTGGTGGTTTGAATTTCCTGCATTTAAAATGTTCACATTTTATATTGAAACAAGTAAAATTAAGTTTGTTCATGTGCAAAATCTAGTGATTCATACATTTAGAAAATAAAAGGTGGCAGAATCCTGATCTTTTTTCACTTACACTGTAAGTTAATTTATTCATACATCATTTTTTGGAGGAATTGGACAGTTTTGCACTGCATTCCCATTGAAACAATGTAGGACAAGTTGGTTTTAATGCACTCAATCAGCACATTGTCAAAACATGATTCATGTTTAAAATTTGCACATAAATTCATGCAAGTTGTCTGCCCCCCCCCCCCCCCCCAAAAAAAAAAAAAAAAACATTTATAACACATATCAGATGATTAATATTGTTATCCTCTTATATATTTTAATAATTTTGTTATACTGTCCTGCATTGCCTTCCCTCTCCAAGCATGCATTAGTAGAAAAACAACAAACATTTTGGTTAATATTAACATTTAAATAAAAGATATGCAACATTTTGTAGATAATCTTGTGTGTGATAGCATTTTACACAAAATGATAATAAAAAGAACTCATTCATCAATGGTTATTTTCTAAATAAAAATATCTTGCGAGTGTAAAAAAAATTATTTTAATTGTTATAATAATTTTTTTTTTTTTACTGATGAACGAGTATTTTACCAAAAGAAATCCATTTCTTGGAATTTTGCATAAATTAATAACAACATTCCAAAAACAACTTAAATTATACTTAAGGTATTTACTTAAGCTTGAAGCAATCATGTCAGTTGTGTCAAAATCTCTGAGATTGTGGCCATTACAAGTTATCCTACATGTGTGAAAAACAACAATGCCTAGTATACACATTAACAAACCTCTTTTGTGCATGAAGAGTAAAACAATTATAACAAAGATTTGCAATGAGTTGTCAATAACCAGGGAGGCAAAGTTGGATTTTTCGTACACAATTTAGATGAATAAAGTGAATAAAAATCTTGTAATACTTTTAATACTTTAAGGAACTCATTTCTTATGCACATTTAGAAGGCAGTGCAGAAGAATATCTGCCAATCCAAACGATCGCTAGAAGATTGCCGAGCATTAGCTCGACGCCTTAAAAAATCATACAATAATATAAAATACATTTCAATTACTTCGGAAAATCTTAATCTTACATTTCCTCCTCATTCCAAAAAGAAATTTGGTAGACATCGTTCTTCAACACATTATGCACAGCACCTGGCCACCAAATCCCACTCCACATACAGTACACAATCTGTCCTGTAGAACGGAAAATATAATAGTTGTCATGATCAACAAAGAGACAAACTTACATCACTGATCATTGTATATGAATTTTGTCTGCAAAGTAAAGCAAAATGTTCAAGTTTTATTAACACTTATTCTAATACGTGTAATATATGTGGAATTTTTGCTATAATACATGTACACAAGAATTCACATTGAAACAAAAATACCCCATTTATGTTATACCGGTATGCATGTTCAATTTTGGAAATACATAAACTTCTATTCTGTACTTTAAAATATGGAATTGTAGGCACTTCAAAATGACTTTCTTAAGAACATTGCCACAACACTTGAACATGATAATATTTCAATCAAATTATGGTTTTCAACACTTACCCTTTACGTAGGTGACGTCTTCAGCCTTTCTATACTCTAAAATATTTTTAAAATACACATTATCAAAATGTTCCATCAACAATGGAGGGCCACAGAAAAAATGTTAGCAAGGTATTTCTTATTAAAATCATCATAACATTTATTGGTGGCCAAATTAATCTTTAGGGTACTCTTTTCACACAATACAGACACATTTTTGTTCCTACTTTTTAATTAACCAATTTTAACCAAGACTGTTGAGCAACTATTTACCTTTCCTCTTTCGTCTGGTTTCTGGCATTTTCACTGTCTTGAAAATAACAAAGAAATGACATTCAAATAATTTTTCTTAATTTCACAATGACACCAAAATGGTTAGTTACAGAAGTTTCTTCATATGTAAAGGAGAAAGTAAACTTTCTTTCAATAAATCTCGTAAAAATACATATACAAATGTATCTGTGTATACCATCATTAAAACATGGGTGGATAAAAAACAAGTTAGGCACTTTTATTCTGTTTACAAAAGGGAATAATGAACTCAACAATTGGTCATATTCCTTAGATGTAGTCAAAAAGATGAAAAACGGCACATTTTCCCTTGTTTTTTGAAAAGAGAAAAAGAAAATGTGTCCACAGCAAACGCCAACAACAAAATTAATATATATATGTGATATAACACAATAAAATTATAATTTTCAACATGGGTGATGTATAATAGTTTTCTTTCTACCATTATCAGATCATTATTTAAAGATTTTTAATTTGTTTGGCCTTTCTTGTGTAAATAAAAGCTCAATTCCATTGTATTTGATTAACTAGTTGTGGTCAAGTTTTTCCTCGTTATTAATGTTAACAATAAAGAATGCACAAAGATGCCGGTTTCAAATATGCTGATAATTATATCTCATAAATGCAAATTGACACTCTGATCAACTTTATGATTCTTAAAATATAACATGTCTGTCATTGACAATGTAGACAAAATTGTTGCTTTCTGTGGGTCCAAAACTAACTCCCTTTTATCAAACTTGTTCCAGTTTTAAAAAGACTGTCTGAAGGTATACAAGTTATTGCCAAAGCCACTGTGAGCTTATTCTGTCTGTAACAGTGGGATTTTTTAGTCTGTCATTATGAGCATTATTGTCAAAGCCACTGTGGGCTTATTCTGTCTGTCACAGTGGGATTTTTTAGTCTGTCAGTATGAGCATTATTGTCAAAGCCACTGTGGGCTTATTCTGTCTGTCACAGTGGGATTTTTTAGTCTGTCATTATGAGCATTATTGTCAAAGCCACTGTGGGCTTATTCTGTCTGTCACAGTGAGATTTTTTATTCTGTCATTATGAGCATTATTGTCAAAGCCACTGTGGGCTTATTCTGTCTGTCACAGTGAGATTTTTTATTCTGTCATTATGAGCATTATTGTCAAAGCCACTGTGGGCTTATTCTGTCTGTCACAATGGGATGTTCTGATGTATGTTTTGCTTTTATATTTAGTCCGTCACTGTGGGGATTAAATGTCTCTAATTGTGGGCCAAACTGTCTGTCGTTCTGGATCTATTCATTTTGGTGTTATAACTATTTTATCTGATCTAAGTTTTCCTTTTATATTATCCATCACTGTGGGAATTAAATGTCTTTTGTTGTGGGCCAAACTGTCTGTCGTTCTGGGTCTGTTCATTTTGGTGTTATAACTATTTTACATGATCTGTTTTTCATTTATATTATTCATCACTGTGGGAATTAAATGTCATTTGTTGTGGGCCATACTGTCTGTCGTTCTGGGCCAAACTGTCTGTCGTTCTGGGTCTGTTCATTTTGGTGTTATAACTATTTTACATGATCTGTTTTCCATTTATATTGTCCATCACTGTGGGAATTAAATGTCTTTTATTGGATCTGTCTTTCTGGGTCTATTCATTTCCAGGAATGGTCTATTTTTTAGGATGTTTGTTACTGTTAGAAATTGTTTAGCTTTTGAGCAAATTAATACACAAATCATTCTAAGTAACATTCATCTTTTTATAAACATAATTACAATGTCAACATTAAATAAAACAGTCAGATAACTGTTCAATTAACATAAACAATTTAAGATTTTATTCTTTAATTATCCCACACATATATATATATTTATAAGTTAAGTACCTCTGCTTTACTGAATAATTTCATTCCATCTTCTGAAAAAACTTGTCCACTTTCGAAAGAAGATCAAAAGGAGAATTACACCAAAAACTATGACCAGCAGAATTAAGATAACTGTTACCAGTATCATTAAAAGTAAAGCTTCCATTTCTCTCCCAATAAAAATGTGTGTCATGCAGAGTCTGCAGAGTCTGCTGAGTCCGTTGTGTCCGTTTTTATGGGGAAAAATGACTAACAGAGTGGGTCTACTGTTGAATGTGCCTCAACTAAAGTAATTTAATCATAAAGTAATTCAAATTATTTTAAGAGAAATACTTGCCAAGAAGTAAAATTAACAATTAGCTTACCTTGTTATCCACTAGTATACTTTTTAATAGAAAAACCATTGAGGTTGCAAAAAAACACAACTGCACTAAACTCCATTTGTAAAAAAAAATACTAAACAACTATAACCATAAATTTCAATTTCTAAAACATCTATATCCATGTCAGAGCAAAATGCACATGCTTCTGAGAAATCCAGATGAGATTGAAATAGAATAATTGCACTTGGCATATCACAACCCTCCATCTTGAATATCTGTGACATGTGACCAATTACTTCCTGTTTCAGTTTTCAACAAACTAACTTTTAGAGATGAGAAATATATTTTTAAAATATGTATTTTTAAAGAGCTACAAACTAAATTAATTGATTCTGTTACCTCAGTTGCAATTGATAAACTAACTAGCATATGGAAATTCAGTATAGTTTATGTATTTTATCTCCAGAATGTATTATATACATCCCAAAGTCATTCCCAAAGTTTGATATTTACAGAAGGGTATATATCAAAGCAGAGTTTGTTTTCATAATGTTTTGCCTATAGCAAGTCTATTAAGTTTGATCATAATCCTTGCTTTTGTAAAATCATTATCCAGCGAGATGCTTCGACTTTAATCATATATAATAACCTTAAAATTCTTACCCTTTTGGCAGTACAAAAATGCTACATAAACACCAAAAGAAAAAAGTAAAAGGATGTCTAAAACCAGGGAAGTGTAAAATAGAGCGGGGTACTTAAAGAAAACACAAGCGGCACGTAAAACTAAATTGAATAGAAAGTAAACAAAAAAACTTAGGAACTCAAACTTTTCCATATTTTCCCCTGAAAAGGAATGTAAATTCTAGATACAACTATAATTCTTATAATATACAGACAGATAAAAAAAATTGCCATAATTCCCTAACCATTTAGATAGAATGTTCTATCATTAAAATGACAGATGTCCTATGGACCCGGTTTAACGATAGAATTCGTCCCATATACTCGCTTTGTAGCAAAAAAAATATATCGCGCTGTATCTCGCCTAAATTTTCATATGATTGGTTTCAAATTCCTACAGTGTTGCTCTTTCATAAGCCCATTTTATCACATCAACTGTTTTTGCAACAAAATCACTGCCACCTTTAACATCACTTTTGAAAATTCACTGTTTACGGTCGCCATGTTAATGACAGGGGCTGACAAATACATTTTTTAAGCACTTGCCCTCGGGCAAGTGGCAAGGCAAAATTTACCTGCCCTAACTCAATATCTACTAGCCCTACCAAATTCTTTATTGTGATTAAAAATAAACAATACACATACCGTACCATGATTTTGCCCTTTAATTTAAATTTTTCCACTTTTAATACTCTTCATGAAAATATATATAGTTTTGATTTAACATCTCTTCCTCTTGGTTTTCTTGAGAATGTGTTAAAAAATCAACACTTTACATATTGATATTTAGTTGGATTTGTTGTAAAGGTAAAAAAACAAACATTTTACTAACAGTTTTGGGTGTTTTGATAATTTCTTTCACCTAAGGTGAATGTCCGAGATAATAGGTGACAAGTGCACACGTGTTCACAATATAATTATAAACCTGTTATTCAACAGGTTCAATCAATGGTTTTAGGGCCGAAACTTTTTTTTATCTACATTCGATATGTAAAGAAACAGTTATGCTATTCGGAACTCATCGACTTCTTCACAACTGGTAAAATGGCTTCTCACGGAAGTTGTTAGAATAAAATTTTATTTAAAAAAAATTAAATGCAGCAATATTGCATTAATATCAGCAGGGATATGGTGTATATCGTCCAAAAAATTAGATCTAAAAATAACAACTGGGAACATCATTAAAGTTACCGCACCGGGCAAGTCAGGTTACAGATAATTATATGCATTTACGGATGAACAGTCAGTTAAAGTTCAAAGAGCTTTCCATTTTTTATCTCTCGAGCCATTAACATATTAAGGCGGGTGTAAAAAATAAATGCAAGCTAGAAACAAGTAATTGCAAGTTAAACTAATTATTTCTAGCTTTTGTGACGATTATCTTATAAGGAAACTACTTGAATTTTGTTCGAATGCAAAAAAAACAACAAAAACGTGAATGCGCATCTATTACGTTCATTCCATGTTAAAACACGATCTTTAAACCAGAGACATAAATAACGCATGAAAATATATTTTTAATGTTTTAATAATAGGATTTAGCTGTTTATATTTCGATATATTAGTTTTTTAGAAAGATATACCGATTTAAACTGGGGATACTTTACAATAGGGGCCGCGAGATTTCGATCAGTTGCCAATCTGTTATTTATGTCTCTGCTTTAATCATATACGTAATAAAAAAGGTCCATGCTGTATAATAATAAATTATTTTACCAAAGTTCATCAACTAAAAGTCTATAAAAATGGTTTTTTATCTAAAATCATCTAAACTCACCTTTTCGTTTATTCCACCATTTTGCGAGGGAAAACGTCAACAGATTGAGCATGCGCAACGGAAATGGCAAGGCCAAGATGGCTAAGGTAACGACTAGAGGTTTTCCGATGCTGGTAACAATACGAAAAACTCCGAAGATATTCGAAAACAGTTAAGTTTATGGTCAAGGGGGAAGTAACTCTTGCTATACAGACATTTTTCTATAAAGACAAAGTTGAATATAGACATTGGACAATTCACTCCGGGGATGTCTTTGTCACTGAAGTAAAATCATCCCCACAGTTCATTTAAAGACACTCCCCTTTGTGGGAATATCCCCACAATTCTATTTTTCCCCACAAAGTATGTTTGAACTTGTATTTATACCCACAATGTACCTCTCGTAAACCCAGACAGACAGACAGACAGACAGACAGACAGACGAGAGGTACGTTGTGCATTTTTTTACGGTACGGGGTTACTTTCAGTATATTTGAAACTTATGAGGTGCACATTGAGATTACAAACAAATGATACACTGTGGGGAATAATGTCTACACAAACACTGTGGGGAATAATGTCTACACATACACTGTGGGGAATAATGTCTACACATACACTGTGGGGAATTATGACTATTTATACACTGTGGGGAATGTCTAGATATACACTGTGGGGAATACTGTCTACACATACACTGTGGTGAATAATGTCTACACATACACTGTGGGGAATTATTACTACACAAACACTGTGGGGAATGTCTAGATATACACTGTGGGGTATGATGTCTACACACTGTGGTGAATAATGTCTACTCATACACTGTGGGGAATAATGTCTACACAAACACTGTGGGGCAAAACGACTACACATAAGGGGTTAATTCACCAAATATTGTGGGGTTCATGGTTTCCATTAACGAGTCTAAAACACACCTTTGTTTTTGTTTTCCTACCTTTGGTACCAGTGCCATGTAGTGATACCCCCTACCCCCCCCCCCCCCAAAAGACTGGCTTTATGTATATATATTTACATTTTCCAGTGTCTTTGCCTGTGATAACACTACGAATCGATTTTGTATTATACAGCCCAGTAACTTCAAATGAAGTATTGTTGGGGGTTTGCATAATTAATATATTAATCGTACAACTGCTGAAAATTATATAAATATAAGTAATAAGGAATCATTCTTTGAATATTAGGATGTGATAATTTCCGTCGGGGCGTGATCAAATCTATCATAAAGCCCTTCGGGCTTTATTGGATTTGATCACGCCCCGCCTGAAATTATCACCTCATAATACTCAATGATTCCTTATATATATAATCATGTACGTCTTTCAATGGTCCTAATTCAAATATCGTGAAATTCCATGCAGTTGTTTCAGAGGATTGGCACTAAAAGACTGTTCTATTTTCAATATATGGCCAAAATTCTAAAATCACAAAAACCGGAATTCCCCCAAACATTATGAATTCAAATTTCCTGGCATTATGCACATTGTGTTTTAAGAATCTACACAGTTTCACAAATTTTTTTGCAGTGGTTTATGAGAAATTGCACTTAAAGACATGCAACACATATTTTAAGGAAATCCTTCTTTTATTCAGAAAATGTCAACAATATAAAGAATTACTATTTCTTCATTACAGTAACATAGCATAGTAACTTCATCATTAATTCTTGTCAGAATCAACAACTCAAAACAGCAAATTTTTAGGTTTAAAATTCTAATACACTTAAGAGGGGAAAACCTCTTTTGACTAGCCACCTTGCATCATATTACAATCAGAAAAAAAAGGGGGGGGGGGGAATGAACATCTCACTGATGCATGTACCACATGTCCTGCTTCTGAAAAATAATTCAGTCAAAAACAATATAACACCATACATCAATACTTTTGATATTCAAGTCATTTTCATAGAAAAAGCACAGTATCTAGTACATTTTAAATAAAAAATTCATCTCATCTTTAAAGGACTTTAATCTTGAATAAGAAGCTCAAAGTGTGAAAAATACAGAGTTCAAAAACTTTTATCTAAAGGTGCTCTGTAATTAATCTCAAGGCAAGTAGTTTCAAGTATAAACTTTTCAATTGTTCAAACAACAAGTCGCACAACGAAATTTGAGAAAATCCAAGAAACTCCAAGTGACACAACAAATAGCATGTTACAATAACATTCAGGGCAGAAATTTATTTTTTTCTACTTTTCCTCGCCTTCACAAGCATGCAGCTGATTTTTTTTTAATGGTATCTCGTGGTCTTAAGTGAATTAAGCCACTGCTTTTTTTACTTAAAGTCATAGCCTTTTCTACGTCCTTCTGTCCAGGGCACTTGTCCCTTTCAAGGAAAGTGGTAAACAGCTTTTTTAGTTCCCCCTCTTCAGCCGATGTCCATCTCTGTCTTTGACATTTTCTTTTCTTCATAATTTTTCTTCCTGAAACAATGACTTGAATGATTAACAATGAAACACAAAATATGAGAAGAGATTTTTTTATACGTGTTTTAACTATTAAAATTAGCATTAGAGAAAGAAATGAAATGATCATCAGCCATCCCCTCATTGTCATGAGGTAAACCCCACTGTGGTGTAAAATGTCCATTGTAACGGTTGATTCAAATATTTGTTGCAGCACAACCTTAGTAAAAGGGACCATGACAGACAAGTAGAAAATAGACATAATCTAAAAGTCTAAAATCAGCAATAATAATACAAGCCACTGAATTTACCTGCCAAATTTTCTTTGTCCTCATCTTCATCCTTCTCGTCATCTTCCTCTAAATCAAACAAATTCGGAATATTTTCCTCCATAGGCAATTCTACCGGTCCTTCAAAATTTTCTGGCATCTCTTCTTCTTCCTCTTCTTCAGTTTCTTTTACTCCAAGAATGTCTAGAAAAAATTTTGAATTCTCATTGACAAGTATTTTTTTTCTTTCAGGAATAGGTAACTTACTGAATTATTTATGTAAGGACTTAAAAGTGGACTAGTTTGTAATCCTATTTTTTTTTTAATATTTTTTAATATTACTCACCACTGATCTGAATATCTTTCAATTGTTTTCCCCATATACTGGCTCACCAGTCCCATGTCCTGTATCAGCAGTAATTTTGCTATTTCTACCCTCTCCAATATATCGCTCGTTTGCCGGTAATAGTTAAGGTGAATTTTCATTGTGTGTCCTAAATGATCAATAACCCACTGCCTCTCGTTTTCTGTGGTATCCAAACTCTATCAAAAATTAAAAAAAAAATCATTATGATTAATTTTCAATTTTTTTTTTAAGTTAAAGAACTAAGACAACATTTCAATCAAAAAGGCCTTCAAATTATTCATATTTTTAATATAACGTCAAGCAGATTGTTGCTTGTATGATGAAAGTCGCTGTGACATCATAAACGCAGGTAATCTAAAATACATATTTTTTTTCTATCTAATCGGTTGATGAATAACAAACATAACTAAATTATTAAGAAGTGAACCTGCAACATAGTAGCCATGTATTTCCTCATGTTCGATGTTCTAATTTTGCATGGATTTCTCAGTTTCGCAGCCTCGGCAACTGTCTTGATAGCGTCATATGCCCGAAAAACTCCAGCTTCTGATGAAAGAAAATAATGAACACTGTTGAGTATGTAGAAATGTTGCTATAATATTTGCTGTTTTATGTGCTCCAACTGAATAAAGAATAACATGAATAGATAACATATATGGGATTTGTATTTGAAAAATTACGATGTGGGGTTCTTTCACTAAATAGTGCAGAAACTCCATTACAAAATTACATGGAGACAGCAACACAACTAAATAAACATATGTATAGTGTTTTATATCACTGTCATACTTACCACTTTCCAAAAAAAAAGGTTTGAGATGTAATCCTCAATTATTATACACACCTAACATACTTCCTGATGTCCATGTCATTAATTTCACAAAAAAAAGAACAAGCAGTAAATTCACTTGTTTCAAAAAATATTAAAAAATTGATTCCATTTATGAATATCTCCAACACATCAAGATTAAAATCGCTACAAAATGAACAGGCCTCAGAGTACTGATAATCACAAGTGAAGGCAAGGAAAGCACATGGGAACTCCATGATTCAAAAAATGGCTGACAATTAACTTCCTGTGCATTCAGTTCCAATATTTTAATAACCCCACAAAGACATTTTTTTTTAGGAAGAAAGACCCCACAGCACTACCATGAACTGATTCAACAATTTTCATATCTGTTACCAATATGTCAATATTTAACAAAACATAAAAAAGATCTGATGGTTAAATTACTTGACTATCCAGACTCTCTAAAATAAATAGGCCAAACTTGGGAAATGAATGATACTCACTTGAATTAGCAAATAAATATGGACTGCAGCTTTGAATTCCAGCCTTTCTACGGACGTTTTCATCTGCCAGGTAGGCCATTGCCTTTTTCACATCTTGTGGTAAAATAACAGGTACCCCTCGACCAGTCTGAGTAAAAATCAGTAAAATAAATATTTTAAGTGGTACAGATCATCATTTCTTTAGTTAATACATTTTATTTCAGCAAAACAAGATCATGTTCCCAGTAGATTTTTTGAATAACTTTGGGAGCATGTGTTTCACAAGTCTTTTTGGTGTCAATATATATATATATATATATATATATATATATATATATATATATATATATATAAAATAATTGGACTTCAAAATAAGCTAAAAGATACCTTTCCTCTAATTTCTATGACTTCCTGTCTCTTCAATAACTCTCTCTCAAATGTGGTGAGCTCACCAACCATTTCAACAGCAATTTCATCAGCATCCTTTTTCCTGGCTTGATACGATTCTAATCTGTAAAATAAAGATAAATTGCTACAAATACATTTGTACATGGTTCTTTATCGTTCACGATTTGATATTTTAGCAAAAAGTACTGTAAAATGTTTCGAAATAAATAAATACACACCTCAGGGCTTGCACCTCATGACACCGTCTTCTGTTATACAAAGTTAGTCTGGCAAGAACTAACTGAGCTATTTGTCTAAAATTCTCATAACTTTCATCTGTTGTGTCAGCATTAGTCAGGCTTTCTGTCATGAATGTTGCCAATTTTTTCACATCTTCTGGCAAAGGAAGTTGTGTTGGTTTATTAAAATTCTTTTCAGAGAGAACCATACGGGCTAGTTTTGTAACTTGAAGTCCCCATTTGATCTTCAATAAAGTCAGAAATGCCTTTGCTTCATCTTTCTTTCCTTGATCATCACCAATCAAAGCCATTGCTAGCTTAGCCGAAGCCATTCTTTTGATATCAAAACCCAATTTTACTGCATTGCTGGGGGATTGAAGATCTTCTTCATCAGATTCATCTTGTTTACTGCATTTCAGTGCTGCTTGGGCAACTATATCAAAATATTTTGGTTGCAGTAAAGAGTCCATGCTGATGGAATCATCTTTAGTCATTTGCCGAGCATTTATCAGTAGTCTTCCAGCAAGTCGCATTATAGAAGAGGTGTAGTATTTGCGCATGATTCTGTTCCCAACATTCCTTTGCATCCACTGGTTTCCAACATTAATTATCAATGGATCTGTTTTTGCAACTTTTCCTACCCCATCTTCTATCATTATTGGAAAAACTTCACCAACAAGAGATTTGGAGGCATTTTCATCAATTTTACCAGTGATGATTTTGCTCTGAATGATAAGACTTCCTTTTGATACTGTAAAATCTGTTCTTGCTGGACAGTGTGGCTGATGTCTTTTTATTACAGATATACGTATCCATTCCAAGCAGTTTGGACATGGTGTATAATCATCAATGCAGAAACTGTGGCTTACACTTCTTCTTGCAAGGAGCATTTCACCTTGTTTTTCTTTAATTACTTGAACATTATGCTGATGTTCTCCTCTTAACCTCAAGATGTTTATTAGTCTTTTTCTTTCTTTTGAGCTGGACTCTAGTTTCATTATTTCAAGAACTTCGGGTTCTTCAGCATGCTGCTTTGATAAGATATGGTGAGAAAAATTTGTTTGCCACTTTGTACAAAAGGGACATGGGTGTCTAGAATTGTAAACTCTGTCTGATTTTTTCACTCTTCCATTTTTTGTCACTCTACTCTTCAGAACTCGTGTCACATATATACCTTTATGTTCTTTGTCTCTCGTTATGCTATCCTCATCTATAACGGAATCATTTTCTTCAGAGTCCGATTGCTCTACAATGGTGGTGCTTCCTACTGAAGGCTTGCTAAGCATTGGCCATACGACAGAACTGTCACTTTCATCAGAGTCATTTATGAGTTCCTCCTCACAACAATCAGGGAATGTCATGTTACACTGACTTAACCGACTTATGACCTCCCTGTGGTCTTCATTTACTGTTTTACTTATACAGATTCCATTTCCTTTAACAGTTATTTTTTCACTTAATTTCAACTTTTTTCTTTTGAGTGTTGATTTCTTGATTACTTCTTCTTCACTGTCACTACTAAAGTCCTCTTTCCTTTTGAGCTCTGACTTCTTGAACACTTCTTCACTGTCACTACTTTAGTCAGGATCGTTTTCTTCATCACTGCTAGAAGTACTTGATAATTCAAGATTCTCCTTTTTACACCTTTTAAGTCGAAATATTTTAAGCTCCTTTTCAAAATCAAAATCAGGATCAATTTCATTGTCATCATCACTACTTGAAAATTCTGGCTGTAGGTCCGAATCCTCCATTGCCCAGGTAGGAGATTTTGTCTCCATGACTTCCAGCTCTGTGCAGTCAGCACTTTTGTGTGTCACATGCAGCATATTCACATCCCCAGTCGCCGCCGTAGGAGATTCCATCTCCTTTACGTCAATCTCTGTGCAGTCAGCATTTTGTTGCATCTCATGCAGTAAGTTCGAATCCGCTGTTGCTTTGGTAGGAGATTCCATCTGCTTTATTTCTAGTTCTGTGCAGTCAGCATATTGGTACGTCTTGTGCAGCAAGCTCAAATCCAAAGTTGCCTTGGTAGGAGATTCCATCTGCTTTACTTCTAGCTCTGTGCAGTCAGCGTATTGGTGCGATTCAAGTGGTGGGCTTGAATCCTTCGTTGCCATGGTTAGAAATTCCGCCTCCATGACTTCTAGTTCTGTGCAGTAAGCATGTAGGGGCGTCCTATACAGCAAGTTCGAATCCTCTGTTGCTGCTGTAGGAGATTCTGTCTGCTTTACTTCAAGTTCTGTGCAATAAGCATTTTTGTGTGTTTCAAGAAATGGACCCAAATCCTCTGTTGCCTGGATAGAAGATTCAATCTCCATAACTTCTAGTTCTGTGCAGTCAGCAATTTGATGTGTCTCATGCAGTAAGCTCGAAACCTCTTGTGCCTTAGTAGGAGATTCCATCTGCTTTACTTCTAGTTCTATGCTGTCAGCATTTTGATGTGTTTCAAGCAATGGCTTCAACTACTTCCTTGCCTTGGTTAGAGATTCCGTCTCCATGACTTCTAGATCTGTGCAGTCAGCATTTTGGTCTGTCTTTTGCAGCAAGCTTGAATCCTCTGTTGCCGCTGTAGGAGATTCTGTCTGCTTTACTTCTAGTTCTGTGCAGTCAGCATTTTGATGTGTTTCAAAAACTGGACCCAAATCCTCTGTTGCCTTGGTTAGAGATTCATTCTGGTTTACTTCCAGTTCTATACAGTCAGCAATTTGGTCTGTCTTGTGCAGCAAGCTCGAATCCTCTGTTGCCGCTGTAGGAGATTCTGTCTGCTTTACTTCTAGTTTTGTGCAGTCAGCATTCTGATGTGTTTCAAGAAATGGACCCAAATCCTCTGTTGCCTTGGTTAGAGATTCCGTCTGCTTTACTTCCAGTTCTATACAGTCAGCAATTTGGTCTGTCTTGTGCAGCAAGCTCGATTCCTCTGTTGCCGTGGTTAGAGATTCCGTCTGCTTTACTTCCATTTCTGTGCAGTCAGCATTTTGATGCATTTCAAGTGGTGGGAATGAATCCTCCGATGTTGGGTTTGGAGATCCTGTCTGCTTTACTTCTAGTTCTGTGCCGTCTGCAGTTTGTTGTAATACAGCCCATTCTACATCCTCCTTGAAACATTTCAATGTTTTAGGTTTTTTCCTAAATGCTCCTACAAGAAAATTATAAATGCAATTTTGAGAATTATGAAAAAAATTTATTACGGTGATTTGGATCATGTTAAGCACAAACTATAGTCAAAATATACAGTGGATTCCTTTTAAACTGATAGTTGATTTGTCAGAGAAAAATTATCACTTTAACCAATAACTAGATTAAACGATTTAGCGTTCTGTGGTCTTTGATTTTGGTATAGAATGAAAAATCAATCACTGTAAGGCTTATTTATCAATGTACAGTAAAGAAAAAACTGTATGGTAATTGTTTGAAACAAAAGTATTTACCTTGGCTAACCAATGAAATAGCATTTGTCTTTTTGTTTGCTAATGCTCAAAAGAATTTTTCTTTCATTACTATGGTTTCAAAGTGGACGCCATTTTGACAGGAAGTTAAAGAGGAAGTAACTAATTTTTTAACAACCCCTCTATTTACCTCGAAAACTTAATTTTAATTCCCATTTTTGTAGAAAATGCTCTTAGATAATTAACTACCTCATAATAAAAAGATAAATTTATCCAAATTATATATTTCAAAGTTTTCTATCCCAATGTAAAATTGAAGAATTTCTTTGATGTCACGTTTATAAGCCTATGAAATTACATGTTTAACTGACTAATTTCAGTGCAAGTCACTATTGGATTAAGTGGAACCCTCTGTATTCTTTTTTGTTTCAGAGAAGAAGGACTAAAATATCCAAATGTTAACGCACAACAACGGATGAAAATAGATAGCAATTGCCAATAGGTCACCAATGACTCAGGAGAACTGAAAATTATAATTTATACTGGTGATCTAGAAATCATATATCACATATATATGTTTTTTTATTTGAAGCATTGAATCATTCATTATCTTTTGAAAGATATAGTCTCATAACTGCAGTGGTTTGAGCATGGAAATTGAGTAATGCACATAAGCCTGTTATGAAAATTTGTATGCATACCCTCCTGCAGTAATGAGACTGTATCTTTCAAAAAATAACATTTAATGATTATATTTACATATTTTCTAACTCTTGCCTTGTCTACAAATGTGATTTTTACCTCAAAATTCCTGTTTTATCATAAGGGTAAGTTCAAATTGATAGAAGAGTCACTGTAACAGCTACAAGTGTGAACACTATTTACTAGCGACATTACATTTTACAGCATTCAACGTTTGTGACGTCATAATAAAACTCATCATTGTAACCATTGAATACCCTGTCTGTGTTATGGTACTATATCTGCAGTCACTTTTCACACACACTTAACATGCAAAAAAATGTGGAATGTAAATATATTTGAATTAACCATTTTTAAAAACAAACTTTGAAAATCATGTCAAAGCTGCTTGGTCCGATTTTATATCAAATTTTGTGTTCACTTTTAAACGATAGTTTTGTTGAGTATTTGTATAATGATAAATATTGCAGTAGTTTTCCCGGTCAATCAAACCACATCTAATGAGAAAATGTTATACATACAGTTGTAGCGCGTCATTTCACGCCCAACGTCGAGACTGGTATGGTTGTATTACAAATTTGACATTTGTTATAAATAAAAAAGATTTTCAAAATGTTTTGGCAAATCCAAGATAGTGCTACGTACATTTTCAAAAATCTATCTGAAGTTTGTTTTGTTTACAATCTATGCTTTACATGCTGGTCGTATAAACCAAATCATTTGGAGATGAAACCCAATGGTTCCTTATTCTTAACACTCCCATGATGCATTAGGGTTTGTTTTTTGTTTGCCTATAAAGAAATTATTTTTATTTACTTTGAATATTTCTAACTTAGAAAGGAGATTGATTCTGCTGGTGAAAATACATGAAAATCTATAACTTTGTAATCAATGGAAAATTATTTGCTTCTATAAAAACCAAAAAATCTGACCAAGTAGCTTTAAATAACCCATCACAACTAACAGATAAACAAGGCCAAAATTCAAAAATCTGACTTGTTTCCCCTTAGAATCTCAGCTTCTTCTTTTTTTCAAGTAATGAAATTACTCTCATTATTTTTTGAAACACAATTTCATTTATAAACAGAAAATGTTTAATCAAGGTGTTCATCAGGTTGCTTGTAAGGGAAAACAATCCAAATTCAATTTAAACTGATCAAACAATTTAACAAAATTTATTACTATTGCCCATTTCTGTGAACTTTTCCAATTCTCCTGGAAATACCTCAATTCTAGAATTTGGCTTTGGGAATATTCTGCATAAAATCATGAGAACAAATTTCATAACAAAGCACTGTCTGATATGTAAATCATTTTTAACAAATAGAAACTCTGCCACTTTGCATGACTAATATTAAGTTGGAAGATGCATATGTAACTATGCATTTTCCATATTTAGAAAATAGTGGAAAATTGTGTATAGGACATTTCAAATTTGAAAAATTTAAGACAATTTAGGGTAGATAATAAATATTGTTTTTAAATGCAATTTTCTTAAAAATTTCTTCTTTCCTATAGGTCAATTATTTTTAAATTCTAATGATGCTACACATGCAACTTAGTGATTACTTCATTTAACCTGTGAACTATATCCAACATCTAACCTTTAAGCATTAACAACAAATCTTAGCACACTTACAGAGCATCATCACTCCTGCAGTAAAATCCTCCGTCCTTGGCTTTGACAGGCCACAATACATTTTTTGGTGTCTGTGGAAGGTGTACCCAATAAAAACCAGTTCTTGTAATTGATGCATTAGAAACGATCGTAATTGGTGCTTTAAACATGATCTGGAAAAAGGGAAAAAATTATTTACACTTCAAAATCATGTTACTTTTCATCATCTTCTACTGCTACTGGGGTAGGGACTCGCTTTGTGATCGGCAACTTCGCCGGAATTTCCCCCGAAAGAGAATTTGAATTTGAAGTCACCCTGTATTCTTACTTCACAATATTGAAAATTAACCCAAAGGCAATAATGATAATTATCAAATTTGAAAGACTCTGTTAACCCCTGTTGTGATTAATGACTCGCGACTGTCTTATCTTTATTGGTTATAAATACGGGTGATGCAACCACATATACAGTACTGTGCATTGAAAATTACAAAAGATGTTTATTACTTTCAAAGCTGTTATTAATTAGTTGGTAACTTGTAATTAGTTCACTACTATGCCAAATTAAAGCTAAAATAATCATAAAACCGTTGTCTACAGTTATCTTCAACATCAACCAAATCCACTACATAAGGATGTAATTGGGTCAAAGGGTAGGACTAATATCTCCAAAATACACAAGTACATAGACTGATTTAAGTTGTCATTTAGCTAACACAATTACAAAATATTTCATCTATAAAATGTATAAATACATCAAAAAATTAAACAAATTGGATAAGTTTTTAAAATTTTTAGAAGTTGTTTTAATTTTTTTTATTGACTTGCTTCTAATTTAATTTAAATTAAATTAAAATTTTGCCCTAGGTTGGTATATATTTAATTATTTAATCAAATTATTTAATTAGTTTAAAGAAAAGTTCATTCAATAAATCTATTGATCAATGAATTATAAATTAAAAGCCTGTTTTCATTTATGCTGATATCTTTTACCCAGGAGGAAGATATTTAACCTTTGTTGGAATTTGAAAGTTTACATTATCGATTTCATAATCAATTGTGTGCTTTCGATTCAATTTGATTATCGATAGTATAATTGGTCTGATTTTACAACACTATAGGATGAAAAGACGTGTAGAAAGGTGTTTTGAACAAAAATAATATGAGAACCTCTGCACTTGCAAGGAATATCTAATGAACGATGAAACAAGACAGACTGAAATACAGGCACAGATGCTTCCAAAATCCTCGATAATTGTAGGCTGTTTTCCTGTGTATGTTAAAACATCGCACATGTGCAAACCACACACTGTGGCAGATCAAGCAATGTCAATGCAAAATAATGCGGATAACTTGAAAATTTTTTCGAAGAATAAATATATTTGTGTTTTATTGATTGTTGTTTCCTTTCTTCCTTATTACAACCATTTTACTTCAATGTGTAGTTCATGCATTTGGAAGTCCGTGCAACCTGAATGCCTCGATCGGAAAGCAACCGACTGTAACTTTCTCAACCACTATATCGAAACTAATATGGCGACCAAATGCTTTTATGAATTCATGTCAGCTTTAACAAAATTTCTGTCTAACAATGTACTGGTAAGAAACAGTACTCAGTGAGTACTTTTTTTTGCAATAATACGAAAAGACTTGGAAGTCCTTTAAAATGTTGTATTTAGTTAAGTTTATCTTTCTATTAAATAAAATAGGTAAAACTGATATCCAAATATTATGACATTTCAACTCTGTCAAATTAAACATCTGACCAATAAAATAGGCTTATTGACTGGCAATCGTCATCCATCCATGCAAGATATTTTCCTCATATTTATTTTTTGGGATTTAAGATCAAGTTAAAAATAAACAAAATAAAATCATTTACACGCATACTCTGTTGGCGAACGTTAAAGTTACAGCTAACTTACCAAGTTCAACAACCACAGTCTTTTCCCTCCGAGCTCGATCATAAACAGTATTTGCCAACAACAAGAGGCAAAAAATTAGGTCAAAAATGAATGAAACTTTCATAAAAAGATAGAAGTGACTCGGTTGAAAGATCGATGATAATTTTAAAGATAACGTCGATAAAACGTAACAAAAAATACCTAAAAATTCATATCTCAACATTGTGCAGCATGTGACTGTAAATTATGATAAACGATCCCGATCTATGCCGAATACAGACGATCCCGATTGTCCCCAAAAATGATTACGGTTTGAACGGCTTTGTTGCGTTAATTGTCTTTACTCTTAAATTTATATCAAACAAAATATGTCGAAAAAAAAATAATGAAAAGGTCCAGATATAAATGACTGCACTTCAAACGCGTCGCTCCACGTTAAGACGATTGTCACGACAGAACAGTTCACAAATTGCGTTTAAAAAGGCATAGTTTATTTCAATTTTTGTTGCACTACATATATATATATAAAACCATACTTTGTTATTTTTACGTACATAGAGAATCAGTCTTCACTTACCACAGTTTCGTCATGCCTCATGTTAGAACCCCACGCTTCCTAAATCCCATCACAATTGCATCTGGAAACCCCACATCACTTCTGCGGAAATTTGATTTGCGCATGCGCCGATTTTCGGAACTCCTTGGATAACTTCTATAATGCAAATTTTCGGAAGATTTTGCAAATTTTACGGTGTTGTCCGTACAGCATGGTTAATGACATGTCTGTATGTGTCTGAAAATTTTTGTGGGGTTAATTCTAATTTTAGATTTTTTGACCTCGCTTTGTCATTTCTTACGTAAATAAACCACTTTATTATGGGGTTAACCCCACAATTAGAAAATAACCCCACAGACCTGGAAAATACGCAAATTTTACCCCACAATGTACCTCTGTTAAGAACAGACAGACAGACAAAGAGACAGAAAGAGAGACAGAGACAGATAGACAGTCAGAAAGAGAGAAAAAGAGACAGAGACAGAGAGAAAAAAGAGACAGAAAGAGAGAGAAGACAGATAACAAACAACTACACATCTTCATGCACAACACATTTGTACAACCTAAAGACCCCCCCCCCCTTTTAAACATTCAATATCAACCCCACCCCCAAAAAATTAATCTATTGTTTCAATATATGAATAGATAAAGATAGGTAAATATCTACTTAAAATGAATACAGATAATTTCATTCAATTTTGATTATGATAAACAAAGATAGGTTTTATGGATCAAGTACTAAGCAATATGGTAGGCTTTCACATGTTTAAGTGTCCATACACACTGTAGTTTGTACAACATGCACGACAGATTTATTTATGCAAATTTAATGCAAATCTTTAATCATAAAAATAGAATTGGAACCTACCGGGCATTAATACAACTCCCATACAACGCAAACTAATATTAGATAGCTGAACACTGCTTGAATGAAGTACATTCCCTCACTGTAAACTTTCTGCTTCTCTACTTTCACTTTTACTCGCTTGAAATGATCGCACTAAAAACCCAAAGTGGGTCTCAAATTTTTAAAATGTCTTCTAAACTCATATATGAGTAGAAATACACATACATTATTATTTTTTTGTACATAAAAACTCAAAATAAATAACATTCAAGTTAAAATCACAATAATTTCTTTAATTCATTAAATTGGTTTTCTGAGAATCCCAGGGGAGGGGGGAGGGAGTGCGTGTTGTGATGGATTTTTTCCTATAGAAGTTGTTTTTTAAATGATTAAACTTGTTGAACTTGTTGGAAATTTAATTTGTTCACATAAATGAGATGATGTACAAAAGAGAAACACACGTTTATCATAATAATTGCAAATAAACAAGGAATATGCCTTACCAGCATGGGGCTCAATATGGGTATAGTCCACTAATGCATTTTCCATAGGCAGTAATGTTAACGTTCGGGTTCATAGCTCCGGCCCTAATTTTCGTTCAGCAACGAGGGACCTCTTGAATGAAAGCTCATCAAATTGTCTCTCCAAATTTCGTGGTGTGAAGTCAGATTCGATTTCCCGCAAAATGCGTCTGTATTGAAAAACTCTGAAAATGAAAGTAAAAGTAGGGAATTTCAGAGTTTTGAAAAGGGTGTACTTCAAACAATTTCAATTCTTTCCTTCAAATGATAATTCGATTTTGACAATTGCTTTTAAAATTGCAAATCCTCTTTTCTGACAGGTGTCAAGCATTCTGATTTAAAATGTCCCGATAAATGAATATCCACTCTGCAAGTATAGGAACTATTTTGCTTAAAGACACTACTTTGTTGTCCTACCGATTCTAAAAATAGTTGGAGGGATATACCCGACTAAAATTAATCCCAAGCAGTCAAAATGTCCGATGTCTCTGAATTCTTGTAAGTAAAATCTTCTTCTTTTTTTTTTATTAGAAATTTAATAAAATTATATTTGTATTTAATATTGATAATTTTATTCAATTTATAATTTGTAATTGTTCTATTTAACACCATGCAGTTAAAAAACATAAGAATTAACGCAAGGTTAATATTAGAACATTAGAATATGAGAGGAAGTTAGTGTTATTTGATTTTTTTTTAATTCTGCATTTTTTTTATGCATGTGGCTATTGATGTTATATCTTTATTTATTCTAACTATTATTTTTGTACAGTGACTTTGCAACAACTGCCGAATTAGACAAATTATGGGATGAAATAGAAGAGGAACTGAAGGATAAAAGTGACCAGTCTCCCTCTTTTCCACACAGCCTTCCCAATACCATGGTGTCCGAGCCCAGTCATCGGAACATACAGAAATCGTCGGAGAAAACATCGCCTTCTCTTCTCAAGACTCTGCTGCAGAGTTCCGCAACAACAACGATTACACCCTCTCCTCTACAAACCTCTATTAAAGCGGGAAAAACCTCGATGTCCTCTCTCAATAGGAAGAAAGGGGCTACTGAGACAGAAAGTATACCCTCTGTTCTAAAAAATGTTCCCCAAAATACAATGGCTGCTAAGACATCTACACCGCTCTTTCGACAAAATTCAAAGGTGGCTATTTCTACGGCACCCACGGCACCAGTCATGGAGGAGTATGATACAAGTAGTACAATGCCAGGGCTACCTTTCAACAGGTAAGAATGTTTTTTACTATTACATATTGAGTAAAAATAATAAAATATTATTCATTTTAAAAAAAACCTAATAAAATAGAAAAAAAGTAACTGATATTTTTTTTTCTATTCAACAATATTATTATATAAGTGCTTAAAAATGTGTATGCATTATTTAATAGCTACGCTACATGCACGGCCAGTGCTTCGTCGCCAACTTATTCACCAGCCCATGATGAGAACTGGCCTCCAACTTTAACCCCCGAAGACCATGACGAAATAAATTTCTCATTAATGAATGCTGAGGACTCTATCCTTACTACGTTTAGGTGAGCCAATCTACATGTACATATTAACTTCTTCATGCTTTTTAAGTAACAAATTTCTTTACTCAAAACCTTTTCTATATTTTCGTTGATCATATTTAGGAAAACTATTTATATATTTATCATTTATTATTATCATTTTAGAAGAAATGACCAAAAGAAGTTCCATGCTTTGGAAAAAAGATTTACTGAAACGAGCGTAACAGCGACGAAGGAGTTTCAAGTTTTAAAAGCTTTAAGAAAAAGAATGGAGAAAGACTTGAAGCAGACCGAAATAATATTGAATTATTTAGAATCGAAGTATGCAGCTGAACCAGTTAGAAAACGCGTAAAGTTTACCTCCTTGAGCTAAAACAATCCTTCACAAGGACATTTATAGACTTAGTAAAATAGTGATATCCATACATGTAGATCAAATGAAGGAAATATTTTTTTTTTTATAATTCTTTCAGTTTGAGGGTAAAATAAATCTTTTAGCAGTTTTGTATTGTTGTGTTTGTCTTGTATCTCTATTTTAGAGGCTAAAAAATAGTAATTGATAAAAACTTTAAGAAAAAGAATGGAGAAAGACTTGAAGCAGACCGAAATAATATTGAATTATTTAGATTCGAAGTATGCAGCTGAACCAGTTAGAAAACACGTAAAGTTTACCTCCTTGAGCTAAAACAATCCTTCACAAGGACATTTATAGACTTAGTAAAATTGTGATATCCATACATGTAGATCAAATGTAGGAAATACTTTTTTCTTACTTTTTACTGGTTATTAGGTTTCTTTTCTTACTTTTTTTTTTTATATAAATCTTTCAGTTTGAGGGTACAATAGATCTTTTAGCAGTTTTGTATTGTTGTGTTTGTCTTGTATCTCTATTTTAGAGGCTAAAAAATAATAATTGATAAAAAAAAAAAAATAGACGTACCATAGTAAGAGAAATATTATGCCATAGCGCCGATTATTTCCTCTCGTATAAGCTCATCATATATACCTCCAGTATATATATTTTAGCAAGTGTTAACTCGGTTTATCAAGGGGTATGGTTATCAAGGTGACCTAGAAAGGTGACCTGACCAGACCGACCTTTCATCGAGGGCATGGTTTTCAAGGTGACCTCGAAAGGTGACCTGACCTGACCGACCTTTCATCAAGGGGCATGGTTTTCAAGGTGACCTCGAAAGGTGACCATTTATCAAGGTAACCTCAAGGTGACCTGACCTTAGCAGGTGACCTGAACTCGACCTCAGTTGACATGACCCTGTCTTTGACCCTGGCCTAGTGACCTGACCTCAGTTGACATGACCCTGTCCTTGACCCTGACCCAGTGACCTGACCTTGACCTCATATGACCTGACCTTGACCTAGGTATCAAGGTCATTGATGACCCTATACTGACTTCAGACTACTACCCTCACTACTAGTATGCTTTTACATTATCCGCCTGGGGTCAACTTCGGGTCAGCTAGGGCAGCCTCAAAACAAACCCTGTACAATCCCCTAGCTGACGCAAAGCGGACTCAGAGCGGATAAATTAAAGAGGGGGGGGGGGGGTTCTTAGATTTGCATACACTGGGGAAACCACATGTTTTCCCCCAAAGAGTTAAATATATTAAAATTTAAAATTCTATATGCATATGAATACAATGATCGGTGAATATTCTAAATCAAAGTACTGAAAGTACTGAAGAGCGCTAACATACTTTGGTTCTAAAGGAAGTTTACTTTGTGCAAGCTTAGTTAGAAATGAGACATTGAAATTTGGGCATATGTTTAATATCAGTTGAAAGTATCGAAGACCAGAAGGATCAAATTGACGTCGAAGTTGTACTCATCCATTTTATCCTTATTCAATTTATTTTTGATTAAGAAAATTGGTCGAAATTACGTTATCTTTAAATAAGTATTATGATTTATCATATACACTAAAGTTAATGTAAATTAAAACTGTTAAATACATTTGTTGTCACTTTTATATTGTTGTTATACGTGCATTTTCTTTATAAATGTATTGCATTGACTAATCGATGTTCTTGTGCATATGTACTGCATTTAGCTGGAAAGTTATTGCGTCTAAGTAACAAAAGTAAACGAGGACGATATACGTCCACGCAGTTGATATTTTCAATGCAAACTTGAAGTGTTTAGTCAGTTCCTTATATATGTTTTGTGGGAAGAGCGGCGAGCACCAAGAACTATGGTTATTTGCAAGTCGTCTTCAGCATTTTAAGGTTGAATTACAAATCATCACCAAATTGCTGACATCTGATTGAAACGCCATTGAGTTTTGTTAAAAGGAGTTTATCGACGGTAACATTCAACTAATTTCGTAGCCGAGTGGTTAGAGTGTCGGATTTATGATCCGTACATCCCGAGTTCAAATCCTGCTTGGGCTTTTGTTGTTACGTACTGAATTGAATTATTAGATATTCATTTCATACCGCCAAATTGCCAATTGTTTGCTTATTTGACATATATACAGTTTATTTATCATTATATCTTTCATATTCAATTAATTTACTGCCAATTTGAGTGACTTTTTCCAGGTTTGTTATTCCACCTTAAATAACACTACTCTATTTTTTTTTTTTTATCCAGCTACTGGCGCTGTGAAAGGTTATTTTGCAGCGTCGCTAAATGGCAACTTAGTATAGCTAAACTCTTAACAAGAACATTTTATTGAAATAAAACAGTTCTTAAAAACATATGTAATAAAACTTACCGACGGTGTGGTAAAAATTTGCAATTGATGATTAATGACACAAAATGAGAAAAAAATTACGTTTATTTGCTGATGAATATCATGTTTTGAATGATACCTTGTACAACTCATTTGGAGAAAGAACATATAAATTGATGATTAATGACACAAAATGAGAAAAAAATTACGTTTATTTGCTGATGAATATCATGTTTTGAATGATACCTTGTACAACTCATTTGGAGAAAGAACATATAATAGTAACGTTTTAACAAATCAAATTTCTTTATTATTTATTGAAACATATTACAACATACAAGGTAAAACTTCCGTATGTGAACAATAGAGGAGTTATGTAATTTTCATGCAATTTGGAAATCAGAAATTGAATTTTAAATGAAAATTTTAAGAGAATACATCTCTTTACAAGATGATTTATTATCATTCAGTGAGAGGTATAACTACTTGGTAAATTATTTAAGAAAAACAAATGAAAGTGAATTTTTGGCAGCAATGGGAGAAGAGAACATAGAAATTTCATCATCGGATGTTACATCCTGAAACTGAGAAGTAGTGTCCATATCTTTTTTTTTTAAAGTTAAAGTAAACGGAATTGGAATGTTTATATTCCTGACATTTACAGCCGGTTTTTATAATACCTCTTTTATGAGCAAACTTGTACAGTTTCTACGTTGTGTATAATTTTAACACATTGGAAATACAGCAAAAACTGCGTAGCAGCCCTTTCAATGATATACGTAAGCTCTGCACATTAGATTCACGATAGCCCGTACATTAGATTCACAATAGCCCGTGCAATTATGTGCGTAAACCCCTGAGCTATGCCTAGCACTTTAAAAAACAACCCCAAAAACAAGTAATTAATTACCAATGCTTAGCAAAGCTTTCTTTCAATTGCGTTTTAAGAAATAATATGTAAAATGGGTTATTTCATAATTAATTTAAAAAAAACGAAATATATATTTTGTATTTTATTTTGTGTTTTAAATCATTTCTCAAGAAGCATGAATTTGTTATTTTACCGATTCAGGATACAATTGATAGATAAGGATATGTTTGCTGTCTATCATGAATTCTTTACTGGTGCCATATATCCTGTATGCAGCATCATATTTAATACTATAATTTGTATACTTTCCTGATATCGGTATTGTAAGAGTTTATATGGATTTTAACTACAGTTCTAGATCACACTGTCCTTTAACAAAGGATATTTTGAATTAAAATGAAAAAGACTATACATTGTATTGGTCTTGCATGATCAAAAAATATTGCAAACCTATTTATTTATATTGTATAGCCTGTCCATATGGCCTGTTCGGACAAGATTGTACTGGTGAATGTAACGAGACATGTACGGGCTGTAACAATGTGAATGGTGTGTGACAGAGGGTGTCATCCAGGCTGGAGGGGAGACTACTGTGATATAGGTAGGCTACCTCACTAAGCATGTGTTAATGCTGTCGATATGAGTAAACTATATCGATATTACATATTCATAATATCTATAGTTTGTTGGCGACATGCCTTTATTCTCTTATAAATGATTTCAAGATCATTGTTGTTGGATAGATATCCAGAAGTATTATTAAAAATTAAAACCGGTGTAATGAAATCTATGTTTTCAACGTGTTTAAAGCCTTACTTATCATGCTTCAGTCGTTTGCAGTTTGATATATGGTAAGTAATAATAACATCCAGAATATTGAATATTCTGATACACTTGTTATTATATACACCAGCTGTAAATAGGTTCCAATAATCTGTTGAAATCTAAATGAAATGAAAGTTATTATGATTTTGTAAAATACAAAAAACAAAACCCGCCAGCTTTACTTTGAAGTCATATAACTGCAATAATGGCGCATAAGGAAAGTCGTCTTACCTTAAATAACAAATGCTAAATTCTCCTTCAATAAAGTCGCGAGTCTTTAAAAGTGTATCAGTTTGTGTCCGACTGATGTTGGACGTATGTCGGTGAGTGTGCTGTTGGTGAGTATTTACACCAGTAACAAACAACTAGCTACAAAACAAAGAAACAAACACAAAGAGAGAAGAAAAAAAACAAATTATTACGCGAAACTTTATCGAAATAGCTTAATCGATTCGGAAAAGCACTGTACGCGCTTTTTTTAATATGAACATATAACAGGTAGGTAAAGAATTGCTCAGTTGGTAAGTAATGCAATTTTGATTATAAAAGTTACATATAAATCCTATATTAACTGTGATGATGCAATCTAAAAAAGTTTCTACATATTATAATATTTAAAGTGCACAATCGTGACTAAACAAAAACGATATTGCTTTATTTTCAAGAATTTGCTACAGTTTCATTTTTAACTGATTTTCCCTAATAACTTTATATTTCCTTATGCCTACCTGTATTCAATTTTTCTCGTCATGATACGTTTTTGAGGTTTTTAAAAAATATATTTCTATTTTTACCAAGATAATATTTTTATTCAGGAATAATTTTACATAACAATATCCTACAAAATTTTTTTCAACAAATTACATGTAGCATGGTGTATATATTGACTGTTTTGATTAGTAAATGTCGAGCAAAGTAAAAAAAAAAAGGATATCAACAGCTTTATATTCAACATTATCCTTTTGTTAAACCATGTTCTCAAAGAGGTAAAACACCGAGGGAAATCATGCACCTAAAAGAGTTAAGAAATTAATTGTAACTTGGATATTCATCACACCAGCAAATCCTTTTCAAATAAAAAAAAATGCACTGGAAAGTCATTTTATTGCAAAAAACATTAAGTTCAAGCTGAACACCGCTCGTAAATAGGCACCGTCACACAGGTATATAAACCCTTCAATTTCGTTACACCTGATTGCACACCTGAAACTCGTGGCTGACGTGTAGTATTCCTTTCGTGGTCTATATATTTTATGCATTTATTTCTTATTTTATGTGCATATTCTGTTTGAAAATAATGCTTTGACCTGTTTATTTGATGATAGTATCCTCCTGACTTGGAATAAAGTGCGTAAAATTTGATAGTTTCATAGCGACCGAGTAACACGGCGAGGCCAAATGTACGTCCACACAGGTGAAACCTCCACATTGATATACTTTAAACTGTTAAGAGGTCTTCGGCTTATATAGGGGTGCAGGGAAAGCGGTGATGAAAGGGAAATATGGCGGATAGTGCCTATTTACGAGCTTTAATGTTCAGTTTATTTTTCTGCACAATCACTACTTTTTTAGTTACGCAGCTATTTCAAAAATAAAATGAAATAGTACATCCTCAACTTTTATTTATCAATGATTTAATCATTTCTCGATAGTTCTGGGTGAATGCAACCTGCAAGTCATTTGACGACAGACAACAGGAAATACCTTACATTTTGTGGTTAAATATAATTGAAATTGTGCTTTTTACCATCATAATTTTAAATTCATAAATTCATCATAACGTTGTACATGTATATTGAACATTGTAGAAACATTCAAATGCATGTTGTTGCATGTATGTAAACATAAGGCAGTCCCGCTCTTCAAAAATTATTTGAAATCTACCTTTTTTTCTGTTAATGTAAAAATAGCTTAATACAAAATGCATCGTGTTAAAAACCTTCACCTTTAGCAAAACTTGGTTTTCCGCTGCATGTGCGATTTGCTGAGTAAAACATTTACAAGTTTCAGCTGTCTTCTCTAAATACTTATGAATTCAGATTAATTTTTGACATGTCTTCTAACTTGTCGATTTTCCATTGCCACACAGTCCGTTCACCATACAGACCTGGGGAGTGATTTGGCTGCAGAAAAAGTAAGAAACTTCTAAAGAAACCAGCCATTTAGTGTTGGTAAGCATATGATAAAAAAAAATAAACGTAGTTTATTTTCAAATTTCGGAATAACGTGGTTTATGGTTGATACAAAGCGCTTATAAATCATATGGAAATTCAGAAGTAATACAAAAAAAGGTAAAACTATGTTTTTCTCCTCTGTAGAATAAATAAAATGAATAGTCCCTGAAAAGTTCTACCCTCCCACTTTTTCGTACGCTTAGCGTTCGTTAAGCGTCCACTTATCGTACAGTTAGATAATATTATATTATGATAAAAATATATACATGTAGTTTATTTGCTATTTTTTTCTGACTACCGACATAACACAATGTGAGGGTAACTCCCGAGGCACTCCGAATAAATCGATCATCGTGCGTTTACATAGCATTCACATATCGTTCACCGTGCATTCACCGTTCACTTTGCCCTCGTGTTTGCGCTCCGTTTGCGCTCTGCGTTCGCTCACCGTTCAAAAGATTTTACCTAATTCCGTTCAGCGTCGCTCATCGTTCGCTCAGTGTGCGCTCCCCGTTCACTCACCGTTCAAGTGGGAAAGTAGAACGTTTCAGGGCTAGTAATATGTTGCTCGTCACTCTATAACAGTATTTATCCCTTTTAACATAGTTAAATTGAAATAATATCAAGAAACACAAAAACATTTTTACCTTTTCCCTTCTTATTACTGTGCTTATGACAAAGTGTATAGACGTGAATAAAAACAGTTAAAACAACTTACTAGAAAAAGTATATTTGTTTTCAATTGGTCACAATAAAATAGTAATTAGATATTTGTTCTGCGTGAACCACACCTGGAAATAGATGTTTTGTGAAGTCTGGGCAACACATCAAGCAGGTCCCCATGGTGTTTGCGATCAGGTCAGGAAATAGGAAGATTACTTCTAGGTAAGTTGTCTCTTTTTATATTCTTTATTATCTATAACATATAAATGTATAATCTTATTTTCCATTTTTGAGCCAAGAAGGCATATACAAGCTTAAAACTTTGATAAATTAGAGAGATCTTGATGATCTATACATACAAGTAACAGTGGTGGTTTTCAGTAGGCATGGTCGCAAAACCATCTCCAATATTTACGATGCTCTACAACCTGGAGAGAGCTATGCAGAATGCCGACCATGGCTTTAAAAGATGAAAATGTGTATTTCTTATATTAACAATATACAGTATATATATACATACCTTATATGATGAGAGTAATTATAATTGTTGCATTTTACAGGTGCTAAGGTATATTGACCATCTTCTCCCAGAACGCATTGCTTTGGAGGGATTCGAAGCAGATTTCGAAGCTGCACTGTGGAAGGCACTAAAGGACCGATTCCCTGGAACACCCATACAATGCTGTGTATTCCACTGGACGCAGGCTGTGTTCAGGAAAGTCCAGGAGCACAGAGTTCAGGTAAACGTAAATTTATATACTTGAATGCAATTACTATTGGTTAAATTTAATTAATAGTTCAGTATTTATCAACAGAAATTTAGATGTTTAATTTTCATACATCTGTAATGAAGTATCGGTAATTCTTTGCAATATAAAAATATACTGATACAAGTTTATATTCAGCACAAATTGAATTATTAAGTATAATACAATCACTGTGGTTTCACGATATGCATTAAGCACCAATTCTCGATGATTTCAATGTTGAGAGGATCCATGAAATTAAATGTTCATTGAATTAAGTAATAGTTAGCAATTGGTTCTTAGCAATTCGGAAAGGCAATGCTTTTGTCCATGAATTAACCTGTCAATCATTGAAACTGTGCGCTTTACAAAATCTATGAAAATGTTGCCCTTGGAAATTGATGAAACCACTGTATGAAATAGTACCAGTAATTTTTTTTAAGTTATACATGTTAATTTCTACCTACAATATGAAGGACTCAATGCGCAAGTTCGAGCGTCAACTCTGCCATTCCTCCAACCAGAGCACAACAAGTAGATGCCCCTACGTCTGGATGGTTGTGCACCATGTACAGGAAGTGGATCCATTCTTCAAACTTGAAGATCCATCAATGGGCTGTGTTTATGACGTCCATCCGGTCCAACAATGATGTGCTTACGTCTATGGACCACCTGCTATATGTATGTGACATGTCCTATGTGATACTGTGATATTGTTACAGTACATCAATTGTTTCATAAATTATGCATCCTCAGTAATGTAAAATGTTTTTAATTAGACTTTAAATATTCGATGTACATTTGATATATTTTGAGTATTGTATAGATGTGGTATAACATAAGTATGTTAGTTATAATTCAAATATTATTAATTTAATTCATATAAACAATTGCATTTAAGATATCTTGATTTGTTTTACTGATTTTTTTAAAAATAACTTTGACGTGTTGAATATCAGATAAATGTCAGAAGAAACCTGTGAAGAGTACATCTCATGAATCCAACAAATGGCATGTGATGATAACATCCATATCCCTATGTTGAGCATCCTGATTGCAAAAGGTTACAAACGAAGATAGCTGAAAAAGTCCTTGATAAGGATCCTGAAACTTTTGAGGACTTTTCAAGTTTGCAAAGAGAGCAGAATCAACTTTAAAATTGCGTACTAACAATCCTTTAATCACTTATATCGAGGGTATGAAGGACAGACTGTTGAACAAACTTTCGAAACAATTGGAGTCCAATGTTATGGTCTTAAGTGAACAACAGAACTCCCCCAGACCAGCCAAGGGAAGTGACCATCAGGATATAAAGAAATTGAAAGATAAACAACAAAAGAAAGAAAAGAACAATGAGAAGTGCAGAAAGCGTTTGTTCAAAGAAAAGGCAAATTATACTAGAAAAGCACCAGACTCCAAGATACCAAGGATACCGTGCTCGTGATTTCCAATCCAGGAACAATTTCAGTGAAATAGACAGTTCAAGTACTCCGGTTCCCAGTTTTGCGAATGATCCGTCCAGCTCATGGTAACCATAACAACCGATTTCCTCGACCAGTTCCAGCCCAGTACTAACCCCCACCCGGTCCCAGTTTTGGTCAATGGCGATTGGTCCTACTTTATATATGCGCTCTGATTTGCCTCCTGTCTCCCTCGGCAGAATCTGTCTCCACCAAACCAAAATCATTGACATCGACAATACAGTTCATCGTCTGAACTATGACACCATCTTCCAGTCGATGGGAAATCTTCATATCTTAAGAGAGTTTTGGCTGCAAACCTTCCAGATAAAAATTCAAAAACAAGTTTCATTCCCTAAAGGTTTTTCAGTTAACTCTCAAGCTTGCAGACATCAAAATTGTAACTTTTTTTCGCTCATTGTTAAATCAACTTCGTGGTATTCAGGTTAAAACTACAACACGTGTGAACAAAACACTGAATTTTCTTAGATGTTTTTCCATATTATAAGGAACAATCCAGAAGACAATATCGAATATTATTACCTTTTCGTAGAATCTCTTTCAAAAAGCTTATTTTGAACAACAACAATGGATGGTGTCAATATCTTAGCCTCGCATATTGACAGTATTACTCTAACTGCGTTCAGAAACACACTGATCATATGACATTATTTTTGACTACCTCAAACAAAAGAATGGACAACCTAAAGTCTGGAAGCAATTAGTTTACTTTCAAAACATTTTTCCTTGATTTACAACTCCAAATTGTTATTGAAAACACAACTGAAATATAAGTCAACCAGATTGATTTAGCGCCAGTAGACTGCGTTCAGAATTTGACAACCTTCATTCCTCTAGTATGGCATTAATTCAAGGAAAATTAACGCCCTACTTAATTTCAAAGTCATCTCTAAACATGCAATTATTGAAAATCAAATATTATTATCTAGGACACAATCCACTTTTTACATGACCCAAAGCAATGCTCACCGGTTTTACCAAAATGTTAAATTCTTCAATGCCAAGCAAAATAATGCATTGTACATTACAGTCAAATTTCCACTTTCACCTCAACCAGAACCTATGAACATTTACAGTCATTTCATACCATATGCAAGTAATTCTACCTCATCGCATGTTACCAAGGCACTTATTTTAACAAAATACTTTGCTGTCAACTCACACCACACTACTACACATCTCTTACAGAATCAGAGATTGAATCTTGCACACAAGACCCCAACATGATACATTGCACATTCAACAAAGCACTCCCATCACATCACCTTCCTGTATTGTTGGTCTATTTGCAAACAATGGGTCAAATATTTCTGCAATTTTGATTTTTACAAAATGTTATAAAATCTGTTTTATTGAATTGTCTAGAACATCTGTTTTGCCTTAAAATGCTTGGAATATTGAGATGAATTGCCCAGAAAAACAAGAAATTAATACCATAATATGTTGTGCAGAAATTCCCATCATAGATGATATCATACCAAGAAGTCACATTGAGTGCATGACACAACACCAGATTTTCATTGAGAACTGTCTGAGTATCCGTGTGCTAGAATTCAGCAAATACAGTGGTAACAACGTTATTGTTGACAAGCTAATCGTGTTAAATAGTTCGTGTACTGTGGGTGATCGTTCGTGTAACGTGCGGGATCGTGCGTGTATCAGAATAATTGGTTTGCGTTTTTTACCGTTCGTGATCGTGCGGTTTTTTCGTTTTGTACGGAATGCCAGGATTTATTCTAAAACAACGACGAGTAGTTTTTAAAACAACGCAACAATATGTGAATTTAAACTATTTCATAGAAAAATATTAACAAATGTTTACATACATGTATTATGTCAGCGCTAATCTTTTTAAAATATTCTCTCTTTCGTCGTTAACTAGTAATTCAACAAGTCATTTAATCCTTTGATCGGTCGGTTTAGTTTTGCATGAATTTTTAAACAGTCAATGTCAAGCATCCATCGTGTCTTGAAACGTAATTTTAATCATATTAGCGTCAAGCAAAAGAGACACGTTGAATGAAAGCAGTCAAGGTTAACCATTTCCCGTTCAAGCTTATCAATAATCATTAAGTTTTCTTTCAAATGAAAATACGATGCGCGTTCCTCTTTGTTACATTGTATAAACATTCATTAGAAATAAAATTTATTTAGACGCTTTAAAATTTAGAAATAAAAGTCAATCAATTATAAAATTTATTTAGACGCTTTAAAATTTAGAAATAAAAGTCAATCAATTATGTACCGTACATTATGGAAATATGGGATGTGTAAAATCGAAATTTTTTGAAACAAGGTAACAAGTTTAACCTGTATATCGCATAATTAAATCGTACGTAAGGGAATCGGATTACATAAACATCAACTCGTATGTAAATAATTTCGTATAGTTTATGCATTATCTTCATTTTTTCACTTAATTTTCTTTAACTTATGATAGAAGTTAATATTCGTTGTGGAGACAAAACATTTCAATTGGTGTATGGATCCTATCATATTGTTTACTTGTATAAATAAAACAATGCATGGCTACTGTACATGCCGCTTTTCAATAAAACACAGGCATATTGTAATACAAATAAAAGCAATACGTTTTCGGAATTCAAATCTGAAATATTAATTTTGATTTTGCATGTTAAAGAGTGTTGAATCGTTCGTTTGCGTTTTTTATCGTTTTCGTTTGTGTATCGTGAAAATTCAGTACGTTAGTGATCGTCCGTGTATCGTGCGTAATCGTTCGTGTATCGTGCGTGATCGTTCGTGTATCAGAATCGTGCGTGTCGTTTGTCAACAATAACGTTGCTACCACTGTACATGTACATCCAGTCTGACGGTCCACTTAATGATAATGAGCCAATTAATGAGTAAGAGTTTTATACATCCATTTATTTTCTCTTGTAAGATATTCATTTGTCAATTTTCATACTGACATCAATCAAAACATTAACGAATATGATGTATTGCATCAAAGTGATCAGATCATTCAACATATTTATCGATAACAATGACATATGGTGATAACGAACAGTGTTCAAATTCAAAAGTCCAAAGGAAAATTACGAAAACAGAAGCAGAGCAAACACGGACCTCTAAAAAATACAGGTAGGATCAGGTTCAATGGAGGAATGATCCTTAGAAACTGTTTAAACGAAGAGCATGCCCTTGCGTATCGAAGTAACCGAGATACAAAAATACCATATGCAGGTGATGAAGGTATATTGCAACATAAGTAAGGAAAGTTGACTGTAGAAAAATTAAGTCATCACGTTTATCATAAAGTGTTGTTGTTGGGTTAAGGCGAGGCAAGCTACTGACAAACAAGTTAATAAAACAGGACTATCAACAGTCTTGTTTGAAGTCATCATTTCGCAAGTTCTATTGTCGACACAACGACCTTGTCAGCATATACAATCTTCCACTGGGTCGCATGCTGACTGACGTTTTTCATACTAATTGTTAGACCATAATTAATCACCTGATTGTCTACGGACTTTTTCGTTTTTCCTGATTACGATAAAGAGCACACGGCGGGTGTGACCGATCAGCAGAGGATGCTCACTCCTCCATGGCACCTGACCCTGCCTCTGAGGGTTTCCAGAGGTCCGTAATAGCTCTGCTTTGGACTATTGATTGAATTGTCAACGGATTTTTCTCCGTTTTTCCCAATCATGAAATTTTTCCCACATTACAATTTCCCCGAGAATGACATACATTGGACGCACGGCGAGTGTGACGGTCAGCAGAGGATGCTTACTCCTCCAAGGCCTCTGATTATACATGTACCCTATTTGTTTTAAGAGGTCCGTGTTTGCTCTGCTCCTATTTTGTTAATTTGCTTTGGACTTTTGAATTTGAACACTGTTATCACCACATGTCATAGTTTACACATTATCTACACTTAGGCTATAAATCTTATCCGTGTATCATCGCCCCTATTATCTCACCCCCTGTTGACCCCATACTAATTATTAATGGTGTATTGACTCCCGATTGTAAGGATCTTAAAATGTGCTCCTATTCGTCAGGAGCAGATCTTTAGAATATATAGCGCGATAGAATATAAGTACCCGGTTAGTTAGTCAGTTATTTACTCACTCTCATAGTTAATTACTTGCTTACTTATTAACGACCACTTATGCTAGCATTTGGGTTATTAATTTCGCCAATGTTTTGGATTAATATGTTTATGTGATTGTGTTTACGTGGATTTTATACTGTGAATTATTTTTCCGGCATGTTTATATTTCTGATGTGTTGTGTAAATAAACGGTAGACTAGAAATTCGGCATCTATTTTCAAAATATAAGAAACAAGGATTTATAAAATTCATTCATGCAAACTGAAATCATAAACGATAGTGTAAGACCACTCGGTGCGGCGCTACAAATAACCCATTCATATTTTTTTTCTTATCTTGTACATAGAACAAACAAATTCATTAAGTTCAATCTACTCTATAGATCCTCCACAGTATACAACAGTTACAAATATACTTAATTTGAAAGCTATTATATAGATACTGTCCTTCTCCGACACAATGCAGACAATGGCAGCAAACAATATCAAAATTTTTCGTAAAAAGATTAACTGATGCATATCTAATGTGTCAACATTTACATTCACAATTTATGAAAATGGTATATGGGTTGTAATATGCAACAGCAAGCAAGAGTATTCAAGTAAAATGGATGTTCACCATGCACGTGTGCAATCCTGATTTAAAAATAGATTAGCCATATTAAATTGCTACATATTGTCCATCATGGTACAATGTTAGTAATAATTGGTGTTGGATTATCATCATTACAAAAGAATCATCAGTTTGGATTAAAACAAATATATATTCATATAGCTGGAATATTTACTGGATGAACAAAATCGGCGAAACGGGGTGTGACTCGATTTCCGATCAATTGGCGATTTCATTCATCTTGAAAAGGGTACATAACTCGCGTGTCTGTACATTAAACAATTACTAGTCAAATGTGTATGTAAATTCGATAGATTATTTCCAAAACATTCAATCCAAAGTATAATATATGTAGTTGTTACAAAACAAATATCAGAAAATTCATGACCCCCTTTATTCAAACCATCGGATCGAGATCTCTGCCGCTGCGGGAATGGTAAAGCAGGACTTGGCGCCATAATATTTCATTTATAGATTTGCGCGTCGATTAGTGGACAATTCCAATACGGGATCATGAGAATACTCCAGAACAAACCGCGTTTACACATCACAGGAACGTAGCATCGGGAGGGGGGCTGTAATAATTTTAACTTAATGAAATAATTTAATATCAAGTGATATATGTGTACCTGCACTAGATCGAAGAAAAGACCGAAATTTGTTCTTAATCTGCACGTTCCGTTTATGAATTTATTATTAGCAGCGAAAATTAATAAAATTCATTTATAACAAGTTAGCCTAATTGATACATGCATGCTTCCATTGAATAAATATGTTTAGTCGGGCAAGCTTTTTGGAAAGCTATTACTTGTTTTAGAAGTAATTTCAACATGTACTGTTTAAAGGACAAGAGCGTACAAGGCCTGAAAAATCCCTCCGTACCCAGGATTTTGAAATGGCATATGAACATATAAAAAAATCTTAACATTTGAAAGTGTGCATCAGTACATGTATAATATAGAACTGCATTCTCTGACAAATAAATAATATACTTTAAAACATGTTCTTGGCACTTATCTCCTTTGTTTTATTTGTTTACTTTCTAAACATTACAGCATGATCTCATACATGTGCTAGTGCTATTTTCATCCGACATTGTATGTAAAGAAAATGAACATTACGTAATTGTTGTCATTATATAAATTGTATAGATATTTTTTTCATAATCATCCAATCAAAAAGCAAAAAAAATTTTACTTAAAAGCAAATGAATTAAAAATAAAACGCCGTCTATACGATTCGAACACCCTCTCAATCGAGAAGGATGGACTATGAGAGTGAGCTAGGTTGACACATTAGAATATCGGTGAATAAATCTTACTGTTTGACAATAGTAAATAAAGTAAAACGTTTTCAGTGAAAACCACGCATTTGACCCATTATGGGTCTAGACTCCATTTTAATAAATCAATAATAAAAATAAATACTTATTTTTTAAATAAAGTACTTTAAGGATGGAGTCAATACCCATTCATACCTAAATTTTTCAATTTAGAATAGTAAAGGATCAAGTTTTTGGCATAAAACGCTGTGCCGCTTCATTTGGAAACCAATACCTGTCGTGTTTATAGAATGAAATCACAATATTGACTTCAATCGTGAAATTTACACTAAAAACAATGCATACAAGCCAAAAATTAATATTCTAACTTAAATTGAAATTCTATCGTCTTCCGAGTGGGGATATAAACGCCTTTATTCGCCCCTGATCTTTTACGTACGAGTTATCTTTGTTGGATATTTCTGTAAATGGTTAATTCGTGGCCAATGTAGAAGAATTTAAATCCATTATTTGATATGTTGTTTAAGCAGGAAAATGTGTCTGCTTTTCTTTAAATGAACATATATTAATTAGTGTTAATGTCATATTGTATTCCGTTAAGTTTAATTTTTGACACAGCAAAAGCAGGAAGCAACGTTGATCGAATTACTTTGACATATAAAGTAAATATAAAAAGAAAACCAATCCGACCAATTTAGATTTTTTCGAAACGATTTAATTTAAGTTTCAAATATTACATTAATTTAACAATAATGCATCTTCGTACATACATCGCTGTAAGAATAAGATGATATCACCTCAACATTGTAGAATAATAACAAGTATAACCGCCTTTAAAGGTAAAGAAAATCTTGTTACCCTCATGTGCCTCAAAATGCAGTGTTCGACAGTGCTTACGTAACATAATATATACGGTTGTTGCCTTTGTGCCCTGCGGACAGGTCAAGTACATGATTGAACAAATATCTGTCGATAGCTGTCGTTATACCTGCTAGAACCAAGTAGTTGTGGACAGCTGATCAGGGGAGGTTGACATTAGTTGCTCATTATGATTTTGTTCTTCTCATTCCTTTATTTCTGTGCTAATGAAGAGTCTTAAGATACTTTCGGGAGGTATCCCCTCATATTGTTTTGAATATGTTTGACTAAAGGATTCATAATTGTCAAACGTATATCTTTGACAATTTGAAACATTAGTTACATTGTGTGTTCTTGCAACTGAAAATTTCTCGACTTATATTGTTTTTAAAAATAGTGCGTGGTTGAATATTTGTCAGATTAAACATGGACAAATCGAACGAAGATCGAATGCATGTATATAATTACGTTAAAGGTGTAGGATCAACAGTTGAATGAAATTTAAGTTTGCTGTAATATAGAAGGGATATTTCTTTGTTTCTGATGTCAAGAAAGCTGTCCTATAATGTTTTCAACTGTATTATAGCTACTTATTCTTAACGATCTTTTGATGGTTCAAGTCTTTGTCAATCTAGAAAAAATGCAGGCGATATACACAATTGACGTGAACAATCTAGCTCAAAGTGCATTTTGTTTTTGTGATGTACACAATGCTATTGACTGCATGCAAGATACAGTACTAGAGGCAGTACAACATCTGTTGTCATTGATAGACGAATGCAAACACTGTTTATGAACGCTGAATTGACTAGATTTTAAACAAGTAGGCTAACCTTGGTTCTTAAAAGTATTTTAATTGTAGTTTTTAAATCTGATAATTATTGATTCTATAAAAATGAAGAGTGGAGATAAATAATTATTCTTTCAATATCGCTTAGGCAAAATTATCAATAAAATGTTCTTCGCTATTTAATTAATAACCACCAATCTCCAAGGGCTATCGGTCACCCGTGTTAAATTGTTTAATTTTGATTATAATTATTCATCGTACCTCTTAACCACTGAACATCAGATGTTTACAGTTTAAGCTTCTACCATGTTTGTAGGTTTGCGTATAAAACATAAACATGATATTTTCTTGGGATTAACGTTTAAAAGTGATCTCTGGCGACTGAACCCGTTCGCTGGCAAGAATATCTAATCCTGGTCCACGGTACCAAAGTAACTCTGTAACACAGCACAAAAGAAACGGAGTACAAAGTGTAATTAATTTAAGAAAGCTACAAAGCAAGAACGATGTAGATGAGGATATTAGGTTTATGTCTTTTGATTGGCATTGATCGACAATAGCTTTGGCTAACCTGTATTTGGTCAATGTAATGGGTGGTTGCAGGATATTTTTTTGTACCAATCTGATGTCAACTTCCTGTTGAGTGAAGACGTTGTTTATATTTTTAGCCAAAATTATCAAACACAGAAATGCATGGAGCACGTAGACATTTTCAGATAATGTGACAATGGTCTCTTATTTTCCTGTTTCGGGTGAAAAACAATTCTCGCATAGAAAAAAATTTGATTTTTTATTTGAAATGTTCTTTATTCGCATCAATGAACAGTTTTTTTCCTGAGAATTTCCTTACTTTTTCTTCATGCAAGCTTCCCCCCCCCCAAAAAAAAAATTGAATTGCCTGTGAACCATAGGGAGATGCATCAAATTCAGTATTACATGTTACGGTGGATTTGTTTGGAACTGGATAGCACGTTTCCATATCTTTGGAAATAAGCTTCGAAATGAGCGTATATGCAAAACAAGACTCGGGAGTTGAAATTATTTTCTGTGAATTTCAAAGTATCGTTCACACCTTCCTCTGGGAACTATGTGCTTTGTGGTTGATGATGTAAACAGAGTTTATTATAATTGTCTAACACCCTTTGAGACAAAATCCTCTGTAAGTAATAACGACAGAGAAAAATATCTATGCCCCTTGCATTTTGTACCAGCCAAAAGACGGCTTAAACTACGAATAAGTACATAGTGTAAATCTTCAAAGCCAATCAACTTCAGCAAATTTCTACAACAGCATCTTTCATTGAAGAAATGTACATTGGAAAACATGATCCTATTTTTCATCATATCCAATAAAATTTATTGATTTATCGTGCCTCTTAACTCTTCGTACACGTACTGGTCACTGGCACCAAATAGACTAGATGTAAACCTATCGTTCAATTCTACTTCTGATCTGGTCCATGAAATGACCAAGTCTGATTGAGTTATATAAGGGATTTATTTCAGCTTGATCGCTGTAAGACAATTACGACTATTACTCAATAATCACAGTTATCAACAGGCATAATTGAAGTTTATTACAAATATAAAGTAATAAAACAGATCGTATAGATCTAAGAAAAATCAAATGAAATTATTTCCGCGTTGTGTTTCAAGATACGATAAATTTAAATACAAAATAAAAAATGATTTTTAAATATTTACGATTAAAATAGAAATTAAAAATAGTATTAATAAAAAAAATGAAATAGAGCCAATCGAAGTCAGTTCGTTCACAGTCCTTAACATAGCCTTATACTTATGGTTAACAAATGTCTTAATTTCGGAAAGAGTTACATAGTTAAATCGAAAGATATTTCAATAATAAACAAGTGTCCTTTGAATCACAATCAGTAAGAAAATGAAAATACAATCCAACCGTTATTGAAAACGGGGTTAGCAGGGAGTCTGCAAAAGGAACCTTCCTCCCTGTTGGTGTGTTGAGGACTGACTCTTCTGACCAAGTCCGAGTATTATATGCGTCCGAGGAAACAACAGGGTGGTGTCTCTTCGTGTCGTAGTTGACAGGTTATGTACTTAAGATGAAAGGACATTCACCCATTACTTTGATGGTTATGGCATAGGGTTCCATGAAGTCGGTGACCATGTCAAACTTAAATGATGTATTTAGCACTAAGTGTCCATTTATGATCACCACGTCCTGGTCAAAACGTCCTTGATTATCATCAGGTGTTTGTACACCCATCCATAAAACCTAAATGATATATGCAGCATCAAATGTCCATTTAAGACTACCACGGCATGGTCAAAATGTCCTTGGTTGTTATCAAGTGTTTGTATACCCATCCATAACTCCCGCGTAGAAAGGAAAGTGTGCTTCTCTGTAAATGTATTAATGTCCACACAGACAAGTGTAAAATAGATAAATGCATCATAATGTTAACACAATTTGTTGTAGATAATTGTGTTACATTCCTCCCTTGCATTAGATGAATTAAGTTTAATTCATAAATTCTGCAACTGCAGAATGTAAAGTCCATAATCCTCGCACCAGGAAAGTCTATAGATATAAACGTTTATGCAGGTTCACACATAAAAAGATATAATAAAAATTGTTCCATCACCGCAAAAGAAAGTCGAATAGTAGGATAATTGGTTTCATCTCCCGTAATAATCAACGTATGAACACAATGTTCAAGTTTAGTGACCTGACAATAGTTCAAAGTTCATGAAATATGATTTAATGTTAATTGTCACTGTTATTCTTTTCCGGATCTCCAATAATTAATGGATACAGCTTACGAATAGCATCCGGTTCGTCCATCCCGATACTGTAAACAGTAGTCACCATTGGCGCAGAAGGATTAACCCTCTAACCCTTTAAAAGTTTGAAAATATTTATCTTTCAGAGAAACGTCGTAGTACTTTACAAGGACATTATTCATCTTTTTTATTTCATCCAAACTATTATATAACTCATCTATAGATTGATCATAGGTCGATAAATCAATAACCATTGTCACTCACCATCGGCTTCTTGTAGTGGGAATATGATGATATTGTTCAAAAATTACATTTTCTCGAATAATCATTCCGTTGGTCGGCCAAATTAAATAAAACAGGCAGAATGGGCAGTACCATGATCTGCGAGTAAAAATAACGAATAAGAACTAAATTAATGAAACTCCATATATTTTAAAATGACCTTTTGTGGATCTGCTTGACAAATCTCTCTCAAACGATGGGACTCGTAAAAATTTCCCCAAAAGTCGTCCCCAAATACGTATAATAACACGGTGTGTCCCCCCTAGAGCATTAACGCCTCCCGATCGTGCATGGTGTACTCGGGAGTTTTATGTAAATGCGAAGTTTGGTTTAGAAAAAGAAAAATGTCCACCATCACGACCTTGTAATTCTAAGAAAAAGCTTCAAGACTTTCTTGCTACTTGGTCACAGTACCAGTTAATAATGAAATGGCGGGGTGACCAAAGGGGATCTTAAATTTACTAGCATTAAAGTTGGTGCTATGATTATTAATGGGATTAAAATTTAGATTTGTGTTGGCTGGCATTTGTTGTCCGGTAGAAGTTTGCAGCCAGGTTAAAATTTTCCCCGTTGACCACCTGAATCTACTCTCCGTCTGCAAGTGGTTAATGATTCGATTAAGAATCTTACTACTCGAGGGCGTAACCGTGGGTCCGTCCAAGGCACGCGAGCGCACCATGGCCGAAAAGTCAAAAAGAACTGCCAAATGGGTTAACAATAGCGATTGTTTTTCTCGATGTTCTTTCTTAAAAAAAATATCTAAAAACATTTGTAGGATGTGACACTTTACGACAGGTGGCAAAGAGGTCAGGGTGTCAAAGATGTTGAAGTTTTCCATCATCTCTCTATCCTCTGTCGATGTTCCGGTGGGACATACAGGTCTGTCGTTGGGTCTTGAGAAGTTTTACTGCCAATCGCTTTCATAGTTGATGGTTCAATTGACGTATCATCAACGGCGTTTATCCTCCCAATCACAAATCCTCGCTTGATCTTAAAGGTTTTGTTGGTGTTGTTGACCAATAATACAAGAACTTTGCGAGATTTCTTCGTTCGAGCAACTGCACTACCTATCATGAGTCCTGGTTCATCATTTATAAAACATTTGTCTATAGCACTCACCTCCACAGTTTGATTTTCAAAGTTGGCATGGTTTTTATGTCTGGCATAACAAACAGTCGATGTCTGAGGTCTAAGTATTGTCTTCTTGGATGCACGTCAAATAGAAGCAATATAAATATCTTCAACCATAGGAACATACGTTTTTCCAGTACTTTACAAGGACATTATTTATCTTTTTTTATTTCATCCAAGCTATTATATAACTCATCTATAGATTGGTCATAGGTCGATAAATCAATAACCATTGTCACTCACCATCGGCTTCTTGTAGTGGGAATATCATGAGATTGTTCAAAAATTACATTTCCTCGAATAATCATTCTGTTGGTCGGCCAAATTAAATAAAACAGAGGCAGAATGGGCAGTACCATGATCTGCGAGTAAAAACAACGAATAGGAACTAAATTAATGAAACTCCATATATTTTAAAATGACCTTTTGTGGATCTGCTTGACAAATCCCTCTCAAACGATGGGACTCGTTAAGATTTCCCCAAAAGTCGTCCCCAAATACGTATAATAATACGGTGTGTCCCCCCTAGAGCATTAACGCCTCCCGATCGTGCATGGTGAACTCGGGAGTTTTATGTAAATGCGAAGTTTGGTTTAGAAAAAGGAAAATGTCCACCATCACGACCTTGTAATTCTAAGAAAAAGCTTCAAGACTTTCTTGCTACTTGGTCACAGTACCAGTTAATAAAGAAATGGCGGGGTGACCAAAGGGGATCTTAAATTTACTAGCATAAAAGTTGGTGCTATGATTATTAATGGAATTAAAATTTAGATTTGTGTTGGCTGGCATTTGTTGTCCGGTAGAAGTTTGCAGCCAGGTTAAAATTTTCCCCGTTGACCACCTGAATCTACTCTCCGTCTGCAAGTGGTTAATGATTCGATTAAGAATCTTACTACTCGAGGGCGTAACCGTGGGTCCGTCCAAGGTACGCGAGCGCACCATGGCCGAAAAGTAAAAAAGAACTGCCAAATGGGTTAACAATAGCGATTGTTTTTCTCGATGTTCTTTCTTAAAAAAAATATCTAAAAACATTTGTAGGATGTGACACTTTACGACAGGTGGCAAAGAGGTCAGGGTGTCAAAGATGTTGAAGTTTTCCATCATCTCTCTATCCTCTGTCGATGCTCCGGTGGGACATACAGGTCTGTCGTTGGGTCTTGAGAAGTTTTACTGCCTGTCGCTTTCATAGTTGATGGTTCAATTGACGTATCATCAACGGCGTTTATCCTCCCAATCACACATCCTCGCTTGATCTTAAAGGTTTTGTTGGTGTTGTTGACCAATAATACAGGAACTTTGCGAGATTTCTTCGTTCGAGCAACTGCACTACCTATCACGAGTCCTGGTTCATCATTTATAAAACATTTGTCTAAAGCACTCACCTCCACAGTTTGATTTTCAAAGTTGGCATGGTTTTTATGTCTGGCATAACAAACAGTCGATGTCTGAGGTCTAAGTATTGTCTTCTTGGATGCACGTCAAATAGAAGCAATATAAATATCTTCAACCATAGGAACATACGTTTTTCCAGTACTTTACAAGGACATTATTTATCTTTTTTATTTCATCCAAGCTATTATATAACTCATCTATAGATTGGTCATAGGTCGATAAATCAATAACCATTGTCACTCACCATCGGCTTTTTGTAGTGGAAATATCATGAGATTGTTCAAAAATTACATTTCCTCGAATAATCATTCCGTTGGTCGGCCAAATTAAATAAAACAGAGGCAGAATGGGCAGTACCATGATCTGCGAGTAAAAAAGAACGAATAGGAACTAAATTAATGAAACTCCATATATTTTAAAATGACCTTTTGAGGATCTGCTTGACAAATCTCTCTCAAACGATGGGACTCGTAAAGATTTCCCCAAAAGTCGTCCCCAAATACGTATAATAACACGGTGTGTCCCCCCCTAGAGCATTAACGCCTCCCGATCGTGCATGGTGAACTCGGGAGTTTTATGTAAATGCGAAGTTTGGTTTAGAAAAAGGAAAATGTCCACCATCACGACCTTGTAATTCTAAGAAAAAGCTTCAAGACTTTCTTGCTACTTGGTCACAGTACCAGTTAATAAAGAAATGAGGGGGTGACCAAAGGGGATCTTAAATTTACTAGCATAAAAGTTGGTGCTATGATTATTAATGGAATTAAAATTTAGATTTGTGTTGGCTGGCATTTGTTGTCCGGTAGAAGTTTGCAGCCAGGTTAAAATTTTCCCCGTTGACCACCTGAATCTACTCTCCGTCTGCAAGTGGTTAATGATTCGATTAAGAATCTTACTACTCGAGGGCGTAACCGTGGGTCCGTCCAAGGTACGCGAGCGCACCATGGCCGAAAAGTCAAAAAGAACTGCCAAATGGGTTAACAATAGCGATTGTTTTTCTCGATGTTCTTTCTTAAAAAAAATATCTAAAAACATTTGTAGGATGTGACTCTTCACGACAGGTGGCAAAGAGGTCAGGGTGCCAAAAATGTTGAAGTTTTCCATCATCTCTCTATCCTCTGTCGATGTTCCGGTGGGACATTCAGGTCTGTCGTTAGGTCTTCAGAGGTTTTACTGCCTGTCGCTTTCATAGTTGATGGTTCAATTGACGTCTCACCAACGGCGTTTATCCTTAAATTGAAAAATTAAAAGCTCGCGTTACCAAACAATTTATAGTCATAATTTTGATCTTTTTTTTCTTTTTTGCGGCCCTTCTTGTTGGTCTCTTAAAGAAAAGCAATCAATTTTCCCTGACCAGGTACATGTAACCTATCATCTTATGCAATATCCCGACCGGTTTTTTCTGCAGCTGCGACGTGCTGTGTAAGACAATTGCAATTATTACTCAATAATCACAAGAGTTATCAGCAGGTATAATTGAAGTTTATTACAAATACAAAGTAATAGAACAGATCGTATAGATTTAACAAAAATAAAATGAAATTATCTCCGCGTTGTGTTTTAAGATTAACTCAATTAAATTACAATAATGATTTAATATTCTTTACAATTAAAAATAAAAAGAAAGAACAATAAAATAAAAATAAATAAACTAGAGCCAATCGAAGTCAGTTCGTTCACAGTTCTTCAAAGTCCGAGCACAGCCTTAGGATGAATGTTTTACTCAAAGTTCGTAAATTGGAAGTGTCCCGCAAAGTTAGTAACAGTTCTTAACGTAAGTTGGTTTCCCTCAGTATCTTCACTGCAGACAGTTCTTCTTGAATGGAGAGCAACCGGGGAACGGTGGAAAATAGTTCGGCGCTGGGTTTTATAAGATCCGAGCCAAAGTTGTACTTGTTGTAAAGTTAGTGTTGATTGGAGAATGCTAAGTCCCGCATTTTCTCCCGAGGTTTCATTTCCCGGACGCTCCGCCCGTATGCGTGGGTTTGACCCCCTTGACCACGGTTAAGACAACCCATTCGTAAAGGTCAGGCGATGTTCTGCTGGACATTACATCAGAGGCCGATGTCCTTGGGCTAATGCACTAATCATCGCATCAGAGGCCGAAGTCCTCAGGCTAATGCATAGGTCACCTCATTTAAAGTCAATCACAGTAGAGACTGAAAGTCTAGATAAATCGACAATTTAGATCAAAAATAATTTAATGATAATTTAATGATGCATACTGTACATCCCACATTACTGTATGGAGGAATTTGGTTGGCGTTTTAATAAAATGCCTAGGGTAATAATTACAGAATAGGGTCATCTTGTACGTATGTCCAAGGACACATTCAAGTTCTCGTGTCCTCGTTTCAAACCTGTATTTCAATACAAATAATCTAGTGTAAATAGTATTAAACATCTTTTGATCATTAATTAATTTAAATTAATTATGTAACAGTATCGGCTATTGTGTTACAGCTGCGGCCTAACATACTGCTTGAATCGTAGATATTGTGAACGGTTGTTCTACTGCCAACGGCTGTATTGGATTTACATATTTTTTATTTTGATTTGTAATGGCCTGTTAAGCCCATACTTGTGTATGCATTCTGTCCCCTTCAAGTTATCGACAGACAAAAGGCCAATGTTAGTTCTTACGAACAATTTTATTTAACAACGTGATCGTATATATTTCAGTTTACAGTCTTGTCTCTCTAACTCTGATCTAATCTCTTTCTCCTGATCTTTTTATCCGACTTTGCAGAGGTTTATATACTTTCATACTCTTGACCGACATTTCTGATTGGCTCTGTCCACCTGTATTGATCATGGGTGACCATATTTTTTTCTATTCCAGTGTTACGTTTTGAGACCAAAACTAGATCAGAGATGATGCAAGGTTGCACAAACGTAAAAATGGAAAAGAAAAAAAATAATCAAACAATAGTTATAAAAGCATTTTCAGGCAAAATATATAAATAAAAATATATAATTATACTTTTTTCAGAGTTTATAGAATTGTGTCTTACCCGTTTGTTCGCAAGTTTTGGTCGCCGTTTTGGTGGTTTTAGAATGAGCAAATAATCATCCTTGGGCTCAGCGTCTTCCATTTCATATGCATGGTTTGTTTTTTTTCTTTACATTTGTTGAATAAGTTCGCTTAGATTCAGCCGACATAAATTCATCAAACTGCTTTGAATTGGTTGCAATAGCTCTCTGCATTTTATATATCTTTTATCATATCTTATTTAAGATATAGTCTGGTTAAAATTGAAACTTCTGGGTAAGTTTTTCAGAAACCTCGGGGTATTTGAAGAATGGACCTTGAAACAATCAAGACTTCTACGCATTATTTTCTATCTATCTAGGAAGAAAAAAAACAAATTTACTATTATTACTAATTCACAAAGATATTTGATTTTGTGAAGATAAAAAAAATGTAAAATGTCGTTTTATGTAACACATACTTCTTTTTAAGAGAGATAGAGAGAGGAGAGAGAGAATGATAATTCTGAGATGGTTTGGCTGTCAGGAAAACCTTGAACATTCATAAGATTTGACAATGACATCACTTGTGTTTGCGAGATAATCTTGTTAAAGCTTCGGATGTTGTCTTCCGAGACCATTGGTTGTTGTGACTCGTATATTGAACATAATCATTCTGAACAAGGACACCCATCACTGATGGAAAAAATATTATTGTAATTTATACAATTATAAGTTTTACATAATACCCTTAAACCTAAATGAAAAGTGGTCAAGAGTCTTTAATTTTAATTTTCATGTATTAGAATATTTATACACACTCTGACCACTGTTGCTTGCATCTAACAAGTTCTAACGAGGGTTTTTCCATTACGTAACCAGCCATCTGTTGACTCGTCGCTGGTCAATGTCTGTTTAACAATGTCCGGTGACGGAGGCATGTACTGTTCTGTCGGACTTTACAGATTATATGAGTACAGGGGGATAAGCAATAATTATCATTTGATTTAAATCTTATTTATCTTGAAAGAAGATTAATGGCTGTACTTCATGGCTTAATTATTAATACGTGTGATATAATTATTAGATATTTAAACACATTTAATTAAATACAGTTGATAACAGATTACACAAAATATTCAAGCAATTCTGATATTACAATGCAAATGTCTTAACAATGGATGGCGCCAATCAGCAACTGGCATTTGGCAGCCAACAGTTCAATTCGATGTCAATTTGCTGGTAACCCTTGAAGGAGGACAACAGTTAACCAGCGATGGCTTGTATAGCAATTCTGTATCACTTGGAAAGGATCGACGCAGTGATAAAGCAATGACGTTGAGGAAACTGGATTCTCAGCTGAAAGCATACAAGTAAACCAACAGCAAAAAGGAAATAAAATTAGTTAAAAGACAAAATGGTGATAATACTTAGGTAATCTAACCTATTAGTATAAATTAGCATTAAACACATAATCTGGGAGAATAAAGGGGCAGGGAGGGTGGGTGTTGTCTTGAGGAAAAAGAGGAAGATGCTATTACTGACATGCGCAGGTGCGATGGGATTCGGTAAAGCAGGAATACAAGAGTCGGTGGAGTTATCTCGCTTGCCACAATTTTTGAGCAAAATCTTTCATTTTATTTTTATTTTTCTGACCAACTGCATGATTTTAACACTTTCAATCTTATTTTCATTTCGTCCCCCGACTCAATTAAAATTTTTTTTCCCGTAAAACAAAATAAAAAATGTTGGCTTTACATGACAAGAATGCTAGGTTATTAATAATATGATCAAGGAGGAGGCCACAATTTGGGCAAATTGTGTTGAGATTGGAACTGAAGGAAGGAATAAATGGCTTTATGTATGTAGCTTGGGGAGATAGAGTTTCGTAGCAGTTCCTCTACTTTAGGTTTAAGATGTAAAACTCCATGGGTCCGGACAAGGATATTGGTCCGCATGGGGGGGGGGGGGGGGGGGGGGGGGGGGGGGGGCAAACTGCCTGAATGTGCGCCACTGAAAACGAGATATATCATCGGGTATTTTATTTGTGCAGTCAGGTACGTAAACGCATTTGATATGAATATTTAAATGCATAATCCTAATCAGAATGGATCTAAGAAGAGACATGACCCTTTTTGGATGTAGATGACTTTTGATTTAGAATATGGACCACATTACCTGAAAAGTAAAATGTCGCTCATTTATTTTTTTCCACCAGACGTACATTTACATATTTTTTTTCAAGGTCTTTTCCCGCAAATTTCTCTGCCCAACGGGGTTCAACACTGATATCCCGTCTGCGTGTGTAATTAACATGCATGAACTCCCTAAAAAAGGACGTTGGTAGAGGTGGGGAAAAATACGATTAGGATTTTACGTCATGTCGCGTTTCTTAATCGATAGTGACACCGATCATTCGTCAACTGGCATTTTACAGATATTATTATAAGTTAGCAACATCGCACACATGTTCCTCTATAATGTTAAATCTTTCGGGACCCAATCGGGTATGACCGCTCCACCGTGTAATGTCAACCGTTATATCCCGCATTTTCTCTTCAACCATAACTGTGGGTTCCTGTGCAGTTATGAAAAAAGGGAAGGTTACCTTTGCCATTTTTTTTTAATTTTTCTGAGCTTGTAGTAGTTCATCTTTCTTCTTCCGATCTACTAATTTCCCCGAAATTGAGACTGGTTATGAATTAATAACACCTTTTACGCTGTTTCGAATGAGACATCGACTTCTAATGTGTCTTTCATTGTTTCGGGGATGATCTGCATTAAATTTTCGCCTTGTTTTAGGGGAAATTGTAATAAAAATATTGTCTCTAATGGACCTTGCTCTCAAAGCTGTTACTTCCGATTGCATATTTTTCATTTTTCTAACGAATTTGATCAGCATTGCCCTCATGAGATCAAGCTCACTCAGCAATTCTGCGTTTTTTGCGCGAACGTTTCATCGTAATTACTTTCTGCTTGTTTTCCAATATAATTGACAGGTTTTGATAGGCCCATTTCTGGATTTTCTGAAGTTTTTTTTAATAGATTGAATTTCACTGATTAACCGTACTAAAACAATAAACACGTTTCACATATATGTGCCATCTTATTTTTAATAACAAAACTAAAATACAAAACCCGGTACTTCTTGAAAACATAGTGTAACATATGAACCGACTCCGTACAAAAGAAATGCTGTAAAATCCGGACTACCTTCTCTTTGCCTCAGTATACTCGAATACGCAACATTTGTGACCGAAATATTTTGATTACAGCACAAACATTATGTCAGTTACGCTTTATCCGTTTAAGTCAAGTGTAAGACAATTGCAACTATTACGCAATAATCACAAGAGTTATCAACAGGTATAATTGAAGTTTATTACAATTACAAAGTAATAAAACAGATCGTATAGATTTAATAAAAATGAGAATCAACTCCGCGTTGTGTTTCAAAATAAAATCAAGTAATTTTCAAAAAAAAAAATAGATATAATTTTATCCTTTACAATTAAGATAAAAGAAAAAAATTAAGAAAAATAATCGAGCCAATCGAGTCAGTTCCTTCACAAGATATTCCGTGCACACAAAGTTTTCTACGCAAGTTGGTTTCCCTCAGAGCAGGCAGGTTAGATGTTTCTGGTATGGAGAGCAACCGGGGAGCGATGGATAAGAGTCGAGCGCTGGGTTTTATACGATCCGAATCTACGGTCGTGCTTGATTTGGCGTTAGTCCCGATTGGACAATCTGAAGTCTCGCCTTTTCTCCCGAGGTTTCATTTCCCGGACGCTCCTCCCGTATGGGTAGGTTTGACCCCCTTGACCACGGTTACGGCAGCCTACTCTCCTCCTTCTGACCGCATCTCGTCAAGGTATAGTGATGTTCCGCTGGACTTACATCAGAGGCCGGTGCCCTTGGGCTAATGCACTGGTCATCTCCTTTATTATCAGCAAAAGTGGAGACTGAAAGTCTAGGTAAATCAACAATGTAGACCAAAAATAGTTTAATGATGTATATTGTACATCCCACATTTGCGTATAAAGATATTTGGTTGGTCTTCAAAACTTAATGCTTCAGGTAATAATTATAGAAAAGGTTCATCTTATACTTATGTTCAAGGACACATTCAAGTTCTCATGTCCTCTCGCAAAATATGTATATCAGTACAATTAAGCTATAGTAAATAGTATTAAACATCGTCTGATAATTAATTATAGTTTAATCTTATGATTGAGTTGTATGAATATTATGATTTAACAATATTATGTAACTTTTATCGGCTATTATGTTACACAAGTTGTTTTGAACAGAAAAAAAATGGACAAGTGCTTTTCACATTGAGCGTCAGTGTCTCCTACTGTGTGTTTAGATATAGTTTCATTTCCACATCCTACGGAAGGTTGTCAAAGGTCAATTGAGGATAAGTCAAGTGTATTCTGATTGGTTTGAAATGAGCCGTTAATTGATCCCCTCTTAACAAAAAATGGTTCCATGCTAGGATTTCTTAAGAGGAACACTTATATCAGTTCTAATGGTTACAAGTGACTTCAAGAGCAGCAGACCCTTACACAGTAACAAACTAAACCACAGATAAACATCATCTAATGGTTCAACCATATCCACTCAGGATTCTGGAGATGCAGTAATAGCAGTAGAGGGCAGTAAAGATCCCAAATAAATCTAGCAGTCTGTACGTAAGGAGCGGCCAAAGAAAAGAAAACCTGAATCTATGTCATCAATGTTTGATCGGTTGGAATATATTGGTAAACATATGGTTAAACAAAAAAAAAAACACGCATCAGCAAGAAAAAAAGTTAAAACAAATTTATTGAAATATTTTCGAAAACAAAAATGCAGATGAATGATAATTTTCATGATGTTGTCTCTCCAAGTCTCTAAATTTGCTGGTGCTTATCAGTTGATTCACATTTTCTATAACTTGTAAGGCATGTTTTCTTCTTTTTAAATGTCGATTCTAGTTTTTGCAGCCTTGTGCTTACCGGTAATATGAGACATTGCAACCTTCTTTTGAAAGTATGTATGTACATTTCAGGTATTATAGTTTTCTTTTAAAATGAAAAAATTATTTAGCAAAATGTAAATTATAATATTGAAAAAAAACCCTCAGTATTTGAATAGAGCCAGGAGTAAAAAAAACTGTTGGGACTATGTCAGAACATACAATGAATAGTGTGTTCATATTGCACATGACTTAAAACAGATAATTCAGATAAACCGTAACAATGAAGTGTTAAAATTACAAGCATTAAACTACAGAATGTCAAAAAGTAACATATTGTACTCATACATCTTAAATCCAGTGAAAGTTTGGGAATTACAAAAATGGTACTAAAGAGCATCAAATTTTAAATACAAAAATTGACCTATCAACCAGTTTAAATTCGCCAATGTTTTAAAATACTTATCATGCATTTCAAATCGATAAAAAGACTAAAACATGACATTTATCCAAATTCAGATCGTAATTATCATTATAAAGCAAAGTTTTGAATACACCAGATACTGGGTAATCATAAAGCAAAATATGATCACAATGGATATCGCTAACAGTGCACCTAGATTAAAATATACACGTTACACTTCAAATAGAGAGAGAGATACTTGTTTGGTAAAAACAAGTACCCGCTGCAACACTGAATGGTATTTTAGTGGGAAAAGTGTCTTCAACACCATTCTCGTCACATTCGGGAGCGTCAATTATCATGTTTATAGGAACATCAACAATCTGTATGCTTCTATATCTTGCACCATAAGTGAAATTCCCATTTTGCACGTCTCGTAAGCAATGGCTGTTCCTTGTAGCATTGATGGTAAAGCATCAAGAGGCTGAAAATTAAATTCGAAATATTACGTTAAAAATGTTAAAAACATCAAAATCTCTGATTACTTATTTGTCTTAAGAATGGTTCAAAAATGCTAGATTACATATATCTCAATAAAGAAACCTGTGAACTCACAAGTGATATGTGTACTCCGCTGCAAATATAGACACAAATTACATTATACAAATTGATTATATTTCTCCAAAAGTAAAGAACGGTTTTAGGGGGAAGCAAGTCTATGTACTTTGTAAGATTTTTTTTAAACTTAGAATTATTATATAACTCTTTCAAACTGATTGTTAAAGAAATAAAAGCATTTAGTAGATGATAAACAATTGAAACATGTGCAAATGCCTATTCTACTCTGATATACTGTTTGGTTTTAAAAAAAAAACAAAACGCCCATTACCATTCGTAGACAGCAAGCTTTTCAAAATTCAAGACAAATTTTCTAAGCTGTTCAAACCAAATGAACTTAACATTAAATAATAGAACTATTCTATTATAGAACAACTTCTAATGGACCTCAGGTTGACATACACAAATATCTGTTAATTTAAAGTTACTTATGCTGATTTAATTATTATAAAATATTATTTAAGAGAACATTTGGTGTTTTTAGAATTAAACTAGTAGTCGCATTTATATTATTGGTCTTTTCTTTGACTAAAATGTCACAGTGTCCTCGGATAAGAAGCATATTATAAACAACACATGGCGGTTGCACCTTTCATCGTTTTTTTCATATTTCTTCTTAGCATATAAACAGTTAGGGTCAGTAAGGGTCGATCTAGCTGTTACTGTCTACGAAAATATGCTGGGTAGTTAGAGTAGGCTTGATAACTTTGTCCTGCCTTTCATGGACTTGAAAGGCAACTTAAATGTATTTCTGTAAACAGTTTGGAATAAACCAAATGATGATAATATTTCTTTACAGCCAAGACAAAGTTCAAAGTTCGGATGAATAGCAAATTTCTTTTGATGTACATGTTGTAGGATGAGAGTACTTTAAGGTATTCCTTAACAATACAATCTTAATGCTCCTTAAAACACTCGAGATGTGGGAAAAAGGCAAGTGATGACTTTATCTTAGATTGTATTTTATTGCATGAGATTTGTACAGTGATGCATAATACAAAATGATAAAAAGAACATGGTAAACAAAAAAATCGCATGTCAATGTATTAATATAAATCTCAACTAAACACTTCATAAATTTATATTTTTATGTTGCCGGGTCTGAAAAATATGGAGGAAACACTGCAGTTTCCAGATCTTTATTGGCGGACATATGATACAAAATTAACTGATAATATACAGTTCACATAATAACAACAAAGTTATCCAGAGTGTTTATGCACTAATAACCATGGAAATGGGCCCGAGGTCTCCTATAATAAACCTTTAGATCTTGATACACAGTTGTATTAAAAAATGAAACAAATTAAACCAGAAGATAACTCATTTATAGGTCCATTGATAAACGTATGACCTACTTTCTTAAGCAGACAGGCACTCGAGCCCGATGTTATTTACTTAAAGAATAAACAATGTCATAATAATAAATACTGACAGAAAGTTGAACACAGTATTCAGATCAGATATAATGCTAATGAATAAAGTTATAAACATTTATCAATGAATGACTAGATATCAGAATATGTAAGCTATAAACCGATTAGAACTTCAGTACACAAAACTGTGACGTGTGACGTCACAACCATGCGGTTTGAAATCCGCTTGCCGAAAATCTTATAAAATACCTTGGTGCGTTCAAAAATACGTCAACAGCTTATTGTGCCGATTAATATGAAACATAATACCTACGTTTGACAACTCTTATTATTATGCAAACAAGTACATTATGCATATTTACCTGAAAAATATGGAGGAGACACTGCAGTTTCCAAATCTTTTTTGGCGGGCATATGATACAAAATTAACTTCCCGCACTAAAGAGCTCTACTCAAAACAAATTAAAATTTGCCCCCCTCCCAAGATTACAATCCGGAACACTACATGTACAAAAATGTACTATATGATAATTGATAAAGCTTTGCTCTTGGTAATGGTTGTTGAAATTTCAAGATTTAAAAACTATGTAAGGTTGGCACTAAAATATTTTGATTTCTGATATCTTTAATGGTTCCGTAACTCATGAACAAGCTTACATAATTACAGTTGAGTAACATTGGTCTTAAATGTGTTTAGAAAAATTTTGTAAGGATGACTTCACATAGCGCCGGGTTTTGGGTGTTTTTCGGTCGCTTCTGTTGCGTATATGTCTTAACGTAATATCACTGGTGTTTATTTTGTTAAAGAATCTTGTCAATTTCCAACATAGATTAAGATTTTAGACTGTGATACAATAAACTCATTCTATGTTTAAACTTTACAAAGCAATCAATATCTTATGGTACATAAACACGTCCTTCTCAAACTTGGGTAAAAACAAAAGTGATAGCCACGTGATTAGAATACTCGATTCTCTTAAATTAGCACAGACAATTTATAAATAGGTACAAGATGGACCACTTAGGCTAAAAATAACCATAAAAACCGGAATCTAAAATTAGAATCTTTAAAAATAGAATTTACGATACAATGATGACATAAAACATATTATTTAGCAATAATATTTCATTTTGCCCATCCATTGATTTTAACGATTACCAATAAAGACTGTTCAATTAATAGTCTGAAATATTTTGTTCCATCTATGAACTGCAGCTTGTTAATTTTTCACCTTAAAAACAACTAAATAGTCATTGACGAAATAATGTCATTTATTAATGACGAATCAAAAACTTACACAAATAAACTTCTTCACAAAGAGGGAGAACCCTGGACAAGTCAATACTTAAACTTACTAAAAATGACTTATTAAACAGGTAGGTGGGATCAAATTTGGAGTTCACCAGGTAAAATATATACAAAAAATAGTAAACAACAATGGCAGGGTGATCTCCCTTAATATAAATATGTAAACATTAAGGTGGCTTATACAAATTTCTGCCATAAATCCAATGCCAATTGGATTCCCGCCACCCAAAGGAAATAGATTAAATAACTGCATTAAAAATCTTGTTTAAGTAACATTTGGAAATGATTTTATAAAGAATATGGCATATTTGCATGTAATTACAAACATAAAAGTAACATTTTGTGATATAACAAAATATATATAAAGTAGGATTAATTGATTTTGCCGGTGGCCAGCAACTTAATATATTAAAAAACCGATCAAAATACCATTTTAAAAGTCAAAACTTTGTTATCTAAGGACAGGGAGGTAGCAGACCTGATCTGAACTACATACAAATGTCATGTTGTAAATTTTGAATTTACTGGGTGGGTGTAAATACAAAATTTACAACATGACAACAGTAAGTAAAAAGGAAATTATGTTGTGATGGAAGTTGTTCAACTCTTTGGGGAATAGCTTTTGTTCGAGCTTTGAATTCGCTAAGTGGGGAATTAGCGATTGATATGCAAGGGACAGGGTGTCTTTGTGCACTGAATAATAGAAGAACGCAAGTCGGAATTAGAGTTGTCGATACATATATTTGGGAAACCCGCAATAGAAGGAATATCACAAATGTTATGAACAACCACGTAACACATATATATAACAAACTTGAACATGAGACATATCATATATATGAATAACACTTGTTTTAGTGTCTCAAAATGTTTGAAAAATAACTACAATCGATAACTGTTATGGTTTTCAATTCAGATCGTTATATGTATAAAAATGGAATATCATTTCATCGAGTGCCCAATATAAAATATCTTAACGTATAATGATAAAAGAAAAACAAATAAATCTAAAACTACCCGTTCCGGACATGGACACATATACTATGACAGAGTCCGTATTGAACAAAGATTCCTAACTGATCCGCATACATTGTGATGTAAATATCCACGTTTTAAACTAACCGAATGTGAAAGTAAACAAATTTACTTTATTAACTTCCGGAGTTAAAGAGTTAGACTAACTTTAGATTACGCACCAAATTCAAATGCCAAATTGGAAATTACATTAAGGATCAATTAGAAATCAAAAGAATTACATACAAAACTTAAACTAGTCTACAACTAATAAACTACAACGCTATTCATTAAAATGACCGCCATTACCAAAAATATCATTTCTATAAAAACGACTAAACAATTATCAACTTTGCTATCAAGAGCAAGTTGAAATACATTAAAAATGAATTATATTGAACCAAAGGAAATAGATAAGGGCTTGTTAAAACTCTAGTTCTAGTTAAAAAAAAACCTAATAAAACAAAACTTAAACATACCTGAATAATAGAAGAACGCAAGTCGGAATTAGAGTTGTCGATACATATATTTGGGAAACCCGCAATAGAATGAAAGATGCGCGGTCCCAAGCGCTAATTCTAATTCCGACTGCTTGATTAAACGACTAATCAAATTCAGGGATTGTTAACATGTGACCTTATCTTAATTCAATGTCTTCGTCCGAAAGAGTAAGTAAAATTACATAATCAGGGGTTTCGAAAAGGAATACTTAATGGCTTTCGGCTAAAACGTCTAACAAGCTATCACCTTGATAATCCCACAAATAAACAAATACAAGGCAAAATTTGGAAATCAAAGGTTATGAAATGGACATGTGGGATTACTCAATTAGTGTCATCTTTTGTTAGCGGGGGAAGTGAGAAACTCTATTACGATAAATAAAAAAACTAAATTTACACAGTACCGAAAAAGGGGACATGCCAAACAAGGTGTTTTTTTTTTATTAGATTACCTAGTTAATTTAACCACATTCATTATGCAAGAAATATCTTACATGTAGGAATGTACTAAAGAAAAACAAATAAACATCATTTTATACCGAGCTCGAATTCTATAAAATAAAAGGTATACTTCTTGCTAGAAAATGATTATAATATTGATATATGATACTAATACTAATAAAATGTTTAAAATACACGACTTGATATAAAAATGAACAGTGAAAATTGTATCCAAGTAGGTTTAAAAGTTTTGAATTTACTGGGTGGGTGTAAATACAAAATTTACAACATGACACAAACAAGAGGCCCATCGGGCCACATCGCTCACCTGAGCAACAATAGTTTTATTCATGTATGGGCGTTCAAAGGATATTGTGCCATATGGCCCTCGGTAGAATAACAAAAAATAAATACCATAAAGTATCCGAATTTTACACTTATTTTTAGCATACACTTAATCTTTGACATTGTGCCTTTATGAAATACCATTTTTACCGCAAGAAGATCCTATGCAAGGTATTAAACTAAATATTTGGTAGGGGTACACTGTTAACTTCCAAATCCCTTTATTTTAGTTCTGCCCCCCCCCCCCCCCCCCCCCCACTTCATAAAGTGATCGAAATGTATTACCATATAGGTACATTTTCTTCATCAACTACTTACTAGTTATTGTACTTTATTTAAAAAATTCCTATATGTGAAAGAATAAATTGTATCTCAATGCGCTCAAACTAAAAACATTAAAAAATTTAATTGGTCTTACTCATTAATAAACGATTGTTGTTTACCTGGCATGAACTCATGTGACGTTTTATAACCTTACTCGAACGATGAATACACTCGAATGAAAAATATTGTCAAGTGATATGTTAAGAGCTATTATAATCAATGTATTGACAGGCATATCACTCTATTTTACTATGGCCCACCCATTATTTTCATCTTTATTAAAAAACAACAAATGGCTACAGACCAGGATGATTCCCCGCTGTAATATTTTCTCAAGAATAGCGATAGTGCATTTATCCCCGTAACAGTAATGTGTCAGAACTATGGAAACTGTTTTAAAGATGACGTTTTTATTAACCTGTGTCTGAAAAACTATCAAAATTGGTGTAGATTCCATATAATTTATCGAATAAGGAGGGGCCCCAGAAAGTAGTTACAGCATATTATCCTTTTAGCAAGACATTTTTAATGATCAACCAAAATTTCAGCGTCAATCGTAGAATTATAAACAAGATACATAGCTTGGTTTGAGTCATGTTTTTGTTCACACGAGTTTATTACATTCAACTTAAGATTTTGGTATTTCCTATTCAGCATAGCTGCATTTTAAATATATAAAAAAAAACAAACTAAAGCATGACCTCAGCTCTGTGTACAAACATAGCATTGTGCGCAATGCTCTGTATTTTGCTTATAACTCGAAGCTTGACTCTCAGATACGGTTAGTAAATATAAAATTGTAAACAATTAAAAGAAAAGAAAAATGCACTAAAACAAAGAAAGAACACAATTTATTTTTCATCATATATATACTTATATATTTCTAACAGCGAAAATAATCTCCGTTTAGACTGAAAATGATGAGCATTTTAACAAATCATGTGGCATTAATCAACCATTACGTAGAGATCGTACCGAATTAAATGTACCAATAGTAGTGCATCAGATTTTGCTCATTTTCGTAAACAATTAGCTGTCTGATTTTCCGAAGTCTATATTTGATTCGATACGTAAAAATCCCAAAATACAGGCGATAGTTCCCCTCAAGTTAAAAAGAAACGAAACGAAAATCGAAACAAGCTAAAACCACCGTCAGAAGTGAAAATGTCAACGCATTGAAATATTTAACCTCAATTTACTTCACAAAAACGGCACAAATATATTTTGGATGTTTCAAATATTCCCTTCGCACGTAAACTGTTGCACTACAAGCAAATTCATCTTTGTCAGTTTGACCCGTTTATCATGCGTCCAACATGGCTTCTAACAATGAACCTGGTTTTCGATATATGAAATATCGAGCCCGAAGTTAAACTGATTGACCCCCATTCTCTCTGTCTTATTGTTATTTTCGTAAATTACTCAAATTTAAAACAGAATTAGCCAATAATTTTTGCAATTTACATTTTCCTTTACATAAGGATTAATTATGCTAAATTACGTTGAATTTGACTCAGTAGTTCTAGAGAAGAAGATTTTTAAAAATCCACCCCTTTTTCTCCAGTTTCGAGGTTTTCTCCGCTTTAAATAAAGATGGGTCTTTCATTTCTGCAATTTATATTCATCTTACCATAAGGAAGCTTTGTGCCAAATTTGGTTGAAATTGGTATGGTGGTTTTAGAGAAGAAGTTCAAAATGTGAAAGTTTACAGGCGGACGACGGACAAAATGAGATTAGAAAAGCTCACTTGAGCTTTCAGCTCAGGTGAGCTAAAAAGGGGATACACTTGCATATATAATCTAAAACTACGAAAACAATAAGGGCACTAACAGACATGATTTTACTCCAAGTTGGCAGTCGTAGTAGCAGACCTGATCTAAACTACTATCAGTGTTAGTCAATTTTATGGTAGCAGACTTGATCTGAACTCCCCATGATCCTACAACTTAGAAGGGGTTGTTGTCAAAACCACAATCTAGCAATCAACAGAACAGAAAGCAGACATAATCTGAACTAAAATAATGTCATCTTTCTGATAACCAACTTATACCAGAAACTGTACTGATTGATAAAGATGATTTTTCTTAGTCAAGTGCAACAGTAAATGAACCCAAACGTATGTATCGTTTTACAGCATCGGAGGTTCCATCTATCCATATTCTGAATAGCATTTCCTGAGAAACCAACCTTAGATGCATGAGTAGCAGCACCAATTCTGAAGCTATGACCCTTATATTGTTTTGGATCTAACTCAATATTTTTGATCACTTGATTTATTTTTATAGCCACAAAGAAATAAGACACAGAACACCCATCTGAAAACTGGAAAAGAGGGCCACAGGAATGGCGATAATGTTTTATATACTGAAATAATGCATGTACCTGACATGACATAATGTTTTTTGATGCTTCTAATGTAATAATCTCTGGTTGTCCATAACTGACTGTTTCAAAATTTCTCAAAACTAATTGCACCTGCTTTAGTTTTCCACGAGCTGCCTCCAATTGGACATCCGATCTTTGAATAACTTTATCTGATTGAGTCTTTGTTTCTATAACCAATTCTTCTAACCTGAAATCACAATTTTTTTCAGAGTTTGTCAAATGTAAAGTAGATCCACTGGGATTTTTTTTGTTGTTGTCTGTGTAAATGAGGCGTTTCTTGAAAAGCTTCCTGAAATTTAAAACTGGATAATCTGTCAGCTGTTACATTCAACTTCCCAGGTATATGCTTTGCACGAAAATGAATATTAAAACGTAAGGACACTAAAACAAGACGACGTAACAATTTCATAAGTGCTTTATCTCGACATGATTTTTTATTGATAACTTCCACAACAGCCATATTGTCCGATAGGAATACCTTTTTATTTTCAAATTGGCATGACCATATTTCCAATGTAAGGACTATTGAAAAACAATTCTCTTACACAAATTTGATTATCTTCTAATTCAAATGGCCATTTATTTGCAAACCAATTTGACCCTAAAACAACTGAAAATCGTATCGAGCCAGATGCATCTGTGTATAAGCTCAGATGGCCTGATGACACCCAAACTTTGTTCAGAAAGACTTACTTGCCATTAAAATGGTCAATAAACATAGCCCAAGTTTCTAAATCGGCCCTAGATTCTTTATTCAATCTTATGTAGAAGTTTGGGTTAGACACACCACATGTTAGGTTTATCAAACGACGAAGAAATGTTCGACCTGGGACAATCACCGAGTAAGCAAAATTCAAAAGACCTATGATTGACTGCAAATCTTTTAAAGTGACCTTTTTACATCCTTCGAATGAATGAGCTAAGTTTGTTACTTATATTTAGATCTTATCTTTTCACTGAATCTAACTCTATTCCATAAATGACAATGTTGGTCGTAGGTGCCCGAGTTTTTTTTTCCATATTTATTGTCACTCCAATTTTTTTTTTTTTACAAAGAAATAAAATAACTATCAAGATCGTTTCAACAAGTTATCGAATTTGGGGGTCCCACAAAGAAAAAATCATCTAAAATATGAGACATACCCGAGGCATTGAAGACATTTTCCATGACCCATTGAAGAGCTGTACTAAATGATTGAAAAATTTGACAGCTACTACTTGCTCCCATTGGGGACATTTGTCATAATAGTATTGACTTTCCCAAGTAAACCCTAGCAAATATTAGTCAGATGAATAGGTATAATACGAAAAGCATCTTCAATGTCAGTCTTTGCCATTAAACATTCCCGCCCAAAGTGTTGAACTTAATCAACCACCTGATCTATGGAATCATACTGAACAGCTGAATTTTCTATTGGTACATGTATATTGGAATTCACCAATTGATTTTTAGGGAATGAAAGATCATGAATTACCCTAAATTTGCCCGTACTGCCTTTTGGCACTAAGCCTAATGGAGATACTACAAAGTTTCAAAAGGTTTGTTTGAAAATGGACCTGCAATTATGCCTTTGTTTAACCCTGTTTGTATTAAATAATTGTCTAGAATGTCTGGGTGATCTAATGTGGATTTATGGTTTTGAGGTACACATGGTGAAGGGGCAGAGGTAGAGCCTAATTTAAAACCGTGAGTAAATCCATATATCAAGTACGAAGCCTGATCACTGTCATAATGAACTAACAATTCACTTAAACTTCTTGGGTTGACTGGAGAGGGTAGGTGGCTGGGTGATTGTTGAGGACTTTGTAATGGTACTTGTATTTGGTTTGTGCTTACGAAATCTACAATTGGCTCTGGCATGTGAACCTAAGCATGATTGACACCTGTAAGCAAATGAGCAGGGGTTATGAGTGCATTGTTCCCCATTGTTGAAGGCATAGCAGAATCTAATAGGCTTACTGCCTGTGTTTGCTCGAAAGGGCTGCTGAAAATGATAATTGCTTGATGCCGCCTTGATTCTTCATTCCTCAACCGGCTTTTGCCAAGGTTATTCAACAGATTTTTTAACATCCGAAAATTCGCATCATATATTCTTCATGCCTTATCCCCTAACATCTTATTCATTTCTCTAATAAAATAGCAGTATTTCAAGAGATGGGGAGCCTGTTCGAGGTATTTTCCAATGAAAATCCCCATAAAAATCAAAAAGGCATCAGTCCATTGCTGAATTGACAATGGCACTTTGGGTTTCATGACCCTTACTAAACAGTTACTGACCCAGATGATATGGTTAATGAGATAGGATCCTCCTGACGCTGCAACAGCAAACTTAAATCTGAAAAATTGATTAGCCCAGATCTTAGCTCTTAATCGCTGATATATTGCAGTCCCAAGAAGAATTCCATCAGATTAATCAATGACATTCTTAAGATTAGCAGTTGCTGGCTTACCATGACCTTGTTGTAATAAAGCACTAACCAAGTCTGCAATGTTTTGTTGAGGCTGCTTTTCACTTGATGCGGATGGTGCTGTATGCTGCATTGCGTTTCCGAGCGGAAGACCTTACTATTATTCTGAAAAAGTTTCAGATTTCGTATTATTTTTTTCTTCTAGATGCCAACTTTGATCCTTAATATCTCGCTCGTTTATTCACCGATTCTTTTGAAATTTTCGGGTCTGATAACATGCCGCGCAATGTTATCGTTACATATTTTACTTGTTGAAAATTCCGTTTCTGAGTTATTCCCCTTTAAGTAAATTTTAACGACCCCTTTTGTCAGATGGGTTTAGCTTTAACGATGATAGACAGAATCTCAAAGATTGGCTGGTTTGGAAGCAGATACATACAAATGGTGCAAGACATATTTCATTTGTTATTTAAATGCAAACAAAAGGAGTGATATAGGTGTTGAAATAGAAGTTATAAAAAATTGCAAAAATGTTCATGTATTTTCCTTTCTAGTTTTCCACCTGATAATAATTTGTTATAAGATGTATGTCAAAAGTTGTTGGTCTTACCGAGACCTTTCGTTTGGTATTAAGAAAAAGGGGCTGGTCCCTCTTATTAGGGAGTTAGAGGCTACAAAAAAAAATTTGGTCATTAACTTGTAAAGGAAGAAAAATGTCTAATGCATTATTGAAGCAAAGTTGTTGAAAAATTAATTCTAATTCCATCCGTAGTATTCAATGTGATGTTTTTGTAATATATAGTCAGTTTTAGCAGAAACAATTTAAGCCGGATCGACCCATTTTCCGTAGGGGTGTGCACGTGCAAGAAGTTATGAAAGGGGTTCTTGTTATTCACTAACTAATACACGCGGCGCGTAAAGATGATTCACCATAAAATTCCCAAATGTTTTTATTGATATATACATTTTCATTTCATAAAAATGAACCTCTTTGACTTTATTTTAGTTGTTTGTTTCAAAACTGTGCCCCTCTCTATATTTAGATGCATTCCGAGACTCAGGTAACCGATCGATAATAGAGTCGCTAGCTGTATATAGGCCGTCGCCCAGACGACAGTACATGTGCTTGTAGAGCTGGTCAAGTACACTCGTTTAAACGCCATACTGTTTTACGATTACGGAGACATCGTGAATTGCTTTAATACTGGAAGATGTGTTACAATTGATCTGCAAAAGAACAACTTCATAACTTGAAAATTGTAGGAGGGGTTATCCGTACAATAGGGGAACCGTTTTGGCAGCCGCCCGCCAGCCATTTTCACCATTTTAATAACCGGATATTTCCTTTGGGAAACCCGATTAACAAAAATCAATTACCATTCATCAACCCCCCACCCCCGGAAATCAAATTTTGAGCATTTGTAAATAATTACTCCATTCTAAAAACTAACTATAAAATAACTTTTTCTCTTATAGGTAGGACACCAGGTGGAAAAGATTTTCTCTGTAGCAGATGTCGCCTAAAGTTTAAATGTAATCTCCAACAAAAGGATGAGAAGACAAAAAGTCAGACAACAGAGCAAAAATCTTGCAGAGAGATTATCTTCAGCAGTTCCCAATGCATTCAGCCGTCATACAGTGAGCCTTCCCTTTTCCTGTACATATTGAGGTCATTCATCATGCTACCTATGTTAAAGACCAGGTCCTAAGCTTGTGGTGCCAGTTGATGTGAGGCATAGACTATTCATATCACATGAAGTAATAAATCCTACTGGATCTGCTGTTCAAATCACTTACAAAGGAACATTGAGGATGTGAACCTGACTTCAACATTGAACAGGTACCCAATCAATCTGCTGATCCGGTTTCTACGCTCCGAGGTATTGCGAAGCGAAAGAGTAAGACTCAATTTTGAAAGTCTTCTAGGCATTTTAAAGGCAGCTTTGATTTATTTAATGTAAGAATTTAATAAGTGTTCTTGATCATTCTGGTCTTACCTATTGAAAGCGCTAACTGAACCTTGTATATTGATAACATGCGAACTCCAGCACTTGACAAAAGCATTAATTTGCTTATTGAAACAAGAAAACTGGCTGGCGTGAATCCCAAAAGCTCGGATTGTTTTAGAAAATTTGCAGTAGAATGTGGCGTTACAAAAGCTGCAAATATAACGAGTACTAAACTAAGGAAGCTCGTAGCGACAGTTTCCCAAATCCCCAATTTGGAAAAAAATGATCTGGAAATCATGGCAGGCTATCTTGGGCATGACATAAGGATTTATAATTCATTTTACCGACTTCCAAATGACACTCTTCAGATAGCAAGAATGGAAACAATTTTAACTGCATTTGACAATGGTGACATTTCAAAGTATAGTGGGAAGTCTCTGGATGAAATTGCCAGTGAAGGAGTTTTTTTTATATGTGTAAAAGGGGAAAAAAGTAATTTGAAACAGACTATAATAAGGAGTACAATAAGAAATGTTTGTAAATTTAGTTGTGAAGTCAATGAAGGTAACTATTTTACATGGATGGTATAAACAGGATAAAATATGTGCCAATTATACGGCAATGTATTGCTGTGCATTGTAGACATAAACGTGGGTGAGGATGAGGAAGTTGAAGATGATGAGGTTGAAAATGATGATGAAAATCCAGATGAATGTGAAGCAGTCAGACAAAATGAAATGGAACCAAAAGCTTCTTAACACCCACGAGGTAAAAATATATTAGCAGTTGATAATATTTAAGTACCATGAATGTTTGTACTTTCTATACTTCTATATGCTGATTTTTTTTTTCTTTTGAGATAAAGACACCCTGAATTAGTTTCCTTATATAATAAAATAGTCACAACATGTAGTTTTTACATATCTCGCAAAAGACTTTCCTTTTTCACATCTGTAAATAACACTTGAAAAAAGTATGGTCAGAACTTTCAGCTATAAAATATATTTTAACCGGTTTAATTCAATTTTTAAACATATTTGAATTAAATAATTTAATATGTTATATAAAAATCATAAAGAAACATTAGATTTATGGGGAGTATTTCTTGTATTGGAAGGATACTTATCTTGTATTGGAAGGATACTTATGCAGTTCTGTAATGAATATCTTGAAATTTCCGTTTTACTCTGAGTATTGTGTTTGAAATCATTAATTATTACAAATGTTAAAAAAGGTTCTAATTAGCATTTTAAAAACAAATTTAAAATCTACAGAACAGATTTTGCTAAGAAAATATATTGAAGAAAATGAAGATAAAATTTACAAATCGATATATAAAAAGCAAAAATGTATGGTGTCCGGATAGGGCCATTTGCGTTAGCGCGACATCGCGTTCAGATAAACGAGACATCGCGCTAACACACAACACGCCGTCGCGCTAACGCAACTTTGCACAACACGCCGTCGCGCTAACACACAACACGCCGTCGCGCTAACGCAACTTTGCACAACGCGCCGTCGCGCTAACACACAACACGCCGTCGCGCTAACGCAACTTTGCACAACACGCCGTCGCGCTAACACACAACACGCCGTCGCGCTAACACAACTTTGCATAACACGCCGTCGCGCTAACACACAACACGCCGTCGCGCTAACACAACTTTGCACAACACGCCGTCGCGCTAACACAACTTTGCATAACACGCCGTCGCGCTAACGCAACTTTGCAAGTTTCACAGTCTAGTAGGAAGTCGTGTCCGGAAATATAAGACTGCGCATGCTTAACCATATAATGGATGAAATTCTGGATGAGATTGGTCTTGGGAATCTTAAAGGGCTATTCGAGGACCACAAGGTAATAAAGCCGGTTAAATGTATAATTGTTATAGGCAAAATGTGTGCAAATTTTACTGACAATTTTTAAGTCTGTCCAGTCATTGAACTATTTGTATTTGATGAGGGAGCGTGGTCCGCTCATAAGGGGGATGCTTACATGTGTAAGAAAGCTAAAACTTTATATAGGCCTAACGTTAATTGAAATTTTATATCGCTTTCCGATCAAATCTCTAACATAATGAAACATAATTTATAAGCCTTCGCTGGGGCCAAAAGTTTGCCCCATTCCCATTTGCTTAAATTATACTGCTCAGACAGCCTCACTGACAGTACAGTTCCTGTTAACTTTTATGAGTGAAAAATGATTATGTGTCAATGAAGATATCTTAGATATTTTCCCTTTTATCGATTTCAACTGTATTTCTTTAACAGGTGTGTGTATTTTTATCAAAAATCATCAAAAAGTGATGGAAGCAATAACATTGGACAGACTTTAGTGCTCAGACAGCCTCAGTTTAGTAACAATAACGACTAGGCCTAACCGTACGTTAGGCATCCCCCCCCCCCTCCATTTCACGGTATAATTTTCTTGGAAAAATAAAAAAATATGAAATAGTATATTATCCATACTTTATTTGTTTAAAATCACTCTAAAAACAACTGTAAATAGTAAATAAGCCAACTTTCAATCCGAATTTCCCCTGTCATATGCGAATACATGTCATCAATCATTAAACAGGGTAGACTTTAGTTAAACATTAACTGGCAAGATTGGTATATAGCTCACATCATTTCCATATGTTACAGTCAAAACACATTGAGATTGCGTGGCAATGAAATGGGCAGCTGAACAGTACAATATGAAACGGATGTGTGAGAAATTTTTTTTTTACATATATTGGATTAACTAATTGAAATTCATTTTGGTTCCGGTTGTTATAAGTTGATTGTTATTCTCATAGACATAGCTGCAAATCAGTATAGCTAATGCAGACAGAATTGTTTTATCGGGAAGATAAATAATTAGATTTCAGATTTAATACTTTACTTTGCAACGTAATATAATAAATAAGAATAAATATACCCATTTGTGTAAATGAAATTATATATAGTTATGGATTTAATTTCACTCAACTTTATAGCTTTTTTCGACAGCATATCAATATAAATATTATAGTTCTGTATATAGATAATATGTACAATCAAATCTTTACAGAGCAACTTACAAGAAAATTAATTTGATATCATTAGATAAATGACCAAAGTTTTGATAAAATTTATTGAAATTGGTAGATTGTATGGCAATCTCAAGAGCATATGGCTCAGTCACCAGGTCATGGGCATTAGTCCAGTAATCGAAAGGTTGCTGGTTCAAACCCCACTGTGGTCACTTGATGTTGTGCACTTAGACAAGGCACTTTATCTACATTGTCTCGTCCACCCAGCTGAAATTAGGTATTGAATTACTCTGGGGGTAATTTACATGTACCTGCGATGGACTGGTGTCCCATGCAGGGGGGAGTCAATTACTCTCATCCGCTTAGCACCACGGGATAATCACTGCATGGCCCTATGTGCCTTCATGGCAAGGAAAAAGATTTAACTCAACATTGCAACCTAAAATCGGATGACTTTGAACTTTATAGGCCTATATTGCAATAACTGTAATTTTTGCATATATTCTATTTAACTTAACTGATATATATGTCATTGATATATTTCTCAATCACATTAATTAAAATTTTACTAAATAATAATCAATTCAAAAAGCTGATCGAAGTGGGTTGAAAGTTAACTTCCTTAGAATCCTATCTGTAATTTCAATCCAATTAAATGTCCCTTAAGGCATATTAACTGTTTTTACTGTAAAAGATATAGAAATGACCTAGGCTGTATATTTCCAATCTTTAATTCTTCTTCAATCATTCATGACCTTGTAATTGATCTTCAAGTTAAAAGGTATAATCAAAAGAATTTATAGAAAAATCTTTGTAATGCATATAAGTTTATGCTTTAGTTTCATTTGATCATTAATAATTATGGTAATTTAAAACATGTGTACAGAATTTTTTATGATTCGGGTTCGGAGTGCACTAGGAGACATTTGCTTTAATTAATGTAATGCTCTCAGAATGCTTTTTATAGGAATTGCAGTAATATACAACAAAGTGATCAAATTTTAAGGTGACACAGTTATCAAAAGTAATTATTTAAAAAGGTGATCATGTGATTCAGATCTGTTCCTATATATTAATAATGATAAACATTTTACATTTCTCTTGAAATTGTCAATTGCAAGTAAATGTTCATACACTGTTAGTATTATATTGAGTTGATAAGTCATAATTTAACATAAATATATCTTTTTTGAAGTAAATGACACAAGAAGACTAGAAAGTGAATAAAATATTGTACATTTAAATATTCTGGATACTTGTGGATGTTATTAAACTTTTTGACAAATTTTATAAAATGCAGACAATTTGATATTAATTAATGTATGTCAGTGTAAATAACTCTTTTTTCAAAGATGAAGTAAAGTAACGTGGAGGATGCTCTTATTTTTATGTGTCTGTTCAGACAAAAATTAATGTGGAAATTTCATGAAATTGTTTTGGATTTTCAGGTTGGGCCTAAGGAAGTAGTAAACCTGACTGATGCCGAGTTTGAAAAGCTGGGAGTTGTAAATTTTGGGGATAGGGCGCGCCTTAGAAACCGTTGCCGAACAGTTATGAAATGTACGTATATATATAGATGTTAGATATTATACTCAAGCATTTAAAACTTAAATCTTTATTTTTGCAGAACTATAACTCACTCTTGTATAATGAGAAGATGTGATATATAAATATATATGTGTGTGTGTATGTGTGACTACGTGTGAGTGTGTGGGAATTAATATAATTAGAAATGAACCTTGTACTTTATTCTTGTTATTTGCTTAGATCAATGCTGTATTAAGTTATTGTAACTATTTTGAATTGTTATTGTAGTGCCAGACTCTCCTACACTAATTAAATTACGAGAATTGAGTTCTCGTAGAACTTTCCAAAAGAGACAATCGGCAAGATCAAGGGTTTCAACCAGCAGACGGGTACATGTAGGCTGGATGAATAAAAAACGAAAAAATTCAGTATATTCAAGGGTTACTGGAGGAAAGGAAGTAATTGACATAGAGAAAAACACAACGTTACCAGAAATGCTCGAAAAATTTTTGGAGCTGTATTTTCCTGATGGGGAAAATAAGAATCAAGGGCCTTTAACAGATTACATGTATTACATTGGAAATTATGCTGGTGCAAAGATAAAAGACGTTTTGAGTAATGGAGACCCCTTCACCTTAGAAGGCTATTACAGTGAAATCCGAACATACCCAATAAGATTGTACCTATATACTTCATGTAAATCAATAGGGGATGAAGATCCTATCATCAGTGAAAAATCAACAGTAAGTGAATTTAGAGACGCATTTAGTTATTTATGATTTTTAAATATAAAATGATGAAAGTGGGCGAACATGCCCTTATGAAATTAACTTTTTGATAGGTCAAATCTAGCTGCAGGTCTGTTTTTTCGTGCGCCGTAAATTGCAGTTTTTTACTATGGGAGGCACCGTAGCTCCTAGGTCGTCAATCCAAATCTTTTTTAGACCAGGAGCTACATACCTGCAGCTAAGGTCAAATCCCAATGACAAGTTTTTCAATTTTTTCTACCATTTAAGTTATTTCTTATTCAGGGAGAACCTCAGAAGAAAATCAAATTCAGTAAAGAAAATGATGAAAAAGTTCAGGTAGCATATAATTTGTTCAGCTATTTAATTTTAATGCAACATGTGCAAATTGACTCTCTAGCCATGCAAATGTGTTGTGCAGTTTGTTTGACCTGCGCTGAAAGCTCAAGTGAGCTTTTCTGATCAAAATTTGTCAATTGTCTGTCGTTGGTGTTGGCATTGTTGTTGTAAACTTTTCACATTTTCATCTTCTTCTCCAGAACCACCAGGCAAATTTCAACCAAACTAGGCACAAAACATCACTGGGTGAAGGGGATTCATTGAAATGAAGGGCCACATCCTCTTTAAAGGGGAGATAATTTAAAATGATTGAAAATTTGTTGGCATTTTTCAAAAATCTTCTTCTCAAAAACTATTAGGCCAGAAAAGCTGTAACTTGTATGGAAGCATCCTCAGGTAGTGTAGATTCAAGTTTGTTCAAATCATGGTCACCAAAGGTAGGGTGGGGTCACAAGGGGGGAGGGCTTAATTTTTAAATAGGAATATATAGAGAAAATCTTTAAAAATCTTCATTAAAAAAAAACCTATAAGGCCAGAAAAGCTCAAATTTGTGTGGAGGCATCCTCAAATAGTGTAGATTCAAGTTTGTTTAAATCATGGTCCGCAGGGGTAGGACGAGGCCATAATGGTACGGTGGGATAAATTTTTACATAGGAATTTATGGAGAAAATCTTAAAAAAAAATATTCTGGGAAAGTTTTCAGTCCAAAAAGCAGTAACTTGTTTGTAAGCACAGGTTGTGCAGATTAAAGTTTGACCAAACCATGATTCCCTAGAGAAAAGTTGGACCACAAGTGGAGGGGGGATTATATAGGAATAGAGAAAAATCTTCTTACATGTACAACTACAAAAGGGGCTTGGTATTTACCACATAAATATGTGGATAAAAATTGGCAGATTTTAAAAAAAAATTGAGCAAGATCTACTCTACTTAGTTGTTAAGATATTTTGATTTTGATACTGTAATGCTAATTTGATCAGAGTTAAGGCTATATTGTTGCTCAGGTGTTGGATGTGGCCCCTTGGCCTCTTGTTTTTACCTTTATTCCTTAAGAATGGATTCTTGTCATATATTTCTTGCGTTCACCATTTTTTGTTGCCAGATTTTTGATTTTTTAAATGCAGGTCATAAATTAAGGTTCCTTCACACAACTTGATAAATGTTATCAAAACAAATATACCGGTTTGTAAAATGGAAAGATATAATATTCCTTTATGCATACAACTTGAAAATAAAAGAAAAAAATCATTTATTTTTTTGTTGTTGTGAAAAATGTGAAATTGAAAAACTTAGTGCAAGTCAACTAAAAAAAAGCTAAAATATTTATTAAAAAGCTCCTGCTGGACTTGAACCTAGTACCTGCAGATTGGCAGTCAGATGACTTACATACTGAGCTACAAAGTAAGACACTCAAATTGATCAATATTTTAGCCAGAACAATACTTTGAATTTGCTATGTTGTGATGTACTTGCAAAAAAGTACTGGTCACAGGGTGTGGAGGAACCTTAAGACAATGTATAATATTTTGGCATAAAAAAGTTTGGTGTAATCAGCCTTGATTTTCTACCAATGTCATTTGAAAGTCACTCCTATAAATATAAGTACTTTTACATCTAGAAAAGTGTTTAATTTTATGCATATGCATAAATTCCTAGGTCTGAACAAAAATTCACCACAAGACTTAATTGATCTTAATTATTTAATTTAAATATGGAATGAAAAGTTATAAATTAACTAATATTAATATAGGATGCAAGTGATGATGACTTTGAACCACTGCCAAAACTTGTTCTGAAAAAGTCCAAGAAAAGGAAACCATCTGGTGACGTTCGAGACAAAAAGGTGTGTTTTACTGAAGAACATTATCATTGACAAAACCGGTATATACTTCTAAAGAGTTGGATGGACATCACCATTTTAAAACCATATATTCAGAATTCTAACCTCCAGGAAAAGAAACACTTTTTATGTATAATACAAAAATACAGGAAAATATTCAAATTTAAAGCTTATAATAATTCTTTACTAAATTTTAATAGCAAGTTAATTTAATAGAAAAATCACAATCAAAATGTTTAAATTGATCAAATTGTTTGAATTATTTGACCATCCAACCTCCTTAGATGTAAATGCCGGTAATTTTGTTTAAATAACTCTTGTAGCTCAACTTAATTAATTTTGGGGAGCTTAAGGTTGTCCGCTCCTCAGCCCTAATTAAAGTATGTTGATCATCTTTAATAAAACTGTTATTTATCCTTCATATGTTATGTATGATAAAATAGAAAGAAATGTATTTGTTGTATCCAGACATTTTACAAACTTAATATAACAAATTTTCTAGGTTGGATATACCATTAAAAATACAAAAGGTTCATTGGCAGAGAATAAAGGTTAAAAGTTTACATGATGCATAGAAGGCTTGATTTACCCATGCACAATCTTTATATTGTGGATATTTAGTGAGTCATGTCCTCTGCGATACCACTGAGCCGTGGCTTTGTTGACTGTGTAGGTATATAAAACATGCAAGTTTTTCCATATAAAAACAAAATTTATTGTATGAACAAACAATTTCCAGATATTTTAGAGTTATCGAACATAGCTGAGGGGCGGATAACGTGATGATGCGAAGTACACTGGGCATTTGGTATCAGCACAGTTTAATTTTTTGGAGCTAGACTATTTCCATACCTTAGTACGCCATACATAGATCAGAGCTAGATTATAGACGCTGATGCATCTTAAGTTTCATAGAATAAGTCAATCATGATTTAGATAATGAGCCATTTTTATCCAATATTTTCTTAATAAATAACCAGGTTAACCATTTTGGATTAGATTAAACTTATGGAGCAAGCTAGATCAGTACAATATGCAAACCTAAAGCACTTGGGGTAAAACTTAAATTTTATAAAGATATGTCCTGAACATATGCTTACATAGCACTTAAAGCTGATTGGTCCGATTTTTTGGTTATCACAGTATCAAATAATTTTCCATACAAAGCAATTATCTTAGAAAGTTATAGACTTTCTCCTATTTAAACCAGCAGAATCGGTCTCCTTTAAAAGTTAAAAATATTCAAAGTACAGTGTAAATGAAATAAATTCTGTTTTGGCAAACGAATAAACAAACCAAAATGCATCATGGGAATGTTTAGAAAAGGGAACTGTTTGGTTACGTCATCCGAATGATTGGGTAATTATTCAACCCGCATGGTATGCAAACTTGTAAACAAAGCAAACTTCAGAAACTTGTAAACAAAGCAAACTTCAGAAATATTAGCAAACAAAATAAACAGGTTAAAAATAATTTTAATTTGCCGGAACATTACAACCTTTACTTATAGCGATGTCAAAGTCGTAATACAACCATACCCGTACGTCTCGACGTTAGGGGCGAATTGAAACATGAGGCGAAATAATGTGATACCCTTTTATGTTAACAAATTTTGTACATATTTTCTTTTTTATTGAAATTTGGCCAGGAAAACTACTGTAATGCCTATTATTGTACACATACTTAGCATAAACATCGTTTAAAAGCGTGCACAAAATTTGACATAAATCGGAGCAAGCAGCTTTAAGATTTATATACCTATGCAACTTGTATGTATGTGGTGAAAATTAGTTATTTTATTAGAAATATTTTGAAATGTCATGCAAATAATGCAAAATAAATGTGTTAAAAAGAAGCATCACTAATCAGAGTCATTTAGTCAATCATTCCTCATCACATATATAATTACATGCTTTTATACATGAATGCACCTCCCACAATTAATATCTGAGCATTTGTTACATTTGAATCATCTCACATGTATTATATTTTATTAGGTCGTCACTAAAATTTTAATTTGTGTATTAACTTACAGGTTGAAGAATTGGATCAGCCCCAATGTTCTCATGAGGCAGATTTAAGAACCCCAACGGTAAGAAATATTTATTAAAAGAATATTTTACAGACACAATTAACATACGGTAAATATTTTCAGCTACTAGCTAATTGATAAAGAACATTTTCTGAAAGAACTGGGTACGCTAAGTATAACATATCGGCCCTGTTGAAATGTGAAAAATCAAACACATGCCATTGATATCTTTAATATGTTCGCCGGAATAATTCATTTAGGACATCTAATGTATGAAAATAACTTTTGTTTGCTAAAATTCACGTGCGTTTGGTAATTGTAAAATCCGAAACCGGACCTTGTTTACGGATTTTGTAACATATATGGGTTTTTGTAATGTTTGATTTGATATTTCTATAAGGCTGCATCTGAGTACATGTACCAAAATTTCAGAATAGGACAATTTTAGACTGCTTATTAACATAAAAACGGAAAAAATTATGTACAAGATTGCGGCCACTTTCGTTTTTTGTTATTTTCTATTTTCAAGATGAACAAAAATAGATGTTTTCATTGATCAGCTAAAACGTAAGATGAGTTTCTTTAATATGACAACGCCTAAATAAATACTTAAAAGTAAAAATCGACTTAAGTTGACAAATGATTTAAATTTAAGAAAAATAAAACTGTTCCGTGAAGAAATTGGAGTATTTTTATTAGTTTATTAGTCCTTAGAAACAATGTATTTAAATTACTCACAATTACATACCGTGTATTGCAGATAAAATGGTCAACATTGTTTTGTAGTAAAAACAAATATACAATTATATTGATGTCATGATGGATACAAGAAGAAATATTATTTAAAAAACCTCAACATTTCTTATAATTTAATTGCTATTTAATGAACATGAAGTTATCTGTGTGCCCTTGTACTCTACATAAATGACGTAACAAGTGTAAACAAATGACGTCATAAAGTAGCTGAGAGAGAGAGTTTGTACAGACACATTTAAAATTTCAAAACCGCTTTATTATCAAATCAGAAGTCAGATTCAAGACACGATATTTGTGTAGTCATCTTTATATTTGGTACAACGTTATCAGATATTTATACTAGTAAATCAGACATTGAATGTTTGCAATCCTGTTGAAGTAATTAAATCAACTAAAAAAACTATTTTCACAAGAAAAAATAATAGTGATCATATTGCTATGTGCATTGTGGGCAAGTTTATATAAGATTATAGGAGTTGACACTGTTGCTGATTTCTATATAATCACTGATAAATCTGGAGCGGGAAAAAATACCCTTTCAATTTTTCAAAAATCCGTCAAACTATAGATAATGTAATCGTGCAGTTTTTAATTTTTACCTCAACTAAAAAGCTCTTACAGTAACTTTGAAAGCAAGATGTTCATATGCATCAAACATTTAAATTGATTTGTTTATTATCATGCTTTTAGATAAAAAAAAAATCAACTACCCGGTACATTGATTTTAAATACAGTTTGCCCATCGTCTCTGTACGTTAATCTTGTACATTGAGCGTTGACAGGGGTGCAACTGAAACTTGCGTAACACGACCTGGTGAGAGAATGCAAACTATTATGATGATAATGTATAAAATTATATAACATGAAACAAAATTAATTTCTTACTGCAAAAGGCAAAGAAGTAATGGATAAAATATGTCTTTTTTACATTATACCAGCACATCCTTTCAGTAATTATTATTTGAAGAACGTTTTCAATACATTTCATGATGTCATGACATTATTGGTTAACTGAATAGCTATAAACAATGATATGTTTAGATAACTTTTATATGAAAACCGTAGAAGATATTTTCAAAAATCAAACTGTTTTGAAACTGGTTAATTCCCCAAATATTTCACTTAAAATTTCATTAACTTTGAAAACAGGGCCGATTTTGCTGTTTATCATACCCAGTTCTTAGAAATTATATTGTAGCTTATTAATTTTTCATTGTTGATTTTAATTTTGCATCTACTATATCCATATTAATATATTGATCTTTCCAGTTTGATATGTCACCGTTTGCTCATTATTATTATTAAATTATGAGTTTATTACATTATTTGATATGTGTTCAATTTTTACAGACAGAAGAACTGGATTGCAAAAGTTTACCAGAAATACATGTACCATCTGATTCAGGAACCCCAACAGTAATTAATTTATAAATGAAATAATAATTTAAGATACTATAGCTGAATTGCTACATTTATATATATGCACTAAACCAATCATTAATTAATAATGTTTTTAATAATGAGTATTACATTGGTTTTTGTTTTTTTTTAGGTCATTTTCAAAAGAGATGCCACTGATAATGTTTTACCCCAGAGTAATACGTAAGTAAACCTGTCATACCGGTAAATACTAACTTAATATTGTCATTTTCAGGTTCCATCTCAGCATAGACCTGAAAAATGTAGCATTTTCAAAATATCAGGTGTTTTTTTTTAATTCTTTTTATATATACATAACCATAATCCTGTGGGTTTTTTTTTGTTGCTTGTCAAGATTGCTGATAAGTTTAGCGCCCCCCCCCCCCCCCCCCCCACTTTCAATTTGCTTCCAACACCACTGAATATTAATAATTGGCTGCCTAAGTAATGGTTCTACCTATGTACATGTAGCAATACTCTTAGAATACTTGTTTATCATTAGGGGCTTTAACATATTCCATACCATTTCAACATGAGATAACCCTTTAACTAATAAATATCATAAAAATTTATTTTATGATCTTTAGCAGTGCACACAAGCCTTTAAATACAGCAATTCTCAATTTTACAAAAATATTGACGGTGAGGTACATGTACTTTATTTGGATACATGTCAATTAATATTCACACATGACAGGTATTTGTGACATTGAAAAACTGGTCTATTTTTCTGTATTCTATTTCAGGAATGTAACAGCTGAAGAAATTCTTAGACAACTCAGAGAGAATATAAAAACTGATGGGAAAAAAAATGTGATTAACGTAGATAGAAACAATGTATTGGGCACAAAAGAATCATTTAAAAGAGAAAAATTCATGGCTGAACATCCATTATTTGTACGATTCTCAGGGGAAAAGGGAATTGATGATGGGGGTCCATCAAGGGAATTTATGAGAATTATAATACAAGCAGTGTCAGAGTCTTCTATTTTCGAAGGCGAGTCCAGAAGAAAGATGCTTTTGCAAAACCTGCTAGGTAATTTAATTTTGATATTTCATTTTTAGCTCACCTGCGCTGAAAGCTCAAGTGAGCTTTTGATTATAGTCATATTTTATCTGTTGTTTGTCTGTATAAATTTTTAAATTTTTTTTACTTCCTTTCAAAAACCATGACCAATTTCAACCAAACCTAACACAAAGCATCCTTGTGAAGGGGGTTCAATTTTTTAAAATAAGGACCATGTCCTCTTATATGGGGAGATAATTAGTAAATGATATTTTCTTTGAAATTTTATAAAATCTTCAGAAGACCATTTGGCCAGGAATGTTGAAACTTATCATTACTTATGTGTAATCATCTTCAGGGAGTGTAGATTCAAGTTTGATTTCAACAGTTTAGAATCTACAATACATAAGAATACTTCCACATAAGTTCTAACTTTCTTGGCCAAATACCAGGTATGGTTTTTAATTAGAAGATTTTTAAAGATTTTCCCAAAGATTTCAAGAGTACAGGTAGTTGGAAATTGTTGCTCAGGTGAGCATGGCCTCTTGGCCTCTTGTTAAAAATGACTTGCTGAGGCAACTGAGTGTTTTGTTTCAATTGTAACCATTTTTCTTATTTAAGCTGAAGAGAATGGTGATTATGAAACATATGGGAAAATAATAGCCTATTGCTTGGTTCATGGTGGACCAGCACCCACCTTTATGTCAGAGTTTTTGTTTGGGCTTTTAGCCTATGGTCCTGATTCAGCAGACCCTACCATTGATGACATTGTTGATGATGAATATAAACAACAAGTTCAGAAGGTATTTTTAATAGATGAAAGCCAAATGATTACATGTATAATATTATTATATTTTATGCCCCATTTGATAAAAAGGTGTATAATATTTTGCACCTGTTGGTCTTTTGGTCAGTATATATATGCAGGTTGATTGGTTAATTTATCAATTAATATCCTGTCTTAAAAACCATTTGCTGGACAGCCATCAATCTTGGTACTAAGGTACATGTATCCCCAGAGGAGTAGGAGATTCCTACTTAATTTGAGGTCACAATGTCAATGTTCATACTATATTCTGGACATTATAAGGAATTTTAAGATATTGTCTGCTAATTTTCTGTAGAAAAAAACCCCTTATAGCATGTCTGTTCAATAGCTTGTGAAAATATTGACCCTTTTAACTTCAATATTACTAATTAGGAGTAGGGGGAGTATATATGTTTCTTACAGATTTTTTCTTTGTTTCAGATTGAAATATCTACAGATATTTCGTCTTTTTTTGATGCTGTGGATCCAATGAGACCCCTTTTGGATTATATTGGTGCTCTTCCATTGGCAGTACCAAAAAAGAAAAATGAGCTTGTGCATGCTTTATGTAGACACATTGCTGTCACAAGGATTGAGAAGTCACTTAAACAGTGAGTTGACATAATGTTGAATAGCTTTGTAACTCACCTGTGCAAGGTGAAAATCAGGAAATATCAAAAATAGAATACTCAAGTTATTGAATCTCATAAAAGCAGTGCTTTAAGGTCAGACGACACGTTCCTCAATTTTATATTTTTTCCAGGAATATGTAATTGATTTACTACTACTTTGACAACTTTTCTTACAAAAAGTATACCTTACCTGAATAAGGCATTTCTGCAAGATGCTAGAGTATGCAATTTCCTATACAATCTTCTTGAAAATACACTTGAATTGCTGATACAAAAATATTTGGCATATAGGGAAAATTCACTATGTTGGAGCTCCACCTCGGCCGGGGCTTGAACTAAAGACCTATGGAATCTACTCTCCTAGCAGTGAGTGGCCACCGCTCTAACCACTCGGCCATCTTAGGCATGTACATATCAAAAAATAAAATTTTAATCATTATAAAAATGATTATAAATAATAATAATAATTTTGTTGGAATTCTTTATTAAGAGGAGAATATACAAAAAGATGCTCGAGGAACGTGTCTGACCTTAACAAGAATCATTGATACATGTAGTTGTAAATGACAAATTGAATAGTTTTGAATGGAGTGGGAATGTGAATTTTATTAGATTTGTGAAGTAAATTTTATATAGGAAAATTAGGTTTTAGTTGTTTACATTATTAGGATAAATAATGAGATTGTGTTAAATAGATTGGAAAAAACATACCAATTTACCTTTCTGGTACTGCCGATGTGATAACTCAAGTAAATGATTACTTGTAGACAACTCTTAATTAAGAGCATATGTTAGTGCTACTACACTCCATTCTTATTTTAACCAATTAAAAATTTAACTTTATTATGTGTGCAAAGTGTAATTGTAGGTCTCCAAAAAAGTCCCACTGCATACTATAGATTAAAAAGATATTTAAAATATATGACTGTATACTAGTAGTTTTTGCATAATTTTTTCTCACCAATAATCAATGTAAAATTAATGGTCTAGATAAACCAAGGATTAGTTGTATCGTATCTTTCGTCAATTACAGAAAATTTATCAGAAATGAAACATAAACTTATAATGTCCACAAAAACTTGTTTTACAGTTTCACTAAAGGTCTAAAATGCCTTGGTGTACTTGACAGGATCAGAAATTATCCTGATGCCATGAGAGGGCTCTTTGTCCATAAAAGTGATCTTGTTGTTGATGCGGTGGAAATGGACAACATGTTTGTTGTTGAATTTTCTGAGGAAGGCAGTAACAAATATATTAATGAATTAAGAATACAGACTTACTGGAGAGATTATTTACTTGAAATAGAAGGTATCTGGTATCTATTATCTTACAATTCAGACTTTTTGTGCGAGATTGTATGCATAAATGTGAATTATTAATTAATAATTAAGGGTCCTCGATCAACACCTTTGTGAAAATATTTTCAAATTGTCATGAACTTATTTAATCTTTTAAGATATGCATATACATGTATGTATGAAATTGAAAAATTACTGAAAATAATGCAACATACAAACATGTATTAAATTACAAACATGACTTTCAAAAGCATTTATCAGTTCATACATGTATAAACAAACTCTAAATCTGTGAGTCAGTAGTCTCAATGCCAAATCAACAGAGCTTTGAAATTAGACATGACGTAAATTATATCAGTAAATATAAATCTCACATTGCTTATATGTACCATTATAGGTATGAAAATTTAAAAAAAAAAAGAAAAAAAGTTATGATTTCTGTCTGTGTAGCTGCATGTATTTTTTTTATTTTGTAGATACACCTGACAAATTCAAATCCATCTTGGTATTTGTAACTGGTTTGGATTCGGTCCCCCCTTTAGGGTTTTCTCCACCACTGAAATTGAAGTTTCGTCATCCAGAAGCAGATGAAAACTTCAGTGTTTTTGCTACCCCTTACGCAAACACATGCTTCAACACTTTGAGCATTCCTGTCACCGAAACATACAATGCATTCAAAGAAGTCATGGACAATGCACTAGATTTGGGATGTTTATTTACAGATCATTAAGAGATGTTGGGTGATATATATTCCCATGTATAATTCACAGATTAGAGTTAAGATACTAACAATATAAGAGCACGCTAGTGCATGCATGCATGCAAGTATAATTGAATTTGTATTTACCGGTAGATTTATAAAGAGAAAGCAGTGTATAAATATAAGTAAAAAAATTTACTTATTTACATAAGGAAGCTTACTATTTGCATGAATTGTTACATGGAAATTTTAATGGCACCTTTGTACTTGTGATTTTATGGTATTTGCTGGGCCTTTAATTGACAGTCACTAAAATGATAAAGTTAATTTGTTTAGATAAAAGCTAGGGAATGTCAATGGGCCTTAATTTTATTTTTAGTTTGTGATCATTTTTTTTGTTTGTTTGTATTTTTGCAAATGTTAATTTGCACTTAGAGAGGGGAGCAAAATTCTTACTCAGTTGAATGATGTAGCAAACATTTTAAATTGCATGTATAATTTTCAATATGATTTATTTTGTTACAATTTTTAAGATTCATATGTACTGAGAAACAGGAGCATTTTTACATTAATGGGTGCCAATAATATTGCATTGAACAATAAAATTTTAAAACTTTTAAGCCCAAATATTTCTTCTTTGAAAAAATTGTATTGATGAACATATAATGCAATTTTAGAAATATTCCATTTTCAACCTTTACCATTTCATAAGAATGAGTTGCAGTTCTCAAATCAATAGATTTGATCGTGCCATGATCGAAATTATCACCTCATAATATTGAAAGAATGATTCCTTATTACTTATACTTAAATAGTTTTCAGCAAATGTAGATTAAATATTTGAATATAAATAAGCAAATCCTGTTGCGCCACAAGTTTAGATCATTTGATTTTATTGGACTGTATGGTACAAAACTGATACGTAGTGTTATCACAGGCAAAGACACTGTAAAATGTAAATATTTCAACTTCAAAGCAGGGACCTAGGCTAGCTTATTGTTCAATTGACATAGATATCTACTACCTAGGGGCTAGGTGAGTGGCTACTTAGAGGAAATTTAAAATTAGGCTTTAGTTATTTACATTACAACATGTTTTCCAAGATGAAAGCCTTATTTCTAATGTAAACAAATATTCCAAATAAATTGCTGAACATCTCAGAGTAGGAGACATTGTTATGACAACCTGTCTTTGAATTGTTTTCAAATCTTAATAACTTAATTGGAAATTGTCATCTGACCAAGTCGGTGTGTGTGGTCTTAAACTAAGATGGCCTGTAGAATGACTTGAAATGCATGGTTCATGCCTGGGTTTAATTCCACAATATTCCCCTTCCTTTCAAAGAACTAGGTACAGTTTCAGTCATACTGTGGTTTCATTGATATTCAAGGGTATCAATTTTCGTGGATAAAGCGAGAATCACAGTTTCAAGGATACCTATAGATATTCATGGCCAATGACCCTATCAATACAAAATGTTAATAGAAATTGCACTTCAATGAACATTTAATTTCGTGGATCAATTTAACAATGAAATCCACGAAAATTGGTATTCAACGAATATTAATAAAACCACAGTATTTGGCCCTGTTTTTTAAAAGTCCGCAGCTGTTGCCCACGATGAAACTCGCATAATAAATTTATCATGTGATATCATAATATATACTAATTTCGCTGTGAGCGATGGCTGCGGACACATTTTCGTCTTCAAATAACTCTGAGAAAATGTGCAGTTTTTTATCATTTTTGACCAAATCTTAGAAATATGCCAAAGTGTTGAAGTCATAATTATTTTTTGAAACAAGATAAAAGTGTATAATTTGATATTTTACATACACACATGTTCAAGATGGCATATGTGTATTTTTATAAGATTTAAACAACTTTTGAATTTTAGGGCAAATATTGAAGGAAACTGTACCTTCTTCTTTATTTATACTGTTTACTAGATCCTGATATGTACATAAAACAGTTAATACTCTTCAGGGTTAATATGTACATGACCCAGACTGGGTTAAGATTTCTTTGGGGTTGTATATAGACTTGCAATGAGAAAGATACGACAGTCAAGTACATGTAGGCTTCGCTGTCAAATTAATTAGTACATTGTACGTGGTTGAACACTAGACTAAAGATGCAGGGGAGATAAGTTGGTACATAACTGGAAACTTAAAGGCCAAGAGCAATTGTAAATAATTTTAAGTTGATTTTGGAAATTTAAATCATCCTGTACTGACCTTCCATCATCTACATTAAAAATAAGTTTCCTTAATTTGTTAACTTTATTCCAATAAGTTTATTTTGATAATTTTATTTAAATGAATGCAACTTTCTGAAAACATACTTGTATGCTCAATTTACAAAGAATGATATTGTATAACTCTTTTTCATATCATTACATGTATTTGTACATGGTGTTCATCAGCAATCTTGTTCATGCATTAAAGTAAGATACGAGCCATTCATACAATGCAAGTGCTTCACTATGATTTGTTGGCAACAACAGCGAATTTTCAAACATAATGTTTTTACATTCCTCTTCAAATTCTGGCAAACACCCAAAAGCACTTTGATAAATGCAAAATTCTTCAGCTGCATCCACATCAGCCATATCTATCTCCATTTTGAAATCATGTGTACCTGAAAAATTAAAAACTTCATTGTGATTGTAGATCCCCTCTTCCCAAATGAGTTTTATCATTGGTCTGTAGATTTTGCCAGTTTTTGGTACTTATAAAGCTCTGAGGCACATTTATTTAATGTGCAATTAAACTTAGGATAAGTTGTATATAAAAAGCTCTGGGGATTAAGCTTGGAAATAAACACTTTTATATGCTTGATAATGATGTTTAGATATAGAATCTACCTTACAAAAACATTTTTAAATGCCTGCTTTGATTTTTTAGTTCAAATTTTTAAAAAAGTGAATTCAGTGTTATAACGGGCAAGAATAGTGTTTTTAAAAGACTTATCCTTGGTTCAAAATTGATACTTCTCCCCAACCAAAATATAACTAATAATAATAGTTTCTTTACTTGCCGTATAACTCTGGAAGATAATACATCAAGTCTGGTTTTCCACCAGGCAATTCAGCAGACTTTGTGTGTCGAATTCTGTGTTGATTCCACTCCTGAGCACACCTATTAAGATCATCCTGCACAAGTTTTGTGAAGCAAAATCGTAGACATTCCCTGTATTTGTTGCGAAAGAGAAAAAGCAGTGGGTTTTTTTTATTCAGCAGTTTTAAAAAATTGTTTCCCTACCGAAGATGCTCAACATTGATTTGAGGCATCCTTCTATCCCTTCAATTTATGGATAGGGCCATTTAGGCAACACACCCAAAATGAATAAGAATTATTTCATGTTTGTTTAAAAGTTAATTCCCAATTTTATTAGCTGCAATAATGTAACCCTCTCCAATTTTTTATATCTTAAATTTCTTTCCACCAAAAAAATAATTGGGAGAGGAAAGGCTACATTATTGAAGCTACATTTTAAAAAAAAGTTAATTCTTAAACTGATGAGTTTCTAAACCTTGCAATGCTCATGGTGTGACTGAGACATAAAAAAGCTAGAAAAGAGACAGGAAAGCTTATACATGTACCATAATATGTCTTGTTAAAAGAAGAATGAAAAGTAGTATAAATTGGGCAAAACTGCATGTGACATTAACTTAATCTTAAAAGAAGTATGTAGATCCTAACCAATTTACATTTATTGGACAAAAACAATACAATAATTCAGTAATTAATCCAGAGACATTGAATTTGAGCTAGTAGCCTCATTCTCTTTATCACAAAATGTTTAATGATACTGCCACAGGCAGTCTACATTTCATCCATCAAAATGTGTTGGTAGTATTAAATGACACAGCTCCTAGTGTAAAAATGTATGTACCAGTGTATCAGCTAGATCTACATCTATTACTTTGTGCAATAACTTACAGCTGAACATGGTCCGAGGTAGAAAACTTTCCCATGTGCTCCAAATTGCTGAAAAATTCAATCCAGAATTGTCCACCACCTTGTTTGTTGGACAACCACCATCGTTCGATTCTCTGAAGGGAAACAGTCAGGAATAATAAACTGTAGCAAAACATTATTTTTTATTTCTAGTTTTAATTCATAATACTGCAATTGTAATGTATGTAAAATTTATTTGGACATTATTTGTTATACTTGATTTGAAGGTGATGATCCTGTAAGAAAACTTTTCTCTCCAGCCATATCATCATCATGATACCACCGAAAAGCCCTTTGAATATCAGCGATGATGCAGTTTTCTGTTCCTTCATCTGATCTTATACACCTTGGAACTCCTGTAATTCATCCAAAGGATTAAACAAAATAATCACCTATAAGTTACATATAATTTTACAATTTAATTCAGATGAAGCCGGACCATTGCATTTACAGATGTCTTTCTACTAGGAGGAAGTCATGGCATTAAAAATAATAGACTTGAAATATTTAATACTATGCACATATGATAATGTATTGGATTTCGTATAGCTTTGAAAAACTTCACTGAGAAGAAGAATTCATTAAGAATTCATCATCATGATTATTTTGCCCTTAAACCTTAGTTCTCAACTGAGATCACATATTCAAATTTAAGTTCAGCTACAGTTACTAGTTATCCAAAAGCAATTTAAAAAGCTAATCCAGTTTTTTTTAACTCAAATGATAAATAAAATTTATAACCAACAATTTGATTTGTTGTAGAGCTCTAATTTTATATAAACTTAATTAAAAATGTTTCAAGAACTGATCAAATCAGTTCTAAGATTATGGAAGACTTTACCTCTCAATTCTCTTAAGAAATCCAAAAAATATGAGGCGATCACCTTGGGATCATTGTTTGATCTGCCTACTCTTAGCCACAACACACGTCGAGAAAATCTTTTCAAAAAATAAAAAGCACAATCATGTATTCATGCCAGGAAAGATTTTAGACTAAAATTAAATATGACATTATAATTAGTTCATGTTTAAATTAATCTTTTTATGAAACTGAATTATTTCAAATAATCAAACCATTATGAATATATCAGATTTTGTCAGAGAGAGGGTTTTTCCTTAAAGTATAAACAATGTGTGTTTGAGAAATACTCTCCAATTAACTGGTTTAATATGTAGCCAAATCATATTTGGGCAAAAGCGATCTTTGACCTTGACAATGAACCCATAATACATGTGACCCTAATCTAACTTTTAAAAAAAATTATACATAGACTGCAAGACATGTTTCAGTTGTGAAGAAGTTTAAAGACATAATTTCTGGGCATAAAACTGTTTCATTTACATATATTAAATTATCATTTGACTACGTATATATATTACATAACTGACACAGCAACACATACATGTATATACCCGCAAACACATCCATGAATTGCGAAACCGAATCTTTTAAGCTTATCATATCCATCGACATGCAATAGATAATTAGGGCCTTTGTTATGATATACTCTTCTCTTTAGACGCCTCTGTTTTCTTTCCAAAACACCAATAGGGTCCAGTTCCTTTTGAATGGCCAAAACCTGTTCTCTTAATGATTCAATATATAATGCCATTGATCAAAACATACTAGTATTTCACAATTCACAAGTATGTTAATATCTATTAAAGTTTTTCAATAAATTGCATTACTCAGTTATATGTATTATTGTTTTCATACAGTATATTTTGTTCCTTATTGCCTACTACCCTTTTCTGGCATGATGTACAAATACCCAACCTTGAAACCACGAGTCCATGTGACAAAAGACGACGCTGTAGTCCACGACATCCAAGAGAAGAACCACTTCCATTTAATTCCTCCTAATTTAAAAATAAATGTAGTTTGAAATATATATTTTATTATCAATACATATGAATAAAATATAGTTATGTCATTGTATAAGGATATATGCTAACATGCATGTAACACATTAATAAATCTACCAATTGATTACTTTACCTTAAATATTTAAATAATTCATAAATTCAACAATTATTTATTCATGTAATTTAACTAAATGCAATTGTACATTTTAAAATTTCTTTGTTTTGGTAATATACAAAGCACCTGACATGAATTTGTAACATGTTTTAATAAGTAGTGTATATTTTTGTGAATGAATAATTTGACCTTAAATTTGATCTTGTTTTAATTTTATTCACAACAAAATAATTAGCACTTTTGTTATTATAACTAATAACAGAACAGTTATTAAAGATATAATTTACATGAGCTCCATGTAGTAGTTCAAATTATGGTAATGAAAGAAAGGAAAATATATAAAAAGGACCTTTAAGATTTATATATTTTATTTTGGATTATTTGAAATAACGTTTTACCATGATAGCATAAGATGCCTCAACACTGTTTTGCAGCATTCGTCTTCTTAGTCCCATCATCGCCAATATTCTTTTCAGATGTCTTATACTGGGTGCCAAAAAAATCTGGGATATATTTTGTTTCTACTATGATATTAATTAATTGTGCTTATACACATTATAAAAATCATTAAGCAAGCTATTGAAAACACTATAGCTATCAGGACCTATGGCTGTTATTTGCTGTGCAGCAATAAATTATATCTTACATCCAGTGGATGTAGGCTTATTGATGCCTGTGCACTTTTCAAAAGAGAATACATGTGCATATCACCTGCAGCAATATTTGTTACTTGGCTCTAAAAATGATATTTTGGTTGGGACTTTCATAATCAATTTATAGTAAATACGGGAAATGCCATGAAACAATGTTCAACATAATTATACTGATCAATCTATATATTTACCTGATAACTATTTCATGTCGTAAAAGCAGGATACCACAAATCTCTAGATTTGTGTACCCACCGTAGAAATAGTCTCGAATGAGGTCTTCTCCTTTATCAACAAAAAAATTAATAGTTTGTAAAAATTACAAATATGACAGAAGAAAATTTATTATATAGGGCATATTGAGAGAAAATTCGGTCTCTAAAATTTTTTCATTTGATTAATGAAACCTTTTTAAAAAGATAAATATCAAAAGTTTATATTTACGAGTAACGTCTTCCCTGTGATTGCCTTCTGTCAAAGACGAATATCCCATTGGGTTCATTCTGCATTTTAAAAGTGATGAACACGTTAATTGCAATCAGCATGCGCAGTCTTATATTTCCGGACACGACTTCCTAATAGACTGTGAAACTTGCAAAGTTGCGTTAGCGCGACGGCGTGTTGTGCAAAGTTGTGTTAGCGCGACGGCGTGTTGTGTGTTAGCGCGACGGCGTGTTGTGTGTTAGCGCGACGGCGTGTTATGCAAAGTTGTGTTAGCGCGACGGCGTGTTGTGTGTTAGCGCGACGGCGTGTTGTGCAAAGTTGCGTTAGCGCGACGGCGTGTTGTGTGTTAGCGCGACGGCGTGTTGTGCAAAGTTGCGTTAGCGCGACGGCGTGTTGTGTGTTAGCGCGACGGCGTGTTGTGCAAAGTTGCGTTAGCGCGACGGCGTGTTGTGTGTTAGCGCGACGGCGTGTTGTGCAAAGTTGCGTTAGCGCGACGGCGTGTTGTGCAAAGTTGCGTTAGCGCGACGGCGTGTTGTGTGTTAGCGCGATGTCTCGTTTATCTGAACGCGATGTCGCGCTAACGCAAATGGCCCTATCCGGACACCATAAAAATGCATGGTGAGGTACATGTGTTGTTAAATATAGTAATTTCAAATTGTGCAAAGTGAAGTACATGTTTATTTAAGTGTATATAAACACACTAGCAGTTCAAGTGCACGGCAATGTAATTTTTAAATGGGAATCTCTAACAGTGCAAAGTGAGGTGTAAGTGTTATATAGGGAGCACAAGTAGTGTATAATGAGGTATATATATTTATATAGGGAGCACTGACTGCATAGTGAGGTAAGTAATGTGTGTATAGTACACATTGTATTGATTGTTTTGAAATTTGAAATTTTTAAAAAAAATTTATGTCTGCAAATTCGTTGGCATATTAGCAAAATATTGCATTTCATTTGCAGGATATTTTGCAAAATAGTGCATTTCATTTACTGCAGAATCTTGAATAAATATAAAGGGGTCAAATTAAAAGTTCACTGACTTTACAAAAATATTACTTAAATTTACTTTCTGTTTTCATATACCAGGATTCTCTTTAAACGATTTAATAGCTTGATTGCTTGTATTTGATTTAGATTGCACCAAACAAAGAGTCTTGGGGATAAATTAACTGTACTGTTAAGGAGGCCAAACCCTACGGTAGTTCTAAAAAGCAATTTGAGCATAATATTATGTTGAGAAAGTGTATTTATAAGATGGAAAATGGAAAATACATGGTTTTTTGTTGTTTAATTTTGTAAATCAAAGGTTTGTAATCTTTGTGTATTGTTTGACAGTTATCTGTACTTCGAAATACAGTCAGTTTAATTTTAGGTGTCAGAAAGACGTTTCACAATGTGTGACTTGTTCTTTAGCTAGATCCTCTGTAGACTGGCCTGATGATGCATATGTTTCCTTGATAAAGGGACCATCTTATTTTATGTAGCTTATTTGTTTTTGCTTACAGTTGCATGTGTACCAGTAACTTGGGCATGAATCTTTTTTTTTAATGAATTTGAATCTCTCAAACATTATTTTCTAGTACCTCTTTTTGAACTGGTCATTGTTTATTTCTTTTTGTCAGTAGAGAAAGTATATACTAGTACATTTAGTTGCATTTTATGTATTAAGAGTGATAAGAAAAACTGCTGTACTTTGTTTTTTGAGTTGACAAATTCACGAAAAAAAGTTGCTGTCCTTCATTTCTACATGTACTTACTTTTGTTGATGCTGTCTGGTCCTTTTCGTTTTGCCATTATATTGGGAAAGGGCATCTGCATTTGGCAGCAGTTAACAAAATACATTGGCCAAAATTATATTTGATTAATAAACTAAGTATGTTTATAATGTACCTGTCACATAAATTTCTCCCTATTTTTATTGACTGCAGCGTGTTAGAAAGTGGATATTATCAGTAAATAATCCTCATTTTACGTATATTGTATGAAACATTAATTTATGGTTCTTGATGCTTTTTCGTTGACATATCATGCTCCCCAAACTTGGAGTGTATAAAGAACAAAGCAACTCGCTCTACGAGTAGATAACATTTTTCTTTAAAATGTTAAACGATTATGGTTAAGTTTAGATTAAAGGGGCTTAGACTTGATTTCAGCTTAAAATTATTATTTCAAAGTTAATGTCTAGAATGGTTTATATATGCATTTTAAAGTCAACTGTTAAGTTAAAAGGTAGATATAGTCTAGAACTCTTTGTTTTGTAAACAAAGACTTGAATCGTTTGTTTACATTTTGGTAAATTAAAGAATTTACAGTAAAATAGTGGTTTGTTCCGCTTTTAATGTATAATACGAATAAATTATCTAGTTTGTAATGAGAATTTTTTTATTAAACACATATTTCTTAAATTCGCATTTTTTGTAACCGACAAAATGTCACAAATATTGTTTACATAACAAAGAATTTTGGCTAAATATTTCATTTTTACTTTGACTTCCAGCATTACAATCTTTGTCAAGCATTAGGAATGCCCTAGTTTACCTTTCTAGATATAACAAAATGAAAAAATAATTTTTTTAAAAATTAATTCGGACCCCCCCCCCCACCCCCGGAATTTAATAAAAAAAATATTACCATACATTATATCACAGGTTCGATTTTCCGTTATGGCTCGATCCTCCCTGGAAAGGTTCGACTTTCCGGGGAAAGAATTCTGGATCCGCGCATGTTTTTTTTTTTTTTTTTTTTTTTTTGCGTTTTTTTTTTTTTGGGGGGGGGGGGGGGAGGCCGTTATATCCAATTTATATTTTCAGAAATCCAAATTAATCCACTTGGTTATATAAATTTTGACCCCCTTACTCCCGATTATACCTGACTGAGACTTGTAAACAAGAAATATGATATAAATCTTAAATTTCTCTTTTTTGTTGTTGATTATACAGTGATTTTGAAACATCCCCAGAATTGAGGATCTCTGGGAACAGATCAATAAACAAGTTCCTCCCTCTTCAAGGTATGGAACAAAGTTTAAAGAGATGTTTATTCATTTTTACGATAATTTTTGATTTAAAAGTATAAAATTAAAGTTTAATAATTACACCGTCATTGTATCTCTGTAATTAAGTAAAGAACGTTGGGCAAATGTTGTTATATGCATTTTAAATTTATAATAAGGTAAGTTATTTAATTTGGTCAATTTCTTTAAAATGCCTCCCTGTTCTGAAAGTCCAACTCCCAAAAATGAAGCAAAGACGGAGGAGACTTCCGTATTAAGAACGTTGCTTAGTAATACACAACCAGCTAGCGAAATACAAATTAAAAAGGAGAATGTCCAGCAGTCGCACGCAGACAGCAGTTAAAACAGACATGCCTTTCAAAAGGTAATGATATTTACTATTTTTTTTAATTATTTATGATTATTTTGTAAGATAATACCAATATCCTAGGAAAAAATCTGACGCATTATTTTTCTTTGGTTTTTCCCATTATATAGATACACATCCAGTAGCCCCAGTAGTACCACTAGTACTACTAGTTGTACATACTCTCCGCCTATGGATAAGAACTGGCCACCCGCAGCAATTGCAAGTTCTGCACCATTTACCAACGTTGAGGATTCTATCCTGACGACTTTCATGTAATTTAATTGATTTGACTATTGTTAATCTCTCTCTCTCTCTCTCTCTCCCTCTCTCACACATATATGACTAAATGAACAATTAGGTACATAAATAGATATTCTATCTGATAAATAACATAATTTTGTATTTGTTTAGGAGAAAGAGTCCCAAGAAATACGAAGCTCTTAACCTGAGGTTTACAGAGCAACGGGCCACTGTCACACGGGAATTTAAAGTTTTAAAGGTTCTACAGAAGAGAATAATGCAGGATATGGAACAAAGTGAGATAATAGTTAATTATCTCACTGATAAATACGGCGGAGATGAACCAGAGAAGAAGCGGGCTAAGTTTATTTCCCCTCGATAAGCCCAATCGCTTGCGATATGAACAAAATAATTATTAATTTTTATACAGTGAAACGTATAAAATTATTATTCAAAGTTTTAAAGGCTCTCCAAAAACGAATGTTTCTGGATATACAACAGCTTGAAATAATAATCAGATCTCACGGACAAGTATGGAGATGAGCTCGAAAAGTTTTTATATAAGTAAGAAATTTGTTGTAAATATTGCTTGTGATATGAACAAAAGGGTATTGACCTTTATTTTTTTTATGTACTTAGGGATAATATGATACAGTGGGATATGTTAAGTCTACAGATGTTTTACCATATATACAGTCCTGTTTATGCATGTATTGAGTCACTATTAAAATATAATTACAAACAGTACGAATTTTTTGTCATAAATCATATTTCTAATGGATCCCTGGTCCTAGGATTATTAAAGAAGACTTAGACTCATGTCAAAATTCTCAATTTTGTAAATTTTTATTACTTATCAATTAAAAGTAACATACACTGAAAATAGCAGCTTAAAGATGTAAAAATGTGTGTTTCTCCAAATAAAGTTATTACCTAAGACAGATTTTGACCAAAGCCTAGAATGTTTCATGTTCCTGGGGCATCGTATAATCATAAGTCCAATTGTCGTAAAAACTAGATGAAAATAAAACGTACAGAAGGAGAAAAATCTTCAGTTATGCTTCCATCAATTTTTCACTTGTATTACATTTTGGTATATATACCGTGAACATTTATTTAGGCACATAAAATTCAACCTAGGTTCTTATATTCATCCATTGATGTTTTTAAACAGAATACTATATTATATGATGATTTAACTCTTTTTATATTCATATAGTGAACCCATTCATTATCAGGGTGACCTCAGACTAAGGTCACTTCAAGGTGACCTCCCTGTTCCATTTATCAAGGTGACCTGACCTGACCTCATTTATCAAGGTCTTCAGTGACCCTTTGTGACCTGACCCTGACCTCATTTATCAAGGTGACCTGACCATGACCTCATCTTATCAAGGTGACCTGACCCTGACCTCATTTATCAAGGTCATCAGTGACACTAAACAGACCCCAGACTACCCCCCATACTACTCAAACTGCCCTTCCCTGTGAAGCTTGTCGTCAACGGCACTACAGTCAATTCCTTTGAACTGTTGTAATTCCCATCAACTTTCTCATCTGTGAACCATCTCAAAATTAATACATTTTGTAAGGACTGGTAAATTGCTTAAAAAACGAAAAAGTAGCTGTTTATTAAAGATAGGTAAAAATAAATTTAGAGCTTTGGTAGATACTGGCGCGGCAGTATCTTTAATTAGTAAGAGAATGTATGATAATTTGTTTCCCCGCCCCAAATTGTGTAAAAATGACATTCCCTCTCTTCAAGCAGCAAATGGTAATTCTTAAATCGCGGTAGGGTATGTAAATATCTCATTTAAGATTGCAGGGTTAACTTTAGACCACAAACTTTGTGACAAAGGGACTCAACAGAAATCCGATTCTCGGTCGTGATTGGCTCAAGAAAAACAATGTTCGTTTATACTTTGATCTTGAACTCATGCGCATTGATGGCAGAGCTTATGCTGAATTGAAAGATTTACACATCTCAACAATTGTAAGAACACCCAAGAAACTTATTATGAAACCAAATATGGTGAAAGTATTTTATTGAAAAGTTAACAGGAATTTTCCTGTAGTAGAAGAAGACTTGGTGGAAGTAAACAGTATAGACAATAATTGTATTATGGAGGACCCAGGACTATATTTAAAAGACTCAGTTTGTGTAGTCCGAAAGGACATGACAATTCCAATGATCTTTGTTAATCAAACCAATAAAAGTTATAAAATCCCAAGAGGACACATCGTAGGACGTGTCACCGCGTTGAAACCCAAAGAAATCTCGGATATACAAGCAAGAGAGGAAACTGAAGAAAAGATTGACGTACCTGAAATATTCAAACATTCTATCCAAACACTTGTGAGAAAGAACAATGACTTATTTGCTAAGAAAGACAGTGATCTTGGAGTGACTGATACAGTCAAGATGAATATAGAGACTGGAGATCAACACCCAATAAAGGATAGACCATACCAAGTACCCCTAAATAAAAGACAGATAATTGACAAGGCAATATCAGAGATGATGAGCGCAAAGATTATAGAAAGATCACAGTCGCCTTGGTCATTTCCTTGGGTAGTAGTTAAGAAGAAGGATGGTTCAGACCGGATGTGCTTAGACTTTCGAAGTTTAAACAAGATAGTAAGGCCAGTATCATTCCCATTGCCGTTGATTGATATCCTATGTTTGCTCGGTAAAGCTAAATACTTCACTGCACTAGACTTGAAGAGTGGATATTGGGAGGTAAAATTAGATGACTCAGGTAAAGAAAAAACAGCTTTTGCATAACATAAGTGATTGTTTCAGTGTAATAGGATGCCATTTGGATTGCGTAATGTATCAGCAGTCTTCCAAGAACCAATGACCATCGTTCTTCAAGGACAAGAGGAGTTTGCTATCGCATACCTGGATGACATCCTCATATTCTCAGAAACTCCGGCAGATCACCTCCATCATATCCAAGATGTGTTTAATCGCCTACGGACACATGGACTAAAACTTAAGTTAAAGAAGTGTAGTTTCTTCAAGGAACATACTGAATATCTTGGCTTTATAATCAATGAACATGCCGTAAAATCAGACCCGGAATTGCCACGTAAATACCTAGAAGAAAAGTCGTTGATGTCTAAGGAATAGAGGAATGCAACTGTTGTTCCGCGAGATGTCACCGCGCCGTAAGTACCTTAGGTGCCGTTGATGTACAAATTAATTGAATATTGTGGATGAATCTTTGAAATATTGTGAATGTGTAATTTTATAATTTGAATTAATTTTGGAGGACTGTGAAATTCGATTGGAATTCATGGATTCTTAATTACGTAGACATAATCCCGATCGATTCCGTATAGGCGTTATACGATCACCGATTCGCCTTATTTAAACTTATTTAATGTTATTTTGTAGACGCCGAAAAACTTAATTGTGAACTCTATATATGCTTGACTGTGTAAATTTATTATGTGTTCCTATGTGTTTTATAATAGTCTTAAACATGTTTATGTGAACATTGACATTTAATCCTGGACATTATATTTGAATTATATTGAACTTTTAACATTGACCAATCTCGGTCGACATTCATTAATTATGATGGTATTTTAATTTGATTGTTGAATTTTATTCATTTGGTGGTGATTGTATTTGACTTCAATATTGATTATTATTGGTGATGGAGGTTATATTGATCAGTATTGATTTATTGTTTGCAACAATCAAACGATTCTGTGTAGTTATGTTAATCGTGTACATTTTGTTCAATAACTGTTGTGGTGTTCCAAGCCGGTAAAGGAAATGATCACTTAATTCTATTTCTTAATAGAGATGTTCCGACTGGTGTGTCACTAGAAGGATCATCTGACCAAGGAGAGTTTAAAGGTTAATTTCTTACACCGGGCACCTGGCGGAAGAAATCTCCCTCCGGGATATTTCTTTTGTTAGGGGGACGTTTGTAACCAGATAGCCGTCTTGGATGCATTTTAAATTACATGTAGTCGAAAAAAGGTGACGAACAATAGTTTGTTACACCAAATCTAATCATATATTATTTGATATCACCAGTTTGGAATTTAGTGTTGGAATACTCAAATATGTTCAGCGCTTCGACAGCCATATAATTAACATTAAATTATGATGAGTACTTCATTAGTTTCGGTCAAGCAAAGAGTTGACTATGCACATGATTCAGAGGATAATAGCTACGGAGCTGATGTCGCTATAGGTTAAATATATAGAAATCATGTTCAGTGTGAAGTGTTGATTGTTTGTAATGATAATATAATTATTTATGATCATACCACTTGGACAAAACTAATCTGAATTATTTTTCTCTTTGTGTGAATGATCATATATAAGCTTATGTAGAGAGAATGAGAATGGGTTGAGCGTTCGTGAGATGTCGGAAACTGCTAGTCAATGACGGAGATTGAGATTTGAATTTGTAAGACTTTGAAATATGCTTTGAAAAATCTATACGATCACGCTTTAATAAATTATTGTTCAACACCAAACTGGACTTATCATTTCTGGACTGGACAAGGAACTGAACCAACCCATAGGCTTACACACATCTTCGGATCTCAATCAGGACAAAGACCCAGAAACTGGACATTTGACACCGGTAATTAACACCACTCAAAAACCAGATTACGTCCCACAGGACCAAAGCAGTATTTCAAAGAAGAGGAAATTGTGAAACTGTGGATAATATCCCATTGATATTAAGGTAACATTATTTTGAGGTCATTATCGAGTTGTTAGTAATTTCTGCCGTTCTCACACCCTGTGATAAATGGGGTCATAAATCTGACCTCTGTGTAGCTGAACCCCTTGAAATATCTTAGGGAAAATGTGAATGGATAGTAAATCTGTTACTTTGGAATTGATAATTTTCCCCTATGTTTAAATTTCAATTTACAAGACCCTCTCATATTGTTACATAAACTGATACTAAAATATAGTTGCATTTTTTATGTTTGCTATCTGCAGTGGTGTATTAAGCGTCTCTCTTAATAATATTTCAACATTTATATCTTTTAAAGTTTATTTCTTTCTTTGTTTCAACTCGGTTATCAAATAAATGTAATCAATACGTTTTGTCCAGATTTAATCGACATTTCCTTCATTGGACACATGTACACACATTTTTGATATTTTAGTCCAATTTAAGAGGTTTTTTTTCAATCAGCTGTGAATGTCAGAGCTAAATTTTTGTTTATACAAGTAAAATGGTCTATATATCTTTTTTCTTTCCATTTTTTTTCTTCACAAAACTCAAACCGGAAAAGTTTTCAAGGCTTGAGATAAGAATGACAACTCAAGACAAAACTCAAACACCACCACCACTTCCAGGAGAATTCCAGGCATTATCCGTGTTGATTGCCTGCATTCAAAAAGATTTGACCCAAACCAGTATATTAGTTGACTACATTAATGACTAAGAAAGAACAAACTGTAAGAATAGATTTCAGTTTCAAACACTGTAAATAGATCGATACGATGTTATCGATTGTAAGCTAGCGTAATCGGTTTCTTTTTTCGTTGTTGTATTTTCACCATAATAAAATCAGTAAAAAAAATCTGAACTTTTAAAAATTGTGTTATTAGGTGTTTAAACCTTAGACTAACTATAGTTACTTACTCTGAAAGTGTGACTGCAAGAACACCTCGAATGTGAAAATAAAGAAATACTCTTCTTCTTTTATACCACTGATGAAAGTTTTAATGACGTCACTGACTTTAGGGGTTCCCCATTAAAAACATTAAAATGTCCATATATGGATATTTCTTATGTTGTCCTTGTAATGTTATTATTGACTGCAAGATGAGCTGTACCATGTTGAATGCAAACATGTCCTTAAAAGGGTATTTCAACTCTTTATATGAAAGCGTGACGTCATTGACCTTAGACGGTTTTATGGGATAGGTGACCCCAGACGGGTTCTATGGGTCATGAGGTCATTGACCCTCACACGGATGGGATACGTCGTGACGTCATTGACCCAATATAGACCCCAGACTATAGTCCTTTCTACTCTCGTGGTTAACCCATAACGTTTTATCGTTGTCTACTATCCGCAGAACATGAGGTCAATATTTAAAGGCACAAAAAAGTAGTCCAGTCAAATAATAATGGTCGTTGTTCAGAAAGCATTTATTCAGGATAATTTTCCTCAGAGCTACATGTGCCGGACTTTCCTTTGTCATGCATACTTTGTAACTTGTTCGGTCTGATGGAGGAGCATGTGCACAATCACCGACACCAATTTCACCGTACGACAGGGACCACTTAATGCAAAACACCAGGCCACATCTCCTGAAAAATGGAAATACACATTACTGATGCACTCATCAGATTAATTTCTTTTATCCTGCAACTATCCCTTGGATGGACTAAATAAAGGTAACCCAATAAACCAAAGCTATCTTCGATCATATCCCCAATATAGCATCACGCATTTATCCGATGTTACTGATGCTTTCATCATCATTTGTTTAATTTCTGTTGCATTTCTTTTATGTTTCAACTATCCCTTGCATTGACCAAATAAAGGAACCCAATAAACCGAAACTATTTCCTTTCAATGCTCCAATATTGCCTTGTCAATTTATCCGACGTTCAAATACATTATGTCTTCTCTCTTAATTCGTTTACGCCATGGCGTCATGGTTTCAACTACAAATATGCCGCGAAATTGTTACAAAATGGTTTGTTTGAGGCGTAAAATGTGATTTTATATGTTACAGGAAAAACAAAATTTAATGTCTTGAAATATAAGCGATATTTGGACTCAGGTCGAAAGTTTTCTTACCCTCCCTCGTCCAAATATATACTAGCGGAATCCTGTAACATATAAATTATAAAATTAAGTATAATTTTTCTATGTCTTTTGTTTGTATTTATAAAATTTAAACAATCGATAATGGTATTGTTTTTGACAATATAGGATTTGTTTAAACTTTTTTTGTTAAGGAAATCACTTTAGTTTCAACAAAATTTACCCCTATGTCATGCCACGATTAACAAAAACCAATGTAATCGTGCTGTTGGGATGCTGCAAGCTGGAATGGCACAAAATACTGTAGCAAGACACTGGAGTTCATCGGAACACCATCCAGTCATTATGGAGACGTTTTCAACAATTTGGCAACACCCAGGATCGACCGCGCTCTGGGCGACCTCGTGTGACTTCACGTCAACAGGACAACCACATTAGACTTGTGCATCTGAGAAATCGTTTCCAGACAGCAAGTTTGACTGCCCGTAGCATTCCAGGGCTTCGACCAATTAGTCCAAGAACTGTGCGTAATCGTCTGCGCGAGCAAAACATCAGACCAAGACGTCCAGCGGTGCGCCCAGTGCTGCTTCAACGTCATCGTATCGCCAGACTAGCGTGGTGCACACGACATCTGCGATTCAGATTAGAGGACTGGGCCAATATTCTGTTCACTGTTGAATCCCGATTTCATTTGGATAGCAGTGACGGCCGTTGTAGGGTGTATCGTCGCGTTGGTGAGCGTTACCAGGACGCTTGTTGTGCAACGTCGACAATTTGATGGAGGTAGCGTTAAGGTGTGGGGTGGAATATCAGCACGTGGAAGGACCCCTCTACAAATTGTCAATGGAAATCTCACCGGCGTACGCTATCGAGATGAAATTATTCAGCGTCATGTGATACCCTTCATACAGAGACATCAAAATCACATCACTCTGCAGCAAGACAACGCAAGGTCATACGTTGCACGTGAAGTCAGGGACTTGTTTGTTCAACAGAATGTCGATGTCTTGCCTTGGCCAGCTGTTTCCCCCGATTTGTCGCCGATCGAGCACGTCTGGGATGAAATGGAAAGACGTTTACGCCGTTTACCAAATCAGCCAGTGACATTGGCTGATTTAGGCCAGGCTTTAACCAACATCTGGAACAACATCCCTCAAGCATTTCTGAACACTTTAGTGGCATCAATGAGACGTCGCTGTCACGCATGCTTAAACGCAAATGGTGGTCACAAACGTTATTAATTTTGTTAATTCAATTTCAAATAACAGTGACTTTCGAGTGTGCTGAAATTGACGTTATTCGACGTTGACATTAATGTGTTATGAGATGTTACGAATACATGTGTTAACAGTATTACAAATAATAAAAAAATTTCATTGTAATTTTTAAATGTTTTTTTCATATATTAAATAATGCACAGTTTCTTTTTTCCGCTAGTATAGCTTATATTTCAAGACGGTAATCATGTATTTAATTTATATGTTTTATAATTGCATAACCCTATACCAATGTCTCCTTCAATATCAGTGTGACATTATTGTTGATGTTTTCGCCAGGTTAGGTAACAACGTCATGATTTTTTCTTACATAAATTTTCTGAGGAATAAAAAAAAAAAGCTCCAACGTTTTACAATCTGTATTGACTTTCATGGTCATACGAGTGTATACATTTAAGTGAATGTGTGTATATATGTGGTAAAAAATGGAAGCTACACGGGCTGCATTTAAACAAAAGACCTCTTGGAATGAGGAGAAAACAAAGTAGAAGCTGTACTTCTTTTCGATTACATGTCGTCGTAGTATGAGAATGATTCGGACGATGACACAATATATGAAATCACAAATCTGAAGTGGTGCTCTGACGTATATCTAAAAATCCTCAAGGAATTGGAGACAAAGTTCCATTCTAAAACCCAAACGTTCGAAAAGGCAATGCTTATGACGTAGAAGGACCAACAAAGAATCAACTAGAGACAACCCGTTTGTCGTTTGTTTTTGTAAACAAATTTTGTACATCATTTTTTCATTCAAACATGGCTTAATTGAACAATAAAACTACTGCAATTTATTTTCTTATGCACATACTTAGCATAAGCATTGTTTAAAAGCGTTTACAATTTTTTTTTATACATATATCATCAGGTCTAATTGACCCTCTTCTATAATTTATAATAAATTTGATATAAAAATAAATTATTCTTTCTATCTTAAAATTAGCAATTTCAATCTAACATCTTCAAGAAAATTCCCGAGTTAATCCTTTCTTTATCACAGAATAATAATTAACACGTATTTTAGCTTAAAGCCACAAAGAAGTTGGGTACATATTCACACATTTTGATTGCACGTTAAATTCCATTTTATTTATCAACAAATAGCCTTTACGCCAAGCCACGCAATACGATTAACAAATTCTTTTGATGTCCTCCTGAGTCAATTAGTGTCAGGTCATCGGATTAAGTTTCTTTGTTAGACCTGCTCTTTTAGGTATCTTGTCTGTGAGAGGCCCTCGAGAGGTAATTTGGGTATATGTATCTGTATATGTTTTTGTTGTTTTGATAATTACCCCTTTGTCGAACCCTACCTCGACCAGGCTGATTTTTGTATCAAGTGCCCAGCGCGTCACTTTTTGCTGGACACTCAAGAATAAACGACGTTAACTTTATTAAAGAAGCCTTGGTCATTATTTCAGGTAGGAAACTATATTCTTATTTCTATGTGTTCAATTTATAAATATGCAATGTACTATTTTATAATTTGATTTATTTGTGTTTATTTTGTTTCATGCACTTTGTACAAATTTTCATATAGAGCATGAATATACATTGTTTATTCAGGTTGCTTAATTTGTCACGAAATGTTATTAATAACATTTTTGTTAAAATGCATTCAACGATTCATTTTAACTATCATTTACAAACTTACTTTTGATTTGGTAAATCTATTTTATTCTGTTAATTTCAAAATTAGTAAGTCAAAATCTTTAATTTATTTTCTTTGTGAAAAAAGCGCATGGTGTGATCAGTCTTAAATTTACTAATTAATCATTTTAAATGATAATTCAAGGATAAGATGTTGATTATTACTCAGTACGGCTCTTGTGTCCTTCTGTGATTTAGAAAGCTAAATTACTCAACATTTGTAAATTTGCTATTTCACATTCCGGATATTGCCACGTGACCGGTTTACAGTTTATAATATTTGTTTATGTTTCCGCATGAATTGAAAGTTGTACGCGAAAAGGTTATTTCCCTCGAAATATGTGTTTTTCAATTATTTGCAATGACCGGTTGTTCACAGAACAATGTGTAAGTGTTGATATGTCTTTTAATACTATGTTTTAGCATATTTGTAGCAATCGTTGTAGTTTTGTTTGTTTTTATAGTCAGGTTCATTGCACTAATGTCTGACTACAGAAACTTATCTGTGTTATTTGCATACATATGTTTTTTCTATTTCCTTAGCCCCATTTCATGTTTATTACAAGGCTCCAACAGATAATTATTCTCATTATTAAAGATCCACTCTTTATTTTTCTTATTTGTTCATGTTGATTGGTACTTATCGAATGTTTGTCAAAACACCCTAGCTTTGTTCTTCATAAATAATGTGCCTCATCATGGTCAAGCGAGTTCTCCATTTAAGTTAATTTCCCCCACTTGTGTAGTGATTGTTCTGTGTATTTGAACATCTATTGTCATTTGATATTATGTGCACATGTGAATCATAGGTTCTAATTAATGTGGTCAGTAAATATTTTAACTTTAAGATTTTGTTGCATATTGTTTTCAGTGCAAAGACTCATTGTTTTACTACTTATGTTTTTATATGTCATATTATATCTTATGACTTTTTGCTGGACACTCAAGAATAAACGACGTTAACTTTATTAAAGAAGCCTTGGTCATTATTTCAGTTGTCACCAGAAAAAGACAGAAAATCCCGGGTGACACATAACCAAACTAAGCAGCTTCAAGTTTCACATAAATTTAAGCCATTAGTTTGTGTTTTTGAAAAAAAAAAATATTTGAAATGATTAATTTCACATGCGTTTCGTACATGTACTACCTAAACCCAGTGTACATCCATTAAACTTAATGTTTGAACATGTTTAATTAAAGTTATATGTTTTATATACAAGAGGTATAAAGTAGTTTACGGTAGACGTAAATCTGTACGTATGAATTACTTTACCATCTTTACGACTTTAATTTAAATAAGCACCTCGTAAACTCATATAAAATGCTTGTTATTTTTAATTGTTTTCGGGCACACAATATGTAATTCTAAATATTTCAATTTTAAATAATAGCAGCGTTTAAATTGCATTTAAGGTTAAATTAAAGCCGATATTTCGTGCAGTTCGTTTAATAAGATACAGAGAGATGCAACATCAAATTCGGTAAAGATCATCTCAAGCAATATCTGGATAGCAATCCCCCTGCTTAACGGGTTTCTGATGGCGATGACTCATTAAACTTATCAGACGCGGACACTGATGAAATAGATCCGCCACCCCCGATGAAGTGTGTAAGAGCGGGCCACCGTGTAAAACTATACATGATTTATAAAATAAAATTGCAGAATTTTAATAAAATTAGTGTTTATAGTGCATTTTAAATAAAATCAGTGTTTTAGTTTATATTTTATTATAGTGTATAGATATGCATACACATTCTATAAAATCTAAACAAGTTAATTTATTTTTTATACCCCCGCTCCGAAGGAGAAGGGGGTATACTGCTTTACCCTTGTGTGTCTGTCTGTCCGTAACAAAAAAATTCTGTCGCATTTGTCTCAGCAACTATTCATTGCAGATGCTTGAAATTTTAACACACTATTTGTTTCGTCATGCCATCTCGTGGGATATATTTTTGTACCAATTGGACTTTAACTTCCTGTTAAATGACGACTTTGTTTATTTTTAGCCAAAATTTTCAAACAAATTTTCGTCAAAGATTTCTCAGCAACTATTTATCGCAGTTGCTTCAAATTTTAACACTCTATTTGTTTTGGCATGCCATATCCTGGGATCTATTTTTGTACCAATCAGACGTCAACTGCCTGTTAAACGACTTCATTTATTTTTAGCCTAAATTTTCAAACAAATTTTCGTCAAAGATTTCTCAGCAACTATTTATCGCAGATGCTTGAAATTTTAACACACTATTTGTTTCGGCATGCCATATCGTGGGATCTATTTTTGTACCAATCTGATGCCAACTTCCTTTTAAATGTCGACTTTGCTTTTTTTGCATATTCAAATCAGAGCGCGGGGGTATTACTAGTGAACATTGGCTCACAGATATCTTGTTAACATGTATTTCCAGATGGACATTCTTATTCCAAGTGAACGAAAGAAGGCGGGGGTCGAAGACCATTGCTGCGAGGTGGAAACGTGCGAGAAATGTGGTCTTTTATCGACTTCTAGAAAGTACATCAGCCATTGGAGAAATACCGAAATTCAATATCTTTCAATGTTCCCCGTGTCGCAAGAACTTTGTTTATCAAAATAAAGGAAAACAACACGTTCGCGTACACAAGGACCCCATTTTATAGGTTCAAGAAAAGGAATTTTTTTTTTAACGTCGAACCAGGACACTGTGTACCTTTCTGTGTTAACAGTAACCATAATCCATTGGTCGACCCTGAATTGACGAACACTATCTATCCAGAGAAACACGTACAATGGATCTACAAAAGACCAACTTCATACCTTGAAAACTGTAAGAGGAGTTATAGGTACAATAAAGGTACCATTTAGTAGCCGTCCGCCCGCCATTTTCACCATTTCATTAACCTGATTTTTCTTTGGAAAACCCGGTTAAAAACACAACGCGAAGTCAATATATATAAGTATATACAGTAGTGAAAAAGATCAAACTACTACATTGTTTGTTTGTAGCTTTTACCTCACATCCATTTCACCAACCCAGAGTGCATATCAGAATCGGCGCTTTTCGATGTCTTGGTAAATAAAAATGAAACTGGCTGATTAAGTTCTTCAGCAGCTCAACACGGCAAGCAGTATCGTTATATAAGAATATAATATAAGTGTAGACAATTCTTGAAAGATTTAGTTTTACAAAGAAACAGGAAATCATGTTACCTCGTTCACAATTTCATATTAAAATAAATTAAATAAACATACGGGTCTCGATGAGCTAAACGTGAAATACGTTTTCACAAAGACACATTCTGGAAGGAGTTATTTGTTTGTGTTGTAAAACATTAATATTTAATCAAATTAAAGGCATCTAATTTCATGTACGTTGTTTGAAAAATCAGAAACACTTTATGTACGATCTAAAAACATTGGTAAGCAGATAATAATATTAACTCGTCCTAAAATATTTCGGGTAAAATTTTAAGAAAAACAAAATTTAGATCGATAAATGACGACATATACAGTTTTCAAAACCAAGAATTAATAAAACGAGGCGACTGTATGTTGTAGGACGTCTCCTACTTCTGATTCTCTGTCGCATGGCCCTCGACTATGCGCTCCTGATTTTTCTGTCTTCGTCAGAGTCATCTGCACAATCGTTCTGCTCGTACTCTCTTACGGTTTTCCCAACTCGCTGGACTGCTATTTGCAATTCTAATAAGTTTATTACGTTCTGGATTTTTTTAATGTCATTAATGACGGAAACTTCTGAACAGTCGGGAATAATGAACAGTCACTTTTTGTCCTCGATTAAGGCCAATCGGGGAATTTTCTATTTTCAGGCCACTTTTCACTTTCAGGGGATATTTTTTTTGCAAATTTATAAATATATCATCAGTTACAACTTTAAGTTAATTGTTGTGTATGTAAAGTTATGTGTTCTGCATTTGAACATGCATAAAATTTAATTCAAATGTATGTAATACGGGAGATTTTTTTTATCAATTAAAATCCGAGGTGACACCGATTGTTAAATTTTCCCATTTTGATTGGCAGCAGATGTTTGTTTATATTACACCAGAAGCTCCAATCTCTTCAGACGCATTCAAAATAACTGCTTACATGTATAAGATTATGTATTAATCGTCCTTCCTCAGCAAGGAGAGAGAGAGAGAGAGAGAGAGAGAGAGAGCCAAGTTATCCATTTATTTGGTAAATAAAGAAAACATACACTGCATGTAAACGTGCAAGTGGATCCTGCCGAGTCCGACTGTTATCTCTTGACCTTTGTTTACATGAACCATAATTTCAGTGACCAGATAAGATCCCAGTGCAGACAGATGTAATTTTCACTAAAACAAATTCCAATGAAAAGAAATTATGGACATTATTTCCTGATTCAAATAAAAATAGCCCACATATTATTTTCAAGGGAAAAAATTACACGGTCACTGCTAACGATGTCTCATTAAGGTCTTCCGTTTGCTGTCCTATTACGTTCAAATTTTCAGGATACATTGGAAATTACAAATTTTCAATATCAAGTGAAAATCGTTGAAATCATCACTTTTGGTGCTGAGTGATTCCCCTTTTTCAAAAAAAATATAAGCATTCCTGTGCACGCAAAGGCTCTGAAACCATCCATGGCATGTGCTTCAAAGTCATAAATCTTGAAAATAGATACGTTGAACGTTGTCCTCCGACTTTTGTTTTTATGATCTTTTTCATTTAAAGTTTCAAAAAATTAATTTTTAAATGTTATGTTTCAAAAAATGCTGATTTTTTGTCGTATTTTTGTCTCGTAACTTTTCAGTTCAAATTTTTTTCTGAACACATACCGAACAAAACATGTGCAAAATGTAAAGGGCTTTTACTTGACACTATTGAAAAAGGGCTGGTCCTTTAAATAAGGGGCCTAGAGCTCTCAAAAGTCTTTGCTTTATAACTCAAAAATGGTTAGTATTTTGATATAGCTGTCGCGGGAAAAGTTGTTTATTATGATATCATTAATGTCGTCACAAAATTATTTTTTATCGGTATTGCGTAATATGATTGTAAAAAGCTTGTCTTGTTAACATGTACCTCGTTTTCATTTTGCAAGTAAACAAATAGTCTTTGTGCGCAGAACTGACATAAATTAACAACTGAAAGTGTACCAGCTTATACGGAATGATTTAATCCATTAGAGAAAGTTTTTTTTTTAAAGTATACATGTTTTTCTTGGTTTTATATTTGGCCATTTCTATTTAGGTCTTCTAGTGGAGATTCCTTAAGAAAAACGAGAATGAGAAAATATAAACAATATTTTTCTTTTCTAGCGAATTACATAAACTGGATTTTAAAAAATAACTTCTATGAAATATATTTTAGTCATTTTACTGCAAGCATTTCAAATCTACCTGGATTCTAGTTGTGTGTGTCATTACGTAAATCATTCCTCGCCCGCGGCCGAGGAAATCAGTCGCGGCCGGACTACCTAGCGGTCAGCGGTTATCTAATTAACAAGATCTGCACCTTACTTGTATGGGTTTGTTTAGCCTTAAACACATAGAATTGTTTCAATTTTGATTTAATATAAAAGTTTAGTCATCGTTAAATTGATTAAACAGATAGAGTGTTTAAGAAATATAAATTTAAAGCAATATAATTCCCAATCTGAAAATCGTCAGACATATATCAATTTTGGGTATCTAAAAAAATAATACCTGTGTAATGCATTTTAGTCATTAAACTGCAAGATTTCAAATCTACATGTACCTGGGTTCTTCGTTGTGTGTATCATTACGCAACTCACCCCTTGCCCGCGGCCGAGGCGATCGGTCGCGGCTTGACTACTTAGCGGTCAGCGGTGATCTAATACACAAGACTCGCGTCTTACATACATGTTTTTCTTTATTTGCAAACACAAAGAATTGTTTGAATGTCGATTACATATAAAAGTTTATTTATCATTAAATTGATTTAAAACGAGTGTAAATTAAGAATTAGTAAAAGCATTATTAATCCCATGTTAAGCATAGTCCGACATATCTATCAGTGGTGGGTTTGTAAGTCTAAAATGTTCTAAAAACAACAAAAAAGATAAACCTGTTAATGATGAAATCTGTTTTAGTTTCAACTCTTTTAATAAAAGGTGTTCTTTGAAATATTGTCGATGTCATGACAAATTTATATGTTTAAAATAAAACATTTAATAAAACTGCAAACATTTTAAATCCAACACTGCCACTGTGATTTGTGTATACCTTTACATAATCCATCCCTTGTAAATCCCGCGCGAGTGGACATTTTTAGCGATCTGCGGTAGTCTAATACACACGTCAGGCTTCGTGTGCCTCTACCCTATCACACATGTGCATGTTTATTGATTAAATACAAAACAACGCCGAAATTTTGGCCGGTTCATGTAAAATCGTTTCAACTTAAACTTAAAGATTAATAATTATATTTACCCATATTTATCTCCGTTAATTACTGCTGAGATTTTAATGCATTCACAGGACAGACTTCAACACTTTTTAGACGACATTCACACTCTGCCAGATCAAAATGTCTTATGAATTAATATTTGGCGAACACAAATTAGTGTATAAAATGTTAAAAGTATTCTTATAATTTGTACAAAATTTGTGAGAGAGAGAGAGAGAGAGAGAGAGAGAGCAAAATAGAATTTGAAAGAATTAATTAACCAACATGGAGAATCTTTTTTAAAATACATTCCAAGCGTTTAATGTAAGGCAATTTAAAACCAAAGTTCCGTGTTGCAATGTTACATGTATACGAGAGGGGCTCGCACGATAAAAAAAAACTCGCTTATCGATGTCCCGAATCAGGGTAATCAGAGATTATTTTAAAAGCACGTGAATTTTTAAAAAGATTATGTTTAGATTCAGGCCGTAAAAGAGACGGTAACATGACCCCTTTTGTAGTTTTTCTGTATTGTCGTTCGATTCATTGTAGAAGCAAACTCACTGCTATTTCTGTTTATATCTTTCATTTCCATGGGAACGTGTGAATTTTAAACAAGTTTTGTTGATATTCGGAGAGTAAAAGATCTGTTAAAAAACAATTGTTTAGATTCAGGCAGTAGAAGACAGAGTAGCTGTCATATGAATGAAAATGCTATACAAATCTGTAGTTTGCGGAGATTTTCATTCGGGCGAACTTTACAAATCGAACTTTTGCGTATGCAGTGCACGCCCACTCGAATGGTTGATATTTTTTTCACCAAATTACTTTGATGTGTGTGTATGTTGTCTGATCAGCGCTTTTACTTTTTCCGCAAAATGAGCGAACGCGGAAATCGCGTAATAAATGTAAAACACGGGATCAACTATATGGTTCCAATTTTTAAAATTTTTAAAACTTTAATAAACTAAACAACATTACGTAGTCATGGAGTCCCGTGATCCTTCAGGACAGGGCATAGTAAAAACGACGTCATTTGCGGTTCCAAAATTTTTCCCCGACGCTCAATGGGTGGGGAAGGGGGTCCGTGGGATAATGGTTGCCAGTGTGTGCCCAAAGCCAACATGTACATGTATGATTAGTAAATTTTCTAGGTCAATTTAATAAGTTTGTTTGAATTTTTCTAGTTACTCATCCATCCGCCCCCTTTAGATCCGCGCATGGACGTCAACCAGTACTAAACATCGCCAAAAATTCGAACATTTATTAAAATATGTCCAGGATCAGTGTACAAGCTACATTTACATAGAAAAATTGTGACCACATATTTTCAAAACAGATTATTACTTGCATTTGATACTTTCCTAAATCATAAATGCAGCATTATACATTTTGTATTAGATAACAATGCAAAAATACGTTTATCCAAGTCGTTTGTAACTCGGTTACTTGTGGACAGAACACTTTGTTATTTCCCCTTCTTACATGGCAATGGGTACAAATCATAATTTATGATCATAATATCTATTCCTATACATGTATAATTAGGGCCGACGTCCCACTCTGATGACGCCATATAATGATCAGAAAGTCCCCCTGTTCGTGGCTCTCTGTCCGTCCGAATTAATTTTTCTAAGTATAATTTCTCTGTAATTGAGTCTGCCTACATTATACTTACTCGCATGTAATTCTAATACTTCATCCACAGAGTGCCTTTGAATAAAGAGTGTGTAGTGACATTAAACCAAGTTTCTAGGTAAAAGGTGAAGGTCAGGTGTCCAGATCATATATTCTCCGAAGTTGGCCGAATCTTGCTCCCACATTTATGTAACTTACTTACATGTACATTGTACCTCTAATACTTCAGATACAGAGATCCTTAAGCTAAAGGTTGTCCAGTGACCTTAAACAAAGTTTATGGGTCAAATGTCAGGGTCATATAAGACCTTTGTGAAAATTCCTTGTCTAACCATAATTATATTTTTTCCGATGATTCTGTCTGGCTCATATATTACTATAAAAATTGCTTGTAAGTAAAAATTGTACAGTGACCGTGAATCAAGATACATGTACTTTTTAAATTGCATGGTCATATCACAGACCACTGTGTAAAGTTTCAATAAATTCTTAGTCAAAATTTAAGAATAAAAACAAAGTTGCATGCAAAGCTTTTCATTCTTATGTACATTATATAAGCGGCAGGGTCCTTTGGGAGGGACACCATTTAAATGATGTCAGGTACATTGCAATATAACTCACATTGTTTTTGCGAAAAGAGCCTAAAATGTCTAGGTAGAGAGTCAATGTCATAGCATACAACTTAATACACTGTAGTCTGAACTGTGTGTTCTCTCTCGTAGCAACAATCTAGATCATGCTACACACAAACAGTGCTTGTCGTTTATTTGATCTTAAACATAGTTTATAATTTAAAGGTCTAGATCACAGTAGACATGTTTATTCTATGTTGTCTCCTTCTTGTATCAAATCCGGTTTTCGTTTCACCAGAAGAAGTAAGAGGTGTGCTGTGACTTGAACTATTTTTTTTTCTGTGAATAGTTACGCAAAGTGCTTTTCAATATCTTGCTATTAAGAAGTTCAAGATCCCAATGATATATAGTTGTGAAATACAAATAACAGATAAATCATAAATTGGATCTAAAATATTTTGATCGCTCAATCTCTTTCCGGCAAAAACAATGTATTATTATAAATATGGCATTTGCTGTTTAGCAGTTGTTGATAAATTCGATCTTGATACATGCATTTCGCACACATTTTTAACCATTAATACACTGTCAAATGTACTAAAAACAGAAACTACGTGTTTTTCCGTGACCGAATTATTACTTGATTGGAATTGCTGACCTCTTCAATAAGGGGCTGATGCATGATAACTATTTACTCAGTTATAAGCACTAGTATGTAACATTATGACTATTATCATATTGACAATCTTTTTCGACACGACGCTGCAACGAAAGACCTCCTCGTTGCTTTGCAACGAGTTCGGCTCTAGTTTATGGTATATCTTTTGGGTTGGAAACCAAAATCGCACCAGGTTAACAACACATTCTGGTAGAATATCCCTACGATGGCTTACAACATTGGTAAACCAGTGATCTGCCGAAGCACGTTTACGTGTATCTCTCTATATCTTTCATCAAGAAAAACTCTATGAAAAAGCATTGTGCAGGGTTTGAAAAAACAATTTTCACATTCACCACAGTTTTCACATTGCGGGATACAGAATGCCCTCTCAAAATCTTCAGCAATGATGTCTTCCTTTCCAGATATATTGTCTTGAAACAGCATTGCTTCTAACTTCCATTCATTAAAATTGATGAATTAAATGATTGATTCCCTTTGATCATGATTCCCCCTTAAAGAAATTATACATGTTTCCTCACTATCATCCATTTTGTTACAAGAATGGTGGCCGGAATTGGAGGGGAATTATTGAGCAGTACATGTGGGTCGGGAAAGTAGATACAATTGCAGATATTATTTTATCGTCTCAATTATGTGCTTATGATAATGCAACTTCATAAATGTTTACTTCGTATGAAAAATCTGTAATATTCGTGCTTCTTGAAAAGTATTTAAAGTAAATTACGGTTAAATTTGCACAGTTGCTTGAAGTTCATGAGGTGCTGATCTGACCATACGTGCGTAACGATTTCTTAACTGATTCTTAAATTTGTTGATAATAGTATACCGGTTTGAAACCGAAACAAAATGAACAGACTCATTTATGGTATTGTATTCATTAAGACTTTCTTAATGCAGAAAAAAAAAACAAATAACAAGTACTTTTTTATTGATAAAGTGTCAAAGAAAACAAAAATGTATAGATAGATAACAAAAATATTTACATAGAAACATTGAAGTCTATTACTAGTTGTATAGAAGATTGACCATAGTAGTAAGGGGGTACTGGACAGTCACAGTCAATGACGTCACAGAGGTCACAGGTAGGTCAATAAAGAGGTCACAGTCACTGACGTCACAGGTACTGGACAGTCACAGTCAATGACGTCACAGAAGATGTCACTGACGTCACACCTAGGTCAATAAAGAAGTCACAGTCAATAAAGTCACGTGTTATAAATCTAGGTCAACTAAGAGGTCACAGTCACTAAAGAGCAAGTCACGTGTTATAAATCTAACAGAGGTCACAGTCACAGACCTCACACCCAAAAGGTTAACAAAGAGGAGACCACACTCACATTTCAAAAGGTCAACAAAGAGGTCAGTCAAAAAGGTCAACAAAGAGAACACAGTCACTTTCTTTTCCATCATCACGTTGAAAAAAAACGTGACACGAATGCTATAAAACATGAGTAAAACACACTCAAACAAGAGGCCCATGGGGCCACATCGCTCACCTGAGCAACAATAGCTTTATTCATGTATGGGCGTTCATAGGATATAGTGCCATATGGCCCTCGGTAGAATAACAAAAAATAAATACCATAAAGTATCCGAATTTTACACTTATTTTTGCATACACTTAATCTTTGACATTGAACCTTTATGAAATACCATTTTTACCACAAGAAGATCCGATGCAAGATATTAAACTAAATTTTTGGTAGGGGTACAATGTTAACTTCCAATTCCCTTTATTTTAGTTCTGCCCCCCCCCCCCCCCCCCCCCCCACTTCATAAAGTGATCAAAATATATGAGCATATAGGTACATTTTCTTCATCAACTACTTACTAGTTATTGTATTTTATTTAAAAAATTCCTATATGTGAAAGAAGAAATTGTACCTCAATGCGCTCAAATTAAAAACATTAAAAATTTAATTGGTCTTCCTCATTAATAAACGATTGTTGTTTACCTGGCGTGAACTCATGTGACATAACCTTACTCGATCGATGAATACACTCGAATGAAAAATGTTGTCACATGATATGTTAAGAGCTATTATAATCAATGTATTGACAGGCATATCACTCTATTTTACTAAGGCCAACCCATTATTTTCATTTTTATTAAAAAAAACAACAAATGGTTACAAACCAAGATGATTTTCCGCTGTAATATTTTCTCAAGAATAGCGATAGTGCATTTATCCCCGTAACAGTAATGTGTCAGAACTATGGAAACTGTTTTAAAGATGTCGTTTTTATTTACCATGTTTACTTGTGTCTGAAAAACTATCAAAATTGTTTAGATTCCATATAATTTATCGAATAAGGAGGGGCCCCAGAAAGTAGTTACAGCATATCATCCTTTTAGCCATCTTCACAACGTCAAGGCTTTGTGATTACAAACTTAAGCCTTGACGTTGTGAAGATGCCTTTTAGCAAGACATTTCTAATGATCAACTAAAATTTCAGCGTCAATCGTATAATTATAATCAAGATACATAGCTTGGTTTGAGTCATGTTTTTGTTCACACGAGTTTATTACATTCAACTTAAGATTTTGGTATTTCCCATTCAGCATAGCTGCATTTAAAATATATAAAATATAAACAAACTAAAGCATGACCTCAGCTCTGTGTACAAACATAGCATTGTGCGCAAAGCTCTGTATTTTGCTTATAACTCGAAGCTTGACTCTCAGATCAGATACGGTTAGTAAATATAAAATTGTAAACAATTAATAGAAAAGAAAAATGGACTAAAACAAAGAAAGAACACAATTTATTTTTCATCATATATATACTTATATATTTCTAGCAGCGAAAATAATCTCCGTTTAGACTGAAAATGATGAGCATTTTAACAAATCATGTAGCATTAATCAACCATTATGTAGAGATCGTACCGAATTAAATGTATCAATAGTAGGGCATCAGATTTTGCTCATTTTAGTAAACAATTAGCTGTCTGATTTACCGAAGTCTATATTTGATTCGATACGTAAAAATTCCAAAATACAGGCAATAGTTCCCCTCAAGTTAAAAAGAAACGAAACGAAACGAAAATCGAAACAAGCTAAAACCACCGTCAGAAGTGAAAATGTCAACGCATTGAAATATTTAACCTCAATTTACTTCACAAAAACGGCACAAATATATTTTGGATGTTTCAAATATTCCCTTCGCACGTAAACTGTTGCACAACAAGCAAATTCGTCTTTGTCAGTTTGACCCGTTTATCATGCGTCCAACATGGCTTCTAACAATGAACCTGGTTTTCGATATATGAAATATCGAGCCCGAAGTTAAACTGATTGACCCCCATTCTCTCTGTCTTATTGTTATTTTCGTAAATTACTCAAATTTGAAACAGAATTAGCCCATAATTTTTGCAATTTATATTTTCCTTTACATAAGGATTAATTATGCTAAATTACGTTGAATTTGACTCAGTAGTTCTTGAGAAGAAGATTTTTAAAAATCCACCCCCCCCCCCTTTTTCTACAGTTTCGAGGTTTTCTCCGCTTTAAATAAAGATGGGTCTTTCATTTCTGCAATTTATATTCATCTTACCATAAGGAAGCTTTGTGCCAAATTTGGTTGAAATTGGTCTGGTGGTTTTAGAGAAGAAGTTCAAAATGTGAAAGTTTACAGACGGACGGACGGACAGACGGACGACAGACAAAATGTGATCAGAAAAGCTCACTTAAGCTTTCAGCTCAGGTGAGCTAAAAACCAAACCTCGCAAGTCTAAGATTAAATACACATTTTAAAAAAACCTAAGGAAGTAGCTACCTGTAAGTAACTTTTCATGTTTACACCTAATACCTTTTACTTTAGATTCCATCTTAAAGACACACGTTAAATAAATCCAATCAATTTGAAATTAATGAAATATATATATATATATATATATATATATAAATATATATATATATATATATATATATACACACATTATAAAGATATGAACTTCAAAGCATAAAAATAAAAAAAAACAATGTTATGTTATTTGTAATATACCATCAACCTCTGATTATTGTCTCGTCTAACTATAACATCCACAACTACACTCATAATTGGATTTTATTTTCAATAACCCTCTCCCCCAAAAAATCAGCATTCCCCTTATTTCAAATCATATTAAGACTTGTCACATTTTCCTTAGATAATCCTTAATATAAGTTAACAACATAGAACTCTGGAGTAAATCTCCTCTCATGTTGTCCACCAACTCGTTAAGAACTGTCAGTTCCTCCATGAGAGGATATCCGTTCTGGCTCGATCTATTTATGTCCAGAGTCGGAAATGCCCCCTCGAAATCCAATGCTGGAGAATAATCAGGTTCAACTGGACCCTCCACACAACACTCCCTACTTATTGATGCTTCTGAGGGTATAATAGAACCGGGATCCTCCAACACTGTCTCTATGTGGATGTTGTCAAACGAAACAACGGGAAGAGACATCTCTCTGGACGGTTTATCAAATGGTGTTACCTCTGCACACGCAATTTGATTTTCACTTACTCCCCTTTGTACGTTATTGGACCGTACAATAGAAATTCTTCTGGAAGGGGTGCTAACCGGCGCTGCTGTAACCATCCTTTGTTCCAACCTCTTCATTTTTTCTGAACAAGTCTCTCTGTGCAAAAAAAATCATAGTGAAAGAGAGAATATATGTATAAAAAAAGGCGAAAATAACAATCTGTAAAAGACTGTTCATTAACCCAATTATATATATATATATATATATATATATATATATATATATATATATATATACTACAGCACATAAAATTATAATTGATAAATACCTCAACCTTATCAGCGCCTCTTCGTGATCCTAATTCAGCTTTCTTCGCTTTATCTCCACTTCAACAGAATCTTTTGTTTCATCCAATTTTCTTTTCCTTGTGCTGGGGACAGAGTTTTTGCTGAACCTCTCCCCTAGCTGCAACCATTCCTCCTCAAAATCCGTAAACCCTCTGAAGGATTTACCAGGTGGTTTATTTTCTCTATAAAATAAAAAACATCATTAAAAAAAACCGAAAAACAAATAGATAACTTATACCAAGAAAAATATATATCAATGTCTTAATAGAAAAAAAGAAAGATAACTCTGTTAGTATTAATCTCAGAATAATTTATGTACAAGAGTATATACTAGAAACTTTTTTCTTGGTAAGAATTTCTGATTAATTTAAAATTAAAAAAAAAACTAAGTACAATGAGAAATAGAAAAAAAAATATAAAGTAGTTAAAAAAATTTCCCTATGCAAACTTAAAAATGATTATATACTTACAGAAAATCAAAGAATTCTTCTACCATTATTTTTCCCGCACGTAAAAACTCCAAAAGAAAAAGTTAACTGAACTTAAAGCAATTGGTGTCTGGACTGGAAGCAAACGATGCTGAATGAAATTTATTCCTTATATTTATACCCCTTTCTTAATCCGACAAAGGTCCAATAAATAAACGTGAGGAAACAACCATTTTAATATTCTTGGAGTTCAAGGATTGAAAAATATTCCACTGATACCCGCGCTTTTTTTAACCGCGCTTTTTATTACAAGGTCGTAAACCCGGTTTGAAAATGAGCGCTGTTATGATCACGTGTACTTGTTATCTTATGTACCCACTTTTCCACCTATACAAACTTTCATGACAAAGTTGATAAGACACACATCAATAAGATCTTGTTTCTAATTCTTCCCGCGATATGACTGAAATAATATTGTCAAAACGGCGTAAAACCTCAATAAATCAATCAATCAATCAAGTAAATTTAAAATTATTTTTTTTATTACAAAAATAAAAATAAAAAAAGAAGCTCGGAAAAAAAGATAGATTCTGTGTACAGTTTATCCTCTGTACCCCCATCAGGGTTTTACCAAGGCCTCTGGGAAGAAATGGATCTGTATGTAGCTCATCTTCACAACGTCAAGGCTTTGTGATTACGGAACTCCACACAAACCCTTGACATAAGTCGCTATTTAAAAGTCGGGCTCACGCTTAACAATACGTAATAATTCTAAAAATAAAATGTCCAATGAAATAACTCCATTTGAAACGTAGTTTGGATTGAGCACATGTATGGCAAATCTCGAAAGAAAAATTTGCGACAATACTAATTGTCCCACTGAAAATCAAAAGCTCGAGATATTATGTTTACATGTAATAGATAACCGGGTCGTATAAATTGGAACTAAGCACGTTTGATGTATGGTGACTTTCCATCGTTTTCCAACAGTATGAAACGTATTTATAACTTCAAAAAGCTGTTCTAACACAGTGAACGAATGTCGATTTTGAAAAAAATTAATCAGCAATATTATCCATACAAATGCGACAAGAAGATCGAAAACTTGCTTTTTTCTGGGATCAACATGTGCGCAGCCACATTTGTTTACATCGTTTCTGATATGAATGAGAACCGCATTCTGATTGGCTCCAAATTGAGACTTGGAACCAATGAAATACGACGGCCTGAGCCCGACTTTTAAATAGCGACTTATGTCAAGGGTTTGTGTGGAGTTCCGTAATCACAAAGCCTTGACGTTGTGAAGATGTATATAGCTGTTCTACCATTACTTCTTAAAAAAAAAATTTCCTATAAATTAAAAGGGAATTTACAAAAAAATATATTTAAAAAAAACACCATTCTAATAAAGATAACCTTAGCTACTGTTCACAACATGTGTAATCTTGTTGAATTGTTTTGTATCAAAAACATTATCTTATTACAAACCCCAATACATATACTGTATATACAACCGCGCTTTTTATTACAAGGTCATTGATTAATATTTCATTTCCTTATAGTAGCAATAACGGGTTCAGGAAAGCCGTCTCTCTCTCTCTCTCCTCTCTCTCTCTCCTTTTATAAAAAGATTGTTTTTGTAAGGGGAAACGCCCCCTCTGAATCCGCCACAGGTCATGATCGCATATACTTTTCAAGTTATTTTCCATCCATGACAAGGACATGTGATACAGCTCAAAACGCACTGGTCAACCGCTACAGCAACCGCGGGTACCAAGGGACGATGCATTACCAACATATAGTCATATCTAGATTATCTATACATGTATATAAATATATAATATATACATACATACATACATACATACACACATGTGTGCGAGTGTTTGAAATCATAATCAGATTTGTTCCACCTCGTACCCATAGTTGGAGTATTATATAATTACCCATGTTTTTTTCACATAATACTACTGATCATGGGCCTTTCTGCTTTTCTAAAGAGTATATCATTGTATGCACAGCATTTAAAATATACGAGGGATGAAAAAAAGATGGGGATGGGGGCTATCTTTAAATGCTCTGTGTACGGGATGTCCTATTCTAATTGTTTCACACGCTTGTAAAATGAACGGGTTTAAAACAAGAGTCCAGGGGGTCACCGCGCGATGCATCACGTGATGCTGACCTGATGCCTATAACTTTAAAAATTATGGTGGGACATCTACCAGTAATCCTATTAACGGTATTTTTACCTATCGTAATAACTCAACCTCTTCGGGAAATTAAACGGTGTCGATTCCCAGAATGTATACACATCACTGTGCATTCCGACAAGGTGCGGGAAGTATTTGTTACCAACTGTAAGATCAACAAAGTCACCATAATTGGAGACCCCAGTGTCGTCCGCATTCGTGACAACCAGGGAAACACTTGTGGTAAGTAAAACACTTTTCATTGCTAAAAGCATAGGAGTTAAGATTTTTATTTTTATTCTAAGATAAATTATGTGATAACTTTAGTCTTTTTTTATTCTATATACGTATATTTGAATCGGGTTCGATGTACACTCAAGTCGGAAGTAAATAATTCAAAAATTGGGGTCGTATTTCAGAACCTTTCGAAGTAATCCAACAACAAACAGCAAGCACCATCAAAGGTTAGTATGAATTATAATATATCTCACTGTGTATTTCTTTATTTATAAATGAAAAAATTAATATGATGTGACTGTCAAACGTACTTTTTTAAAATATTCAGTAGAGAAAGAGACTCCGACAGAATGTAAACAAACTCTACCATCAACCCCTCCTACCAAATCTGAAAACACCATCAAAGCCTCTACCGTGAAAGTAATCGAACAACAAACAACAAGCACCGTCAAAGGTTAGTATGAATTATAATATATCTTGCTGTGTATTTCTTTATTTATAAATGAAAAAAATAATATGATGTGGCTGTCAAAAATACTTTTTTTAAATATTCAGTAGAGGAAGAGACTCCAACAGAAAGTAAACAAACTCAACGGTCAATCCCTCCTACCAAATCTGAAAACACCATCCAAGCCTCTACCGTTATCAAGATCACAGCACCTATTAAGACCACCATCCAAACTACTACAACTACCAAAGATGAAACACCTTTTGAAACTACCAATGAAACACCAAACAAAAAGACCATCAAAGCCTCTACCACTATCAAGATTAAAACCACCCTCCAAACCAGTACAACTACCAAAGATGTAGCATCTATTGAAACAACTTCCGATAAATCACCTACAGACACCATGCCAGAGAGAACCGACAATAACTCTCAGGAGAAAAGTCTTCATCCAAACACAAACTTGAGTATGTCCAACATATTTTTTTTCTTTTATGTGATAGCACTAAATATCAATGTTTAAAAAGTTGAAAAAAACATTATCTTGGATCTATGTACAGTCAGTTCAAGCATATCTTTTACAACATACACCATAGAATAGCATAGCATTGAAATCTTATAGAATAGCATTGGAATCTCATACCATAGCATTGGAATCTCATACCATAGCATACAATCTCATAGAATCTCATACCATAGCATACAATCTCATTTGTCATAGCATACCATATCATAGCATACAATATGATTTTAACTCGGTTTTAAATGATTTTATTTGAAAGAATAAATGTTTACATTGCAGATTAGTAGTAAACTTGGCTTCTTATCATTTTACTTCGAAATATGTGGAACTCTTCAGTGTGTAGAGGCGTTTTTGTTCATATCCATAGCATACCATAGCATAGCATATCATATCATTAAGTTCTTCAATTCAATTTCACATAGCATAGCATACAAATCTCAAAGCATTGCATTGAAGTCTCATATCATATCATTCAAATCGCATACCATACTAACATAACATGAAATTGTAAAAGATATGCATGAAATATTTTAATATTTTTCTTTTTTCAGACTCGTCAACAAAATGGTGGAGCCAAGCATTTCCAAAGGCCACCAGCACAGCATCATCTTATCTGGATGATGTTGCAGCGGGAAATCATTTCTTTAATTTTACAATATTAATTCTTGGATGTACTATATTTATAATCTGTATCACAATCATAACTATTTTTCTTATCTTTTATAACAAATGTTCATGTAAAAAAACAATGCAGAAAAAGAGAAATCAGAATGTGTTTAAATTAAAGAACAAGGATCCTAAAATGTATACCATAAATCAAAATGATGGATTTGATGTAACTGATGATGATGATAGTGAAATATTTAATATATCATCAGATGGTAGTTAAATTTTTAAATAACATTGTAGGACTTCTTGCATGGGGCCTGGCACTCACCATTGCCATACTCATCTATTGCATCAAGAAAATTATCCACAAAATCATTGCACGTTTTGGGGTAAACCCCGATGACTTGGAACACCCTCACCTCACCCAGCTCAAGCCTTACAACTACCTCCCCGCAACCCTTAATCCAGTCACCTGCTACCAGCACCACGACTGCCACCACCTCCACCACCAGTCGGCCCTGGGATCCATTCTCAACACCCATTAGTTATAGAACCAGGTCGAAATACCAAATCCCCCTAACATCCTGTGTGGTGTGTTATTGAAGTTTTTACCAAGTCCTGTAAAATATTCGTATATTCCTAGGTTCTATTTTTTAAAAAGTAATGATACATCATATTCTTCATGGTGCGTATGACTCTTTCCGCATAGTTGGCCTTGGTCTCGTTCTGTGTGTACAAGTTATTTACGTTTTCTTTTTTTTTTTAAATGCCTTAAGCCCCCGGTTTTTAAATTCACTACCTTTATCTGTTCGCAGGGTATTTGGCTTTCTACCCTTTTGAAAATGACTTTTAATTCATTGATGATATTTTGATGTTGTTTGCTTTTTAAGGGTAGTATAAACAAATACCGGCTAAATATATCGATTAAAACCAAGAGAAATTTGTAACCATCATTGTGGTCCGAAATGTTGCTAACGTCGGCGAGGTCTGCATCCCACATGGAGTCGATCGTGTTAACGACAACTCTTGAGCGTGGAAATGTTTGACGGGTGGGTTTGAGAAGACTGTAGGCGTCTTCATTGTTTAGAAATTGCTTAATTTTTGCTCTACTAATTTTGTATTTTCCATCCTCTTTGACTGCTTGATATAATTTTTCAGGACCCGATAATGCCCCTTGATTACCAGGGTTATAATAAAGTTGTCGTAAATAATCCACGTAGTTTGACATTCTGACAATAAATGATCGTGATAAACTCTAGTAGAGATATATAAAGAAAACAACAAGAAAGTAATACGTTTCCATGTCATATATTTATTTCATACAATTTATTTTCTTTATTATGACAATATTGTATAATTTATATAATTATTCAACACAGCTTGTGTTTGCAAGTATACATGTAAAGATTGTTTCTATATGACAAAATTTATCTTTTTTATTCCCAATCTACATTGATAGTCAGTGAGTTTTGAGATTCACTTTGCTCAGTTTCCATCGGCTCTCCTTGAGCTTCATATCCGAAGGGGGAGCATTCCGGACAACTAAGTACCCCCAACTGATTTTGATGAGATTCGCTCAACAAACATAGTTGAGTGTCATTCAGTTCAGGCACATTCTCACGTAATTCACACACTGCGGATCTAAGTCTATCAAATTTATCCCTGGTCAATGTGATTCCTTTCTTTGTTGGAATTAGTTCATTTGCATCATTTGGCTTCCAGTACTGTCTAATGTCCACCGTTGGGAAATCGGGTGATAAGGAAACGTAGACACCACCACCAATGTGCCACTTCATCGCATCTTCCTGGTTCCTATGGTTGTGCAAATATTCTTCAATCTCATCCAGGAGACATTCAAATTTCAGCCAACAGGGTAAGGGGAAGATAACCCCTTTCTTTGATGGAAATTGTAGCCCGTTAGACTCAGAGAAGTGACGGATGTGTATCATGATTTCATCTTTGTATGGTAGAGCTGTGAGATAGAGTTTACTGAAGTAGTTCAAATTGATTTTGCATCGTATTTCTTGAGACTGTTGAGGTTGAACATGTGAGGTACTTGAATCAGTGTTTTTCTGTCTTTTCTCAGCGGTGTTGACGAGAAAAGACCGTGCCAGGGATAACTTTTTTTCGTACTCAGAGGGCTCGCTGTCTTCCTTATTCAACAACTTGTCTAAGTTATTTTGACTGGCTTTTAAAAGGGCTCTCTTCAACCCATTGAAACCTTTGGGTCCTCTTCTCAAAATGATGCTAAGTAATTTCCGGTTATGGCATAGGTAATTTTTTCAAACTGTATTTGTTGTTGCATTTCATCTGTAATGATGTGGTCTTTCATGAGATATCCTGCTACAGGAATGGCCTTCATTTCCTTCACCAATGTGGAGTAATTGGATTTGATAAGGTTTTGCTGGTATTGTTCCATGTCTTGTTTGGATTCGTCTAAGCTTGCTCTGAGACTGACAAAAGATTTGTGAGTGTGATCTCATCTCTCTCTGTATTTATACACCGAGATTCCATAAATCTTTAATGAAGTTGCTACTGTAAACACGTGTTTATGTTGATCACGTTGTAACTGTGATTCACGTGCATAATAAAAAAAGATTGATGTATTAGAAACACGTGACTATGTTGATCACGTTGTGATTGTGACTCACGTATATGATGTATTAGAAACACGTGACTATGTTGATCACTGACTTAATAAGTTGATGTTTTTAAATCAAGTACCTATGTTGATAACGTTGAATCTGTTAGGTGTTTGCACTTAATGATAAGGTCAATGACTTTTAATTTTTTACCCAGGTGCGAGTATGTCACGTTTTTTAACTTTTTTCTCAGAGTTTGTTGAAAGTACAAACTACATATACGCTTGGTTTTAGACATAAACATGTCAGATCACGTTGTCCTTTTAAACTCGCTGCTCTAAATTTGACCACAGGTGTAAGAACGGGTGTCCTTTAAATTTCTTTTTGCATAGATAACATCTTCTGTAATGTAGGCTTAAGTAGTTTTTCGATGTGTTCAATTTTTCGTTTAAAATGCATCCTATCTATAGCATAGGTCATCCAAATACCTCTTCGTTCTTCATATGGTATATATAAATTCTGTATATTATTATTGAATCGTATTTTCTTCTTTGGTCCTTTAGGCATTGTTATATTTCTAAGGTCTATATTTTTTCAGGCATAAGTTTACGTTTTATTATGTTAATACACATGATTATTTGTTACACATGTATACACTGACTGTGACCTCTTTGTTGACCTTTTGGGTTGTGCTCGTTGTGCTCTACAAGTAACTCTCGTGTATATACAGATAAGAAAAAGTGACTGTCACGTGTATATAGATAAGAAAAGTGACTGTGACCTTTTAGTTATAACACGTGACTTTATTGACTGTGACTTCTTTATTGACCTAGGTGTGGCGTCAGTGACTGTGACCTCTTTATTGACCTAACTGTGACGTCATCGACTGTGACTGTCCAGTACCCCCTTACTACTGACCATCACATTAAACATTACATTTCACGGCACTGTAAAACAACAAAGAACATTGACTGTCACAATATACATCACATTTCACGGCACAACACACTAAAAGTCTGCCAACATCCGTGAAATCTTTCGTGCTGATAGCTCCCCAGTCCTTAGCGCTCCAACACCGTGAAGAGTTGTCCTTGGAACCGCAATCTGTGTTTCTTCTGTCGACGCCGCAGCTTTTCACGGACCCGTAGGTTCACCAGTCCCGACCAGCCACCAAGAAGCTGGATACATACAATGAAAACGTGTGCTTTACTTCAAACTGTGATGAGGTAATACATAAATGAAATGAATGCTTAAAAAACACTGAAAATTCAGATTTTAAAACGTGTGCTTGACTTTATGACACAGATTTTAAACAAATACATAAATTATATGTGTTTAAAATATTAACAGTTTTGAAAAGTGACTTTTGAGCAATTCTGTTAACTTGATCTGTCCAAACTCACACTGTAAAGCATGTGTTCGACTCAGGAAAGAGAAGTGAATGAAGTGTATGTTTGTACCATTAAATTCATGAGTCCAGCTTCACACTCGAAAGTATGTGATCGACTTCACACGAAAAGGTATTGAATGAAGTGTGTTTGTGTAAAGCCATTTAATTCATGTGTTCAGCTTCACACTTAAAAGTATATGCTTGACTCCACGAAAATATACTGAATGATGGGTAAATGAGTAAACTTGTAACATAATGAATTATTGTTGTTCTGCCCCCCCCCCCCCCCCCCCCCCCCTATTCACCAGTCAAACTCAGGCAGTCAGTTAACGGACTTTATTAGCATAGGATCGCCATAAGATCGCCGTAAAAGCTAAAATGAACGAATAACACTAATAAGCACTCATTCGTTTACATACATACTCATTCAATAATGTGAAGTACAGTTTAATACAATCGACACAAACATACCAAATCATGACTGAGGAAATTCGAAATGATTCAGAAATTAGATCTTTAACACAGCTTAACTTACTTAGCACTTGTATGAAAAACATTACTTTGACAATGATGAATCATAAAACACTTACACCAAGGTGCCTGACTGACTCTAAAGACATAAAAAGTGCTCATTCACATTTGCTGCAAACTTTGCCATGTGCGCGCTTTCGCACAAGAACGATAACTTTGTATCATAACAAATCAATAGATAACTCGTACCACTACACACTCGTGCCACTACACTCCTCGCCAGATATTGTCAAATATCTCCACCTTTACACACTCTCAGCTAAACCAATCGCTCAACCAGAATGTTGTTTTTCCATCCTTGACCATACGAACTTCTACTGTACGAACGTTGTCATCGTCTTTGGAAGGAAAGATCCGCAAGATCAAACCCAAAGGCCACTGAGTTCGACAAGTTGAGGAATCACACACGAGAACTACATCTCCCGATTTCAGATTCTCTCGTTGTTGGTTTCATTTTCTGCGAGTTTGGAGACCGCTCAGATATTCTCCCTTCCATCGTTTCCAGAATATGTTGGACAACATACAAACACGTTCCCATCCCGTCTTGTACATATTCTTCATATCATCGTCTAAATCAGGAATAGAGTCAAAACCACCAGTCTTCTGGGTTATCATCATCGCAGGACTGATGATTATTGGATCATCAGGATCTGTTGATATTGGAGTTACTGGTCGAGAGTTGATGATCGCAGACACTTCATACAGACAACATATTTAGACAACATCTATGTAGTTTTTGAAAATCAAGTTCTTCCAACAATCTGTTGGAATTCCCATGGGTACCAATTGTGCCCCATTGTTAGTAGACCTATTTTTGTATTCCTATGAAGCAGAATTTATTCAAAAACTTGTACGTGAAAAAAATAAATCACTCGCTGTGGCATTTAACTCAACATTCAGGTATATCGACGACGTATTATCAATTAACAATTGTTATTTCCATACTTACGTCGACTCGATATATCCCAGTGAACTTGAAATAAAAGATACCACAGAGTCTGCGTCATCTGTTTCATATTTGGATATTTTACTGGAAATGGACATTGATGGTAACCTAACAACAAAACTTTATGATAAACGCGATGACTTCAATTTTTCTATAGTCAACTTTCCTTACTTATGTAGCAATATACATGTACCTTCATCACCTGCATATGGTGTTTTTGTCTCTCAGTTAATTCGATACGCAAGGGCATGCTCTTCGTATGAACAGTTTCTAAGGCGAGGCAAGCTACTGACAAACAAGTTGATAAAACAGGACTATCAACAGGCTCGTTTGAAGTCATCTTTTCGTAAGTTCTATGGTCGATACAACGACCTTGTCAGCAAATACAATCATCCACTGGGTCGCATGCTGACAGACGTTTTTCATACTAATTGTTAGACAATAATTTATCACCTAATTGTCTACGGACTTCTCCGGGGTTTTTCCCCCCAATTACGACAAAGAGCACACGGCGGGTGTGACCGGTCAGCGGAGGATGCTCACTCCTCCTAGGCACCTGATCCTACCTCTATCATTTTGGAGGTCCGTGTTGCTCTGCTTTGCATTTGTATTTCGTTTTTTGGATTTTTGAAATGGTTGACGGTTTGTTATTGTCATTTTTTCATACATGAATGTGTGAAGGACTTTATGAGTAAGTTGACCTTTGTGCTGAAAAAGCATCGTGTCAAGGATCTTGCGGGCCATGCGGATCATCCTTTCCCAAGAGCCTCCCTAGTGGGAAGCATGGGGAGGGTTAAACTTCCAGATTGTTCCTGACTTGTGGAGAAAGTCCTGGACTAATCCTTGCTCCACACACACGCTATCTATTCTCAGGGCGTCCAAAGCTCCAACAAAGTTGGTTCCACGATCGGAACAGAATTCCTTTACTGATCCTCGTATATATACAAAACGACGTAAAGCGTTTATAAACGCAGAGCTGCTCATCTCCTCGACGAGCTCGATGTGCACGCCTCGTATGGCCATGCAGGTGAACAAGATAGCCCATCTTTTACTTTGTGCAAGGCCACCTCTCGTCCTGCGGGATACTACTTCCCATGGTCCAAATATGTCAACGCCAACAATGGAAAATGGTGGTCCCATGGAGGTACGTTCATAAGTTAAGTTGCCCATTATCTGTTCCTGGACTTTTCCGCGTAGTCGTTTATACGTAACACACTGATTGATAACTGAGGAAACCAGTCGTTTGGCTCCTGTGATCCAGTAGCCCTCACTTCTGATTGCAGCCTCTGTAATCAATCTCCCCTGATGTTTTACTTCTTCATGATAATGTGAGACCAGGAGTTTTGACACATAAGATTTCTTTGGAAGGAGGACAGGATTCATCTCCTCTGGTAGGTCACTTCTGTTGAGACGTCCACCCACTCGCAATAGCCCGGACTTATCTAGATATGGATTCAGGCGTATCAGTGGACTTCCTTTGGGTAGCGATTTATGTTCTTGTAGACGCTGTATTTCTAATGGGTAGGCCTCTCTCTGGACTGTTGTAATGATGAACTCTCTCGTCTGCTTCAACATTTCTCCTTGTGGGGGCACAATCTTTTCCTTGAAGGTACTTCCTGCTCTCTTTAATACCCCGATGGCCTTTACCAACCTCTGCCAGCTGGAGAATTTTTCAAACTTGGATGAAATCTGTCTAGGTAATTCCTCTGTGGCAGTCTTTGATGTCTGGATGTAGGGTCGTACTTCACAATCATTGTCTAGGTCAAATAGCTGGAAATTATCTGGCTTCGCATGTTGATGGTCGTCATCATCTTCACTATGGGGAGGTCCCTGAATCCAATCACCTTCTACCAGTTCCTCAACGCAAGAGACGCCTCTAGTTCCAACATCAGCAGGGTTCCGAGAAGATGAGATATACTTCCACTGTTCAGGTCGAGAGCGCCCATGAATGACTGCAACTCTGTTGCTCACACAGGTATAGAAACGTCTAGTATTATTGTTCAAGTACCCAAGAACTACTTTACTGTCTGTGAAATAGTTAGTTTTCCATTGGAATGTCTAAATTCTGCACGATGATGTCTCCTATTTCTGTAGCCAGGACTGCAGTGCATAATTCCAGACGCGGTATTGTATGTCCCAGTAGAGGTGCAAGCTTTGCCTTGCCCAAGATAAAGCCATAATTTCCAGTTTCAGGATCCTTTACAAAGGCAACTGCTGCTATTGCTTTCTCAGAGGCATTTGAATAGACATGTAACTCAGGTTTATCAGCCTTGCTGAGAGAATCAAGCATGAACATACGTGGAATACTAAAGTGACTGAGGCTGTGCAGAGACTGTCTCCAGTTGTCCCAATAGGTCGGGAAGTATCGGGTAAATCATCATCCCAGGCGGTATCTGTACTGCAAATGTTCCTAGCAAAACTTCTTCCCGTTATGACTAAGGGTGCTATGAAACCCATTGGGTCAAATAAACTGTTTAAGGAAGAAAGGAGTCCACTTTGGGTGAATGGTTTATCCTCTAGTTGATTGTTGAAAGTAAAGGTGTCTGAGTTAAGGTTCCATGACAGACCAAGACTCTGCTGTGCTGGTAAATCTTCGGATCCAATGCTGACTTGGGTCAAGCTTTTCTCCAAGTCTTGACTGGGAAACGCATTCATAACTGCTACACTGTTAGATGCTATCTTGTGTAGTCTAATACTACCTTGCTCCTTCAATTCTCGCTGTGTTTTCTTCACCAATTCAACAGCTTCATCAGCGGTTGAAACGGAAATCAGTCCATCATCAACATAGAAATTTCGTTCAACAAAACCCCTGACGCCCTTGTCACCATTCTTATTTGCCTCACGTAGTCCATACGTAGCTACAGCAGGCGATGGGGTATTGCCGAACACATGCACTCGCATGCGGTATTCTATGAGTTCATCCTCTGGGTTGTTGTTGCGATACCATAAGAATCTCAGGAAGTCTTGGTGCTCTTCCTTTACGTAGAATGAATAGAACATCTGTTCTATATCAGCTATCACTGCTATCCGATCTCTGCGGAAACGCAGTAAGACTCCAAGAAGGCTGTTCGTAAAGTTCGGACCTGTCAACAAGACACTGTTAAGTGACTTTCCTTGGTACACAACTGAAGAGTCAAAAACACCTCGAATCTTATCGGGTTTCTTGGGGTGATACACTCCAAATAGTGGCAGGTACCAGCACTCTTTGTCTTCTGGAATTTGTGGAGCGACCTCTGCTGCTACTCGATCTATGACGCCTTTCATGAAGGTTACCATGTGGTCTCGTTTGGTGGGATTCTTCATCAGGCTAACATCTAAAGAATGGGCCGCGTTTCAAGGCTAGGACTTTGTTGTTTGGTAGGATGGGCCGTTGCTCTTTGAATGGTAAGGTTGCTGTCCAGTGACCATTCCTGTCTTTTTCAAAGGACGTGTCTTTGATTTCAAGGAATTTTCTATCATCTGCAGATAGGTCAATCTTGTCATCATCTTTGGTCTTGACAAACATACTGTTATTTGTACCAAAATGTTCTTTGGACAGTTCATTGTGAATTTCCTTGATACTCAGTATGTTTTCTCAGGGCTGTAGGATAGTCGGTCTTCTATCCTTGGACAGATACGTCTTGGACACTTGGATGGTTCCTGAATGAAATTGTCCCAGGCACACTTCACCAATTATTACCCATCCTAAAGGGAGTTCCTGCGCAAAAGGCGTTTGCTTGGGAACAATTGCCGACTCTTCACGTGATGGACCTCAGGCAAATCTCTACCGACAAGGAGGCTTATTTCTGCTGATTGATCTAACTCTGGTATGTGGCACGCAACATGGCGTAGGTGCTGGTGACATCTCGCTATTTCTGTGGTTGGAATTTCCGATCGATCATTGGGCATGTTGTCACACTCAATGACTGGTGGCAAATCAAACGTCTCCCCGCCATCACAAGGTTGAGTACAGAGATTGTTAGCACGTCTCGCAGACAACCGGACCTTTCCAGCACAGGGAGACAGTGTATTCAAACTTATCGCCAGCGACATCTAGCGCATCGAGGAGAGCTGATGTACCGAGTGTTTTGTTACTTTGGTCATCTAATATGGCGTATACCTTCACTGCTTTGCTGGGTTGTCCCTTGGGAAAAACCTTCACTAGCACAGTCTTTGAGCGCGAACGTCCATTGAAGTTATCACCGCACAGTTGAGTGCATTTGGAGACAAGGTTCTTGGTGGACTCCCCGCCATGCTCCTTCCAAGGTGTCACATGGGATGAATCCTTGAACGATGTACTCTTCACTTGACTACCTTGACTGCTTTCATCCTTATGAAGTGCTATTGAATGACATTGACTTCCACAGTCTTCACAGCAAACAGCTACTTTACAGTCTTTCGCTGTATGGTTTGTTGTCAGACAACATTTGAAGCAGAGGTGTTCGTCACGAATGAATTTCTTTCTGTCTTTTAATGGTCTCCTTAGGAACTCTCTACATTTGTTTAGGGAATGGTTGGAGTGATGGATGGGACATTTTTCTACTTTCCCTTGTTCTGAATCTCCCAGCACTTTTGTTTTCTTGGTATACACTGTAGGCTGCTTGCGGATATCAGCGAGTGGTCTGCTTGATCTTGATGTGGTGGAACTCTCTACGGAGTATGTTAGATCCGGATCGTTCAACATCAAACTCATGTCCTTGACGAAATCACAAAACACATTGAAGGGTGGAAATCCTACATCGTGTGCTCTCTTATACCTTGTAGCTCTGTCGCACCATTTTCCCTGTAGATGAGTAGGTAATTTGTGCATTATGGGAATAATGCCTGGAGATGAGTCATAGTAACTCAGAAATTGAGTGTACTTTGGATTTTGTTTCACCGCTACTATTTCCATGAGTATGTCATACAAGTCGTATAACTTATTGCTGTCTTTCACCGTTATCTTAGGAAAATTGCCAATCTTAGTCTTCAATGATGCCTCCACCATCTCAGCAGCCCCGTATCTCTCTTCTAGTCTCTCCCATATCTTCGCTAATGCTCTTGAAGGATTTCCGATACTTGACGTCCTGATGCTCTGCGCAAATTTGGATGACTCGGGGCCTAGCCACTTAATAAGCAGGTCAGACTCTTCCAGTGGACTTGCAGCTAACTCTGATGTGACAGCTATGAAGGAAGTTTTCCAGAGAGAATAAGTTTCAGGACGGTCATTGAAATTTGAGAATCTCGACATGAGCAAATCCTTTTTCAACAAGAACTTTATTAACTCGCTAGTCGTCCCATGGTTTTCATCCTGGCCCTGAGTAGGTTGGTTAACAAGTCTAGATGCTAAAGTTCTTGGCAAGAAGGGGATCGCATTAGGATTCACAGGTGTAGATTTATGATTCGTTATCCTTTGACTGGAAGGAGCCGAAATATCAACTTGACCTGAAGTTGGTTCAGTCGAAGTAAACTGGCCTGGTAGAGGCTCCATTTGATTAACTTGGCCTTGCTGAGGTTCAAGTAATCCAAGATGGTCTGGCTGAGGTAAAGCAGGCGTTACCGGTGACCTTTGGCTAGTAGTAACTTCACTCGTACGAACTTCTAGATTCTGCTCGTTGACATAACTCATTGTCCTCTCTTAATGTATTTCACTTAAATCTTCAGAGGCGGATTCTTCTACATCTTCCCGCATGGCGTTAAGCTCGGCTTCCGCCACTGCCGCTTCCTTCTGGGCTGCGAGTACAAAAAGCTCCCTCTGCAAATTGGCTTCTTGCTTCGCAAATTTAAGCTTAGCTCTGGCAGCTTCAGCCTTTGCCCTCTGTTGCATTAACATTGATGATGACAAAGAGCTGAAAGCAGAGAGCTTTGAGTGCCGGGAATTCGCTGTTGATCTTGGTGATTTCACTTTGAACGTCTCCATTAAATGCCCTTTAGCATCCGACATCTTTGACTGAGGTTCGATTTTCGGTTTTACACAACGTTCGGTTTCTATAGGCAATTGTGAGATGGCAAGTTTTTTTTTGGTACTTGCGACCTTTTGTCACACCGGTTTCTACATAATATTAATCGATCTAGTTTAATAATTGACAATGAACGTTGTCAGCCATACAAACTAGAGATGAGATTGACCTATGTGGTTCATTTTCTCCTTTTTACCCCATTTATGAATTGTAAACGTTATCATCTATAGTATTCACCGTGTAAAATTTCATCCTGAACATTAATTAATTATAAAGTATTACATGTTTGCAAAACATTTACTTCCAATACAACAATGTAGAACAAGCAATGAACAAAAGATTTATTTTTCATGGTTCATGAAAGTGAAACATGACTTGCAACGTCTAAAGAGTATAGCTTTACTGCAGGGGAAAATAAAACAATTATCAAAAAAGAAAACAGTTAAATTCACAAGGTTTAGGTTAGGGTGGCATACTCATGTGTGTGATAAACTGTCATAAAAGGGTGATAATCGCCAGGAATAATACTTTTCAACTCTTGAAGATGGGCATATTTCACTGCTTTGATTTCAATCCGTTGCTGATATAAACTTCCAACAGCATCATCATCTGCAGGTGAACGAAGCTTAGCCCGCCTTGGAAACTCCTGAAATTCATCCCCATCATGATGCAACTTGTATCCAATTGTACCATCAGGTAAGTATCTCAACACCCTGAGATTGGTAAATGTAGGTTCGCCAGCTTTGCTTCCAGGTCGAATCGACTGGTAGTAATTTAAGGAAGAGAAATCTTTGAAGAAATCATGTGTCAAATACCGCACAGTATATGGATGAGATGGTCTAGATGCCTTTCTGTGGACTTTAGATCGATTTGTTGCGGAGTTTTCTCTCAATTACACTATGCACACTGTCCACCTCCATCTCGTGTGTCCTTTTTCCAAAATCCTCTGAACAATGCGAATTTTTTTTATCATGTGATACAATGTACTTTTAACAAGTCGTTAGCTAGCACAGCATTCCTATTTTGATAATGCATCCATCACTGTACATGATGTCTTCGATTCTTTCATCAAGATTATTTACATATTAGTTACACGTGAGGCAAATGCATTTGCTGTTGAATCGCCCTCCGCTTCATGTCAAAAGTAGCATGTCACATCTTTTGTACACAAATCAAATACTGTGAAATTATGACAACCCAATTTCGTCTTGTAATACATAGAGCTTGCTTAACAAAGGGGAAAGAAACAGGGCCTACAAATCAAACACAATTACTTTCAGATTGTCCTCTACAAGTGCCCTTTCTTTATCTTTTTCATTTGCTGTGCGTGCTGCCAACTTCATTTCTTAAATGTTTCGCGTAGGTCTCATATTTGTGGTCTCAAGGCCACAACATATATCACACTGATCCTTCTTAGGAATGAATAAAGAGAGGTTCTGGCTTTCAAACACTTCCGCAAACGTTTTCCTTGATAAGAATGGTTTGTTACATTGTGTCCTAAATACTTACAAAGTTTTACAAATTCTTTGCAGCGGTCTAAGAGGCGTTGCGCTTATACTAAAACACAGGACAGACTGACTTAATGACGAACGGGTCAAAAACATTATACCCCACACAACTTCATTGCGTAGGGTATAATAATTGATTATTTACAAGTTAAAAAGTTTGTTAAAGAATTATGGAAGGGACTCTGAGATAAGATGACTATTAAAGCTGAAAATAAGCATCCTTAAAATTTATGCAAATATCAAAAACATGAAAAGTCAATTCATTATTGAAACAGGGTAATTTGTAAGTCACCGATGTTAAATAAAGCCTTGTTTGTTTTCAAGTTGACTTCACTTTGGCATCCTGTACATATTTGATTGATATTGGTATGAGCCAGCTTCAGAAGACAATTGATATACACAAGATAAGGCCTGTGTGACATAAACTCATCGACATCTGCTGGAGTCATCCTTTGTATGCTATGTAATGCTGTGTAATCCAATGTTAAAAGCCTATTGTGATATTATCTATCGATATATTGCATTGTTTAAGCCAAGGCAACATGATATCAGATTCCAAAATGCATTAAAATCTGTTGAAAATACCTAAATTGGTGTGCCAATTGTAAAATATATGGATAAATACACAATAAAATTCTGGATATATAAGCAAAACTTTGGCTCGGATTGAATTAAAACAGGAGGTCACACTTTCTTCCCCGGGCCAAAATACATTACACTTATATTTCAAGAAAGTAACCATTTATTCTTTATCACGTTTTAAAACTTGAAAAAAATATTGGAAGAAGTCTGGGGATACCAAAAAAAAATCCCTCGTAGAATAAGTTTCATCAACACAGTCACTTACATGTAGTTTGGCTCTTGGTCAGATGATGTAATTTCTGACACCCCTGGTGTCTGTGGTGTAGTCTGCAGCTGATTTTGACCTATAAGAGGGGGTCGTCCTGGTGTTGACACAATCATTGCTACAGCTTTGAAAGTTGTTTTTTTTCTGGTTTTCATATCTGTAAAATCATATGTGCTCTCAGTCACTAATGTGAATCCTATCACTAATCAAAATTCCACTTGTACAACAATAATAAAAGTCTAGTAAAGATGGTATTACTAGTTATTTATTGTTGTATTATTGCACTGGAGTGCAGTGGATACTATTGTTTGCTATCCTTTGATTCATGTACAACTGGTTAACAGCTGACTGAGATATAAATCACATGTATATTCTTTGTCAAGTACTAAAATCTGATTTATTTTTAAAGTTTGCGTATAAATTGTTGCTTTTATTTAGATTGTTAACATTACATCATGTTGCATAATTTGCTTTGTTAATAAATGACCTTACTTTATTCTTACATGTGCCTTATGCCCTTATGTTACATTTGGCAATACCGAGCTCACATGTGCCAAACTGAGCACCACCCTACCAGGTTTCTATGAATATACTTTTGAGTTTACTAGTATATCAAAGGAAAAACAAATGATAAATATATTAGTGTATCATAGGAAAAACAGACTATATTTAATTGATTTAATCGGACAAAACAAATTGTTCTAGAACGGAATGAATTTTGAGTAAGTGAAATTTCATTTTTAAGATATTATAACAACCTCATTGATATTACAGATTATTTAAGGTAAGAGAGCTTCACCACTGTCATATTGGTTAAATTCAAAATTGTGAAAATTAGGTGAAAATTTTTTTTTCAATTCAGAGAATTTTTTTTCTTTTCAGGTCTTATGAAAATTTAATCTGTACTTTACCGTTAGCAGTTCTAAGAAATATAAAATTTAAAATCCTATTATGGCAATAGATGAAACACACCACAAGTAATATGATGTAGTCTTGGGTGTACGTGTGGTGCTGTGACCATACTTGGTGTTGTCTTAAAATGATACTATTATCCTTACACTAATGTTAGCTTCAAGCGATACACTAATCCTTACACCTCTAATACATGCTATCTATCTATGCTTGTGTGTCTTCACCTCGTTTCAACATACTGAAATAGCCAAAGTGTTAATTTATTTTTGTTAATTAAAAATTTTTGTGACAATTAACTCCCACAAGTCTATATCAGTTATGTAAATGTATATTAGTCGGTTTACATTATATTAAACATTACCAAATTGTGAATTAAATAGAACGAATTCTCTCTGACAGGAATTTAAAAAAAATATGTCCCCTTTCATTTCTTTTTTTGCTAAGAGTTTGTCACAGTGTTAAAAAATTATGCAATATTGCATTATTATATTATGTAAAAGATAAAAGTCTCCCTATTTACTTGTTTCATAGTTTTTATATAAGTGTGTAACAAAATTTAATGTTACATTTTCACTTTTCATTTTTACAGGTTCAACGACAAGAGTAAACTGCCGGACAAGAAAGTTTTGACTCGAGGTTTGGAGCTTCCAAATCCATTATTGACGACGAGGAAGGCTCCTGTTGCGCTGTCAAACGCTTCAGTTCTCCCGATTGGGGGGGGGGGGGGGGGGGGGGGGGCACTCGGTCAACCTTTCACGATCACCGATCTTCGGTTGGCTTGGCCAAGGTTAATGACAGGAAGAACCATCCTTCATGAAGATATTGCCTTCACCCAATCCTGCTATTTCATTCCAACTAGTTACGGGTCCCGGTAACACGCAGCACTAAAACCATCAAGTGAACCAACTGCTTTAAATTATGTGTTTATTACATGTATATACCTAGAGGTCAAGTACCATGATATGAATCTATATAATAATTGTTTCTTAGGTACCTGTCTTTTCTCCCGTTGCTGTATGAAATGACGTTTTACCGCATTTCACCGCTTGTTACATGTACCTGCACCTGTGCATTCTTTAATTTGCTGGGTATTTATAACAACTAATTCTCCGCAAGTATTAATTTGAATTTCATGTAATTTATATTTGGATTTATTCTTATCATTTATATGTATCAATCTTTGGATCACCCTTACAAAATTTATCTATATCATTTTTACAAAATTTACAGCTGTGAAGATGGAACACAGGGAAAGGAACCGAGCAGAATCCAAGAGTGTCACCCGGATAAATACCCAAGCAGAGCGATCCGTAAAGGTCTTGGGTGGAGGTGTGAAGAATGTTAAGCATATTCTCGGACAACACACCATCCAGTTTGGACAGTTTCGGTACTGGAAATTGTCCTTTTATTGTGACAATTAAGTGCATGTAATACTGAACAATAATTGATTTCATTAAGATAAAAAAAAATGTTTCTTTCTGTTCTTTTACTATTTGTGATAATTTCTTAAATAATCGATCATCATCTTGATTTAGTAAAAAATACTTTGAATGATTTACTAAAAATGACATATTTCATTTACAGTGTTTTAATTGAGAAAATCATGTTTTGTTTAGAGGGATGACTTTCAAATGGTAACAAGAAAATGCTCCTGGTTGGGTTGCGTTTTAATTGCCAGGGATGAAACGTCCAGAGAGACGCAGAATGTTGACAATAGATAACAAACAAGATGGCATTCCGAAGATTTGTCTATCTATGTGAGGAGGGCACGAAATTACTGAGGATGAAGAGAGAAGAAAAGCAGAAAAGGACACCTGGTGCGTTCGAATACTAGAATAAGATATGTTTATGATAATCCTTAAGTTATTAGGTACTTTATATTGAAGCAAATTTTTAATTGCCTTTTAGGGAATCAGAAGCCAAGTCCTCAGAGAACACAACCTGTGATGTCCATGTAGATGACTCTAAATTGAAAGCATGCTTAGAGGAAGTGGACGCCAAAGCTGGCAACGGTACGTACTACATGTCAATTACATGTCTTACTCTTTCATAAAATTAACTACGCTATTAATTTTGTTTGTGAACATTTGAAAAGCATTTTTTTTTATCTATTTACACTTTAGAATATTTCTAAAAAATAATTTATATATTTAAAGGACACAGTTGGTCCAGGCAATATTAATGGAAATACGAAAGTGTTGTCTTTGGCAGACTTTCTGGTAATCTTCAAAGACAACAAGGCAGCGATGACTTCAGCTGAAGTCCAGAAGTTCAAAGTTCTGTGGTCAGCATTCACAGAGTAGGACAGGCAACGGTACATACTATATGTCAATAACATGTCTTTCTCTTTCATAAAATTAACTACAAAATAGAGAGCTATTAATTTTGTTTGTGAACATTTGAAAAGCAATTTTTTTATCTATTTACACTTTAGAATACTTCTAAAAAATAATTTATATATTTAAAGGGCACAGTTGGTCCAGGCAATATTAATGGAAATACGAAAGTGCTGTCTTTGGCAGACTTTCTGGTAATCTTCAAAGACAACAAGGCAGGGATGACTTCAGCTGAAGTCCAGGCCCCGCCGCCACCAAACATAGTTGAGTACAAAACTCAGCCTCAACTCTGAGAAAATACTCAAATCCCTATTCTCAGCCTCAAATCACCGCCACCAAATATTTGAGTACGTGCTCAAATAAAAATTTTGAGTACGTACTCAAAATATTTGAGATAGCTAGATACCTATCTCAAGTAAATACTCAAGCAATAAAAATGGCCGCCCACAGACGACATATGCGACGCCGACGTCGGCAAATGTTAGACGAGGTTCAAATTTCAAGAAGAGTCATCCGAGACAGGTTAAATCCTCTAGAGGAGTATTCAGATGATGAAATTTTTGACAGATATAGGTTCCGTCCCGCAACCATTCATTACATTTTAGACTCTATTGCCCCATCAATTGTACACACCACTGCCAAGAACTGTGCCTTACCACCCATTCTACAGCTACTTACCTGCCTTAGGTTTCTTGCAACCGGGGCATACCACAGACTGGTAGGTGATAGCATTGGAGTATCAGAGACAACAACTGGAAGATGTTGCCGTTCTGTTTCAGATTCCATTATTACTAATCTGTTGAAAAACTCCATCACTTTTCCAACGGGTAACTGCGCCAGAGAAATTAAACAACAATTTCTAGCAGTAGCAGGTATAAAATGCATCATTTCACACATATAATTAGTTATATTTCGTCCCCAATGCTCGTCTGAAGTGTACTTTCTCTTTTGATAATAAAGAAAGACAACTGGCAATGAACAGATAACTCTTCAATGAAAATCAAAGTACTGCTATCAATAATAGATTTTGTATCTATCAAAATTTGGTCGAACACATACATGTCACGAAATTACAAGCACTAATAATAATGTTCTTCTTTATAAACAAGTGATTTTATTCCCATATATACACACTCCCCTCTTTCATAATGAAAAAAAAACCAAAACAAGTAACTATTTTATAAAGGCAGTCTTGAGAAAGTTAACAAGTAAATGTAAAAATTAATATAAGGTATAAAAAATCACAAGCTCAAGATGTTAACTTTAAATCAATGTAAATGTGCTTAATATTTATTACATTTATAGTAACTTACAAAGTAGTTGATAAGTGCATGAAAAATAAAAACAATGGTTTACAGATGCCTTAAAAATCATTATATTCCATCTTATGGATTTCTTATCACGTGTATGGGCCCTTAATCAAACACCTGTCTTACTTTATTTAATTTTTCGTATGTAGGATTTCCCAATGTTTTGGGGTGCATTGACGGCACATTCATTAGAATTATTGCTCCTAGCGAGAATGAACCAGATTTCGTCAACCGTAAAGGCTTCCACTCATTGAATGTACAGGTAAACTCCCAAGTGAAAAATATTTTACATATACGAGCTTTTCCCGTTGATACATGTATTATACATGCAATTATATTTACAAAGACAATTGAGTTTTTATTCTCATTAATGTAAATTAAGCGTAGAGTCAATATATAAAAAATTACTAGTACACCATACACCATGAAGAAGGAATAACAGTAGAATACGTGTAGTTTTGAACAATGTTAGTTTTCTTTGCAGGCCGTGTGCGATGCCAAATATAAATTTACAAGTATTTCCGCAAAATGGCCTGGGAGCGTGCACGATAGTCGGATGTGGCGGGAGTCGGCGTTGAGTCAGCAGTTTGAGAATGGTATTAGGCTAAGAAATATATAACAAAGATACATGCAAATACAGAATAGTTAATTCAAAAACTATATGCATGATTTAATAATTTTATATTTCATTCGAACAGGCGTTCATAGTGGATTTCTTTTGGGGGATTCAGGTTACCCTTGTAAAAGGTACCTAATGACACCTTTTCTAAACCCGTCCACTGCCCCTCAGCAGAGGTTCAATGCATCCCTCTGTAAAACTAGGGTGATGGTAGAACAAACTTTTGGAATTCTGAAACGCAGATTTTCTTGTCTCCAAGGAGTGCTTAGGTATACGAAAGTCTGCATTAAACATCCAAATACACGCATCTTTGTTTCATATAAGTGATTCATACGGTTAATATATATTTCATGAATTAATATTAATTATATTTTGCGAAAAATGCACATTTTCGGAATTATAAATAGTGTGGTCAATAATTCTAAACAGGACAGATCCAAACCAAGCGACAAAATATGTCATTGCCTGTGCAATCTTGCACAATATTGGTATAGACAGGGGTGACATCGTAGATTCTACACAAGATCAAGTTCAACTTCGCGGTGGAAACGAGAACAACATCGTAGCTGGTGATGGTGTCAACATGAGAAACCATATCGTGGATACATATTTCACTTAAACACAGTCCTGCTCCAGATGTTTGAACAAGTATTTAACAAGTATAGTTAGATATACATGTAGTTACCCTAGCATATTTAGAAAATTAAAATAATAACACTATCTGAATAGTAAAATAAGTTTTTTATTTCGTAAAGGACAGTTGATATTTCTCGTGAAGGACAGTTTATATACACCCCCCCCCCCCCCCCCCCCACACACACACACCCTCACACACACACACACACACACTCTCTCTCTCTCTCTCTCTCTCTCTGTGAATATGTTTAGACTCAACTCGCATACTACATACAGAGTTGAGACTGTATTATTCATGAAGAAGTCATTTACAGATTAATTTTAATTGGATTATGAAAATTTTACAATGCAAGTAAGCATCAACTGATGAGGCAATTTCTGAGTGTATTTTTGTTTAAGAATTAACTACCGTCGACTGCGTCCGTGTCGATTCCTATTTCAGATAAACAATATCCATCTGTTTGGCAAGAATATTGAAAAAAGTAATTAAAGAAACAAAATCCAAATTCAACTATCTTTGCTTTAATTTGTCTTAATTAATCCAGCAAAAGTATGGTACTATATAATATTGATAAAATAAAGTCTCTGAGATAAAAATTTACATAAAACTTTGCCCGCAATTTAGTCGTTGAATCAATGTGTTGCCCTGTTATATTGAGTAGTAAATATTCAAGGAAATCTAATTGGAAATCCACAACTGATCTAATTATTGGACAAAAAGTTTCCTTTGCCGTAATCAATTGTTGACATAACATACTATATTCTATATCGTACGGAAAGGTTTATTAAGCATCTTGTAATGCAAAACTCTTTAATAACACCTTTGCTAGCCAAGGGTACATGTGATCTGTTTTTTTCTTTTAGTATGTCATATACATTTATAGTTCATTACTAACACATGAATTACTTGTACTGGTATATACAATGGAATGAGGATATCGCTCCTCAAACTGACGAACCATATATGCTTTCTTTACTTCAATAAGCTCTTTCTCTGCTTCTAGTTTTTGTTTTTCAATTATCAAATGCCTGCATCAGTGCGTCCTCCGATGCTGTTAAAGAAGGAGGGGCCGGACCTCCTCCTGTCTTAGGCCTTCGAAGCATATCGATTTTTTCTTTACCTACGTCAATTAGTTTATATTTCTTAAAACCCTATCAATTAACAACAGTGTGATACTTTTATTTTATTTATTTAAAATGAAAAAATACGATATTATGTATATTTAATTTGAATCAGTTTTTACAGATTGATTCCTTTTTTATCTTCGCTCAAAACATTATCCTTAGGTAAACAAAAACTTCAAAATCTTTAGCCATTGATGCACTATTAAATACATAAACAGTCATTTGAGTTATATTTTGTAAAGCAATAAAAATAACAATATCATTCCTTTTGAACATTTAAACAATAAAATGCTTTCTTTGGTGATTCATGCGGGATATGAAGGTGGTGACATTGCAGCAGGTTATTTAATTTTTATCTGCAATGATCGCTACCTTCATAACCCGCTTGAATCATCAAAGAAAACATTTTATTGTTTATATTTACATCTTTCTTTTAACAATTTAATAAATCGATTGTGAAAAGTAAGTAAAATTCACTAATTTACTGTTAACGTACATCAGTACGTTAGCTAAAAGAAACAGCCAAATCGTTTTCATTTCGTGCAGTCCGTGATTTTTCTTAGGTCGCTGTAGGTTTCGACCAATCGATAAACGGGGCATGTAGATTTCAGTCCTGTCAGTTTCTATAGAGCTTAAAAGTTTCCGTAAGAAATAGGGGAAATCATACTCGGTAGATGTAAATATAATAGAAATAAAAGTGTTGCTCGGAAATTATTGAGACAACACAAATATTTCTCTTTCTAAGTGACGAATTTTAGTGAAAATAGGTATACATATTGAAGAAACCTAAACGAATAATTCAGCAAAGTAATATTACAAAATAGTTAATAAATGTTTACGATGGTACATAAACAAGTCGGTGATCGAGGTACCCGGCGCATGCACAAACTCGGAGTTTAAAATACTCTTAAAAAATGTTTAATAAAAATAGTTCGTAAACTGTATAATTTATTTAGAAATTTAAAATATATATGCATTTTTGTGAATTTTTGGAAGGTCGTGTGAAGAATAAATGTAATTTTTTTTTTTATATTTTCTGCAGAAAATCAATAAGACTTTTTTTTAAATTCATTGACTATCAATACATTTTCTTAAACTATAACCTAACGTGATGTATTTTGGTGCATAATTTAATGAATAATGAAATCATGCTTTGTTGTGTTAAAATTTGGCTGTTGAACTTTTGGACCATGTGAGCTGAAGCTCACTGTAGGAAAATAAATGTGCAAATGTATAAATATTTTGGCAGTTTTAGTAAGTTCATAAGTTGTTTTAACTGTTCAAATAAAAAAAATGTTTGGTTTGACACAAATTTCTAAAAGGCTGGGTCTTCCTTACAATGACGTTGCGATGAGTTTGTGGTTGCTCCGGGTCATTGGATGTAGGCAAGTTTGTTAGCTTACCCGGAATGAACAAATGATGTCATTAACTTCCACATTTTTACGTTCATAAAAGACATCCTGAATTACTTTCTGGTGAAATTTTAATGATTTATCTTTTTTTCGCCAGAGAGTAAGAGTAAATGTCTCAATATTTTTCGAACAACCGTCGTATATTATATCTAAGACGGGAAACGTGTCTATAGCAAATGAAAAAAAACCTTCGCAATTAGAACGAACAATATAAATGCAGAAATAAAACAACAACTTGAAACTTAACTTTTTATCAACAATTTTCAAAAATACCTCGCTGTTTAATGTTGTTGAATTTTTTTTTGACCGTTTCACTGTCCCGGTCATTTCTGTAGTTCCTGCAATAACATCGCTTTTATTATTTTTCGCAGGAAAGTATTCTGAATTATAGCCATATAATGTATCATGCAGGTGATTTGGGAGTGACTTATGACATTTATAAATCGCAGCTCTACTTGAAATTTACTATTGGTACTTTAAACCTTTAAACCTTTAACCATTTCGGCAGATTATCACGTATGATTATTTGCTTTTAAAAACAACTTCATTATCGTTTACAACACGCACAAAGAAAAGTATCAATCCGATCGGTACGTTGCGAAACAGTCTTGAGTCGAAATGACCCGTTACCGATACAACATTCAGGGGAGATGACTTAATATGAAAACAAAGCAACAATTCGAGGTAAAGGTAAGGTTTGTAAACAAACAGTTAAGATTGTTAATTAAGTTTATATTCTACAGCAATAGTTCTTACGAATTGAGGGTTTCTGCAATGGACGTCCAAGTGGACCCTTTCATTTGTCCATGTTTGCCTTTTACCCCCGAACCTCTCATTTTTCCAAAAAGGGTGTCCTCAAACTTTAAAACCTCTTCTATCAGAAGAATTTCCTCCTCTGATGTCCAATTAATGCCCCTTTTTTTCATTGAATTTTTTTCTGCCGGAGCCTCTACAGTCTCCATGTTTTTTCCGAGAGGTAAACAAAGCAGACGATATGATTTAATACGTAACAAACAGTTTTCGTAATATTGTTGTTTATTTTCTACATTCATGAAACCGCTTAAATCATTGAAAAAAATGACTGAGTATGTACTCAGTAGAGTTGAGAACTTCAAAAAATCCTACTCTACTGAGTACATACTCAATGTAGTTGGTGGCGGCGATTTGAGAAATTTCTCAGTTGAGGCCGTTCTCAACACTTGAGTTGAGAATTGAGGCTGAGTACGGTAATTTTTTGGTGGCGGCGGGGCCAGAAATTTAAAGTTCTGTGGTCAGCATTCACAGACTAGGACAGGAAGTTCTCAAATCCACCTCTTGGACGTTTCTGTAGCAAAAGAAATAAACGTTTGCCAGGTGTAGAAAGTATTAAAAAGAAAGTAATTGCATTTTTGAAGTATGGGTCATTTTTTTTAAAAATAAGCAGTAACAATATTACGAAACCTGAAAAACCACAACACTTGATACTATTGTAAAGTTATAAACTATGTTTTACAGGATTTTATTTAATGAAGGTTATTTTTGGCCCAAACCAAGGTCCAGCACAGTGGCCTAACTACAATCGGTACCCTAAGGCCACTGTCGGAAAAGGGAGATTCATGTAAATGGTCGGTGGTTTTGTATAATAAAGTAGCTTTAAATGCTCTAAACCTTTGCCGGATCCGGAATAAAAATGTTACACACAAAATTTACAAATTTTAATTGATTGTCTCTGGTATCACACAGGTAAAGAGGCCATAATGCATGAAGGTGTGAACAACATCAACTCATCGATAATATCTCCCTTTTTTAAAACATCATTTCACAATTTAAACAATATATGCGAATTTGTCATACCAAAACTGTTGGTGGTTATTTAAAAAAAAAATGAAATAAATAAAGTAATAATATCATTTATTATAAATAATTATCTATAATTGCTTTCCTAAAATTAGTAAGACAGTACCGTAGCTAAAATAAATTAGAAGCTGCTTGTCCATGTAAGCCGTGATGATGATTTAATTGTCAACATCAAAGTGAATAAGAATGTACCAAAATTAAATATATAGAAGCTGTTTGTCCATGTAAGCCGTGATAATTAAGATCAGATGATGATTTAATTTTTATCATCGAAGTGAATAAGAATGTACAAAAGCTAATAACATAGAAGCTGCTACAATGTAGTCCATGGATGCTGTGATATGTAAAATTTAAGGATAATTTATCGCTACAACTAAGCATGGAAGATGAAATCTCTCGACGTTCATTGGTTGAAAAGAAATTTAGACGCATAATATATACCCCTGTAAAAGTTATTGTAATAGTGCTCTCAAAAGTGCGTGATCTATTGTGAAATTGTGAGTTTGTGTTCAAGTGAGTGTTTAAAATGTATGTTTTATTCGTGGGAGATTCACAGCTGAAGTATCTTCACTATGTTCAGCTGGAGGTTAACACCGCCATCCGTTCTACCTCAGGATTTCGCGTGGAACAGATGCGAGTCCTCCTCTCCGGAGTCGTTCAAGACCACGACATTATCGTCATGCATGCCGGAACCAACAACGTCCCGTTCGGGGAGCCAGCGACAACCCTCCATCGGTACCAACATCTACTGAAAATCATCTTGGCATTAAGCCCAACAACGAAGATCATAGCACCGGCCGTCTTGCCCAGGGATTACAACGTCTTCGAGGGAGCAAAGAACAACATTGGATTCATCAATGATTCCTAGTGTGCGTGCAAGTGTATCTCGTGTTAGTTCTCCCGTTGCCAGTGTGCATTTTGACGCACATTTGAATTTCCTCTTCACCATGATCACAAAACATAGTAAAGATTAGAAAATTTCACTGAAACAATTCCGATTTTGAGATCTTTTCAGGTCTTATGAAAATTTAATCTGTACTTTCCCGTCAGCAGTAGTAAGAAATATTAAATTTAAAAACTTATCATGGCAATAGATGAAACACACCACAAGTAATATGAAGTCGTCTTGTGTGTACGTGTGGTGCTGTGGCCATAATTGGTGTTGTCTATAAATGATACTATTATCCTTACGATGTTAGCTTCATTTGATACCATAATCCTTACACCTCTAATACATGCTATATATCTATACTTTTATGTCTTCACTTTGTTTAAACATACTGATATAGCCAACTTGTTAATTATACCCCCCCCAAAAAAAGTTTGGGGGTATATAGGAATCACCCTGTTCGTCCGTCCGTCTGTCCGTCTGTCTGTGCAATCATGTCCAGTCCATATCTTTCTTATGGTGCAACATTGGAAGATTTTACTTCACACATAGATTGCTTGTGACCTGAGGGTGTGTCATGATAATGAACCAAGATCATTTATTCAAGGTCATTTGCACAAATTCAAGGTCACGAAAAAAATAAATAATTACTGTGTAGGCCATATATCTTTTAATAAATAGAAAATGATTGGAAGTTAAAACACAACACAAATAGTATCTGTGTCCTAAAAGCTTGTCACAAGAATCAAAGGTTCATTTGTTTGTTTGTGTGGGGAAAATCTGCCACATAAATACACAACCGTTTTCCATCGGGTTCGAATTTATGCCGATTTTCATCGGGTTCGAGTTCATTCCGTTTTTCATCGGGTTCGGAATCAATTACCGGGAGTACGTTTAAATCGGGTTCGAAATTCATGAATATTGTCGTCTGCGGAAAGGAAAGGGGTAAAATTTGAAACTTCTTAACAGTTTCCTTACATTTAAATATGTTAAATTTATTATAAGTAAAGTGATACTCGTGAAAGTTTTATCGCCGAGTATTCAGTACAAGTTCGCCGATGTGATTGTCATTGCAACATTTTGCATTCAATGTTCAAACGCGAACATACTATAGAATGATACATATACGCAGGATTTATTTTTTCATATGTTCATTTGTAACTGTGTATAGATAAATTGTTTTCAGTTTTACCACAAGATATTCAACCTGACAGTGTTTTTGTTGGTGAGTATTGCTTTAAAAACAATAGTAGAGCTTACTTGGTATGTTTCTGCTAGGCATAAGGGAAACTGCCCAACCACGTATGCATTAAAAAAAATTTCTTGACTTGCCCATAAAAATGTAAAAAAAAGAAGTTGATTTTCTTGTTATTAAATCTGCGTGTAAATTAAAACAATTGTAAATTAAAATACCTGCGTGTAAATTAAAACAATTTTGCCAGATTTGCATGTATTACATATAGTAATAAACAGACTGTTACCACAACTACTCGCACACTGCTGCACGAATTTGGTGAAACCTTGTTTTATCTAGGACATAATGTGTAAATGTGCATATTTCTACGAAATCCAATTCCTTTATTTTTCTACCAAATTTTGGCCCTTTAGAATTAAGAATTCGTTTGTTGTTAAAGCACAGGAATAGATGTGCACATTTGCAAGAAATTATGATATAATGATTTCTTAGAAATATATCCCAGCAAAGCAAATAATTATATTTTCTTAGCGGGGGGTATCATTTGTGGGCTTGCTCACAGTACCTCTAGTTTATTTTTATTAATTGAAAATTTCCGTGACAACTATATCCCAAGTCTATAACAGTTGTGTATATTAATCGGTTTACATTATATTAAACATCAAATTGTGAATTAAAAAGAACTAGCTCTACCTGACAGGAATTTAAAAAAAAAAAATGTACCCAATCATTTTTGAGGGGCTAAAGAGTCTGCCACAGTGTAATGCAATATTGCATTATTATATAATGTATTACGTAAAAGATAATGATCTCCCTATTGACTTGTTTCATAGTTTTTATATTGGTGTAACAAAATGTGTAATTTTAAATTTTCACTTTTCATTTTACAGGTTCAACGACGAGAGTAAACTGCAGGACAAGAAGGTTTTATGTTGCGCTGTCAAACGCTTCAGTTCTCCCGATTGGGGAAACTCGGCCATATACCTTTCATGATCCACCATTTGGTAGTGTTGGCCAAGGTTAATGACAGGAAGAACCATCCTTCATGAAGATATTGCCTTCACCCAATCCTACCATTTCATTCCAACTAGTTACGGGTCCCGGAAACACGTCAGAACTAATACCGTCAAGTGTACCACCAGCTAGTGCTACCTCTACAAGGAATGTAAAGAAATGAGAAAAAGGTTACTTTAATGTTATAAAACAAAATTATGCACTGAAAACTGCTTTAAAATTTATAATGTTCCTCTTCATGGTTTTATTTATTTTATTTTATCAAATTACTTTTTAAAAACTGCTTGCCCTATGCTTTAAAAGTGTGTGGGGTAGGACATGTGTGTGTGTTTTACATGTATATACCCAGAGGTCAAGTGCCATGGTATGAATCTATATAATAATTGTTTCTTAGGTACCTGTTTACTTTTCTCCCGTTGCTGTATGAAGAGACACCTTACCGCATATCACCGCTTGTTACCTGCACCTGTGCATTGTTTAATTTGCTGGACTAACTTTCCGTATGTATTAATTTGAATTTCATGTATTTTATATTTGAATTCATTCATATCATTTGTATGTATCAATCTTTGGATCACCCTTACAAAATTTATTTATATCATTTTTTACAAAATATATTCATAATTCATTTTGACTTTTTCTCAAAACATTATTAAATGGACTTAATGTTTTTGAATAAATCATGTATACAAATAAATTGGAAGCAATAAATTCATTGACAAATAAATTGTTCAAATTTCATAATGAAGTTTTAATGAAGTTGGATTTTCAAGACAAGTGTTGATATTACTCTATCGTCTTTCTAAGAGCTGATATGATTTCAAAATCAATATTTATGTTTTATAGGAAATTTTGTAGAATATGAAAAAAATAACAATTTCCTATGCATGATTCATCAACTAGCATTCTACTAACTTTTCAGGAAGTATTTGTTTACCTCAATATTAAATACATCCATGTTTTTCCGGTCATCATTTTATTAACAAGATTAATTTGATAAAAAAACAAAACAAAGAATGACTATTTTACAGAGTCTCTAGTTCATTGGTGCCATCATTCCAACGATTGCCCTCAGGATTTTTGTCCCTCAGTGACAGTGTTGCCGCGAAAGCTGTGAAGATGGAACACAGGGAAAGGAACCGAGCAGAATCCGAGAGTGTCACCCGGATAAATACCAAGGCAGAGCGATCCGTAAAGGCCTTGGGTGGAGATCCGTAAAGGCCTTGGGTGGAGATGTTAAGAATGTTAAGCATATTCTCGGACAACACACCGTCCAGTTTGGACAGTTTAAAATTGTCCTTTTATTGTGACAATTAAGTGCATGCAATACTGAACAATGGTTAGTTTCATTAAGATAGAACTAATGTTACGTACTGTTCTTTTACTTTTTGTGATAATTTCACAAGCAATCGATCATCTTGAATTCGTAAAAATACATTTGAATGATTTACTAAGTATGACAGAATTCTTTTTTTAATTGTTTTAATTAAGAAAATCGTGTTTTGTTTCGGAGGAATGACTTTCAAATGGTTACTAAAAAATGCTCCGGGTTGGTTTGCGTTTTTAATTGCCAGGGATGAAACGTCCGGAGAGACTCAGAGTGTTGACAATAGATGTCAAACAAGATGGCCCTCCGAAGATAAGTCTATCTATGCGAGGAAGGCAGGAAATTTGTGAGGATGAAGAGAGAAGAAAAACAGAAAAGGACACCTGTTGCGTTCGAATACTAGAATAAGATATGTTTATGTTTAATCCTTAAGACTAAGTTATTTGGTACTTTATATTGAAGCAAATTTTTAATTGCCTTTTAGGGAATAAGAAGCCAAGTTCAGAGAAGACAATGATGTTCATGTAGATGGCTCTGAATTGAAAGCATGCTTAGAGGAAGTGGACGCCAAAGCTGGCAAAGGTACGTACTACATGTCAATTACATGTCTTACTCTTTCAGAAAATTTACTACAAAATTGAGAGGCTATTAATTTAGTTTGTCAATATTTGAAAAGCATTTTTATCTATACTTCTGGGGTTTTTTTTATTTATCTAAAGGACACAGGCGGTCCAGACAATGTTCTTAAAGCTTAAAGATCTGTGGTTAGCACTCTCACAGTATGACAGGAAGAGGACCGTGCTCCTTCAGTGGTTCTCAAATGCACCTCTCGGACGTGTCTGCAGCAAAAGAAAGTTACACCATGTGTAGAAAGGATTTAGAAGTAAGTAATTGCATTTTTAAAAGTACGGGTCTTTTTTATGAATAAGCTGTAACAACATTATGAAATTTGAAAAACCACAACACTTGATACTATTGTAAAGTTATAAACTATGTTTTACAGGATTTTTTATAAGGATTATTTTGGCCCAATCCAAAGTCCAGCACAGTGGCCTAACTACAATCGGTACCCTAAGGCCACTCAGAAAAGGGAGATTCATATAAGGGATCGTTGGTTTTATATAATAAAGTAACTTTAAATGCTTTAAACCTTTGCCGGAATGAAAATGCCGGGTATAGCACAGGTAAAGAAGCCATAATACATGAAGCTGTAAACAACACTTGTAATAAAAACACATGTACAATATGGACTCATCAACATAGACCATCGATAACATCTCCCTTTTTAAGAACATCATTTCACAAATTAAACAATATATGCGAATTTATCATACCAAAATTGTTGGTGGATAGTAAAAAAAAATAATAATAAAGTCATAATATCATTCATTATAAATAATTATCTATAATTGCTTTGCTAAAGTTAGTAGGAGAGTACCATAGCCAAAATTAAGTTAGAGGCTGCTTGTCTATTTAAGCCGCGATGATAATTTAATTTCTTACATTAAAGTGAATAAGAATGTACCAAAATCAAATCTATAGAGGCTGCTAGTTTATATTTACAAGCCGGGATAATTAGGATCGGATGATGATTTAATTTTTAACATCAAAAGTGAATAAGAATGTACAAAAGCTAAATACATGGAAGCTGCTAGTCCATGAAAGCTTTGATATGTAAAATTTAAGGATAATTAAATGCTACAATTAAGTTCATTGCTTGAAAATAAATTTAGAAACATAACATATACATGTACCCCTGTAAAAGTAAAAATCTTCACTTGCTATTATTAACCTGTCTCTTACAAGTTGTAATAGTACACTCCAAAGTGCGTGATCTATTGTGAAATTGTGAGTTTGTGTTCAAGTGAAAAAGTGCGTGATCTATTGTGAAATTGTGAGCTTGCGTTCAAGTGAAAAAGTGCGTGATCTATTGGGAAACTGTGATTTTGTGTTCAAGTGAGTGTGTAAAATCTCCGTTTTATTATAGAGCTGAAGTATAACCATGTTCAGCTGGAGGTCAACACCGCCGTCCGGTCTCCCTCAGGATTTCGCGTGGAACAAATGTTCTCTTCTCTTCTCGGGAATCGTCCAAGACCACGACATCATCGTCATTCATGCCGGAACCACCAGCGTCCCGTGCGAGGAGCCAGCGTCCCGTGCGAGGAGCCAGCGACAACCCTTCATCGGTACTTCATCGGTACCAACATCCACGGAAAATCATCAGGGCATAAAGCCAAACAGCGAGGATCATAGCGCCGGCCGTCTTGCCCAGGTATTACAACGTCTTCCAGGGAGCAAGGAACAACGTTGAATTCATCAATGAACGTGTATCCCGTGTTAGTTCTTCAGTTGCCAGTGTGCCTAGTGCAGTGTAATGTGTCCCGTGTTAGTGTCTCGTCAATGTGATAGTGTGGTCAAGGGTGGTGGTGTGGTCGTACATGGCTTGGAAGTGGTAATGGAACAGCAATAGATCGTAAAGACACTTGAGGGTCCAGAGCCCAGCAAAGTTTCCGAAATTCCGCTTGTGAAACCGAAAGCAGGTGAAACTTATGTCATCAAAAGTCAAAACGCCGACGATTGGAGATGTGACCAGTATCATTGGATAAACAACGGAAATTCGAGTGTTCAAGTCGGGGGGGGGGGGGGGGGGGGGGGGGGTACGCTTCATCTGAAATACTTCAAGATAAAAACCACGGGAACCAAATATTCGAAAACAAAACGAGCCGTCGGATCAACTAAATTTACGCGCAGTGCATACTTTCTGAAGTACCCTATATGCAATAATATGCCAATTGATCTGCTAAAGAACAACTTCCTATCTTGCAAACTGTAGGAGGAGTTATCCGTACAAGAGGGGCACCCTATATGTAATATTATGCCCAAAAATGACAACTGATCTGCAAAAGAACAACTTCCTATCTTGAAAACTGTAGAAGGAGTTATCCGTACAATTAATGTACCCTTTTGACAGCCGCCCGCCCGCCTGCCAGCCATTTTCACAATGTCAATAACCGGATTTTTCCTTAGGAAAATCCGGTTAAAAAGGATTCCGAAATCGGTATGTTGCCATCGCATATACTACAGTAAATTTTGTCCACTGCATTAGATCTGTAAGAATACCTTATTATTGTACCAAATATGCTTGGTTGATATTATCTGAAAAATTTCATGTATTATGTCCACACTATAGTTTGTGTTGTACACTACATTTTCTGGATCATGAAACATAGTCGTACAACACTTCCTACATCGAGTACAAAACATGTGTCCTCCCTCCCTTATGTGAATTATAATTGTACAGATCGGCTTTGTTAAGACCATTCTCGTAAATAAATTTGAGAAATATGTGTTGTTTTTATTGTAAAGTGTTGATTTAATAAATTCTCTTGTGTTTCTATTATAGGCGTTCATCACACTTTCGTGTATTTTGGCTTCTTTATGTTACAGCAATTTATGCTCCGTGTACTTTTTTCGTAAATATTTTACTATACTAAGTTACACGCATATATTTTGTATATATTCCTTTTATATCAAGCATTATTTTAATAAAGAAATGTTTTATTCATTAAAACTTATCATTTTGTACATACATTACGTTGTATCTATGTATTAAAAAATAGAAAAAATAACATTATAAAAAACCAAAACAAAATGAGGCCATAGATGTTGCAATGAGATTTCAAGTAATTTTAATTCATGTTATATAAAATGTTAAAGTCTTAAATATTAAATAATCAATTATATTTTGTATTTCGAGATAATGTTTATGGGCCTGACTTTGTAAAACCAAAACCAAAAGCCAAACGCAAATTGTCACCTTTTGACATTTGCTATCTTAATAAACTTTATTTTTTGGCTTATTTTAATCTTTCGTTTTATTTCTAAGTTCCCCAAGATCCCAATATTTCCTGGTACCTCAGCGAAGCGAGTTCAAAGAGAAAAACTCCTTATAACATTTACATGTGCGATACCCGAGTGAATCGATTAAAATTTGTAAATTTAGCGTGTAAAATTTTCATTCCGGCAAAGGTTTAGAGCATTTAAAGTTTTTTTTACTTTATAAAACATATATTTTCTGAAAGGTATATATCTAAGGATGAAAAAATATCTGTACCGATTAAATATATATGCAATGGCATTTACGCTACAGGTGATTATGTCGGGATGACTGCACGATTAGGACATTCTTTTTAACGAAAAAATTCATTCCATCAAAGGTTTTGTAAATCAAATCAAAACATATCGATTCAAATTTTAATATTTCAAAGATATGGTCTTAATGATAAAAAAAATCATGTCCGAATGAAAAAATGTTCAGAATTTTTTGAGATATCAAGCGTTTGATGAAGATCACTACCTCATTACGGTACCTGATTTTTACGACAATAGCTCATTCCGTTTTAACATTTAATTATCAAAGAAGTGTTTATATATTTCCATAGTCCAATAGCCATAGATGAAAAACAACTGTAAACCGAATGACGATAGCTTATACACAAGTTATCAACCTCTTTTTACATGTCACTACGTCTATTCCGTCGCAATTCTGGCGATCAATTCTCATCCCAATATGCGAGTCCCCAACCTGTTAAAGCTGAACACCGCTCGTTAATACAATGTCCGCTTTATTCCTCTTTCAACACCGCTATCAGTACAACACGTGAGCATAACAATCCGCACACCTTATAACAGATTAAAGTGCCTCAGCTGTGTGGACGTACATCTTGCCTCGCCTTGTTACCTGTTTGTGATGAAATTATCAAATTGTACGCACTTTTTTTTTCGAACCATGAGAAAATTAAGACAACAAAGACCACGGAAGAACTACAACAGTTCTGCCACGTACTTCAACTGTGCAGCTGAGTGTATCGAAATGAAAGGGTTTATATACCCCAGTGACGGTGCTATTTACGCGTGGTGTTCAGCTTTAACTGACCAATGAAGTGTTTACGCTCCATGTACGATTTAACAACGACGAAATAAAAGTACATAAGGTAACTCGTTCTTAAATGTTTCGGTGAAAAGGAGTTATATTGATTCCATTCTACACATCTTGTTCGTAACATCTTAACGGGGAAAACCATTCACTTACAAACTTACTGTATTATAAACCAATTATTTGCGGCCAACACTTATACATCCAATTCAGAAGGGAAAATCGTGTATATTGAAATGTGTTTTTTTAGAACAAATAGGGGTAGTGTGTAAATAATACAAATTTCCTAGAAATATCTCGCTAAATTACCTTTAGATAATAGTTCAATCACTTACAAAAAATGGAAGAAAGATTATATAAGTAAAACATTCCTAAACTGCAATAATCAAAAGTTAATCTATCAACCACGTGTAGTACATGTGTATGAAAACTTTTAACTGTTATTTTGCAGAAATAAGACACTATGCAAACAAAAGGTTGAATCAGAAGATGGCTTACATTCATATATAAACATTTACAAGGAAATAATATTTTGAGAATTATTTACAAATGTAAATAAAACTTTAATTCAATGGACTTATCGTATACACGTACATACTACGATTTCAACACCTTTAGGAACCCTCACGTGCACCTGGGCACACGACACACCTGTTGTGTATATCTTGTATATTCTGTGCTATTTCCAGGGGTTTTCGCAAGTTGAACAAACAATAGACTTTAATTAGATATACACAAACGAATAAAACCATGTCTAGACAAACAAAGCAGCAATATCCCGCCCCATATAACAAAGGCCGTTAAGAGCCTTTTCATCTTTAACTTGTATCTATAGCAGATCTAGAATTAGACCTAGAAATAATTAAATTTTTTTAAAAATACATATCTTATTATAAACTGATTATTAAATTAAATCATGTATTATTCATTCATTTTTTATTTTGTTTAATAACTGGATAAACTTAATTAAAAGAAGAAAGAAACCCTTTATCATAGTTAGTTTGTGTGAATGCGTGTTCTTTTTCGAAAACAAATTCTAAATAAAATCGAAATTGATGTAGATTTGTATTAATGAATTTGTAATCCGGTTCAATGAAAATTATGAATTTAAAATCTTGTGCTAACAGTCAAACATTTGATGGTTTTCGACTAAGTATAATTTAGTCAAATATTAAATATTAAATACTAAGGAGAGAGAGAGAGAGATAGAGCGAGCGCTTTCACCGATTAGTTTATAATAGGAAACAAACATGCATACTTTGATATAATTTCATGCCCAGATTTTGAGACAGGGACTGCGCTCGCCGATACAATAATTTTGAAACTAAAAAATAAAATTAAATTTTATAACTGCGATCAGTGTTCATTGGAGTAGTGTTAATAATTTGGTGTAGATAACAGTTTCTGCGTGGTCTGTGTTGACAATGAAAACCGCCTGGACCCCCCCCCCCTCTTTTAAACTATATCATCACTTGGATCACCCCCTCCCACCCCTACAAGAGAAGTTTTGCATTTATTGAATTAATTTATGAATTTAATATGAAACTGTTCAGCTTGATCAAAGTTAACTTAAAGGGAACTTAAAGACGGTGTAAAGATAACTTAAAGGGAGCGTAAATGCCACTTAAAGATGCTTAAAGGTAGCTTAAAGATGGCTTAAAGGTGGCTTAAAGAAGTTTGGACATTAAGAACCTATAAGCTCTTGCTTAAAGGTGACTTAAAGATCGTATATCCTTTAAGCCTCATTTACGCCACCTTTAAGGACTTGCTTAAAGATGGTTTTTCGCCCTGTGTCAGGAAAAAAAGTCAACAAAGAACCTCACTTGAATTTTGTTATTCATTAACAAGACTACTAAGTCCTGGAAAAGATGTCGCAAGGTCCAATTTTGCTAATTTAAGTGAAAATGAATTGCCCTTAACACTTATCAGGTCTTATTCCCTTTATTTGTTAGGATACATTACTGCTTTATGATTATGCATAAAAATTGCGGAAGTCAGTAAAAATTGACGACTTCATAGAAAACTCTACCTTTTTAAATTGTATTTTCAAAGATCATTCTCCATACCTCTTTCAAAGACAGCCACTTGTGTTCAATATAATTCTTTACTGGATGCTTGAAGCAATGACAGTTTCTTAAGGATTTTTCTGCCAATTCATATTCTTCACTTGTTGTAGAATATGCAACATTACGCAGTGTTGAGAGAAATTCATCCTTGTCTATATGTGGAATGTTTTTTTCTGAAACATTACATAAAACTTTTATTCAATTTTGCTGTGGATTAATAAATCAGTCAAAAGATCATTTTCTTATTTGGTATACAGTTTTTGTTTTCTTTTTTTTCCTTATAGTTTTTCAAACATGAAAATTTATAGTACAACTTGTAATATGGTAGAAAATTCTTTAAAAGAAAATTGATTTATCGTAAAAATCAACAATCAATACCACTTCTCGCTCATTTTTTCCAAGCTTGTTCTCTGTGAAAGGCTCAAAGGAGGAGTTTGGCAGATTCAAACTCTGCCTTGACAGCATTGATTTATGAAGAATATAACGAATTAAATTAATTCACGAATAGGTTTATTCATGATACATGTATACAAGTCCACATCATGCTCTCACGCACGCACATATCATCAGCATGGCTATTTTCCCGTGCTCAATCCCCGGATGATACTCTCAAAACCATACACACAAAGAACCATAACTCTTGCTCACATCATACTCATACATTTATACACAAAGTTACTTCCCTTAGATCATATAAATATACTACAATACCCCCTTTTGCAAGAATTAACTATTATACTGAAAACATATTAATAATCAGATTTCTCATTCTTAATAAGATCACTGTCCAATATTTCTGAAAAACATTCACAATTTTTTTTAAATTCAGTAATGAGTCACAGTCCATTATAAACATTTTACAAAATTTACAAAGACAGTCACAGTTCACAGTCCATGATACAAATAATTTCACACGGAAACACGGCTCACATTTTAAAGTCCTTAAAACGTTGCGGAACTGTCTTTACACGGGTTGACCTTCTCAAGACTGGCTCTGTTGGTTTTCTTGCGATAGGTTCCCTCACAGAAGGCTGTCCTTCATCACCTGTATCAGCGGATACAATGATCGGTTCACTGAAGTCTCTGGAATATCGGACGCATCACTTTCGGAAGTTCCCGGTTCTTGATACTTTTTCACAAACTCGCTATTCCTCTTCAATGTGACTCCTTCTGGTGATTCAACAACAAAGCTGTTTCCAGTTTTCTGTACCAAAGTATATGGCTCTGCATGGTACGGAGTGTCCATTTTGTCTTTGACTGCTTTCTTCAAAAGGACTGAATCTCCAGGCTCTAAATCGCAATCCACTGCACCACGTTTCTCATCAACATACAGCTTGTTTCTGTACTTTGAATACACATCCTTATCTCGCATTTCTTCATCAAACACATTTTCTTGTAGATTCTCTACTTGCGGTAATTTTGTCCTCAGTTTACGGCGGAACATCAATTCTGCAGGCGACACCCCAGTTGTACTGTGTGGAGTTGTTCGATATGCAAACAAGTATTTCCGGATTTCTTTCTTCCAATCCTTAGATTCTGCTTGTGCAATTCTAATCCTTTTCATCAATGACCGGTTTTGACGTTCAACTTCCCCGTTTGCAGCCGGATGTAATGGTGTAACTGCTCTGTGTTTGATGCAGTTATCTGTCAAATAATCCTCAAATAACTTAGACTTGAATTGTGGTCCATTATCAGATGTAATTTGATATGGAATTCCGTGTCTACAAAACATTCCCTCTAGAGCATCAATGATTTTCTCACTTGTAATGTCTTTGGTGATTTCAATTTCATAATAACGGCTGAAGTAGTCCACTACAACTAACACATATTGTCCTGATGTTAATGGTCCCAGTAAGTCAATTGCCAATTCTTGCCATGGTCCCGTCGGTAAAGGTGTTGGACTGATTGGCTCCGGTTTTGGATATGCACTAGTAATCTGACATCCATGACATGATTTCACGTACTTTTCCACTTCTTTGTCCATACCAGGCCACCAAACTTTCGTCCTAAGTTGTTGTTTTGTCCCAACAATACCCAAGTGCCCCTGGTGTGCTAACTGAACACACTGTTTTCTCAAACTTCTCGGAATCACAATCCTAGATCCACGTAACACAAGGTATCCAATAGAACAAAATTCATCTCTGAATGGAAAATAGTTAACACAAGATTTTTCCCATTCCCCTTCTTTAATGAATCTACGAATTCTGACAAGTTCTTCGTCCCTCTTTGAAACTTCTTCTACTTCTCGAGTAGACAATGCATGAGGTGTAGCTTCCCTCGCTATAAATTTCACATATTGTTCAGTCTCCACAGAGTTACTGTTTTCCACAGGGTTTTTTCCACCAAACGTGACAATGCATCTGCAATATTCTGATGTCCAGGTAAGTAACGCACTTTGAAATTGTATGCCATAAGTTTCAACAACCAGCGTTCAATTCGTGCATTTGGTCGAGATTTTCTTCCATTAAGAACTTCTAATGGCTTGTGATCTGTAATCAGCTCAAACTCTACACCATACAAGTAAATATGGAACTTCTCACATGCCCACACAACTGCCAGAGCTTCTTTCTCTGTTGTCGAATAATTGCGTTCTGCCACAGACAATGTACGGCTTGCATAACAGATGACTCTCGTTTCACCTTTGTGCACTTGAAGTAAGACTGCTCCAAGGCCTACATTGCTAGCATCTGTCACTGTGTTTTTTCTGCATCTAACCTGTAGTGTCCTAAAGTTTCCACATTTGACAAACACCGTTTCAACGTATCAAAACTCTTCTTCTGTTCGCGTCCCCATACGAAGTTCACATTCTTCTTTGTCAATCTCCTCGGCGGTTCTGACACAGTCGCTAGGTTTGGTATATATCGTGCACTAAAGTTTACAAGTCCAAGGAAACTTTTCACTTCATATCCACTTGTTGGCTCTTTTGCATCCAGTAATGACTTGATCCTGTCACTTGTTGGCCCAATACCATTCTTAGACATCACATGACCCATGAATGTTATTTTGTTCATGCTAAATTCACACTTTGCTTGGTTCAGCGTAAGTCCTTTTTCTTTAATTCTCTGCAATGCTTTACAAAGTCTTTTATCATGTTCTGCTTTGTCACGCCCATGGATCACAATATCATCTGAAATGTTTTGTACTCCCTCACAATCATGAAATTCTTGTGAAATCACTTGCTGATATTTTTCTGGTGCTGATGAAATACCAAACATCAGTCTTTTATATCTATACAGGCCTTTGTATGTTACAAATGTAGTGATCTCCCTTGAAGATTCCTCCAACTCAATCTGATGGTATCCACTTCTAAGGTCCAACTTGCTAAACACTTCACTACCATTCACATTGTAGAGTATTTCGTCCACAGTCGGAATAGGGTGTCTTTCACGAATAATCGCAGCATTGGCTTGTCTCATGTCGACACACAATCTGATGTCACCATTGGATTTCGGTACAATAATGACTGGACTGACCCAAGGTGTAGGAGAATTCACTTTCTCAATGATATCCTGAGATTCAAGGTCATCAAGTTGCTCTCCAACTTTCTCTCTCAAACTGTATGGAATCCTGTACATAGCTTGCGCAACAGGTTTTACATCCTGATCAATATGCAGCTTTAACTTAAAGTTTTTCAGCTTTCCTATTCCTTGGAAACACTCTGGGTATTCACGAACAATGTCAAATGATTGTACACTGTTGACACCAAGTTTAAGAACTCCTAGATTCATAGCGGTATCTTTGCCTAGCAGTGCTGGTCCTTTTCCATTCAACACATAGAATTCTTCTTCACTACCATTGCCTGTTTCCTCGATCAAGGTATGTGTTCGAAATTTTCCTAACAATTTCAGTGGTTCTGTAGAACTATATGCATAGAGTTTCTTTTCACACTTTTCAGAATAATATTTTAGGCGTTTCTTCTTGAGAGCTTCCCACAGTTCTTTGTCTATAATATTGGCTGATGCACCACTATCAATAACGAATTCCACTGGATGTCCTCCAAGACTGACCGTAACTTTGTCTGACGACTTGTCCGATGTCTTCAGAATAAATGCAAACACATCTGAATCAGATTTCGACTCTACTGTATGAATCTGTCCTCCTCTTCGAGGTTTCTGTGCCATACGTTTTCCTTGTTTTGGCTTCGTTAAGCAGCAGCTCATGAAGTGTCCCACATTCCCACATTTCCTGCATTCCTTATCTTTTGCCGGACATGATGGATCTCTGGCTAAGTGTCCTTCTCGTCCACAACGAAAACACTTATTTCCATACTTTCTGTTCTCAAATCTACCAGTACGTTTTGGTTTATCTGTTTTAGGCCCACGTCCATGAATTTTATTTATTGATGCCACTAATTCGGTATCCATATGTCTTGCCTGTGCCTCTGTCATTTCAAATGTCGCAGCTATTGTCCTCAACTGTTCCAGTGTTAAGTCATTTCCTTTCTCTAACAACTTAGCTCTGATTTTATGAGACCTGCACTTTTCAATCACCTGATCCCGAATTTGCTCATCCTGATTTGCAAAATCACAATATACTGCTTGCTGTCTAAGTTTCGTTATAAACTGTTCTACAGTTTCTTTATCACTTTGTGTTATCTTACGAAATACGTACCGTGCATATGGAACATTCACTTTGTTTTCAAAATGTTTATTTAACGTTTTGACAAGCCACGGTATAAACACTATCTTCTTGCTCTGCACGGACTTCATTCAGCGTATAATAAATATCCTGAACTTCTGGTCCTGCACAATGTAACAGTAAAGCTTTTCTTTGTTCAGGGTTACTCACCCTCTTTCCAACTGCAAATAGTTCGAAACTTCTATGCCACCGTTTCCAAGACTGATTTAACTGTGACGGTTCTGCATTTGGGTCGAACTTCTGAACGCCATTCAGTTCAATAAGTGAAGCCATTGTATAAATTCTCCTCGTCGCCAGTGAAGAATATAACGAATTAAATCAATTCACGAATAGGTTTATTCATGATACATGTATACAAGTCCACATCATGCTCTCACGCACGCATATATCATCAGCATGGCTATTTTCCCGTGCTCAATCCCCGGATGATACTCTCAAAACCATACACACAAAGAACCATAACTCTTACTCACATCATACTCATACATTCATACACAAACAGTTACTTCCCTTAGATCATATAAATATACTACAATTTATACCTCACTGTAGTCGATCATGATGTGTCCAGGACACCAGTCTGGGTTCCAATATTTTAGAATGTGCAAAGCCATTTTGATACTTTCTGACGCCTCATCCTCAGTCACAAACTCTGCGACTGGAATTTATTCCACATTGGTTCTCACGACAACCAGATAAAGAGGAAGACTTTATTTGGATGTCCTGTATGTAGCATCTAGGAGAGATACAGTATTTCCATACAGTTTCATCAGTCTCCTCTGCCACTCTTCTTGATGGATAGATAAAAAATTGTCCCCAGCATTGTCTTCCGTATCCTCTGTGGCAGGGCGAAAGAAAAGTGCTGGCTACAGTCTTTTTCTTTCTTCCATTCTTCGATTTTTTTTTTCAAGTTTTCTTCATCAAGGGCTGAAAGAATTTCTGATGCAATTGCTTTGTGTACATGGTTTTTAATGTCGTTAGAAAGGGGGTAGAATGCCCTATCATACACTGAAGGCTTGATGTCTTTATTTCTAAACTCTGCCTCAACAAATGACTTCAAAATTCGTTTTATGACGGTGGTGTTGGTAATTCTAGAAGTTACTGTTTCATAAATTTTGTTTCTGATTTTTTCAATAATTCTGTTGCTGAGGGAAGATTCTTGAGAAATTTCATGATTATGGGCAGCATTTAAGGGCAAAGAAACAAAGATTTTTTCTTCTCCTTCATAATCGGGATGTTGCTGCATATGGCAAGATATTGTTTGTAGGATTTCTTGTCTTTTTCTACGGGATTGTGGAAAGTCCTGTGATCTATACTTTTCCTCATTATGATTAACCACATATCTTATTACAATCTGCGCTGAGCATCCAATGTTTCTGGTTGGTTGTATGCAAAATCTTTGTCCTTTAGCATAGTTGTGAACATCAGTTACAGTTTATAAAAAAAAATTAAAATCCACTTCATATCATAATTCTCAGTTTAGAAAAAATGCAACTGTATTCTAGCTACATGTAAAAGAGTAATAAAACACTGGTAAGTTCAAATTTTCTGTGTGGTATCTTAATTTATACAGGTGAATCTCGATAACTCGAACTTCATGGGACCATGAATAAACTTCGAGAGATCAAGAGTTCGAGAGATCGAAAGTTTAAAAAATCCGGAAATCTTTGTTCCCGTCATGTTGGTTTTAAAATTATAGTAGCCGGAAGTTTATATTCATAACATGGAATGATAGTCTAACATGGTTTCATTTGTATTTTCTGCTACTTTACATCAAATTTAACAATACAGAAATTAGTTTTGTGTTTATTTATTGTTTTGTTAACTTATGATTTTTTAAAAAGTATTTTATGTTTTCTTGATCACAGAATAGTTTAAATAAAGACCGGTTTAATTTACCGTTAATTTCACAAGTTGTTGAAATTAATAGATCAGTTACAAATTAACTATCTACCCTTTGAAGGAAGCAAGGTGTAGTGTCACTTCCGTAATTAACCAATTAACACTACCACGCTAGCCCCAGGGGTTCACTCGATCATCCAGGTAAGGTCCACGCGGAGCTAATACATGTAATACGCTTGATCGGTCGCGTGTGTACACAGCGACCACTTCGAGTTATCAAGAGTCAAAAACAATGAAATATGTATAACGGGAGCCAGGTTTTACTTCGAGAGATCAAGAACTTCGAGAGATCGGAGTTCGAGAGATCAAGAGTAAATTTGCTTAGTTATATAGGGAAAAAAATCGGGACCGTGATTTCACTTCGAGAGATCAAGAACTTCGAGAGATCGAAGTTCGAGCCATTGAGTGTCACCTGTAGTTAAGAAATAAACGGCATATGTTTAAAATTTCACCAGGATTTGAACTTGGTTGGTCATGTGATCAAATCCTGTTAAGCCTCAAAGGTGTACATATCAACAGATGTACAATTTCTAATGCCAGTAAATTTTTTAGCATTGCTGTTTATAATTAAATTATATTTATGTTTTAGAAAGGCAACTTGTTCCGAATTATTAAGTTAACATATAACCTTGTTTTTATGTTTACTATAAAGCAACCTTCAAGAGATAAGCAAGTGCGGTAATCATGCATTGTGACGTCATTAAAAAGTTCACTTAAGAAATAAACAGCAAGTAAAAAAGTTTCCCGGGATATGAACTTGGTTGGTAATGTAATCAAATTCTGTGAAGCCCGAATTGCTTCTCAGTAGATATGATCACGTACCAACCAAGTTCATATCCTGGTGAACTTATTAAACATTGCTGTTTATTACTTATATTAACATTTGAAAAGGGTAAATCGTTCAGAACTATTAAAAAACTGTGTTTTTATGATTACAATTATCCAACTATCAAACGATAGTCAGTGAGGAATACTTATAAACCACCAATTTTTCAGAATCACGTTGTTGAGATAATTAATGGGTTTTTTTAATTAGCCGACAAATTAATTAACTTCCAAAACTGTGAGTGATACTTAAAATACGATAATTTATGCCCTATTATTATTTTTCGAATTCTAAATAGTGCCCAGCGAATGTGCTCATTTTACAGACTTCCCTGTGAATTTACGAAAATATATCACAACAATTTTAAGTAAAAAGCCCGTGTCAAACTGATTATCGATTTTTTCCTGATTTTCTGAATGGATTAGCACTATTTATATTTACTTGAATGTAGCCATTCACAGATATGAACGGAGTAGTTTTCCTTCTATGTTTTCTTAAATAATATCATGCCTATGGTTTGTAAAATATTTTATTTACTTTCTGTATAATATACACGTTGCCTTGACAAAGAAAAAAGTTCTGGACATGATGAAATATTTTGAAATTATAAAATCAGATATACAAAATTAGGGTAAAAAGGTTTTTCTTTAAAGTTTTAATAGTGGTTAATTGCACAGGAAAAAATCAATATCGTAAAGAAAATATGTTTATTACTACTTTGAAAATGTCTTGAGTTTCTTTACTTTTATAATATGTTTGTCTATTTACGTGATAACAATCTAATAAATTAATTTCATATGCATGTTGTGTCTTATTTCTGTTACTGTGAGTTATATTAAATATTTTGAATTGCTAAACTGATTTTGCTCAATATATATGATATTTCTTTTTGAAGAGTTAGAATTATTGACGAATGAAGTTAGAATTATTAAAATTATTAAGAAAATATCAGCCGTTAGGTAAAATTGTGATGTTATTTTAACTATCAAAATATTCAAATATATTTTGCTTTCTTTCCAGAATGACATCTTTAAAATAAAAAAAAATGTTCAAATATTTTAGGTTATTTTAAAATACCTGAATATTCTCAAAGTGATGTTTGTAACATGTTAGTTAAGGAAGTTTAACAATCAGGGAATATTTGAACTATTTTCTCCCTGTAAAGACACACACTCATTTTACCCGATATTCTTATTATGTTGCTTTTGATAGCAAACATTTTAAATGAATTTATATCACAAAAAATATTATTCTAGTGTTCAAAGTGTTCTCAAATAGACTCACATGCCCAAGCACTAAATTTTATTTTTGGTGTGTTTTATAACGTACTAAATGGTATCGTATAAAAAACCCTGAAGAGTAATAAAAATTTACTTTTCACGTTTGACCGTAATATCTAACTAGAAACATAATTATTTTGCAAATACATTCATAGCTACATGTCAAGTGTTACTAAACGGCTTCAGAAATTGACTTTCCATAAATTTTCTTTTAAGAAATCAAAGCAAATGTATGAACAAGATTTTAACAAGAATTTAATGGATAATCTGGCTCATTAGAGATGATACAATAACCACAGTACAATCGGAAAACATTCATTTATATTACCTAATTGTGTATCTTTGTTTGTCCTTCCTTAATGCACGAATTTGAAATCATTTGTATTCTGAGTATATCATGCATTCTTTAACAGTAAACGTTGCCCTCAACAAACAGGCAAATATGCAGTACCAATATAAACCAGGTGACAAAATATACGACGCTAGCTAAAGATGGACAAAAATCAGTCCAGAGCTTTAATGGAAGTTAATGTTCTTTATCAGTTACTAGTAAACAAACCGCCACCTGGTGGGTGAATCTTACCAGAATATACAGCATTCATCACATAGCGATCTACTTCTTAAAGACCAAAGATAAACGGGGTATGGTTATTTTTAATTGTTGCCCTCTGATAACATATAGCAATCTGTACTCGTTGGTAAGCTTTCGAAATATGTTTTTGAGGTTAAGTATGACTTCTCATTAGAGCATACCATCTTTGCCAAAAAGTTCCCCTTCACTGAATCACAGATACGTGTACAATGTACAAAATAATATGAAGCAAAAAAAGCTCTATGAAATCCTAATTGTTTTAAATGTCCTCTAATGCAGAATTTTTATCAGATATTTTTCACAATGTCATGTTTTGTGCTTCTTTTTGTATGCTTTTAGTGTTCAGTGTTTGAGCTTATTTGCTCATATCAATCTTCCTGATTTGTACATTATATTGATATCTATTTTGTAATTCACTCACTTTTATATCTAACTGAATGTGTATATTTCATTGAACTCTTCACATCCTATAACTTCGCTTCACGTTTTTTGGGATTCTACGTGTATGTTTCTAATACAACTAGCAGCTATGATGGATTATTGTGTTTTAAGAACAGCAATTTCACAACAAGCACCATACCCGCTGTCTTCACTACTAACTGTACTGTACATAGACAGTATGTCATATACTACGAAAAGCGACTACCGGAAGTAACTTATCCTAAAGAGTACTCAAAATATGCTGAAATCGATTTATGTGAAGTAGAAGTTTATGGTGTGTAATTACTTTGAAAGTTACTTTTGTAACCTATTGCGATCTTTTGCTGACTGTTGTTGTCCATCTCTGCTAAAAACCATGCAAGGCTAGTCGGTCATCAGAATCACGATCAGACTTAAGAAATAATTAAGAAAACAACGAAAAATTATGAACACTAAAACATATTTACATGTAACGTGCATCAAAAGAATGAAATACATATTACTTTTTTTAATATTAATGTAAGAACACCAAATTTTAATAAATAAATATTTTAAATAAGAGCCAAAATATTTTTTTGCATTCATCGCAATGCATGAAAGGACATAATTTTGCAAACGTTGTATTGGTTATCAATATTACAATGAAGAACAAACATTTTCAAAAAAATCGGTTTACATTCCTCATTGCTTCATTTATGTAGGATGCCCTGCAAGTGGATTTTACGGATCTAACTGCTCCATTCCCTGTCCAGATGTTAACTGTCAGTACTGTCATATAGAGACTGGCACCTGTCAGGGCTGTAAACCTGGATATATAGGATACCAGTGTGAATTAGGCAATTTCTATATGATTCAAAAATATTATTACTTTCTTCATATTTAATTGGTTTGATTGAAAAAAAACCTTTAAAACTATTTCAGGGTAAGTCGGTTCACTTAATGATATTTTAAAAAATGTTTGATAGTCATATTCAGAATGTAACAATGTTTCTTTTATTTTTATTCTTTTGGTAAAACACTAACCTTTTTAATACATGTATACATGTTTCTTTCTCGTCATTTTTTTTTTCTATATTTTTATTTTGGAGATTTGTTTTTCCTTTGAATAATCTAACTCTTTTTGTTCTATAAAAATGATTGTTAAAAACAATGAATACACAACAAACTGTCAATCTCATATGATATAGAAAATCATTTTTACTTATATAGGCAGAAAATTTACAGAAATGACAGAGTGATTCCTGTATGAACATGTAATGTTATGTTATTGTCCTTTAAAACGTTAGTTCATGGATACTTCAAAATATTGCAATTTAAATACAGTTACTATGTATTTTTTTCATTTAAAATTACTGCTTTAAACTAAAGTTTAACAATCACGCACACAAATTCAAAAGAAAAGGTACTGATCAAGAAATAAACGAAACGATAGACACATGTAAATTATTAGATAGATAGATAGATAGATAGATGTACTTACAGATAGAAAAATAAATTGAAGATAGATGATTAGGTATTTCATTCATACACTAAGAGATATAAAAATTTCTAATAGTTAATTCTTATTTAATTTTGTTAACACTAATTTATCAAAACGCATTTTTAGCCAGGATTGTGTCAACAAGTGTAACGACACATGTGATGGCTGTAACAATGTCAATGGTCTATACGACTCAGGGTGTCAACCACTTTGCACATAAGGAGTATGCGTTTTAACTATTGGCCTTATTCGTAAAATTTGTGTTATTCAGATGACCTAGAAGTAATTAAAATAATGATTCATGTACACACTAGAAACACACTTATACACCTAAACCATGCAGAAAACACCTGAAGGGACACGATTTGAGCCGAACATTTTAAAATTCTGTTTTTCAAATGTTTATGCTTAATTAAGTACTCTTTAATAATCAAACAAAAAATTTAAGTGCCAGTCAGTAAGTTATGAGCGATATATAAGCTCGCAATTGTTAATTATGCAAACAAATATCAAGCCATGGTTTTGTTTACAAACGGAATGTTAAACAGAAAATACTTGGTTTCAAACTTTGAATGTGACATACAACGTACGTTTGATTTTGTTTAGTTATGTCCATAACAAACTAGGAAGGAGAAATATTTGTTTGAAAAGAACTTTTACTGGTCCATATTTAACAGATGTAAACAAAAACAGGGCAGGAACCTTGTTTACATAACATAAAATTGTGAGTTCCGTATCTTTCATATAACTAAACAACAGACATTCAATATTTCCTGATCATTACTAATACCCCAAAGAAGCATTTTAAACATAAAAATAGACATCTAATTTTCATATCAGATCGTGATCATGGCCTTTTAAAAACGAATCATCTGGCTTAATAGCGCATCTTATTTATAGACGAAAACAAGCTATGAATTTCATTAACACTTAAACAGATTCGAAAAATATGCAGTACATATGACTATGATCAAACATCGTGTAGGATTACCATCGTTTTGTGTGAAATCTTCATCACTATGTACAAAACACAGAATGTGCCGTGTCTGAATCATATCCGCTTAAACAGATATGCACGCTAGCTTATGAGAAAAAAGATATACAATACACAAAGTGTACAGTATGGTCAAACATAATAATATATTTATGTATTTGTTTCACTTTCAATGCAATTAAAAATCACATTGAAAAGGAATCGTCCACACTTTATTAACGGCAATTTCATATATTTTAATCTCTCTCACATTGATTGTTTTATATTATTATAACTTGCTGCAGGACTACGGCACCGTTAAACCAGTCCTAAAATATATTTTGAATATATGAAATCTATGCGAGATCGATTATCGATATAAGCTGTTGTGATTTTTTAAAATCTTTTATTTTAGCCAATGGCAATAATTCTGACTCACTAATTCGAAATAGCGAAAGTGTCGCAGCTGCTGTAATTCTGCTTGTTGCTATAGTTGTCCTTATTATGTACAAAAGGTGAGTTACATATACTGTGAAAATCATTTTAATTATATGGGACTCAGATTCACTCACAAAAGTAGATCGCCAACGAGTTGGGTTTTTTTCCTTCACCATATTAATTATTTGTCATAGAAGTAAATTAGCGAAATCGAAAAATTACCCATACGATTTTTAATGATTTCACAGTATATTCCATAGTAGATCATTATTGTATCAAAGGATTTAAATTTTACAACACACATATCAAACAGATAACAACAGTATGTATGTGTTCATTTCTTTATCAGTTTTATTTTTAGCATACATATCAGTTATTAAAATATAAACGTAAATTTTAGATCTCGCAGTGAGACTTCAGAAACAAGATATAGACAAGAATACACGGTAGACAGGGGAAATCATGACTGTTAGTATTGCGGTTTTTTTTTAAAAAGTATGTTTTATATTTGTGTCATCAATGAAACGATGTAATATAGCATCTTTTATGTATGGATTCGTACTAATCCGTAAATATTATTTAAGTTATTCTATTTTGTAACATACGCATATACAATACCACATTATTCAAATTTTATTTAGGAAATTTATCCAAAGAAGAAGCAAAGTTATCGTAAAACAGAGGAAATCAATGGATTAAAACTCTTAAAGCTGGTGGTCTCCTGTTGTCCAACTTTATCGCCAAGAAAAACCACTGCTAAATCTTGTTGTTAATTTGTTTTTAGTAACAACAGACTTTAACTATGGCAGATATTGGATTTTAAAATTTTTGAAGCGTATGCACTGTTGAGGATGTTTTCATTATTAACAGTGTCTTATCAAAGAATTACTAAATATGTAATTCGATATATCTGATCAGGTAATTTATTCTAATAAGAAATATTTCTCTCATATTATGTTATATGATCGTTCTGCTTTATATCATTTTTTTAACCAATAAGTTTAAAATTAGGCGAAAATAAAAAATTAACTGTTTCGGTAATTTTAAATTTAAAGACAAGAACAATTATGAATACGAATAGGCATGTTTTGATATACAAAGTAATTTGTTTGCTTGGTCCTATTAGTCCATATCGCGTCATGAAATAAGCATGCGCAAATTTTAGAGTGGTTCGAAATCCACACATATCCGGGGTTTATTTGTACAAACAACGGTAGTGGATGGTGTGATTCTTTACGATTAGATTGTTGATACATGAAATGATTAATGTTTCAGAAATCCCATTTTTCGGACCCAATTGATTTAAGTTTAAAGCACAGATTATGTTTTATTTTGCCATGTTTTTCTCTTCATGTTGAGATCTGCAAATTTCAATTATCGTGAATATTCTACGATATTGCACGACAAAATCCGATAAATTTCCGTGAAATTAGTGTTTGTATACCATACTTCTAAATATAATAATGCCTACCTTTCTTTTTCTTCCCCGAGTTGTTTTACTTGTTTATGATTAAATATCATTTGTATTACACTGACAACATATCCCTGAGGAGGAAATACAGAATGAAATACCAAATAAATGAACATGATGATAGAAGCAGTAATGTCATTAAACAACTTGATTGCATACATGTAGTAAGAGCTTGCATTTATATTAACCCATTGATAGTGTTACCTTTATGATTCCTAATTAAGTACATGTATACATTTATTGAAAGAAATTTAAATAAATGTCATCATAATTTCACCAAACAGAAATTATATTTATACCATTTGTTGTTTTCAACATCCACGTTCCCATCAAGTTGGTGCACAAACATATTCCTCTGTTGAAGTTTATCTTGGAAATCTAAGACAAATTACAGCATTTCTTCTAGACCCAAACCTTGAATAAAATCACAGACTTTCATTAATAAAAAAAAAACTTTTATATTTGGTGTAAATTAAAACATTTATTAGTGTACACCTGAATATTCAGCATTGTTTGATTTGAAAAAAAGTATATATGAAAATTTGGTGGTTTCCATGATAAAACAGCTTCAAAGTTGCCCTTCAAATACGCAAAGTACATGAATTATATCCAATCATATAGTAGTATAGACCCTATGTCGTTGGTTGTAATTTTCCTAAGGTTAATTAGCTCAAAAGTTATTACATGTAAAACGCCATTTTCGTTCGTCATTTTCGTTGTGTCAAAGCTTATGGTCGTTATATTGCCAGAAAAAGTCTATTGATGTTACATCGAAAGGAAGTCAGTAGATTGGACTCTTTCTTCGTCTTTCATGACTCTAGATAAAAAAAAACTCGGTGCATTTCATGGCACAGCGATGTAGATTATGATGTTGCCGATCTCGGAACAGGTGATTTTTACATCACAAATGGGAAATACCTCGTAATGCCTGGTTTTGAACTCTAAAAAGGTATCCAGGTACTCAGAGTTACTTTAGACCAAAGATTTAACACACAGTTTCCGCGCTTTGTTTGAACTCCCAACTGAAATCTGCAAGACAAAGAGCAGAATTGCATTTCATTTAGACGATATGATTGTGGTTAAAAAAGAGTAAAATACAATTATTTAGAAAAATGTAAACAACATGCGGTCTTAACGAACTTAAAACTTATTTTTGTTTTCTTCTTGACTAAGTAGATAAATTAAAATCTTTCTTGGGAAAAGTAGACAAATAATCTCCTTTTATAAACTTGATCTACAACTCGTGTACCTGTTTCCAATCACCATCACAGGATGAAACTCTGCCATTCAGTTGATGATTAAAGTACATGAAATGTGGCGAAATTGCATATATCTACCATTCAGTCACATTTCCAGACATTTCATTTAACATTTTGTTTGCTAAATGGCCCATGTTTCTCTTCTGCATGTTTAATCGAAACACTTTGGTTATGTTGATGAGATTCAAGAAATCTTGAATAACATTCTGAATCTGGAACTCTTGTCCAGGGCACATTTAAGCAGCATTATTCAATGTTGCTTCAGATTATTAAAGTAAAAAGTTTCATCTACTCTTCGCTATGATAACATTTTGGTCGTCCATTTTCCCAGTGTTCAGAGGTCCAGAAAATCTTACCAAATTTTCATGAACCGGAACGACACGGGGATCACAATCACCGATACGTGTCCAGTCTTCGTTTCCCCTTCTTCTTACACTATTTTTTATTCTGTATATTATTCACAACTGCTTGTTATTTCCATAAAGCAATTATTTGTTCTTTTGAAAGTCAATGCATAAAAAATAGAATATTAATACTAAATGAAATAAGGTCTCAAATTGTCTGTATTAAACACAAATATTTACTAGATATGTTGTAATCACTGCATCGATATTCGGTTGTGCTTAATATATTATTATCATTAAATAATTTTTTTTGTTTAAAACGTTGATATTCTTTATTCATTTAAAATGAGAACCTGAGGTATATTTTTTAATTTTTAATATTTTTAATGACAATAAAGAGTAAATTTTATTTAGCTTATTGATTTCGAAATTCAATTGAAGTAATAATTTAAAAAAATAACAAACTTGGAAGGTTTTCAGTCCTGTAGAAGATAATAATGTGGCTCATGCTGACCACACTACCAAGGCCACGGGACAAAAAGGATGTAGTTGCCATATAGGCCTTCCTTATGCAATGTATTTTTTTTAATTTTAGAAAATGTTATTATGCGTTGCACTGTGTTATGATAATTTTATATGTTGAAAAAACTTTGTAGATCGAATAAGGACTAGTCTTGAAATAATTCATGAGAAATGTATAACAGTTGGATGACATATGGATACGTACACATATGTAAAAGACAACATCACAAGAACAAAGACACGACCCAGTTTGATTTAAATCCAGTACGTCATTTAAAAAGAATGCATACATAACACGTAAGTATTCAATGCATTCAAATTTTCCACTTGAGGTTAAAATGCATACATTCAATGTTAACTTATCCGAAAAGAGAATAAATATGGAGAGAAAGATGATATTAACAAAATCAAAACTATGAATAAAATCAAATTTGAGGCAAGGTAATTAAACATTCGAGCTACTTGTCCATGAAGTTTATACATGTCTATTAACTTTTACAATAAAGATCACCAGCATTATTTTTTTTACGATGAATTAATTACATGTAATAAAAAGAAACATATTTCTTAGTTAGGAATTGATATTTTGACGATATCGATTAAAATATCTTACGTGGAAAGGGTAGATGACATTCTTAAAATGATACCCTCTACATTATAAAAATTTAACAAGGACAATCAATGACGGAGATCACATCATGATAAATATATTTACATTTCAATCGGTTTTATATTTAGACCTTTAATCGTGCCATTTCTAAACAAATCCTGATATAACATTTATCATTATAAGAAAGATATCTACTGCGTCCTTATAAAACAGTTCCTCTTAAGATAGCACAAAATTTCCTTATGTTTCAGAAGATGATAAGAGTAAACCGTCTAAAAACAATAAGTACAACACTTGACCAAAATATGCACTTTAAAATTCTTATGAAAATAAAAATGTTAAAGTCTAAGCGTGATTCTAACTCATGACGACACGGAAAGTTATTTTGTTCATTTGAAACAGAATAATGTGTCAATAATGATCATCCCTAATAATGAATTGGAACATTTGGACACTGAAAATTTTTCCTTGTAAGAACATTGACTTCTTTACAAATACCAAACTTAATAAATTATTCATACATGTACATAGAGGATACCGTACATGAAAATTGCTATTACCTTTTGCAAAGGTAGTGCTTTCTTTTTAAACGATAATTCCATACTCAATTTACTACAATTGCATGGAATCAGAAAAAAAAGTCGAGTATCATTTTTCATAGTTTGTCGTTATAAAAGTTGCAGTGATAGAAAAAAGACCGTGCAAGTATGTAAAATAGTTATGACATTCATTCACCTAATACTGTTCCGCTATCTATAAAGTTTAGACTGAATAGAATATCAAGATAAATACAAGTTAAAAGAGTACAAGATTGATACCAAACTTATCCTAGCCGATCCATTATCATATTTGTTGCAAAAAAATGTTTTAGAAAAAAAATTAAGATAAAATGAGGTCAAAATAGGTTTTTCCGTGTTCTAAAAAGTCCATTCCGCATTAATGACCTGATGAGATAAAATGGATATTGTGGATTGAATAGAATGAATGTAATAATGAATGTACACATGCAAAAGTGGCTCGCATGAATCTCATATGAAATTCCCATGAATTTCATCTGAATTCTTCGAATGAGAAAGAGACGAAAAGTAACACGCAAGTTTTTCCTGCAAAAACGTCATCGATTTTGACTTGATTTTCATACGAATATCATACGATTAAAATTTCACATGATATTCATGCAAAAATGTATATCCAATGTTTTTTTTTGTTCCATGCAAATATCATGCGAATTAAAAAATTCATACAAAATATTGCGGAGGTTAGTTTAATAATTTTGAAATCTTCTATGATCTCTTTTTATCTAAATTTAGGAATATGATCTGTTATTCACACTCGAGAAATATGGAAGGATCTTTTCTTCTCTTCTATGGATTTTTATCTTAAGAACTTGAGAGGAAACAAGCTTATGTAATAAACGGTCTTCAAGCTTTGGATTGGCTCGTAAAATATCAGTACATTTAGTACTGTGATTTATTCTGACTTTTTATACAGCCAACAGGCGTGTCCTCATGTTCACACTTCCATCTAAATAGTACCAACCCCATATCTGTGTAGGGATGTTTTTGTCATGCTTCAATAAAAAAGACATCAGATATTTTATTACATAAGCCTATAAAATTACGCTAAAGAAGGTAAGGGCTATAAGGTGTTTCTGATCATCATCAAGCTACACTTCATCTTTATCATGCAATTACAGTCATTTCATGCATATCTTTTACAATTTTATGCTATGCTATGGTATGCGATTTTAATGATATGCTATGAGATTTCAATGCAATGCTATGAGATGTGTATGCTATGCTATGATAAATTGAAATGATTGGCTTAATGATATGGTATGGTATGCTATGGTATGCTATGAGATTTGAACAAAAATGCCTCAATACACAGAAGAGTTCCAAACATTACGATGCAAAATGATAAGAAGCCAAAGTTTACCACTAATCTGCAATGTGAACATTTATTTGTTTTAATAAAAGAATTAAAAACCAAGTTAAAATCATGATGTATGCTATGCAATGGTATGATATGACGAATGAGATTCTATGAGATTGTATTCAATGCTATGAGATTCAAATGCTATGGTATGATATTTCAATGCTATGCTATGAGATTTCAATGCTATGCTATGCTATGCTATGGTGTATGTTGTAAAAGATATGCTTGAACTGACTCTAATTGTAAAGGAATTCTTATATATTCTGCAAAAATTTCGAATGATGTGGGGTTTTTTTTATCCAGCAGTGATCTTCCGATAATAATAAAATTTCAGGTTTCTTACCTCTCTGTACATGTAGCCATACTCAAGTCTCGTTCATGTTGACGTCACATATTGCGTATACGAGGGTTGTTCGGAAATTATTGAGACATTTACTCTTACTCCCTTGGCAAAAATATAAATCATTGAAATTTCACCAGAAGGTAAACCTGGATACCATTTTTTAACTTGAAAAATTTGAAGTTAATGACATCATTTGTTCATTCCTGGTACATGTAAGCTAACAAACTTGCCTACATCCATTGACCTGGTGCAACCGCAAACTCATCGCAAAGTCATTTTAACGTTTCTCCTTGCTCCTATGTTTTAAACGCCTTAATATAAACGGAAAACATGAACTATTTATCATTATTCATCTTTTCTTTTTTTCAAAATTGTAACAGTTACATTTTCTCTCTATTCTCGATTTTTTGTGAAAAAAATCGATTTATTTCTTACTAAAAGTCAACTTACTGTGAAACGTCTCTAGCATTCATTCTGTATATATATATATATATATATAGAGAGAGAGAGAGAGAGAGAGAGAGAGAGAGAGAGAGAGAGAGAGAGAGAGAGAGAGATTAGACCTGTTGAAATCAGTTTGAGTGCAAAAAATACTTGATATTTAGCCCCTTTGTTTTAATTCTAGTTAAGCTATCAGTCAATAGACCCCTATTAACTGAAACTAGAATATGTTATAGAATTGTTTTATTTGTGATTTTTATAACACTTGTCAATTAGACATGTCTGACCAAAATTGCTTTCATTGTATTAGTATTTCAAATGTATATTTCTTTTTCGTCAGAAAACTGCTTATCATAAAGAATAAAAATGTTATATGACAACATAATAAAAACATTACCCAGCAATGTTTGCAAAACGTTTTTAAAACATATAAATAATCAACGGTTTTTCTTTTCTCTTCAAAATGCTAAAGATTGACCTACCTCAGTTATTCATGCTACGAACAAAATAAAAGTTAAGCAATAATCACAATATAGTATATTTGAATATCATTAATTAAAAAACCCATATTAATTAATTTCATATTTATACTGTTTGCTGTACTTTTTTAATTTAAATATTAAAAAGACAGAGCATAATAAACATGCAATTTGATTAAACATCATTAAATATCTATGGAAAACATATGAAAATACTTAAGAGTGCATGGCATTGGGTTTTCCCTTACAATGTGTTTATTGCAAGTTAATGGAATGTCACAACGGGATGCCATCGCCAGGGTGAAAGCAGCCGATCCCAGTTTTGCAGTTTCCGCGCGAAATGTTATCTAAGTGGGTCAGAATTTTTGAAAAACCCACGCCATTATACAAAGAACAAGGATATAGAATGGGGGACACTTTCGATTAATGTAGATATTTTTTATCTTTCAATGGAGAATAATAGCTTGGGTAGTGTGCACATGTACATATAACTGCTTTGCGCTAAGCTGTATATCTGTATTCTGCTTGTGCCATTTGTATACATATTAGCAATATGCAAATCATTTGTGGTAATTCCATTACCAGGTTGTTTTCAACTTTTAAAAAGAATCATTATATTTTACAGTTAACTAGGGGCTGCTCCCAAAGCTTGACTACGGTGGACATGTACCATTCTAAAGTGAGAAGATTAGTTTCTTTGTGTTGATGTTAGTCGAACATATGCCGTTCCTGGAGTATCAAGTATAGACCAGTGTAGGTATTTGAAAATTTCCCCCAGTAATTTATGTGTATTTTTATATAAATTGTTGATCGAACTTGCTAAATGCATCAAAGGAGAAACAATTTAATGATTCAATTCCACTGATCAGATGTTTTATTGTTTTTCTTTCAGGGCTAAGAAATTAAATTAAACACATATGTTACGACCATAACAATCGGAATTTGTGAAAACTGTCCAGACAATTGTGAAACTGTGACCATTGGGATGATATGAACTTTCGATATCTAACGACTGTGGATTATAATGTGGATTTATATCGTTCATTTTGTGTGAAGTATAGTTCCGTGATAATACATTTGGAAAATTTGTATGAAAATGTTTAATAATCAACGTCTTTAGTATTTAAAACTCTTGTATTAAAAACTTTAGGATATTAAAGCAGAGAGTTTCATAAAGATTTGAAAATGATTCTAAAAACTTTCTCTAAATGATGACAAATAATGTTTAGAAAATGTTCTTTCAAACGTTTCGTAAACATTTCTTTGAAATGGTTTTAGAAAATGTTATTATAACGTAACAAAATCCACACAGATTTACGTTGTAATAACGTTTTAAAAATGTTTTGGTAACATTTCTACAACGTTTTTAAAACGTTTGAAGACGTTGCTGTGTTACACATGTAACTGGGATCATGTTGGCCTACATGAATAAATTATGTTCATTTTATCAATGAATATATCATGGTGAATCCATATGTAGGAGTATACATATGCAGTTTGAAAATGTTCATAGCATTACGTTCTTTTTCCTACAGGGGTGTTCTAAGATTTAAATCAATAATACAAAGACAGAAGAATTAATTAATGCTGCTCCAATATATGTTGTATAGCAAGATGGCAATACCAGTAACAGATATCACTTGGGAAATCATGCACAACGAACTGTCCATAATACCATGTAAGTATTTATTAGATGAATTGTCATGTGTCTGAATATTAATAAAGTTTGTAATTATATAAGACGAAACACAGATGAACATATTTGATAAAAGATGTTGGACTTACCTCTTGATCTCATTTGCTTTTGATTGATAAACCATACTGTCAGTTATTTTAATACAGAGATACAATAAAATAGTTCTTTTCTTCATCTGAGCAGATGTGCATTAAACTTTTGCTTTAAGCTGTTATACATGTACTTGATACTTTTGTTTGTTCTATTTAATTTGTATTAATTATATTTTGTCTTGCCTATACACAAGGTTTACAAATATCTCTAAAAATGGAGAGGGATTAAGAGACATGCTACAGAAAAAGGAAGGGTAAAGGCACATGATACAGACACTGGAGTGATACACCAATATAAGTCCATTAACATTAGTACACACTGAAACTCGAGACCACAGGCCTGAATCCTTCTGAAATATACTGACAGCTCTGTGCAATCTCACTTAGAATCATGGAAAACTTTTATCACAATGTGAAGAATCTTAATAAATTTTCATTGTCTAGCATATTTGAATATAGCTGTATATTTAACTATATGAAATTCACTAACTTCATTCGACAGGTTTGGTACATGCGAACTCTTCAATTGTACTTATAAAAGTGGGTATGAAAGACTATTGTAAAGGCAAAGTTTAACATGTTACATGAACAAAGATATAAAAAAGTATTAAATACATGTACATTTTGATAAATTGTAAACTTTATTCTAATTTTTGATTTATACATTTATTAGATCCAGCACATGCAGAAATTGGTTTATTACCTTAATGTCAAATTTTGTAAAAATTGTTTGGGAAAAAACTACTATGTCAGCATATGGATGAAAGAGTGTTTGAAAAGTGTCTTGGATTGATTTGTCATAATTTATTTTTCATATGAAAACCATGCAATTTCCATGTAAATTTCGCATAAACTTTATATGAATTTGACACACATATCTAATTGCGGTAAAAACATGCGAAAAATAATTTGCATGAAAATTGTACAATTTTCATGCGAATATCATGCAAACATATCCGCATGATATTGGCATGATAAACGTTTCGTATGATTTTCGCATGAATTTCGCATGAGAAAGAGACAAAAGTAATAACATGCGAGCCACTTTTCCCTGTATAGAATGTACAGAATACTGGGTACATGATATGATAGAGGTTCAGTTGTAAAATTAATAGTGGATATCATCACTGTACAATGCAAATACTCTGGTAAGTTTGAATTGTAACATCTCCGTAATTCATTCTATCCGGTGAGATGTTATATTCATTTTAAACAGGTTGTAATCAGCAGGATGTTTCTAAGATTTATTACAATATATAGTTTTAGCTTACCTGAGCTGAAAACTCAAGTGAACTTTTCTGATCACATTTTGTCTGTCGTCCGTCTGTTAGTCTGTCTGTCCGTCTGTAAACTTTTCACATTTTCGACGTTCATTCAAACTTTGCACAAAGCATTATTGGGTGAAGGGGATTCAAGTTTGTTAAAATGAAGGGCCACGCCATATTTTAATGGGGGATCATTAAGACTTAAAGAATATTTTTGGGTATGTTTCAAAAATGTTCTCATAAAGTTCAAAAGTTACATAAAACCGGTAATTTGTGTGGAATAGGTAGTGTAGATTCAAATTTGTTCAAATCATGATCCCCGTACATTCAGTACCATTGCTAGTCAGTGTAAATTATACGGTTACCTACAGAGCGCGGTAGAATAATTGCAAGTACAGTACAGCTGATAACAGTATGTGTACCAGGCAGTGACATAATAAATGTACAAACGGGTACAATACGGTTTCGTGAAAGTCAGTTGTAACATGTGCCGAACGTAGAAATCTAAAATTAGTCCAAGGCGACTTTACCCAATTCTAAATATAGCAACACTTACAAAAGACACCAGTCAAAACGAATAACGTTTACACATTTAATATATTACATAAATCACAAAACACACAAACGATAAACAAATACAGAATCAATTAATCATAACAAAGTTTCATATTTACTTAGCTGATTGATTGGCGACGGAGATGACGGGACAGTGAAGTTTAACGGGACGGTACGAGCACACGGACGAATCACATTACACAGAAAGATCACACGGATCACAGTTCACGTCTAACCTCGCAGACGACACTACACATCCTGTCGCGCGCTATGACGTCACACACATAAACATATACAAAAAACAGCTGATTATCATAACACAGTGAAGCTAACTATGTTATAATGAATTTTTAGATGTAATAGATGTAGATGATGCAATCTTTTGGTTAAGTTGTGGGAATTTCGGATACTGTTGGATATCATTGAGGAAGTTTTAAGAATCACGTTGTTATCAAATTCATTAATCTTCAAAGCTGTGAGTGATACTTGGAAACGATATTGTATGTCCTATTATCATTTTTGTTTTAATATATGTTTCCACGCTTGAAAAAGGATTATGTTCAAATTTTATCGACTTCCCTGTGAATATATCAAAACATATAACAACAACTATTGAAAACCTCGTGTCAAGATGATTATCTATCGACTTCCCTGTAAATATATCAAAACATATAACAACAACTATCGAAAACCTCGTGTCAAGATGATTATCTATTATTTCCTTATTTCATAAATGCAATAATAACATTTATATTCAACTGAATGTAGCCAGCCACAAATATGAACGGACTATTTTTAATTATATGTCTTTTGAAAGCTTATCATGCCTATGGTATGTAAAATATTTTATTTACTTTCTTTATATGATAAATGTTACATTGCAAAAGTTAAGAGTTCTTGAAATGATGGTGAAATATTTTGAAATTATAAAACCAGATATACAAAATTAGGGTAAAAGGGTTGTTCTTTAAAGTTTTAATAGTGGTTAACTACAGAGGTAAAAAAAATATCGTAGAGAAAATATGTTTATTATTACTTTGAAAATCTCTCGAGTTTCTTTACTTTTATATGTTTGTCTATTAGATATTATATAAGGTATATATATACAATTTTCATTGTTTTATACATATGCTATTTAATGTTTTGATGATAAGAATAGACACGTTATTCCAGAAGACGGAAAGGTTTACGTACAAAGCGTTTATACATTTTCTAAGTAATTAAAACTTGCAAATTATGTCTTTGGAGAAACAATAAACAATTCCTAAAACGTTTAATTGTGTTGTTGTGGACGGATTGTGAAATTTATATTGTTACGGAAGCATATGTTGTCAAAATTTCTGTTTGAAAAACAAACTGTGAATGACATGTTTAAATGGTATGATCATGTATTTGTATTAATTGCTTATTGAAAATATACCATACTTAGATATTTTAATAAGTTGATTAACAGAGTTGACTTTGACCTATATGTGTAATGATATTGAAGACAAAATATCCTGTCGACCTAGAGATATACATTGAATGACACTGAAAAGAAAATTATGACTATGTCTCTAGATACTGTCGATTTAAACAATTTTAAGTATACCTAATTGAAATTGTCATTGATGTATGAACAAGATTTAAGAATTTGATGGATAATCTGGCTTATTAGAGATGTTACAATAACCAAAGCACAATCGAAAAACAAATTAGTTTATATCACCTTATTGTGTATCTTTGTTTGTTCATCCTTAAGGATTACGTTTACTCAGAATGAAAAACAATTCCACTTATGATAATGAAAACCATCTATTGTGTGTTATAAGCTTTTCATTGTAGTCTTCTTTTTCACTTTCAAAAAGTAGGTCAATGACCTACTTTTTGAGTTAATGGCCATCGAATATTCTTTGAAAATTTAAGAAAAATCCCAACACTGGATGAAACAACCAGTTTCAGCAAAACTAAAACTATATGGAAATCTTGCTGAAACTTGAAGTTGAAGTTTCCTGTATAGTTTCCGCAATGCGGAAATCATTATACCGATTCAGCAAGTATCCGTTAGGTTTCAGTCAGCAAAGACTTTAGTCAAAAACTCCTTATGGTTTCCGCAATGCGGAAACCAAAATTGAAATGTATGAAAAGTGGTGTAAATTATTATGGAATTATCAATCAGTTTCAGCACATTTCCGCTAGGTTTCAGGATGCTGAAACTTTAAGTTAAGATTCCAAATAGTTTGCGCACAGCTGAAACCATTACTAAAATTATTTGAGTTTTGATACTTATATCAATAATTTTAACAGGTTTAAGTTTAATTCTAGCCTCATGATCATGAATCCGTACATGCTTATATGTACAGTAAGTAGGTCTCAGCGTGACTGAAACTGTATGTATACATGTAACTATCTTTAAATGTGGAAAAAAGGCAATTAACAAATTTACTAAGTAACTGATTTTAAATTAAACGAACAACTGATGTCTCTCTTGTTAAATAATCAAATCATTAATCTTAGGTACTGGGGCACGTGTATACATGTGTATACATTCTTTGTCTAGGTGACCTCCTATTTGTGATTTTCCTTTATATTCTGTGTTTTTCTGTCAGGAGTGAACAATGTTACATAACATATACACAGTACTAAGCATGAGTTTACACTTGTAGCCCGGCAGGAATTTGGTTTTTCAATTTGTGTGTATCTCAGTTAGTAAAATTAATTAGTTACTTTAATTAATGATTAATTAGTAAAAAGGAAAAACTCTAGGTGTATATAGCATATAGCATGTATATATGATGAAATATTTACTTACACTCATTTAATTATAAGAGCTAGCAATATACCTATTTTGTTAGACTCCTTAAATCCTTTATCACTTTAATTAATAAATTAATGAATCTAAGTGTACTAATTAAGCAAACAAATTAAGGTAAAGTCATTGTAAATGCAAAATTATTACAAACATTACCAAAAAATCGTACAACCTGAACTTTAGAGTTCAAATCCCACGCCAATACATGTACACAGAAAAAACCATTTTAAGTCTTTTAATATATGATATTAAGTAAAAACCACTTGGGGTATAATTCTGATCTTGTTTATTTAGAATACATGCATTTTAGACTTTACTATGTGTGACTGTGTCTTGATTCGTGCATTTCTATACTTTGCATTTACATTATGTACTGTAAACACAAATATGGATCCATGTATATGAAACATGTAGACTACATGTTTCTGTAGTAAGATATAATAAGCATTAACTTCAGTTACGTTATATTACAAAATCAGTTTAAAGTTGAATCCAGCACTAGTCATGTGGTGCAGGTGATTTCAATCCCAGTTTTTTTTAATTTGATGATACATTCGATTACATATGATGTAGAAAGTATACCAAATAATTAAGTAACTATTATTGCAAATATATTCAGTTATTGACAAAATATTTAAAAGTTTATATATCAGTCACATATTGTGTGAAGTCACACACGTCCTACTTCCCGGCTTGTTCAGTGTTTAATGCTTTTGTATTTTATGAATATTTTCTTTAACGTTCTGTTCATCGTGATCAAGCAGTGGACATGTGTAAAAAAAATTTACATCCGTAAAATAATTGTCATCAATTCATATCGTAGTTGTAAATTGACCGTACGGGTAAACCCCGTTAACCAGCCTACCGTCTAGACCACCGTTAATTGATGGGCATTTAATTAAACTTGTGATTCTTGTTCAAGTGGAAACTGCTCTGTGTTTAACATAATATTTTCACACCTCTAAATTTTGAATAAGACAATGACTGTGCTCATAATCGCGGTGAAAATTGGACAAGTTAAGATTACGTTGACAGTAAACTATATGGCTCTATCATTTAGTTTGGCAAAATCATGTGTACATATAATAAAGTTGTAGACAAAATCTGAAACATATTTCACAACAAAATTAGTTTAATTACAACGTTAAGCCATTTGTAAACAAACGGTCGGTCATTTTTTTTTGTTTATCACGTGTTATAATTGTAACAAAAAAAAAAAACCCAATAAATTTTCGTACTTAATCAAAAAATACTGACTCCAACAGTTCATATTTAAAATAAATATATGTAAAAAATATTATATTCAGTAAAAAATGATAATTTTGATTAAACATTATGCATTTTAAACTATCCCATGGTGCACGTCTCCAAGATTTAGCGGGTTCTGATTTGCAAGTATTGGCGCACTTTATAATTCTGAGCGAAGGTTAAAATGGACAAGAAGATGCTGTAGTAAAATGGAGAATTGAGAAACATGTATAGCCTCTACAACAAGGAGATAATACAGGAACGAGGAACTGATATCAAGGTAACTTAATTTACAATATAGATACTCCCGATAACATTTTCAAAGCTCTTAGTTATCTCTCATTTGCAAACGAGATCTCGCGCCATCAAAATGGCGTCATTTGTTCAAACTTGGTTCGACATTTTATTCCCACATCTCTTTAACATATACGTTTTGACCAAATCATTAACAAAGTTTATATGAATGATTCTCAAGATAGAGTTTGTTAGAATATCCAGGGACGTATCTAAGTCACTAAAATATCTGGATGCTTGGTAAACAAGACGAACAATGAATATTATTCCCACATTACACAATTTACAAACTCTAAATGTAACATAAGTATTTAAAAAAATATTTTTATTATTAAATCCGGAAAATGAAATCTTTCACGATTTTCTTTTTTCAGCAGACACCATACAAAGTCAATGTTTCCGGTGATTAGTTGCATCCTCTCTTCGGTGAATGACCAGCTGGACGATGTGAACGCAAGGAAATTGATTATTTCCACCCTTAAGTTATACACGTGTTAGATTTTTAATAATTTTAGTGTAGTAATTCGGGGGAAATTAAGGTCGAGGTTCTGGGAAAGGAGGTTGTGTGTGTGTGTGGGGGGGAGGGGGGGAGGGTGGAACACATTCTTCTTCCATTGTTCAACAAACAATTATTGAATCCAAATGAAAATAACCTAGTTTCAAACATAAAAGAAGAAGAAATTTAATGCTACCACTGTTCAGAACTACCAAGTGTGATCTTATGTGAGTGCTTCACGAGCCTGAAGAATGCTCGAAAATCCACCAGAAAGGCCTATTTCCATAAACTACAGCTCAGGTTACATCAACAACAGCCAAGAACACTCCTTATTCATTCTAATGGACACATCTCTACGACCTGATTAAATCTCTGCAGAACAAAGACTTGGTAGCTGTAAACCTATAAACTATAAAAGAACTTTTTATATAATAAAGTACCAGTAAATTGTAATGTTTGTCTGTAAGCTAAAATCTAAGAAAATCACATGGTTTTGAGTTATATTATCAAATGATTGATTATACCTTGATATTAACTTTCATTTTCTTAAATAATTTGTTATATTTGCAAGTATTGTATAAATATTAGACTCCAGGTAACATGTATCCACTCATCTCCCAGTTGATAATATACATGCAGTGTTAATGATGTTGTTGATACTTAGTAGTTGATTCATATACATGTTTACAATCCAAACACAACCCCAAATGTTAATTTTTATTTTACCGGTATGATGTGTACTTTTTAAATGTACCCAATTTATTACAACTTTTGTATAACAAAATTACTTGAACTGACAGTTGTTTACAATAGCATTTTCATGTGGTTTTTTTTTATCTGTGTTATGTAACTAATATTGGAATTAGCTTTTATATCATAAGTAAAATAAAAATTAATAGCATTCCAACGGACCGCAAGCTTTGCTTATATTTCACTCTGGGTCATCTCTTAAATACTGAAAGGTTTATGACAATCAAATCTGATCAGTTGGTACATCATTGGGGAAAATAAGAAGTTCACTTTGGACTTTCTGGAATATCTAATAATATGCTGTCAAATCATGTTCTAATGTAAGACAATGTAAGACAATATATTATATAAATACCGGCAACAAAGAAAAGATTTGTCCCAATTCGAAAGTAGGTCACTTTAGCCTCATTTTGGAATTTATGGATATACATATTCAAATCATATCTGGGTCATACCTCTGTAGTCAATTACTATCTTGTAGTGTATGTTTTTCACAAAAGATGGACACTTTGTTTTTTTGTTGTGCAATTTTATCATTTTTTAAATAATAGTCCCTCATAAGGGAATTTCCATTCGAATGTTTCTCCATTATTGTATTTTGGCTGCATTTTATTTATTATTGAAAACATTTTAAGTTTTGGAACTGTTTGAATTTGTGTTGTTTTTACATGTATTCGAAACCATGCTAAGTTTTTGTGGAAGCAAAAAAATAAAATTTCAGTAAGTTTCAGTTGCGGAAACCATGAGTAAACAATATGTATCCAAACGGTTTATGGGAGTAAAATCTATTCAGAAACTTCAAGTTTCAGTAATTTTCAGTTGCGGAAACCCTTTGTATACAATATGTATCCCAATCGTATATGGAGGTTGAAACTATGCAGAAACTTCAAGTTTCGGTAAGTTTCCGTTGCGGAAACCATTTGGATTCGTAGACAGCCTAAGATTCAGCACTGCTTGAAGTTTCCGTGCTGAAACCTGTCGGAAACTTAAAGTAACTTTAAGTTTCCGCAAAGTTTCCAAATGGTTTCCACAGCGCTGAAACCAGATAGTTCATCCAATGCAAAAAAAAATACACTTTGATTGAGATTTTCTTAATTGTGAAATTAATACAAATGGCTATACTCTTTTAAAAAATTTGAACTGCTGATAATACTAAAGCATTTTTAGTATTTAACTAATTATATCGACCTTATTTTGCCGGCCAAAAAAAATATATGAGGTCAACGGTCAAATTTTTGAGATATGGTGTCTTTTATCGTTTTTAAGCATTTTTCAAGATATTTGTAGTGTGTGCCATACCTTTATCTAAATGAAAAAGTGAGGTAAAACCAACAGAAAATATGCAAAGTTATGTTGACTAACAAATAAAATGTTAATTTTCAATATTGTAGTACTGCCAAAAATATTTCAGTGAAAAACAAATTTTGAAAAACTTAATTCAAATTTCCTCTGTTTTAATAAAAGTCCAATTTTGTTTGAGCCTAATTCCTTAATATAGTAAAACTATCGAATGTTAGGTCAATAATATTTCATTTCAATAATACTTTATGTGTTTAGAACAAAAATTTTACTCGTGGCATTGTACTTTATAACAATCCGACTTTGAGAACTCAAACCCTGATTAAACAACGTCCTTAATGCACGAATTTGAAATCTTTTGCATAAGTATATAATTCATATCTTCACAGAAAACCTTGCCCTCAACAAACCGGCAAATATGCAGCACCAATATAAACCAGGTGACAACAGGTACGACGCCTGCAATGCTGTAGATGGACAAAAATCAGACCTGAGCTTTAGTGGAGGTCAATGTTCTTCATCAGTTGCTAGCAAACAAACCGCCACTTGGTTGGTGAATCTTACCAGCATATACAACATTCATCACATAAGAATCTACTTCTTAACGAGAAATGATAGATGGGGTATGGTTATGTTTAATTGTTGCCTTCTGATAACATATATCAAACTGTACTTGTTGGTAAGCTTACGATACATAATGTTTTAGAGGTTAAGTATGACTTCTTACATGTATTAGAATACACCATCTCTGCCAAAAAGTCAACCTTCACTGAGTCACAGATAAGTGTCGGTGTACAAAATAGAATAAAGCAAAAATGCACTATGAAATCATAATTGTTTTTTCAATGTCCTCTAATGCAGAACATATCTTTTTCAATCTCTAAATTTGTTATGTGCTTCTTTTTTGTATCTTTTTAGTGTTCATTGTTTGAGCTTAATTGCTCATATCAATCACCTAATTCGTACATTATATTGATATCTATTTTGTAATTCACTCACTTTTATATCAAACTAGATGTGTATATATTATTGAACTTTTCACAGGCTCTTACTTCGCTCCACATTTTTTGGGATTCTCCGTGTATGTTTCTAATACAACTAGCAGATCTGAAGGATTGTTGTGTTTTAAGGACAGCAACTTTACACTTAATACCATACCTGCTGTCTTCACTACAATCTGTCCTGTGCATGGACAGTATGTCATATACTACAACGAGCGACTACCGGAAGTAACTTATCCTAAAGAGTACTCAAAATATGCTGAAATTAATTTGTGTGAAGTAGAAGTTTATGGTGTGTAATTACTTTGAAAGTTACTTTTGTAACCTATTGCGATCTTTTGCTGATTGTTGTTGTCCATCTCTGCTAAATACCAACTTTAACCGTTTCTCTGAAATACTTCCTAAGCCAATTTTGACTACATTTGATGTGTAGCTTTTCTATAAGATATATATTTGCATATAAAAATGAGAATTCGCAATATTCAATGGTAGAGAGGGGTTAATATGCTGTTCATAATACATGATGTTGCATTTGAAATTATTCTTTTTTGTATCAGATATCTTGTAGAGAAACATGTATTTGGTTGTAACTAACAACGCAAATACGATCTAGGTAATGCAAGGCTAGTTTGTTATCAGAATCACGATCAGACTTAAACAATACTTAAGATAAACAACGAATAAATTTGAATACTAAAATATATTTACATGTAACGTGCATCAGAATGAAATACATATTACTCTTGTTTTGATATCGATGTAAAAATACCATATTTTAAGGAGATATCATAAATAAATAAATATTTTAAATAAGAGCCCAAAGATTTTGTCGCAATGCATGAAAGGGCATCAATTTGCAAACGTTGAATTGGTTATTAATATTACAATGTGGATCCAACATTTTCAAAAAATCGGTTTAAATTCTTCATTGCTTCATTTATGTAGGATGCCTTGCACCTGGATTTTACGGATCAAACTGCACCATTCCCTGTCCAGATGTTAACTGTCAGTACTGTCATATAGAGACGGGCACCTGTGTGGGCTGTAAACCTGGATATAAAGGACGCCAGTGTGAATTAGGCAATTTCTATATAATTCATAATTATTATTACTTTCTTCCTATTTAAAATCGGTTTGATTGAAAAAACAAACCTTTAAAACTATTTCAGAGTAAGTCGGTTCATGATATTTAAAAAATAGTCATGTTCAGAATGTTACAATGTTTCCTTTATTCTTTTAGTAAAACATTATATATATATATATATATATATATATATATATATATATATATATATATATATATATATATGTTTCTTTTTCGTCATTTTTCCCTATTTTTTCTTTTGAAAGATTTGTTTTCCCTTTAATAATCAGTAAATCTTTTTTTCTATGAAAATGGATGTTAAAAACAACGAATACACAACAAGCTGTCAATATCATATGACTGCGCCAATTAGAAAAGGGACCTTATGGCATTTTGTATAATACAGAGAAATAACGTCATAAAGATATGACGTTACGTAAAGAAAAATATCGTCTGAAAGCACAAAACAGCGCGCGGTAACTTGTTAAATTACTTTATGAAAACGTGTTTTAATGCTGAAACGTATTTAATAGCAAGACCCCAAATATCTTTATTAATGAAATGAATATATTTTTATTTTTATATTTTTACTCATAAATCACAACTGAATGTTTAATTTCCGGGCTTGTTTAATACGAGTAAAAGGCAACTTATGATTATCATCAAATGACTTGTATTGGTAAGAGAAATATGATTAAAAACTTACATTCCATGGATTAATTTGAGGGACTGAATCTGATATTTGAATGAGTATAACATATTAAGTTTTTATGACCACGTCGGAAAACAAGAAAGATAATCCACTTGTGTAGAAAATAAGAAAATATCATGAAGCTCCGCACGGGGAAATTGATACCAAATACGATGTTTTTTTTATCATTATATGTTTTCAATATTAATGAGTGTTATTTTGATGTAATTGAAGAAATACCTTTTAATGAATTACTATTAAAAATATGCGTTTAATCTATAGTTTGATATTACATGTAAATTCAGTCGTTTTTCAATTAATATACCTTGACATAATTATTCTAAATTGCAAGCCTTTTGGTAATTTCATCTTGTAAATTTGTTGATTTTTTTAAATTCAGAATAATAAATAAAAATTGAATTTTATAAATTAATTATAGTACTAAGTTTTTAGTATAAATAACTAGATGCTGTCATTAGACAGAAATACCCGCACCAAGTGTTTGCCTATAAATAACACTCTATTGTACCAGTTTTAGTCAAAAAGAAGGCCACATGCAATTTCCGGTACTTTTTAAAAATTATAATTTTAATAAATGATAAGTTCACATCCCATAATACACATATTGCCTTTATGTACAATTTGGGGTTGAACTGTTTGCATGTGAATTTTAAATTAATCAATAATCTAAACATTTCATGTCCTAGAAAGTATGGTCTATATAATTATTACAAACAAAATAAAATTATGCCCCCCTTAACGCTGTAACCCATTGCACTATGCTGTTAGGTAACATTATTTTGGGGGAAAATATTATATTCTATACTTTATTTGTTTCGTTCAATAAGGAGTACATCACAATATGTGGGTGTCCCATACCACCTTAAGGCTGAAAATTGTGATTTACGTGGTTAATTACCTAATATAATTGTGCATGGGGTTTTTAAAGAATAAAGTTATGAAAATACATGCAATATGTTACACTTAAATGCTCTTTGTCTGAAGTTACGTACACAACACAGGTCTACAGGCTGCATTAGCAGGTACTAGTTTCACCCAGCTCTTTGTTTAGATGGGTTTCACGTGGTGTACATGCATATGTTTTTTGATATGCAGAATAGGATTAATTAACACGAATAAACGTTTCTTTTGTGGTGATCAGCTAAAGGAATTCGTATTGTGCTAATTGGATTATCATTATGATGTTGACCAATATAGGTAAGTATAAAACATGTAGAAGCGCAATATTATGAGACACCGGTATACAAAACAGTTAAGTTTTACTTTCACTTTCTAGAATGTGATCTCCCTTTGCCAGCATACTGTGTCATCATCTTTATCTAAATAAGCTTATCTACAGTTTCTGTCATTTTAATTGCAGAATTTTTTTATTTTTTCATTTGTCAGACTTACACTATTGAGTTGACTCAATATTGACCCTATTTTTTATTAAATTTGGGTATTAAATATGATGTTTATATGAGTTATAATAGGGACGAAGGGGAAAGGGCCTTGACCGTTCCCCATCCACAGGATATGTGGATTAGATATACATTTCTAGTGAGAATGAAGGCATGCTGCAGCTTTTTTTCCCCATTATACCCCCTACCCCATCACCAGACACCAGTAATAGAAAAAGAGTTAATGACTAATTTTCTTTTATTTTAAATTGCTTATTCTTTTTTGTCAAGAGATATGTGGTATGTCAAGATTTATGACTCATGCAAATTTGTGCATTTTAATCCTGATTGTTAACATACATGTATAATTATATATAAATAAATACATGTGATATCATACTAGGGATCATGCAATCAATTGCAGAATTCCAATCGTTTATTTATAACTCATTTTGACTGATTAATTTGTTAATCATTTTGAAAATAAAGACATTTCTAAATACATGTATAACATATTATCAATAGATTGATTTTGTAACTATTTAGGGCCCCACTCTGCAGATGCCCTATAGTGATCATTCTGTCCAATTCTGCTGATCATGTCAAGATACATTTAAGACAAACTGGCCCCTGCCCCTTGGGTTATCCCCCATCCCCCGGAGTTGTTTTTAAACAATCCCCCTCCTCTGAAATAGGAAATGATAATACATTTTAATAACTGTTGAGATCCCCACCCCTAGACCATATTTATTCTTCCTCCTTGTGTCATTGCACATCAATTGGTACATGTATATAGGTTATGCCTCCTTTGAGATGCCCAGTGACTTTCCAGAGTTAGAACTAATCAAGTAATCTATCTTATTCATATGTAGTGTAATTAATTCCTAGTCCTAGCCCAATGTTGACCCTGCTTTGTTTTTTACAGCAAGCTCTAGGTTTTTGTTGACTGACCTTACAATTTCTACAATTACATATAACATTTTGTTTATCTTTAAGATTAAAAAGCAATTTCCAAAATCTCTTTATGTACATCTGACATCATACAGAAAAACAGAAAAAAGAAATGATTTTGCTACTGTAAAAATGTGAGAAGAGACTCTGAATCTCCCCACCCCCTCCCCCCGAAAACATGAATAGTTGAATATTTTTAAAATATCCCCAAAATCATCGAAATCCCCACTCCTAAACCATATATCTATATTTGTGTTTCTTGAACCATGACCATGTCAAGGCAAATCTTTTTGTGGTATTAGTTGGTCATGGCCTCTGGAGGTCACCTTAACCCCACCCCACCCTCCCAATATCAGAAGTGATCAAATAACTTGAAAAAAATGCTTGTGATCCCCACCCCTAAAGCATAATTTTATATATTCTTCCTCCTTATGCATCTTATGGTACGTTATTTCAATCACAAGAGATAAGAGGAGGTCCAGGAGTAAGGTTTTTTTATGGGACGGGACATCATTTTGCAGATAGTATTGACCCTCAGAATCAAATTTATATTTCTAAAACCTTATTGCATATCTATGGCTCAGCCCCTGTTATATTCCTATAGATGATGTGACTATCATTAAATCATGAGAGGAGTTCTGGGAAGTAGGTTTTTTTTAGGAGTGATAAACGTCAGTTTTCTGCTACTATTTGACTCCTTGGATGAACTTTAAATTTTTAAAACCTTATTGCACACCTATAGGACAGCCCCTATCATATCTCAAGAGATGACATAGCTACTGCATAAATTGTAAGAAGAGTTCTGGGAACCATATTTTTTTTGCAAAAAAATGTCATTTTTTTATGACCACAGACCCACGTGATAAAAACAAAAATTCTGAAACATGACTACACATCACCCCGAATCATATTCTAGAAGATCATTTGGCTACTGCAAAAAGAAATTGACGTTTTTTGAAACCAGACTTTTTGTTTAAAATCGTCATTTTTCAGCCATTTAATGACCCCCAGGACAAAATTGAAATTTCCGAAACCTTATTGCGCATCTATAAGACACCCCAAAACATATTCCAAGAGATGATTTGTCTACTGTTGAAAATGTAAAAGGAGTTCGAGGAAGAAGGTTTCTTGTCAAAAAACGTCATTTTTACCAATTATATGACCCCCAGGACTATCAGAGAATTTTTGAAACCTGTTTACAAAACAACATGACACCCCAAATCATACTCCAAGAGTTCAGTTTGCTGGTTTATAAGATGTAAGAGCAGTTTGAAAAAGTAAAACGTGACAGGCGGACGGACGGACGGACGGAACAGGGTAACAACAATATACCCGAACTTTCTTTAGAAAGTGCGGGTATCATAATATTTAAGTTTAGCTTCATCATTTTTCTTTTGTACTGTTACTCAAAATAAAAACATTTAGAAAAAGTTAATGGCATTTCTGTAGTATTTTTGAAAGAAAAAAAAGAAATAAGGCCGTCTATCATTCTAGACCATTTTCATTGCATACAGTTTTCATATGTAGATTAATTAGATATACTCTCTGAAAATTTAGAATGTTATACCTTATGTTTTTTTTTTTTACACTGGGTGGTCAACAAATTAAGCATCAGATCTATCTAAAAAGAACTATATATGATTAGAGACTAAAACGGCCTCTTAAAATGAACATCATCATTTTACTGTCAATCTTTGTTTTCTTTGTACAGATATACTTGTACAGTTTTTTTTTCCATTTCCATTCAAGTGTCATCAATTTAGAAATATGACATCATAAAGTTAACCTTTTCCCGCCATCTTCGCCATTTTAAAACTGTATTGATCTCCTTTAGAAGAGTAGGTCTTTATAAAAATATATAAAAATACCCAAATTTAAAAAGTAAAATATATAGATTTTTTCTGGACTAGATAATTATTTGTAGCTAAAACACTATCGACTACCGAACCCTCTTTAAACTACAAAATTTGGCGCATACAGATTTTAGGGCAAAGACATACATGTATGCAAGTTAACTTTACGATTGACATTTCATCATTGCAAATATTTCTCTGTGGTTGGTCAGGTATGTATTTAGGCACAGTTGCAGTATTATATATAGGAGCTTATAAAACAAAGTTCGGATCATTAAGATTTTTAAAAATATGAAATTAATCTTTTTTTCAACACTGGTTTTTGTGCTACAAAATTGTGAAGGATAGATAAACATGGACCATGAGTATTTAATCGGCTACCTTCTCTGTGTTATTAAAGTATGTTCAAACAGCGTACCGTTCATGTTTATTGTACGGTATTGTAATAAATAATAATAATCAAGCAGAGTTTTTTTTAAAGGTTAAAGTGTGAAATTAAGTTTTAAGAACCTATTTGTGCAGTGATCAAGGGACCTTATATTTCAATTACTAAATATGTAGGCTAGCGATGTACTGGCTTAGTCCTTGAATGAAATAGGGTACATGTATGTACATGTATATGTAATGAAGAAAAAACAATTAGAATGTTATAAACTGCTCAGTTTGTTTTATAATAGATGCATTCCAATTTTGAAGTAAACTATAGCTCTGATTAAACGTGAGACTATTTAACTTGTGTCTGATTTTATTTTCTAACGAAATCACATTTTAATTTACTGCTTCAGGAACTTGAATGAACATTTTGGCCTTGACAAAGATACCTTCAATGGGCTTCTTCAAAAACATTTAGAAAATGATACGAAAGAACGAAGTGGCTAGCTTCAGTACTTGTATTGAGAATTCAGTAAAAGAAATTTCGAGGTGGAGGGGGTAAACAAACCAAAGTCCACGATACCTTTGACTTTGCACAACATTTTCATTTTCACATCACATCTATTAAAATGGGCCCTCTTACCAGTATTCATTCAGCTACACTTTAATATTTCAGACAGTAAACTGTTGTCAGTAACTGTTTGAAGTTTTTGGTGCTCGCGAGTTCTATGATATTAAATATTCTTGCAATTTAACACAAAACAGAAACAAGTGCTCGCTTAAAATATGAAATCTACAATATCAGCAACGTTATAAATTGAATAAAACATAAAAAAAATAAAACTCAACCAGACTGCGAAGATTAAAATATGACAATAAACGCGGGATAAAAAGAAAAGAACGCTTCGATCCTGGACGAATTACATTTGATTTTGAAATTCAATGTGAATTATATATCATTCATATTTTGACTATATTAAGATATGTCTTTTTTAAAACTACAATTCTAATACAAACACATTTTCGAATTCATTGAAATGTTTTCGTGTCACGCATTGCCATGCTTATCTTTCAAGCTGCAGTGTCCCCGTTTAGTTTTGAAGGTGTCTACGCTAATTTTCAGACTCTCAAGATCCAAGTCAAGCTTGCGAAGATGATGATAATGATATTGTTGCTAACTATATTAGAACTTAGAGAACTTGGTGTATCTCTTACAGACACATATTAGAGCGAATGACCGGCGCGAATTGTCTCTCCCAGAGCGAAACGTCCAGCATTCTTACTAAGCTTGCTGTGTATTTTCATAAATTGGGGGGGGGGGGGGGGGGGGGACAACTGTAGCGAACACACTACTGCTTTGTGTTAAAATGGGACATTTCATTCAAACGACTTGTATATTCGTCTTCATTGTATACATGATTGAATTCACGTTTGTAATAGAGATAAGTGTACAGTCATGTAATAATGTAGTAAAGACCAGTTACTGTATAAATATAAAAATGAGGTTCAAATTAACACGGATAAAAAAGTTAAAGCAACATAGAACTAAGCAAACCTAAAGAATAAATCGAATCAAAGTAAAATATGATAAGTATTAATATTAAAACAAAGTGACATTCATTGGTAAATGTACAGAAGAATAAAAAGTTAAAGAAATATGAGAAAAAGAAACATCGACTTTTGGCGGAAATTTCCCTCATATAACATGCAATGTCAGGTGTACAATGTACATACATGTATATTGGTACCAATTATTTTTAAATGCCATGTACATTATACATGTACTTAATTATTTATACTGCATAATTTTAGAAGCATTTTTTGAACTGTAGTTTATAAAAGGAGTTCTTTACTAGAATAAGATATAATTCATTCCCAAAAAATGAAGGTATGTTAATATATCGCAGTTTGCGTGACAGTTTCATTTGCAATGTGCACGGATTATGTAGAGAAAAATATGTATTGCTATATGTATTGCTATACATGTATATGTATTTATTTTGTCTTAAGTGATTGAAAATAAAAGGATTTAGTAATGATATCAAGTTTTCAAAAGCAAAGATTATATAATGATTAATAAATAAAGCATTTAGGATCTATCCCTAACATACATAATAATGACGTTGAGGAAAGTATATCGTAACGTCGCATGGTTTTGAACGTCATAGCCAAAAACATCCATAACTTTAAATGGCAAATAAAGCTATTTATAGTTATTTGATGTTCCGGAAACTTCAGAACTTTAATCTTCAAATGCCAGTGTAAATCGAATTGTGAAAAAAACTGGCATAAGGTCCCTTTTCTCTTTGGCGCAATCATATGATACAAACAATATTAATTATATAAGCAGAAAAATTCCAGAAACGACATAACGATTCTTCTATGAATATTTATGTAATGTTTTTTGTCTTTTAAAACGTTAGTTCTTGGATATTTCAAAATATTGCAATTTTAATACAATTTCTATTTTTTTTTCATTTAAATTTACTGCTCTAAACTACAGTTTAACAATCACGCACACTAATACAAAAGAAAAGGTACTGACTAGGAAATAAACGAAACGATACATACATGTAGATTTTTAGTTAAATTATGGACGCCTAATTGCGTTGATAAAATTTTCACGCCATAGCTACCATGATGTATATTGTGACGTCATAATGAACTTTAAAAGCACGACGTCATTGACAACGTTACAAACAACGTTTTTAATTTTGTATAACTGTCTGAAGAGCCGACATGGGTGAAAGCGCCAACAGTAAACAACTTATTTAATTTGGACAGTTGCATTCTGTTTTTATTTATTTAAGTATTTTTTGCTGTATCAAGGCTTTATCTATCTATCTATCTATCTATCTATCTATCTATCTATCTATCTATCTATCATCTATCTATCCATCCATCCATCCATCCATCCATCCATCCATCCATCCATCCATCTATCTATCTATCTATCTATCTATCTATCTATCTATCTAACCTTGTTTATATAACGAAAATGTTTGAGTTGCGTATCTTTCATATAACTAAACAACTGGCATTCAATATTACCCAAAAGAAGCATTTTAAACATAAAACTAAAAATCTTCATATCTAATCTTGATCATGCCCTTTTAAAATCAAATCATCCCAGCTTGATAGCGCAAATTATTGATAGACGAAAACGAGCTATGCATTTCATTAACACTTCAATGGATTCGTAAAATAGATAGTACAAATGATTATATCAAATATCGTGTAGGATTACCATCGTTTTGTGTGAAATCTTCATCACTTTGTACAAAACACAGAATGTGCCGTGTCTGAATCATATCTGCTTAAACAGATATGCACGTTAGCTTATAAGAAAAAAAGATATACAATACACAAAGTGTACAGTATGGTAAAACAAATAATGTATTCGTTTGTTTGTTTCACTTTCAATGCAATTAAAAAAATCTTATTGAGAAGGAATCGTCCACACTTTATTAACGGCAATTTCATATATTTTAATCTATCTGACATTGATTATGTTTTTATCTTTTTACAACTTGCTGCAAGACTACGGCACCGTTAAACCAGTCCTAAAATATATTCTAAAAATGTAAAATCAATGTGTGATCGATTATAGATATTACATGTAACTGTTGTCAATTTTTTGAAAACTTCATTTTAGCCAATGACAATAATTCTGACTCGCTAATTCGTGTCAATAGTGAAAGTGTCGCAGCTGCTGTAATTCTGCTTGTTGCTATAGTTGTCCTTATTATGTACAAAAGGTGAGTAACATATACTGTGAAAATCATTTTAATTATATGTGACTTAGATTCACTCACACAAGTCGATCGCCAACAAGTTGTTTTTTTTCCTCAAGATATTAATCATTTATCATAGAAGTAAATAAGCGAAATCGAAAAATTACCCCTACGATTTTGTTTTTAATGATTTCACATTATATTCCATGGTAGATCATTATTGTATTATTGTGGTCAAATTTTACAACATATATCAAATTTATAGCAAAAGTATATATGTGTTCATATCTATATCAGGTTTATTTTTAGAATACATATCAGTTATTAAAATAAAAACGTAAATTTTAGATCTCGCAGTGAGACTTCCAAAACTAGATATAGACAAGAGAATACGACAGACACTGGAAATCATGACCGTTAGTATTATTTTCTTTTTTGTACCAATCTGTGAATATAAATTGAAGTTATTCTATTTTTATAACATATTCATTTACAATACCACACTATTCAAATCTTATTTAGGAAATTGAACTATAAAAGAAGAAGGAAAAGTACCAGACAATAGAGTAAATCAATGGATTAAATCTCTTAACTCTGGCGTGGTCTCTTGTTCAACTTTATCGCCAATAAACCACTGTTAAATCTGATTGTTAATTTTATTTTTGCATTTACAAGAAACGTTTACTAGGCCAGCTATCGGATATTAAAATATTTTGAAGCCCATTCACTTTTAAAGATGTATTTATAATGTACAGTGTCTTATGAGAGAATTGCTAAATATGTAATTTGAGATATCTGATCAGGTAATTAATCCTATTGTTGAACTATTATCTTCTTAGAATTAATGATATTTATAAAATATTATTTCATGTTATTTCAAGTCTTACATTTCTTGTTCACTCCTCGAATTTACTTCTCTTAACTTCCGCTTTTTAAGGGATGCAGCAGCCTTGTATTTAAAATGCCACGTGTAGAGATGTGATATTAAATCATATATAAGATCAGTTCTATATCGATTATGATAATAATCCAAAAACTGTCCATTTTCTCGGATGTTGTGCGGTCCTATGTGCAATAGCGCTGCTGAATGTATAATGCATGATAAAATAGTATTTATGGCTTTTAACTTACTTAAAACATTTTGTTATATCATTGCTTATGAACAGTTTTTACGAGCATGGTGCTTCATATCATTTACTTGGCATTAACAATTAAGTTAACAATTAGGCCAAAATAAATAATTTTGCGTTTAGGTATACAAATATTAAAGACAATAACATTTATAAATATTAAAGACAATAACATTTATCAATACGATTAGGCATGTTTTAATAAAAAAGAAGAAATGTTTGCATTGGTCCTAACAGACCACATTGCGTCATGAAATAAGCATACGCAAAGAACAGAGTGGTTCGAAACCCCCAGGTATCCGGGTTTTTTTCTTTTATTTTTTTTTGGGGGGGGGGGGGGTTCTACAAACAACGGTAGAGATGGTGTGTTTCTGTAGGATTAAATTGTCATCTTAGTGTTAAAACACAGAAATTGTATTAAAACCATTCATTGTTTTAAAGATCGACGTTAACATTAAGGTGCTGCATAAACATGTCCCATCGTTGAAGTTTATCTTAAACATCTAATACAAAAAGTACATTTCTTCCGGATCCAAACCCACAATATAATCATTAACTTTCATCAATATAATGACATATATGTTAAGGACATCAACATCACAAAAATAAAGAAACGACCCAATTTGATTTTTAACAAGTACGGCATTCTATAAAAGAAACGTAAGTATTCAATGTATTCAATATTTCCTCTCAACCTTGAGGTTAAAATGCATACATTAAATGTATCACTTATGTTTTGCTTTAATTGATGATTGCAATTTTTAAAAACTAAAGAGATTTTTCTTTTATTTAAGAAATAATGTATCATTTTTAGATGTATATCGGGATATAAATACGGGTTGGTCACGTGATCAAATCCCATAAAGCCCGAAGGGATTTGATCACGTACCAACCCGTATTTATATCCCGATATACATCCAAAAATGATACATTACTTCTTATATTTACACTTTTTGCAAGTTGAAAGCCGCTTCAATAAATATGACGTAACAAAAAATAGCTCAACAACGTTGCAAGTATTTGTCTCAATTTGGTAATCTTAATAAATAAATATGGCACTACCTTTGAGAAAACAACACTTTTTTTAATAATAAAGTGAAACAGTAAAGAAAGAATTCATTTGTACAATTGAAAAAAAAACAGATTGAAGCTTGGGTTGAAGCTTGGCGGATTATTGCCAACAAAGCGATTGAAAGCTGAGTTACAGTCTACTGAGGCCTATTCAGATGAAATTCTATCGCGGAATCAGATTCAAGAGCATGATGATTTTCCTCGGACATTTTAGAGACAAGATATTCTAATTTCTTTTACGGAACAAAACGAACAGAGAAGCAGACGAAGTTAATTTTGACCGTAAATGGACTAAACAAGAAAGGTCTGTGACGTGATATTGCGTATGCGATTTTGACCCCGAGACTTAGTCAGTAATGAACTGTAACTGATTTAACTACGTGTACTTTGACAAAATGCGATTGTAATTTTCAAGAACGCTTTGTTACGATGTCGATCCATAAACATTATTTTACGTGAATCTTAAGCTATGATCATTTATCCCTGCAATGAATGTTATATATAGCAAATAGCATAAATGAATAAAACATCGTATAACACAATACAGATATTTGTTTTCTGTATGCATAAATCATGTTTTCATTACGATATTAGGTATGTTTTAGCGCAAGTCGGTTAGTTTGTGTACATGGAAAAAGTAGTTACCTACATGTAGATTATTCATGCACTACTTTGACCTCTAGACCCAGACTGCTGTTATGCAGGAATAACAGCGGATTGCGCAAAAAGTGTTTGTAAGGGAAACATTTGCAAGTGTTAATATTAATAATAAACAACTGGGTTGGCGTTTGAAGGTCTTATATAATGCGTTAACAAATTTAATTGGAAAAAAAGCTCTCACTCGGATTTATCTTCTTTGGGGAAATATTATTTACCTATGAGCTGAAACTTAAACAATACGTCCGATATTCACATTCTTTCTTCCCGAAAACGTTGTCACAAGATACAGTTTATCTGCAAGGATTATCGGGATACAAGAATTTTACTCGTTTTTTTACAAGAATAGTTTTACAAATCATATATATACAAATATGTATTTTGACAAAATGTTTTACAGTTAATTAAATAGAAACCTTTCTCTTGTCATGTGATTTAGAGACATATTTTCCTTTAATGGAGATAAGTCCTATCTTTAATGGATTATCAGGTGAAATGTTTTCAAACACAACGTGACCAGCGTTGTATTATATTGTGCTGAAAAAGACAAAAATATATGGTCCTAGTTTCTGTATCACAAACATTGTGTTAAATTATCCAAAACGAGAATGAGAATGGAGAGATAGATAAGATCAAGAAAATGAAAACAATAAACCAAGGAAAGGTTAAGGCAATGCACTTAAACATTCGAGCTGCTTGTAAACAAGCTTCTGCACTGGATATAGATAGTTCATGTAATTTTGCCAGCGACGTTCATTAATGTTTATCAAATTTTACAATCAACGTTACCAGCATTACTTATATATGTGATCAATTAATTACATTGAATAAAATAATATTTCATAACTAGGAATTGATATTTTGACGATATCGGATTAAAAAACTTACCTGGAAAGGGCTGATGGCATTCTTAAAATGCTGCCCTCTAGATTATAAAAAAATCAACAAAGACAATCAATGACGGAAATCATAAAATGATAAATATAATATTCAAATTTCAATTAGTTGTATATTTGAAGTTTTAATCGTGGAATTTTCAAACAGATCAGGAGATAATATTCATCATTATTACAATTGTAAAAGGTGGTACAGAACACCCTTATGTTTCAGACGTTGATAAAAGTAAACCGTTTAAACAAAGTTTAGTACAACATTTGACAAAAAATGCGCTAAATTTAATGAAAATAAAGTGTTAAATTCTTCGCATGATTCTAACTCATGACGATACATAACGTTATTTTGTTCACGTATCAATAATGATCTTTCTTAATAATAAAATCTGAACATTCGGACACTGCAAATCTTTCCTTCTAAAGAGCATTGCCTCCTCCACAAATACCAAATTTAATAAATTATTTATACATGCACATGGAGGATAGCGTACATTAAATTGCTACTAACTTTAGCAAAGATAGTCTTTTCTTTTTAAACGATAATTCATTACTCAATTCACTACAATTTCAAGGAATCAGAAAAAAAAATACTTAAAGTCATTAAACATATATTTCAATTAAGTCTAGTATTATTTTTTTATTTTGTCGTTATAAAAGTTGCAGTGATAAAAACAATCACAGTGGAAGTATATAAAATAGTCATGACATTCATTCACCTAATACTGTTCTGCTATCTATAAAGTTTAGACTGGATAGGATATCAAGATATATACAAGTTAAAAGAGTACAAGATTGATAACAAACTTATCCTACCCTATCCATTATCCTATTTGTTGCAAATAAATGTTTTAGAACAAAATTCAGATAAAATGGGGTTAAAATATGTTTCTCCGTGTTATAAAAAGTCCATTCTGCATTGTTGACATGATATGATAAAATCGATATTGTGAATTGGATAGAATAAATAGAATAATGAATGTAGAATTTACAGAAAGCTGGTTACATTATATGATAAAGGTTAAGTTGTAAACTTAATAATGGATTGCATCACTGTATAATGCAAATACTCTGGTAAGTTTGAATTATAACAACTCCGTAATTCTTTTTATCCGATGAAAAGCTATATGCTTTTTAAACAGGTTGTAATTAGCAGGATATTTTTACGGATTTATTACAATACATATTTTTAGCTTACATGACCTGAAAGCTCAAGTGAGCTTTTCTGATCAGATTTTGTCTTTCGTCTGTCTGTCAGTCTGTCTGTAAACTTTTTTACACTTTCGACGTTGATTCAAACTTTGCAAAAACCATTATTGGGTGAAGGGGAATCAAGTTTGTTAAAATGAAGGGCCGCACCATATTTCAAAGGGAGATAATTAATAATTAAAGAAAGATTTTGGGTATTTTTCAAATTTCTTTTTCTAAAAAATTCAAAAGTTACAGAAAATCTGTAACTTGCGTGGAAGCATCCTTGGGTAGTGTAGATTCAAATTTTTTCAAATCCTGATCCCCATATATTAGGTACCATTGCTAGTCAGTGTAGATTATACGGTTGCCTACAGAGCGTGGTAGAATAATTGCAAGTACAGTACAATTCATAACAGTATATGTACCAGGTAGTTACATTATAAATGTACACACAGGTACAATGGGGTTTCGTTAAAGTCAGAGAAGTTACAAATGTTATGGATTTTTAAATGTTATACATGTAGATGATGCAATCTTTTGGTTAACTTGTGGGAATTTCGGATACTGTATATCAATGAGGAAGTTTTGAGAATCATGTTGTTGAGATACCTACAGGCAATTGTTTTGAAGTGTATATCAAGTGAGATATGTTGTAAGAAGATATGTTGTAACAGTTTTATTGATAGTTCCACAAATTAATTAATCTTCAAAACTGTGAGTGATACTTGAAAACGATAATTTATGTCCTATTTTTATTTTTTGCATTATAATATTGTTCAACACTTGAAATAGGGTTATATCTAAATTTTACCTACTTCCCTGTGAATATACTAAAACATATCACAATCACTCCAATTGAAAAACTCGTGTCAAAATGATCAAATATTATTTCCTGATTTTATAAATGGAATAGCAATATTTATTTTCAACTGAATGTAACCATTCACAAATATGAACGGATTATTTTTTATTATATGTCTTTTGAAAGATTATGATGCATATGGTATGTAGAACATTTTATTTACTTTCTTTATATGATAAATGTTACCTTGCAAAAGTTAAGAGTTCTGGAAATGATGATGAAATATTTTGAAATTATAGAATCAGGTATACAGTATGAAGTTTTATGAATGGTTAATCACACAGGGAAACATCAACAGCATCATTACAACTTTTTAATTGTCCCATGTCTTTTTACTTTTATAACATGTTTGTATATAAAGTAAGGATTACATACACAATTTCCATTGTTTTTATTCATCTATGATTTATTGTTTGATCAGAATATAATACGTAGTTTTACAAGATGAAAAGATCAACAAAGCGTGTATACCTTTTCTAAGTACAATTTGTAAACTATACCTTTGAAGTAAAAAAAAAATCCTAAAAGACCATGAAAATTGTTGTGTATAGGATGTGTAATTTAGGTACTATACGGAAGCACGTGTAATAAAAAATGCTATTGGGAAAATCGACGGTGAATTATAGATTCAAATGGTATAATCAGGTTATTGTATAACGATTAAAAATGATTATTGAAAATATACCATACTTAGACAATTTCCATAACTCGATTAAAAGAGTTGACTTTGAAATATGTGTGTAATGTAATTGAGGACATATCCTGTCGACCTATAAATATACTTTGGATTGTAAGTGGGATAACATCAAAAGGAAATATACGATAAATTTTTGTAGTATAACTCTTAAAAATTGTCATTTTTATATATTTAATAAAAACGCCACAGATATCTGAACACAAGTGATACAATATTTAGTATTGAAACAGTTTAAATAAATTTCTCCAACAAAAATTAATTTGTGGAAAGAAATAGTAAACTCCTATTAAATATGTCCTGTTTGATATATAAAATTACAACATTATTATAACATATTTATTTGAGGTTTCTGCTACCCAGTGCTAGGCAATATCATTTTGCAGACTGTCAGTTGATTTACCTAAAAAAAAAAATTCAAATGATCGCATGTCATAAAAAGCGGAAGAAAATGAGAAATTGCTGAATACTCAGATAATTCCTCGACAACATGTCTAAACGTTGGGTTCCTACCCTTGTACAGTTCGAATAAGGTTAATGAATTGTTTGTGTCTCTTTAGCGATACTACAATGTAGTACCTGCCATTTCTAAATATGATTTATATTTCGAAGATAATACTTTTCAAAATTATTCATAGTTAGGAAAATATATTTACATCTACCGAGTATGATTCCCTCTATTTCTTAAGGAAACATATAGTTAATTCATAGCTCTATAGAAACAGCCAGACTGAAATCTACACGCCCCGTTTATCGATTGGTCGAAATCTATAGCGACCATAGAAAAACCACGGACTGCACGATATAATCATGATGATGTCAGACTCAAATTCCCAAAGTATACTATTTGGCTGTTTCTTTTAGCCAACGTACTGATCTCATTAACAGTAATATAGTGAATTTTACTTACTTTTTACAATCAATTTATAAATTTGTTAAACGATAGATGTAAATATAAACAATGCAATCTTTTTTTGGTGATTTATGCGGGTTATGAAGGTAGAAATCATTGCAGAAAAAAATTACATAACGCGGGTTATGTATTATTTTGGCAATGTAACCCAATGTACAAAAACCTATTTAATTAGTCAATTTATCTGGCCTCTCTTAAAAATAGAAAAATGCAACGTTCCATTACTTGAGTATGTGATGTAGCGGATATAGCAGATATCTACAAGAGATTTTTTTTTTTAAAACTTTAAACTTTATAAGGATATTATTAGGGAGGTTCATTATTTATAAACATTTTCCTATTTATTTAAAAGATTAATTTGTTATAAATTCACGAATTATTGAACATATTTGATTGTCTTGTATGTCATCGCAGTGTGATATTAACAATATTATCAAAGACACCAAGAACAACATAACTACATCGATAGATTTATGATATTATATTTTTGTTTAGGTTTGGCGTTACCACTGGTCTGCCCCCGCCAAAAACCAATACATTATACAGTACAAACAAAGTATGACGACCCGTGTAAGGGTGAATTGTGCATTGGGTTAAGTCACAAATGCACAAACGCCACAATTACCAATATGAAATATATAATATCAATATACATTACGCAATACCAATAACCAATACAAATATGCAATGTCCAATTTTCAACGAAAAGTTCATTGGCTAATGTATAAGGCCATGTAGCCATGATATATACAATGATAGCAAATTGATCAATTCGCACTCACCCATAGGTGTTGGGGTGCGACGATAACGCCATTGCGGGAACTGCATAACATCATAACATAACTGCAACTATTGCTCTAATGGGCACTCAAATCCACATCCAAAGGTGCAACATAAATTTACAAACCAAGATACACATAAAAAATGTACATGTTTGTTATTAAAGGAAATATCAATAGCCAGTTATCAAAGGAATGGTTCTTTAAAAAATGGTAAAGATCTAAATGATGTAAATAATAGTAGATGCTATTGGGGATAAACTATGAACTGTAATCTGAAGCTAACTAACTTAAATTCTTTTGTATTTACGGTGCAGGAATATTTATTGTTTATATTCACAGTGAACATTGCTCTCAACAAACCGGCATACCTGCAGTACCAATATAAACCGGGTACCAAAATATATGACGCCAGGAACGCTATCGATGGGCAGAAATCAGATCTGAGTTTTGATGGTGGTCAATGTGCATCATCGGAATCTGACAAACAAAACACCACATGGTGGGTGAACCTGACCAGCATCCAGAGCATTCATCACATCAAAATATTCTATGTGACTGGCAATGAAATATGGGGTATAATTATCTAATATTTTGGCCCATGATAACAAAAAGCTATACTACATGCATATTGATTAGAATTTAGTACAGAGCAATGACTAATACGTTAACTGGCCTATATTGGCGGTGTTATGTAGTATACGTGTACAAAACCTCAAGCAATTAAATCATAATGTTACAATGTATATTTTTATTGATATTTAATTTTATCATACAATATCCTTAAATTTATCTTAAAAGATACTTTTAGGGTTTTAAAGAATTGTATATAGATTACCAAATAACTTAATAAGGATGTGAATTCGACGACTGAAACAATTGAGAATAAATATTAAATATTGTGAAGATATAGATTTTATCGCGTATAATTTCCACTCGTCAATCTTCTTATAATATGGGTATAGTCCAATAATGCATTTTTCATAGGTGTTAATGTTAACAGAAGGGTTCATAGTTCCGGCCCTAATTTTCGTTCAGCAACGAGGGACCCTTTGAATAAAAGCTCATCAAATTGTCTCTCTCCTGTTAAAATTTCGTGGTGTGAAGTAAGATTCGTTTTCCGGCAAAATGCGTCTGTAATGAAAACTCTGCAAATAAAAGTAAAAGTAGGGATTTTCAAAGTTTTGGAAAGGGTGTACATCAGACAATTTCAATTTCTTTCTTCAAATGATAATTCAACTTTGACACTTGGTTTTGAAATTGCAAATCGTCTTTTCTGATTTAAAATGTCCCAAAAACATGTATATATACTTTGCAAGTATAGGACCTATTTTGCTTAAAGGCACTACTTTGTTGTAAATAGTTATTTACATTACAAATACAAATTACCTTTGCTATATCACCCTAAAATATGTCATCTTTTCAGCAACAATGACTTCATATTTCGTTACATACTAGAAGTATTTTGAAATAACATATATTGGACTTACACGTTTGGGGAGAAAATAATTTGAATGCATTTACAGTACTAAAAACAACTTTCAAACATATATGGCTTACAATGATTATTACATGCTTGACTTCCTTTGTCTCTCGGGCGATCGATCTCGTTCGATGAAATCAAAACGCAAGGAAGCAAACTTAATTTTAGTACGTTTAATCGCCAGGGACAATTCAACAAATGAAACAACTTGTGAAGGGAGAACGATTTTACTTAAGTTACCGTCGGCTTTCATGAACTTTGTGAGATGTCGTCTGATTGTCTAATAGCCAATATAGCAAACAACAGCCTGAATTTTTTTTTATTTTTTTTTTGGGGGGGGGGGGGGTGTTAAGTTTTAAATGTATTTTGTGACTATCCTCAATATTTTAATAGACAAATTAAATGACACATCTAACATGACAACAGTGTGTGAATAAAAGAGATAAATCTTGACTTTATATTCAATATAATTTTTACTTAAATTAAATAACGTCGAAATAAACAATCGTCTTTTTTATGAGTATCGTCAAACTTTTAAATTGTCACCACAACCACGTTTGCAGTATCTAAAACAGGTTCTTTTTCTCATAATCTTCGGTTTTTTTGAGCGCTTCAATTTGCTGTATATGTGGTTATGATCTGCTTCCGAGTCTATTTACTACTGCCTTGTATCTCCCAATATATATACGCTATTGTATAAAAAGGATATTTTTTCGCAGTTTACTCATTTTCACATGTAATATATAAATGGCCTCTTACACAGGCTCTTACTACGCACCATCATTCCTTGGATTCTCCGTGTATGTATCAAATACAACTAATAAATCTGAAGGAGTGCTGTGTTTCAAGGACAACAATTTCACAACAAGCACCATACCCGCTGTCTTCACCACTAACTGTACTGTACTTGGACAGTATGTCATATATTACAATGAAAGACTACCAGGAGTATTATATCCTGAAGACTACTCTATAGATGCCGAAGCCGATTTATGTGAAGTGGAGGTATACGGTAAGTACATTCCTGGAAAGTTGCCTATGTATCATATTAATATCACTTGTGCAAATTTTCGTCCGGTTTAAGAACAATGATAAAGAGACACTTTTTCATAAAAGACTGCATCAATTTGACTTAATTTAGTGTGTAACATTTTTATGAGATTTGTATTTAAGGTGGAATGTCCCTTTGATAAGACAGATAACTTCTGTAGAAAATAATCTCACTTTGTTTCTGTTAACTCACAATTATCAAGGCATGTAGAAACAATGGATGAGGTGCTTGGCCCCAATTTACGTTGGAAGGCAACATTTATATAAATTCACATATAGAAAAATGAAATTTGAACAGAACGAACTGAACCCCAATTTTTAGCAGAGCGCAAATAAAAATATATACTTCACATTGGAAAAGTTTTTATTTGGCAATATCTATGTTCTATACCCACATGGATTTTTTTTCTAATATAACTAAATTGTATGTACCATTACAGTACATGAAAAATATGAGCTTGATGTTTCACTCTAGAGAATCTTTGGATGGAATAGTTGCATTTATCTCTTTATAACTGGTTCACAGACGTATGTGTATAATAATTGGGGAAAATATGACTAAGAAAATTTCAAACTCTACACTTAGTTTGCATTTCAAATTTATAAAATTGAATAGGGTTTTCTATTCTGAGAGAGCAGTAAAGGGAAAAAAAATTAAAAAAAACTATCTCATTTTATTCAAGACATGTTTAATATACCTTTTTTGTGATCATACAATGTACTATTTACTGGAAAACCATTCATTTGATCTCCGTTTTGTTTTAAAACAAAGTGCTCTGGTTTATATTTTTAGCATTTCCAAAAAGTATGGATTAAATTTACTATTATCTTATCCAGATTTAAAAACAGGAAAACCTTTTCTGAAAGTTTAGAAACTAATGCAATTCATCATTTACTGTATGTAAAACTTTCAATATGTTATGATAAAGAAAACCTGCTGATTAAACCAATTTTTGTGAGAAGCCTATACAACAAAGTGCTATTCTGAACTAAAAAGCACCGCTTCATTTTGTTTTGTTATATGAGTTGACAATAAAAACAAATATTCATTATTTTAATATTTTAGATCAAGTTCTAATAAAGGAAAAACATAGGGAATGTTTACCGGTTTCTTTCTATGTCAGTTGTCTTATATATAAAGGATTTAAAACATTTTATATAGAATATATCATTTAATTACTTTCGTATGCTCATCCTCGGGATTTTTCATAAGCATTGAATGAAAATTCGAAGGGGGTGGGATATGATGAAAAATATGACGATGACAGGGAAATATGAAGTTTTATTGCCCTGACACATGATTATCTAGAACCAATCAGATGCCACGTTATATAGAATATTCATATTGAGATTTAATAAAACAGCTTAAGTTAGTACGAAAGAACTGTTTTTAAAAGGTTTATGAAATATATTGTCTTAAATACACAAGGTAAAGACATAATTCTTTGTTAAAGCTAATTTCAATCCTTTATTTATAGATAAAAAAAAACACTTTTCATTTACTCGAGGCCAAAAATGAAAATGAAAATTAAACAAAAAAAATGAAGAAATAAAAACTGATATACCCCGCATTTTTATTACGTGAATGGTGTTCATTCGCAAAATGTTAAAATTAACCTTTAACATCTATCTTTTAATATTGTGTAACTTGTATATCTTTTTTAGAAAAGATTTTAAACTTAGACATAATCATTACTGCATGGAGTATTACATGTATGACTTACTGTGATAACTATTTTAGGGGACATTACCTATCACGATATAATGTCGCTTAATAACACTATATAACACAATACTGTAATTTTTATGAAAATAGTCTAGAAGCTACACCTGGTGTGTTTATTTTCATCGTCAGAGATTTGATGATGTTTTGTTTTGATGTTTAAGAATTATTTTGTAGAAAACAAAGAACAACTAATTACAAAGTGTAAAACGAGTAAAACGATAGCCTTAATTTTCATACTAATTTAAGATCACTATATACGTAGGAGATATGCGTTGTAGCTCAAGTTTCATATCAATACGGATGTTGCTTGGATAGTAGGTACTTGAAACAACGTCATCTGAGACAAGCGTATAACAATAAATTTAACAGTTTAACACAATAAACATTTATTTATTTCCAAATAAACTGTTATAGTATTTTTTTCTGATTTATTCACATGAAAACTTTTGTTATCAAAGGGTGTCCTGTTACCGGATATTATGGGTCTCACTGTTCCATTCCCTGTCCAGACGTTAACTGTCAGTACTGTCACATAGAAACAGGCACCTGCCAGCGCTGTAAACCTGGGTACCAAGGTCACCGTTGTGACTCAGGTACAATATATAGATATAGTAAATAGTAAATATAGTACATAATAATAACTAAATAGTAAATATATATATATATATATATATATATATATATATATATATATATATATATATATATATATACATGTATGATAGATATGTTTGTGCTATTTTATGCATCTTTTTAATGATCAGTTTGCCAGTATGGATTCTTTGGACAAGATTGCACTGAAACATGTAACGAAACATGCCTTGGTTGTAACAATATGAATGGTCTATGTGAATCCGGCTGTCTAGCAGGCTGGATTGGAAATGGTTGTCGTAAAGGTATTTACTTCACTCAAATGAATGCGTTTGAATTATTGACCTAATTCATATCTTTTTCCTGTGTTATTTAGATAATCTATATAAAATGCCCTTCCTTTTTTTTTTAAATGTCATTCTGTTAAGATTTAAAAAGACACTCATCATAATTTTAAAAAATGCTTGGCATATGATTAAGACAAGGAACTATGTAGGATTATTATCATATTTTGCAAAAGTTGCATCCCCTTCATACAAAATGCATTATTACCTACGTCTGATTGCTATATAATTGAGCAAAAGTGCACTGTAGCTTACAAGAAAAAAGATCAAATCGTGCATACATGTAGTATGATGTAAAATGCATAATGTATTACAGATGACAGGTTACGTGTAATTTATAACACACGTTGATGCCCGTCCTTTAACATTAACACATATAACTTTAGTAAAATTTTTGTCAGAAATGAGTAAAAACAACTACAGATACTTCATATTTGATAAATTGGTTAATTAGAAAAATATATTGAACAATGTCATTTCCTCTGGCATACTTAACGATCAACATGAATTTTTATTTAATGCATATATTTCACATATTGATAAACTAAAAATATCTTTCTTTTTTTTCTTAGCGTGTAACAAAGGATTCTATGGTGTTGGCTGCAAAGAAACTTGCGGGCGCTGCCGAGAAGTCCAACAGTGTTTTCACATCAATGGAACATGTGTAACAGGATGCGATGCTGGTTATCATGAAGAATTGTGTAAAACAGGCGAGTAGTATTATTTGTTATATAGTTTGTAGTTGACATTATAGTTATTGATGGTTTATACAGTAAATAGTAAATTCGAAATGGGGCCTCGAGCTCTCGCACCCATAAAAATTTAACTGACCACGTATAAGCCATATTAGGTCAACGATAAAAATTATAACGAATATATCTTACGACTGTATATGTTTTAATGAAAAATACTAGATAAACCAAAAAAATCAAGCGTTGTATATTAATGTTACGAAAATAAATTTGAATACAAAATATAATACTCTAAAAATAACCAAGGAGATGTATATTTTGTACAGACGGTGTATGAAATAAACATGGTTTCCACGTGACTGTTCTAACCCATGATTCCCTTACAATTTAGCAACATATATAATTTATCATGCTTAAATGCATGGATTCATGGGTAAATGAATAGAAAAGAATAGATAAATTTATAGATATATCATATTTCTTTTTCATAAGTTTGTCCATTTGGATTCTTTGGACAAGACTGTACTGAAAAATGTAGAGACACATGTACAGGGTGTAATTACGTGAATGGCTTGTGTGATTCTGGATGTCAACCTGGCTGGACCGGAAACTATTGTACTAAAGGTATGATTTTACATACCATTATTATTTCATTTCTAGTTTTGCTTCCTGTATAATCAATGCCATATTAATTCATGTAAAATCAGCAACTAATTATCGAGATCATGAAGTTTATTAAGGTCTTCCGTTTCCAACGGAAGACCTTTCTATTATTGTGCTGGTTAAGATTATTCTTATTTTTCTTTTTTTTTTTTTTTTTTTTTCCTAGACGCGAACTTTGAAGCTTCATATCTTGCTCATTTCTAAACGGATTTTGCTCAAATTTTCAGGGCTAATAGACTTTACAAAACACTATCTAAAACATATCATAAACTTTAAAATTCCTCTTCCGTTAACGAGTTATTTCCCTTTGAAAAATTTTTAGGGCCTTTGGTTTCCAGACAAAGGCTCTGAGACTATAATAGCAGGGAATGGGAATCCAACGAATTTGAATAATAGAGGCATTGAAGTTGTGCACATCGGTTTTTGTTTTGTGATTTCGTTTTTTATTTTGAAAAAGGTAGGGGGTCAAAAACGGGATTCCAAAAAGTGCGAAAAATTACACATATTTTCCTTTGTATCTTTTAAACAAAAAATATTTTGTTAAGACATGTAGAATAAAAGTTGTGCAGAATTTCAAGGGCTTTCATTTGACACTATTGCAAAAGGGCTGGCCCCTTAAATAAGGGGCCAACAGCCCTTGAAACTTTTTGCTTTATAACTCAAAAACGGTAAAGATTTCGATATGGCTGTCGCTGGAAAAGTTGTTCATTGGGATCTTATCAATGTCGTTACAATGTTATTTTGTTAGGGTATTGCGTAATATGAGTGTAAAAAGCTTTACTTGTTAACATGTACCTGTTTTCATTTGGCAAGTTAACGAAAAGTCTTTGAGCGTACAACTGACATAAAGTTATCTCAGAAAGTGTATCTGTTTATACAGGATGCTTTAATTCATTAGAAAATGTTTTTTTTACAGTATATATGCTTTTATGTGAGGATTATAAGCCAATTTTGTTGTTTTTAGAGTGAAAATCCTATAAAAACAATAAACACAAAATGTAAACATTCTTTTTTAGTAAGACACAAATTACGGATTTAAAAAACTTCTTTGTTATACATATTAGTTATTATACTGCATGCATTTGAAATCTTTCTGGGATCTGAGCTGTGTGTGTATACCATTACGTAACCTATCCATCGCCCGCGGCCGAGGAGATCGGTCGCGGCTGGACTACCCAGCCGTCAGCGATTATCTAATACACAAGATTCGCGTCTTCATATATGGGTTTATTTAGCCGCAAACACATAGAATTGTTTTAATTTTGATTACATATAAAAGTTTATTCTTCTTAAATTGAATTAAACGATAGAGTGTTAATAAAGAAATCGTGCTGTTAATTAATAAAAGCAGTGTAATTCCCAATTAGAAGCAACATCACACATAAATCAATGGTTGGTATTTATGTAAAAAAAATAACTTGTTGTAATATATTTAAGTCATTTAAAAATACTGCTAGCTTTCTAAATTATCCTTGGTTCACCTATCCCTCGCCCGCGGCCGAGGAGATCGGTTGCGGCTGGACTACTTAGCGGTCAGCGGTTATCTAATACACAGGATTCGCGTCTTCATATATGGGTTTGTAGCCGCAAACACAAGAACTCATCTGTTTTGATCTTATGTTATAGAAGTTTCTTCGTCTTAGAACGATAGAGTGTAAATTTAGAAATCGTTCTGAAATTTAATAAAAATATATTATTCCAAATCAGAAGCATCGTCAGTCATAGATCAATGTTGGTTTAGTAAGACTAAAAAGTTCTAAAAACTGTACAAATAATGTTCAGGATAAGCACAAAAACCCACAAAGATTAAAAGTTTAAAGACCGAGAAAATAAGCTCCGCCTTCAAATTTATCTGGTCAGTGTACCCCTGTCAATCAACTGAATCGAGGCCTCAGATTGGATGATAGAAAATGCATGATTGATATTCGTTTACTCGTCCTGTGTATACCATGTTTGGCGCTCGCGATGACCGTGCAATTAACTTTTGTCTTTTAATGCATACCTTAACGAAGAAACTACCTTCGACAGATTAAATTTTCTACTCTTGGAAATTGAAAGATTGAAGTAAAAATTTACTCGTACTTGCATGGTTATGTACCACACCAAACGCGCTGATCACCTATAGTCTATCTAAATCACGTGGCGACGATCATCCATGAAAAATTTCTTTTATAATTAAAGATGTTTGGGAATAATTGAGATTAAATAATTATATATATAAATGAAATATTGTGTCTACGATTTAAAACGTTAGTTATCACATTTCTTTGAGAAATTTCCCTAGCCGAAACCGGAAGAGAAACAGGTACAGACAATAAACTCTGGTAAATGCGCAGCTGGTAGAATTATTGTGCATTGTAGCAGATGATCGGAGAAGTTATACAAACGTATGTTGCATAAAAGATGCATTAGTATTTGAGTACGGTACGATGATCGTATATTGCATAATTTTTCAGTAAATCCCGTCGAAAACTTGTTCAAACAAACGAAAGATTTTGCTCATGTCGCTGGCGGTTATTCATGCCGATATTCATTTCAACGATTGACATTTAATTTGTTTTTCCTAGTACAAAATTATAAAAATACAATAATTTTCTAGATCATCGGAGAAACTCTGTTGAGAGCATTTTAACACCCGTGCATATAGACAATATACACAAGCGAGCATGTTTCCCTCGGGGCTTCACACCTTAACACCTGAAGTAAACCGGTTAAAAACCTCGGCCTCTAACGGGCTTGACCGGTCCATTTAAAATCGACTTGTGTTCCAACTGAAGATTAATTCATGTTTCCATGATTATTTCTGATAATTTATGCTGAGAGTTTTTACAGACTTCCTAGAAAATAAAGGAAATTTTCATAGAGTTGCGCGCGCGCGCGCGCGCGCGCGAGAGAGAGCGAGAGAGAGAGAGAGAGAGAGAGATCAAATTTCGGTGCATTATTTATCAGGGTGTACAAAGTAAAAATGAATTCAAAAAATTAAATATTCTCCGAGCGTTCAAGGCAGTCAAAAAAATCAAATCAAATTAAAATCAAAGTTCCGTGTTTCAATGTTACACGTATGCGGTAGGTGCTGGCACGATAAAAGAAATGTCCGGAATTGAGGGATTGGGTGATTTTTTAAAAGAATATTCACATGAGTTTTAAACAAGTTTTGTTTTGATTCTAGCAATCACATAATCACTTTTGTACTACTTCTACATGGCCGTTTATTTCATTATGAAAACGAATTCATTGCTGTGTTGACCACTCCTGCAAAGTGCTCATGCTGATTTTTTTTCTCAAAACTGGCGAAAAGGAATCCAAATGTGGCGAATATCAATTTTTGGTGACCTATTGTGTGTAAAATTTTCCCATCCGTTCTTTTATTCGATCAGCCTGTGTTATTCTATCCAACATGCGACCAAAAATCTCGTGTCGCTTCAGCGCACACAGCTCAGAACATATATAGCCCCAGGTTATTTATGGCTGCAGATCATCAATTGATATGTAATTGAGTAAACACTTAGAAGGGTGCTTTCACTGCAGTGGTCAATTGTTAAACAATTAGATATCTAGTCTAACTAGAAGTCAGTCATCTTAATTCACGTTAAAGGTGCGAGATCGTAATCTGAGAATGGGGCTAATAAATTAAACTGTTGATCACGCTAAACTTCTATAGTTATGAACAGAATAAAATATATATTATAAGTTAAAAGTTTTAAGTCAAAGATCTTAATTAAAATTGATTCTCTGGATTAGAAGTTAGGAAATTCGATTATATGATGCAATGTAGTCGGTCGCCATAGAAATCATCAGAGTACTGCAAGTGTCGACAGTTTTCTTATTTCTTTGAAAGACCATTGTTCACTTGGCTTACAAACAATAATATAGCGACATATTTTCCTCCCAAAAATAAATGCACTTCTTAAAGTTACACTTAAGTGAGATAAATATGTGTTCTTGGGGATTTTATTTATTTTATATGAACATTGATTAAAAACACTTTATTGAAGCTGTGTAGTATGAGATAGTAATGCAACTTAATTGACTGAAAACCAAGCAGAATATTTTATTTTTACATCTGGCCTGTCAAAATAGGAGATTGTAAACTTGTAGCTTGTTAACTCAGAAATAATCTAGAACAAAAGAAATAATGTCTTTATGGCTTTTGCTCCTCTTCTTATTTATGTGTATGAGTCCATAAAGGTATTTTTGTTTTTGTTTCATCATATAAAAAAGTGTTGGTTTATTTTTTTACCTCAAACTTAGAACTGTAGAAATTCAGTATCTTAACTTTTCAAAAGCTTTGATACCTTACCACTTGGAAATCATGTAGTGATGCAAATTGTCAAACGTAAATGAGGAGACATCGTCAGAACCCACGGGTTTCCTATCCGTTATACTGCTTTTAAGGTAGTGTAACAGATAGAAAACTCGTGGGTTCCGAGAGCAAATGTACATACAATGCATTGGTCAATGTATATTTAAACAGTACAAAATATGAATAACTAACACATATACATGTATATGTGATTTGATAGAAATGATAGTAAAACATAGGTCGTTCTTTGTGCCGCACTACAGTGGCGAAAAGGATTTTTATACACCCCGCAAACGAATTCGGGGGGTATATAGGAATCATCTTATATAGGAATCACATTGGAAGTTATTACTTCACACAAATATTGCTTATGACCTGACGATCTGTAATGATCTTGATGCAAGGTCATTTGGGCAAGGTCACTGACAGGAAAAGTGCAAAATTTGTGTCCTGTCCATATCCTAGTTTCTTATGCAGAAACATTGGAAGTTCTTACTTCATACAAAGATTGATTATGACCTGAGGGTGTGTCATGACCTTGACCCAAGATCATTTGGACAAGATCAAGGAAACTGACAGGGAAAGTGCAAAATTCGTGTCTGGTCTATATAGCTTTTATGGAAAAACAAGGTTTTAATTCACACAAAGATGGCTTATAACCTGAGGGTGTGTATTGATTTGTCCCAAGGACATTTTGGCAAATTAAAGGTCAGTGGAAGAAAAAATTCATAATGTTAATAGAAATGATCAGAAGCTAAAATTTGACACAAAGATTGCTTGTGACCTTAAATATGTTCTGACTTGAGCTTTGGTCATTTGTGCAACTCCAGTATCATAATAAGAAATAGAAGCATCAATTATTTTCTAGCAGAGAAATACTTGAGTTATGATTTTTTCTTAGCGGGGGTATCATTTGTTAGCTTGCTCACAGTACCTCTAATTGATCCAGTGGGAGCACTGCTCCCCCTTCCTCGCAATCAAAATTTTCCTTAAATTGACATTTAGAAAATTGGATTTTGGGGCAATGCCCCCCCCCCCCCCCCCCCCCACACACACACACTTAAGGAGAAAGCAAAAAAAATTTTTCGCAAATTTAAATCAAAAGCATATTAAACAATAGAAGATACAGCTGCCTCACAGCTTCCCCTCAACTACCACCACCACGGATTAGGACTTTGAAGAGTGGCTGTATGGCCTAACGTTATACGGAGAGTTGTCCCTCCTGCTGAGCACCTCTCGTATACAGCGCACCCTAAGGCGGGAGAAGGCTTCATTGTTTATTTACAATTTGTGTTCGTTTCAATTGTTTAATTTTAACACTGCCCTTATATAAATTAGTAAGCAGTAGAGCTGTAAGTATGATTACAGGGAAATGTTTATCAGACATAACACTGTTTGTTGCATGCATTAGCGCAGTGGAATTTGTGTTGATTACACTTTGATATAAGGCTAGTCCCAGTTTGTATCTTGTAATCAGTTGTACATAACCGTATTTATCATTTTGTGTTTGTGTTCTGAATAATTATATACATGTACATATATGATGTTTTTTTTCTTTAAATTATCCTAACCTGATGTAAACATGAAGTAAGTTAAACGGAGAACTTGCCTGGTATAAAAATAATACTTTGAAATTGAGCCTCGTTTTCGATTTTCTGAACGTACTATTATCATATTGACAGTCTGATCTGATTAAAATCATCCCTCTTCTAATACTCGTCAGGGTCTGATAGGTATCGACAACAGGTTATCTTTACAAGACCTTCACATTTGCATACAATCTAGATATACTTCTACTTACCAAAGGCATACCTTTATATGTTTAATGTTTAGGTGCATATCTTCAATACTTATTCTGAAGGTTACATATAAATGGACATGAATTAATTTGTCTGTCTCCTTTGAAGAGTTCCTGTTGATTTTCTAAAGCTCTGATTGGTCAGTAGTAATGGTCATGTGAAGATGACCTCCAATCAATACCTGTCAGGCCCTGACAAGTGCAAGGAAAAGGGGGTGATTTCTATCAGACTGTTTGACAATCCTTTCTCGACTCGAAGCTGCAACGGAAGACCTCTTCGTTGCTTTGCAACGAACACGGCTCTAGTTTAGTATTATTTTTTTACATAATGATAGATTTGTGATTCAAATTAAACGGATACCCTATGTCCATTTGTTTGTTTGTTGGTTTTTTGTGTTGCAAAATTTGCAATAATCTATAAATATATTTTTTTTACATTAAAAAGCTCGTCCGATTTAAATTGTTTCTTATAGCAAACAAAGAAGAATGTTATCTATGCCTATCAAATATTTTGCCATGTAAACGTGATCGCAAAAAAGCCAAAATTAGATAATCGTAAAAATTACCGGATTTACAGTCGGTACAATGCATTAGGTATTGGACATGAAAATGCACAGGCTGAAGTTGTGCCATTCAGTCAACTGAAATATGACTGAAAATTAACTGAATGATAAAATTGTGGTGTATGAAACTTTATCTCAATCCAGCTTAAACATTTAAAACCTCATAAAAACTGTCCTGTGTTCATTAAAACAAGGCAAAACTGTTAAATGATACGGATTGTTCTTACAAAAATTATTATAGTCTGTCCCATGTTATTGCTTCCATCACTTTTTGATGATTTTAAATAAAAAATATACATACATATGAAAGAAATTCAGTTGAAATCAATAATAGGGAAAATATCCAAGATATCCTCATTGACACATTTTCATTTTTCAGTCAAAACAATTCACAGGAACGAAAACAAATTTCTCACGGAGATTTATAATGGGAAATGTTTACATCTTTTCTCCATTCGGAATTACTCAGAATACATCGCATAGTTTTTCAACATTATCATCTGAGCTATTTCATGGCTGATGCAATGCAAAATCCAAGTAGACTTTCCATTTTGGGTTGTGTATTGAAAGCTAAAGCTGTAGAATGGGCAAAACAGATAATCTGGACATTTTTTTCATATTAGTGGATGAACGTACTTTGAGCACAAAGGTATTAATAATTATCGAAATATCAAGCGAAAAGTGGTGGAAGCAAAAATTCGAGACAGAGTACAGTTTATAGTTTTAAAGGCAAGTTACTGACAAACAGGTTGATAAAACAGGATTATCAACAGGCTCATTTAAAGTCATCTTTTCGTAAGTTCCATGGTCGATACAACGACCTTGTTAGCAATTACAATCATCCACTGGGTCTAATGCTGACTGACGTTTTTCATACTAATTCCTAGACCATAATTTATCACCTAATTGTCTACGGACTTTTCCGTTTTTTCCCGATTGCGATAGGGTGCGCACGGCGGATGTGACTGGTCGGCAGAGAATACTCACTCCTCCTAGGCCCCTGATCATACCTCTAACATTTTGGAGGTCCGTGTTGCTCTGCTTTGAATTTTTATTTCGTTTTATGGATTTTTAAGATGGTTGACGGTTTGTTATTGTCATTTTTTCATACTAAACTGTAGGTTCAGTTAATGTTATGTAGTTAATTCATAAATATTTCTTGCATTTCTATTAATATGTATATTTTTATTCATTAGCGTGTGCAACAGGATCATTTGGCGTCAAATGCAATGACACGTGTGGACACTGTCGTGACACAAACCATTGTCTGCATTCAAATGGATTGTGTTTAAATGGATGTAAAGCAGGTTATACAGGGTCAATGTGTAAGACACGTAAGTATTTACATACATGTATATAACACGGCATAAATAAAATATTACATAATAAAATTAAAGAACGTTTTATTTTGTATAAGGACAACCTTTAGGTTCAGTTAATGTTATGTAGTTATTTCATTAATATTTCTGTATATATATTAATTTGTACAATGTATATTTTTATTCATTAGCATGTATCACAGGATCATATGGCGTCAACTGCAATGACACGTGTGGACACTGTCGTGACATAAACCAGTGTCTGCATTCAAATGGATTGTGTTTAAACGGATGTAAAGCAGGTTATACAGGGTCAATGTGTAAGACACGTAAGTATTTACATATATTACACGGCATCAATAAAATATTATATAATAGAATTAAAGAACATTTTGTTTTGTATAAAGACAAGTTTGAATAAATTGATAAAAGTTACTATCTTAACTTATAAATTAAGGCACTTTGCCAATAAACTAAAAAATGCCTGCACTAGAGTAACCGCTTACACCATTGGTTTTTCATCACGTGTGATTTGTCTGTAAGCTGTAATTAAATTTTACCTGATAAATAATTACTGAAAAATAAATTAAAAATCTACTCTCATATTTGATAAACTAGCCCGAAAAAAACATAAATAAGAGTAAGGTGGTGGACAAGCTTTGGCGGATCCAAGTCAGTGGGAATTTGCATCAAAGTATATGCTTGCAATGAAATAATATTGAATGGTTACGTTAAGAGTGAATATATTTGCAGGGAACTTATTTAGGGTAAAGATAGAAATCAAGATATGACAAATGTTGAATAAATAAAATGAGAAAAATTCCTTTCTTGAATGAACAATTATAGTTTTGATGGATAGAACTTTCCAGAGCGGGGTAACCAAAAACGCGGAATTATTGATTTTTTTTTGGACAATGATAAAAGTAATGTTGAATTTTGACCTAAAGAACAAAATTTCGATAATGGATACGACGCACTATACACTCACTCCCAGATTTAAAATAAAAAGTTTCCATTTTTTTCCCAGTCAGCTGAAACAAAAAGTATAAAGGCTATGTAAATGTATATGAAGCATTGTGTCATGTTGTAAATTTTGAATTTACTGCCAATCGGTAAATTCAAAATTTACAACATGACATGACTGCATATTTTGTAATAATAATGTATATAAAGTTGCAATAATTCCCGCGCTTGCGCAGGATATCATCTAGTACTTGAGTATATGATAAAACTGTATTGTATATTCTTGATGTGTTTAACTTTCAATGTCATTAATTTTATATATTTAAAAAATATTGTCTTACTTTCAGGAAACCCATCTTATTATACATGTATCCCACGTAAAGAATTGTGAGGGTGTAATGATTTTGACCCGAGCGTCAGTCAGTCATTCCGTCAGTCAGCCAGTTTGTCCGTCAGTCAGTCCGTCAGTCCTGTTTTTTTTTTTTAATTTCAGAATTTCAAGAAACCTTTTAGGTGTCTTAAAGGTTAATTCCGATTCTATTATTTTTCTGAGATTTCAGCCCTTTTTGAACTTATTTTCGCCACATACTGATTATAACACAAAATTGTAAGCACAACTCCTCTTAACTACTGCCAAAAAACCCCAAGAAACTCTGCAGGCATTTAGAAAACAACCTGGAGATGTGCCTATTACTGGAGAATTCTGATACCTTAATTTTTCTGGGAAATGTGTCCCTTTTAAACTTAAAATTTTGGTCCACAAAGTGTAGATGTGCATATTATTATTAAGAAATTTGGATTCATATTTTGTCTCTGAATTTCTACCGTTTTGAATTGAACATTTTTGGATGACAAAGGAATATATGTGCATATTAATAGGAAGTTTTTATCTGATGATTTATACGAGTTATGATCGTTTTATTGATCAAATTAGTTTGTGTATTAAACGATTACAATGTCATTCATCATGTGTAATATTGCAAGTTATGGGGGAGCGTTGGATATGTACACTTACCCACATTTTCTTTTATCTATTCATGTTTTCGACAATATGTATAATAATTTTGTTTGAAACTTGTTACATTAGTACTGCCTCGTAAAACCTGGCATAACCTGTCTAAAGATATAGAAAATGAAACCAAAGATGTAACGCTTTTCGTTATTTACAGTTGTGATTTTTTTTTACGTTTCAGCCACTGCGACTAATTCTCACTCGCTTGATCGAAATCAAGTAAATGGGGAAAGTGTGGCATCTGCTGTAATTCTACTTGTTGCTGTAGTTGTACTTATTCTGTACAAGAGGTGAGCAGCATATTACATGTCTGTGATATTATTATAGCTATTTGTGTCTTAGCTTCATCCACGGAATTACAACCCTAAAGAGTTGTTTTTTCACAACATAATTCAATTATCATAGAAGCAAATTTAAGAAATAAAGTTCACATGAATATTCATAAATAAATGATAACCAACGCAAATTGGTCGCTAAGAAAGTTTATGATTTCATAGTCTATCATTATTATATGATGTTCAATTTTTGAATACACAGTTCAGATAAGTGACAACTGCATTTATGTGCCTTTTACTATATCACCATTATTTTTCAGCATACATATTTATGATAAAATTAAAGACTTCCATTTTAGATCTTGGAGTGAGACTTCAGGAAATTGAACAACAAAAGAAGCCAAATTCTCGTAAAACAGAGAAAAGCAATGGGAGTACATGTAAGCACGTCAAGCTGGCGTGGTCTCTGTTTTATTTTCATCGCCAATAAACCACTTTTTAATATTGTTCTTTGGTTTTTTCTAATAACCAAAAATTTTACAAAGACAGATATTCGATACTTAATTTTTTTTATTAAAGATTTATATTTTATACATTGTCTGATGACAGAACTGCTAAAAATGTATTTTCGGATATCTGATCAGAAATTGTGTGTAATAAATCTTAAATAAAAAAAAATAATTCCTTTTTTCTTAGAATTTTTAACTCATGTATTAAGAAAATAATGTTTCATGTCACTTCGAGTTTTACATTTGTTGACCACTCCTGCTTTCGTTTTTTTTTTTTCAATGGGTGTAACAGTTGTTTACTGAAGAAGGTCACGTGTAAAAACGATATATTTAACCATTTATAAGATCAGTATACTATATCGGTGTTTTCTACATGTATATTGTCTTCAAACATGCAAACTGGTTTAATACATGCCTATGATGTGTGTGACATGAGAACTGTATGTAAAAGCATTATTTATTTGCTTTCGTTCATATACATTGTATTTACATACATGTATGTATACATGCATACCATAATATGTTAATCCTTATTGGGTTTTTTTTTCAAAGTTGCTTATGACAAAGTTATTTTTTTTTGTTAAGAAAATAAACAAGAGGAGGAAATAAAGAAATGATGAACGACTGAACAGGCTGATGACAGCAGTAATGTTATTATATAACCTGACTGCAGACTAGTATATAATTACTTATTTGGAACCAATGGGCAATGACACCTTTATTACATTTATGAATCTGTATTTTGGAGGGAATTTAATAAATTTATGTATGTTACTTTCACTACACAAAATTATATTTATAACATTGTATTGTTTTCAACATCCATTTCTACACCTACATTTGGAAACCAACTTTCTTTATTACTTTCACAGTTATACAGTCATGTACAATCAAGCGCGTTTAAAAAAAAATGACAACTAAAGAAAAAAAAGATTTTTTTCTGGATCGAGTCTCTTATTTATTAAAGACCTTCGGTGAAAAGTATTCAAATCACATTTACAAACTCTTAGTAACAATTAAACGTCTTGTTGTTGCCCTAAATGACAAATTCGATCTTAGCAATAAATCTGCTTAATGTATGAAGAAAAGAGAATTAGAATCTGAACTGCCATTGGAGTAATGTACACGATTGACCTTTAAAATATGCATAGGAACATCGCTCTGAATCTTTATTATTCAAGACAAAGGAGATATATCTTTTGGGATTCAGACCCAGGAAATAAATCTCAACGTCCATCAATCAAAAAAAACTTTAAAAAATACAAATTTATAAGTGGACACTGAGAATATTTAGTATGGTTTTTATTCTGGTAAAGCATACATCAAATGTTCATGGTTTGTCCAGATAAAACAAACTTCGATGTAGCCCTATGAACCGGCGAATTGTTTTTCTTGAATTAATGAAGTAAACCCATTTACTCCAAGATGTTAGGGTGTCCTGTGGATAAGTAATTATATAAAACCATAATGTCAGATCGACATTGTCGTTCATCAGCTTGGATCTGTTGAAGCTTACGGTCGTTACATTTCCCAGCGTGGACTGCTGGTTTTCTTCTATTGTCAGATAATCTGTTGATAAAATGGGTTTTCCGTTCAACACGTCATGGTACAGACCCCCTTCAGTTTCTCTGAAACATTCTGATAATACGATGGTGTGTTAAAATGTCAAGCATCTGCGATAAATAGTTTCTGAGAAACCTTTGACGGAAATGTTTGAAAATTTTGGCTAAAAATAAACAAAGTCGTCATTTAACAGGAGGTTGACGTCCGATTAGTACAAAAATATATCCCACAATATGGCAAGCCGACAAAAATAGTGTGTTAAAATTTCAAGCATCCGCGATGAGTTGTTGCTGAGAAATCTTTGACGAAAATCTGTTTGAAAATATTGGCTAAAAATAAACAAAGTCGTCATTTAACAGAAAGTTGACGTCCGATTGGTACAAAAATAAATCCCACGATAAAGCATGACTAAACAAATAGTGTGTTAAAATTTCAAGCATCTGCGATAAATAGTTGCTGAGAAATCTTTGACGAAATTTTGTTCGAAAATTTAGGCTTAACATAAACAAAAACGTATTTAACAGGAAGTTGACGTCCGCTTGGTACAAAAATATATCCCACGATATGGCATGCCTTAACAAAGAGTATTAAATTTTCAAGCATCTGCGATGAATAGTTGCTGAGAAAAATGCGACAGAAAGTTTTGTTACGGACAGACAGAAGGACAGACAGACAGACAGACATACAAGGGTAAAACAGTATACCCCCTTCTCATTCGGAGCGGGGTATAATTAAGAAATGCGCGGGTTTTTTTCTTTTATCTCTAAGTTTCGCCTTATTAGTATTTGGTTTATCGCTTCTTACTCCTTATATAAGCTGAACAACGATAGAAGAAAACAATGAAATTCAGCTACACGTGCACATATATTTCAAAAGTCTTAGATAATCATTGAACTTTTATTCCTGTCGTAACTGTTATATTCTCGCACATGCATTTATCCCGTCCATACTAACAGTGCACAACCTACTACTCCGTATGGTTTACGCATGTGCGAGAATATAACAGTACGACAGGAATAAAAGCTCAACGATTATGTAAGAAGCGGGATAAATGCATTTTACCAGTATATACAAAATACATTGAAATAGTTTGTGCTCTTCCTATCTACATGTAGTAGAGTTACGCGTCAGCGAGACGATTTCGCTAAAACGGCTTTAAAATGCAAAACTAACCTGTTTTGGAACTCATCGTGGATTTTTAATTAATAAACTTAGTTTTATTAACGAAGTTTATTAACTAGAATCCGCAGGATAACGTAAATAAATACCGATACTGTCACTTTCTAAACTGCATTCTAAAGACATGACGTTGCTAGTCACGTGACACTGCCTTTATATCTGATTGGATAACAGGTAAGTGACGTCTGCGTAAGTTATAAAAACTGCTGATTTTGACAGGAGCATGCCATTCATTTACGATGATATCTCTGAAATTTGTAATAGGCGGTTTCTGATTGGTTGGCTACAAACAGAAGCTTTGTTGGGAAATTTTAACGGTTTATGTGATCATTGTTCGGAGGGATCGCTACATTTAGTAGATGATAAATTTTACAGTAAAGACGGTGTAGTGTAGTGTTGCACGATCAGAAAATGTAACAGAAAAGTGTCTGTTAGAGAAGGATCGTGTTTTTCATGAAGCCACCTTTACCTTTTGAACAAATTGTAAAATTCACTGTTAGGTCTACGATCTTCCGAATGACTTTTTCTCCAAGGAATTGCGCATAGGAAGTGGCCATACTGTTGTTGACTGGAAGAATTTCTCAAGGGAAGTGTATTTATCAATACTGAGATTAGACAATGAAAAAAATTGGGGGACCAGGTCGAACAGTGAAGATTGATGAGAGCAAATTCGGAAAACGTAAATACCATCGAGGTAAGAGAGTAGACGGTGTTTGGGTATTTGGAGGAATCAAGAGGGCAACTAAAAAGTGTTTCTTTGAAGTTGTGGAAGACCGGAGTGCCAACATATTTATTCCCATTATAAAGAAATACATATTACCAGGTACAACCATTCTTTCCGACTGTTGGAATGCCTATTCTTCTAATGAAAGTGAGGTAAACCAACATCTTACGGTAAACCATTCCATCTAGTTCAAAAATAACGAAACTGGCGCATGCACAAATACAATAGAATCAACTTGAAATACAGTAAAGAAATCTCTACCCAAAACTGGAACTGTAAAATCTCTCTGTGATACATATTTAGTAAAATATTGTATCAGACAGAAATATCTCCAAAATACTGACGACAAATTTACAACATTATTGAACCTCGTTAAACGTGTTTTCCCCTGTAAAAAAGAGCCCCTCTAACGGAAGTACAACCAAATCAACCTACCCCATTATCTCAGGAAACTTTAAATGGAAGCCTTGACTTATTTGATTGAAGGTAAGTTTAAACACCTTTATAATATTTGAAAACGACGGCGAAACACAACGTCAATCAGGTCGCATTTTTTTTTAAAGTAAAACATTTTCCATAATCGTTTTGTACATTTTAAAATGGATTTTCATAAAGAATAACATTGATGTCAATCAATCAACTAATTATAAGTAAAACGTAGTTAGTTTTAGATCGGTCTTACAAAGAATTCGAATTTTCCGGCGATAGTTTTCAACAGTACACAAGTACCTATGTAAATATTGATAGCCCTAAATGTCGTGTGCCGATTGACAGCGCAGTGGAAGCCAAGTTTTACATGTATATTTCCGTGATTCTTGAATACAAAATTAATAATTAAAAATTCAAAGTTCATTGCAAGTAGTAGTTTCTTAGGGCGAAATCCCCTCGTCTAAAACATTACAAGATATTACACACAAATGACATCCCGTATTTTCTTGTCGGAGTTATCGGACATAGTAAAATCGAAATTATAACTAATGTTAACAATCGGCGGGACTCCAGCAGACGAAGTTTGATAGCTATGTTGATGTCGAGGAGAATAATTAAATATTCATTATGAGCCAGTCAAGTAGAGCTAGTGAAGTGCCCGATGAAATAATTTGTCAGCAAGATAATTTTTTTTATCGATATAATCACATATTTGAATGATTTATACTTCGGAAATCACACCGAGTTTGTGCCGTTGTCATTGTCGGAAGATGAGGAAGAGGACAGTAACTTATTCAGATTCTAATTCAGATTATGAACAAGAAATTGAATACAGTACTGTTGACCAAGACGAACTCAATTGTGTCGGTGTGTTCAAAACAAAACCATGCGGTTGCAGTAAGTTGTATTGTTCCCCATGTAGTACGAAAATCGAATTCAGTCACATGCTAGAATACAGACAACAGTGTCAGGAAATGTCAAGTGAGGAATGAGATCTAACAGTGAAAGTTCAACTTGCTGCACATAGGAAATCTAGTACATACTGGCACCAGTCTACAAGTACAAAGCAAAAAACAAAAGAGATAGAAAGAGTAGCACAAAAGTACTATTTTGCTGGTCAGCAAGTATGTAGAGATACTTTTCTTTTTTGCCATGGCATAGGGAAATTCAAGCTAAACAGCATAGCTGCAACTCTTGATAAAGATGGCCTAAAACCTAGGATTCATGGGAAAACTTAGAAAACCCCAAAACATGCACTCAGCCTCACAGATGTTCAGCGTATATCTCAGTTCTTGAAAGATATAAACATGAAAGAACGGGCTCCCACTGCCAGGTAGACAGCCAATCTACTCAACCCGTGGTGACAAAGTCCTGTTGTTGCTTCCCTCTGACAAGACAAAGTCTGATATTTGGGAACTTTATAACCAAGCAGCAAAGATGCTTAATTACAGGTATGCATTATTTTGTTTTAATAAAAGAGTCAAAATCATTAAATGTACTTTGTGCTGAATCATAACAAAAAATCAATCAGCATATTGTGGGTCTGTTGAGCAGTTTAAATTGTACAATGATGCACATAATTAATGTACTTTGAAAAGAACTAACATTCATAATAATATCAACTACAATTAATATACATATTAGATCAATATCATACATGTCCAGTAAGTTTTGCATTTTCGAGAACATGAATTTAAGATTTGTTAGTTTTCAAAACTATACATAATTAGCCTTTTTTTAATGACAGACAAGTGAGTTTATCAGAATTAAAGAACGTTTGGTTGGATCAAACACCACACATACTGATTATGAAGACAGCTACTGGTCTATGTCTTAAATGCCAGATATATGTTCATAACATCAGTAATGCAGGGAACCTGCCAGAAGAGGAAAAGAAAATCAGGCTGGATGAGTACATGTGTTACCTGGACAAAGCCAAGCAACAGAGATAATATTACAGAGATTGGTGTTTAGTGTCCAAAGAATTGTTTCAAGCACACAACTTAAATCAAAGTGAAAGAGGTGTGTGCATGCATTTAAGCTTATTCAACAACTGAAATATTTTTGATTCATAAGTTACAAATTTTCATAGCTGAAACTTGTATATGCATGCATTAATTATCGGTGAGCAGTTTAAATAGTTTAAAATAGTACATGTACATTGTAATATCTATTTAAGAGCTTATTCATTCATAACATTATTCATTGTAGGACAAGTATGTACAATGGACATTACCCAGATGTATAGCTTTGACTTTGCTCAACAGATTCACTATCCTCATCATGCACAAGAAGTGGGGCCTCTGTTCTTTAAAACCCCCAACAAGTGCCACACCTTTGGTGTATGTGCAGAGGGATCAGGTACAATGTTTTATAATTAAACATTCATATTTAAAACAAATCAAGCTTAAGTCTAATTTGTAAAATTTGATTATTTGGGTTGTATAAACATTGAAAAGAATAATTTGTGGTCCGAAATTAAATCGATGATTCCACTTTCATTCTAGTTGAGCAGATATTCTATCTGGTAGATGAGGCTGAGGAGGTAGGCAAGGGAGCCAATACTGTGGTGAGCCTATTACATCACTTATTTGAGTATTGGGGATATACATATAAAGTTTCATAAATATTAAGTATATGTGAACTACTCAAAAGATTATTCCTGTTAACAGTATTTGTATATATCATATGTTAATGTAATATATGGGTTTTTTTTTTTAAAAATTCTCAGATATGGCATGTGGAGGATAATGACAGGCAATCACCGCAGCATAGAGTTTCCTTGATGGAAGCTGGACTTTCAAAATTTAGTCCATATTGGCATTATGGCCTCTGGAAGATGAAGTGAAGACATTCTACAGCAGAAACTCTTGATGAGGTAGCAGCATCCGTGAGGCACTCCTCAAGAAATGGCCACAACATACCCCAGCTCATCAAAGATGCCGAGAGGCTAGTCTACTTCTACAAGTAGGCATGTTTCTTTGAAACATACTTCAAGAAATTACCATCTATTTCTAAATTCCACCATTTCAGAATGTCAGTAGAGAGTCCAGGTGTTGTCTTTGTTAAAGAATATAGTAGCTCTGTAGAGAAACCTATCAACATTTTGAAGAGAGGATAGCAGCTACTTAATGTTGATACCTTGCCATCCGTTATTTCACCCAAGGGTCTTGATGCCGCCAGACATTGGTATCTTTATGATGAAATCAGACCCTTCTGAAGGAATACTTCAGATAGTCTACAGGCCTGTCCTAAGCCTGTGTGTCCAAAACCTCAAAGAAAATGTCCAAAGCAGTGTGCCTTTCCAGAAATGAAAATTTTTAGGTGTTTTGTATACTGCAACATACAATGTCATGATGTGCATATTTCTATGTATAATATACTATATTGTACATAACTGTACCTGCATGTATATCTGGTAGTGTGTAGGTACATTAATTGTTTGTTACAAGTATATGTTAGTTAGTATTAACTTTATTTAATAGAAAATGTGTAATGTTTCAGAATGTTAAACTATAAAGGTATGTTTTTAGACAATGATATTACATGAAAATGTAAAACATCTGTGTCAACTTCTCCAATCATGACCTTTTTGCACTAGACTTTGATTGTAAAATGATGTCATTGTATTCAATTTTGATCACAAAACATTATAAATAAATAATTCTTAATAGTTGGTAACTCTATCATTAACTTTGTATTCATCCTCTATATTTCTTTTTCAGAATTGACTTTGCTTCATTTTTTTCAATGTATTAATAAAAATTGCTTAAAACATGCCTCAGGTTTGCAACATCATAGCTCCTAAATTAAAAGGAGATTCAGTCTAATATTTTGTAATTTTATTTATTCATACCAAAGCAACATAAAATCGCAAAAATCTCATTTTTGTGGAAAAACTCAATAAACCTGGTTTTCCGGTGGCTTATCACATATATGTAGTCACGGTAAATTTTACAATATCGGGGTCTGCCGCCCCCAAACCCCAGCTTTTATAAAGCTCAAACGTCGCTTGGCTTTCTAAATTATTCGTTATTTCTATTAATCATGGGGGCTGCTGCCCCCATTACCCCGCTTAAATTCACATAAAATTTCTATTCTGGCTTAAACTTTCGCCGGCGTTCACATTCTCGCTTCATCAACAATCAAAATGGCGGCGCCCATGATTGTTGATTCGTTGCTAAGTTTTTAGGCCGCGCCACCTCACGCGCGGATCTACGATTAAAATGGCGGTCGTACCGGTAGAGTGCATTCTACACCTTTATTTACTACAATGGATGTAGTACGGTCGGGGTATCAATATTTATGTAAAATTGAGAGTTGCTGTACTTGAAGGTTTATGAGTGTTGCTAAAATTCATGAAATGATTTTTAATGATAATCATTAGTAAGAAGGATGTCTCTTGTTAAAATTGGTAGGCCCTTTATGGTAAGTACACGAGAATCAGAATTAAAATGCAAAACTCGCAGCTATGACTGTTGTGTGGTAAAATAACAAAAAATGTACGTGGATGGGACATAGTAAACTATACATCGGTAAGTTCTACCCTGTGGCGGTGAAACATGCACATGGTACGGAATGTCAACCATTTGCAGGGAATTATTAGCTTGGGGGGGGGGGGGGGGGTCTAAAAAGCTGAACAATCATAAAAATGGGCGAAATGTGTCAGAGCTTACAATTATTTGCTCTGTAAACAAAACTTTTGTTTACATTTTTAATGTTGAAGTAAAAATTCCATTTTCATACCTAAAATGAATGTGTTAACGTTAGGAACTGTTTATTTATGCTTAAAACGAATAAGCAGATAGACAAATCAGTTTGAACAAGACTTTTTACTGGTCTATTGAACCTATGTAAAGAACAACAGGGCACGAACCTTGTTTACATGAGCCAAGTATCCTGCTTATAACTCTATGACTGACTCTCAAATTTCATTTGATCATTAGAAATGCATTCCTAAAGCATTGTTAATGATAAAAATAGAATTTGAACAAAGTCGTGATCATGCCCCTTTAAGTTGCGATCGGAAATAGTATGGCGACCAAAAAATATTTTATGACTTCAAGTCAACTTAATGACAATTAGACAAAGAGTTATTTATAATAATCTTAACCTATCTTGAACTTTATTAAGATCTTTTAAGTTAGAAGAAACCGATGTGTCTGGAGGCCCAGCAAATTTTATCAACACTTGCTTTGAATCTGGCTGGTTTAGCATTTGGGTGACCGTCACAAATACGGGCCCAATCGTTGATTTCCCACTCTTTAAAGTTGTAGTATTCTATTGATAATTCAAAAATCAACATGTCTCTAAAAAAATATGCAATTGATACAAACAGTTTAATAGAATTTCTTAATATCAATTCTATGTAAGAATAAAAGATTTATAAAAGGGTATCGCCACGCAGTCACCAATTTTCCTTACATTTCATACATGGACACACCTAGGTGTAAAATGCAAAAAGACACTAAAAGTTGAGTTCTGGGGGTAACCGTTGATGGTAACCGACGCTAAAGATGGAAAAATATCAAAACTTACCCAATTTAAAGCCATATTAGAAGTTTTTGTGCACTAAAGTTAACTATTAAAGACATAAAACAACCTTTCTCCTATTTTCAATTCGTATATTATATATGAAAATATAAGAGAAACCAACAATTTTTAAATGTTACCATGTAAACCGTTAAAAATGTTTGAAATCAGTCTTTTTTGGTTTTTTATAAGTCGAAATGGGAAACTATTAAATTTTTACATCCATATCAATGTCCATGCAATGTTTATTTTATTATGAAAATTGACATCCATTGCTATGGTAACAAGGCTAAGAAATAGGAAAAACTGAGAAATTGAAGATGATTTTGATATGCTTTAAATCCTGATTTTAGAAATTTTTAGGAATTGTTTTAATTGGAACATGTAAAAATATATCTAATTTTTTATGATATACCACAAAAAGCTTTGGTTTGCAACAGATAAGTGTTGTTGCTATGTAAAATTAAGTTGCGTAGAAAATCACACAAAAATTCTTACATTTTGAAAAGTCCTTAGCAACGGCAGTTATTTTCAGAAAATGTCAGATTTTTTTCAAGTGTCATTAAAATTTGGACATACTTTATTTTTTCTCACCAATTGATTTTATATATTTATTTATTATATGTGAATAATATCAATTCACAAATGCCTAATAATATTATAATTTACCTTATTGTTTAGCTTGTTACCATAGCAACGGTTCTCATTTTTCATATTTGAATTCCTAACTGCACAATTGTCACAATCAGTATATATATTTATTCATTTATGTAATTTCCTGTAGGGTACCTCTGGTTTTTTTATTTCATGTTTGTATCCTTTTGGTGCCTCAATTTTGTCACTTCAGGTATTGGTCAATAATGGACTATACTCGGGCTGCTCTATTTGTTTACTATGATACTATAAATACCCATGTTTTTGGTCTGTGAGCCGGGGTCTATTAGCACGCACTGCAGTACTAACACGATGTGTAACTGAGCGTATTTTTACGGTAACCAATCTCCATTAGGGTTAAGTTTGGTTTTTCTTTATGCTTTAGTCTTGTTTGTAATATTTAAGTAAGACTGTAGGTATCGTGTTCGATAGTATTTTTGGGTTAACGTTTTACATACTTGTTTATTTACCGTAGAGTTATGGTGTGTTTGTGTGACAAGCGTGGTTTGCTAGTTTATTTGTAAGTTAATATTTTGTAGTCTAATACGGTGTTATTGGTCATACATTTACTGTTTTGTATTGCTAAGAGGTCTTATACGCTTAACTGTGACAGTGTTTGATAATGTTAAGGGGTCTTATACACTTAACTATATTGCATGTTAAGAGGTCTTATACGCTTAACTGTGAAAGTGTTTGATAACGTTAAGGGGTCTGATACACTTAACGGTTTTGTAGAGTGAGTAATGTTCGTTGTGATTGTATGGTGTGCTGTTGCGGTAATTAGGTGAATAAGTATATTATAATAGTGAAACGTTTAATTGAAAATATTGTTATTTATATTAAATTTAAAAGGTTCCAGCAAAGTTCAAGTGATGATCAAGCAATAGTCACCAGTGTTCCGGTATTCTACATCTTACCACACGTGTAACCTTCTTCGTGTATTCATTTACTACACTGGAAGCCGGTGGACGGAAGCCGTCATTTAGGACATTGTACCGACGGAGGACACGTTGAACGAACACTGGATAGACGCTAAGGACAAATTTACCACCATAGGAGGTCATGCTGGATCTGATGTCATAATTATTTTCTTTTGTGAATATGTATATTTGTAAATTTATTGTTTTATATATATAGATAAAAATTGTAAATACTTATTGATGTTCCTCTTATTGCTCGACTGATTGGACACACGACGGCTGTCGTGACAACAATCATAATAGCGTTTACCAAAAAAATACAAGATTTGCTCTTTTTATTCAAATTAAATGAAGAAAACATTTTTTAAATGTCTGTTTAGTAACCATGGAAACGCTGTAAAAATATGCGTTTCTCCATGAATGTTTTTCTTTCTTTTGAAAAATGACAACTACTTTTAATAATATATTCTAACCTGTAAACACCACGTTGTGCACATTACTCACAATATGTTCTCAAATAAGCATTAAAATGCCATTTTTACATCTTTACCATCTGTTACCATGGCAACGGGACCACATAGCAACAAATAAATGGTGTTAGCTTTTTTACTCATCAAAGTATATCAAATTGTCAAGTATGAAGAAAATTCGTGACTATGCGTGGCCACCGAATTTTGATTCTTACATATAACTGATCTGGTGATGTAATTTCTTAAAAAGTAATGTTTTGATCTAGTTATCTACCTTAAAAACTTAAGAATTTATGTACGTTTTAAAAAAAAAATCTTACCGAAGTTTCACCAATAGCACAAAACAAAATGGCCTCGCAAATACTTAAACAAAGCTGCAAATGCAAAGTCCTCATTGCTGTTGCTGACTTCAAATCTCAAAATAACAGAACAAAATGATCTTGTATTCACAATGATGGTATATTATCTATTTTTTTTTTAGGTTCATGAACTATAATTCTTTAATTCCATAAGTAGAACAGAAAATTTGTTAAATGGACTAGCATTAAGTATATCCATATTTCAAAAGTCTTTGACATTTCATATCAAGATTAAACCCATCTTCAAAAAAGCGGCAAACAGTATAATCAAACAATTATAACCTATTTTGACGATAACAATACAAAATTTAAGGTGGTGAAATGATGATGACAGTCTCTTAGCTTATTATTTTTCATACATATGATTATTTCTGTTCATTTTCTCAAAAGGACCAACACTTACATGTATATCTGCTGATTTTGCCAAAAAAAAAAAAAGAAAAAAGTCTTTGTTTTAATTTCAAGGCACGGTTTTCTCTTTGTATTTTGGTCGGGCGTAGTATTGGTTTTATGTAGGAATATTCACAAATTGTATTAATAATGATTTTAAAAGCAGAGTTACTGACAAATTTAAAACAATCTGCATTAAGATGTATTTGATTAAGCTTTTCCCTGGATAACTATTGACTTAAAACTGTTGCAGATCTCTAATATAAAAAAAATATAATTTACATTTTCATAACACATGCCCTGTAAAATACAATTTTTAGACTGATTTGCATAATGTTTGGTTTCAATTTTAATGAGTTTAGATATGGAATTTCCCGTTCATTTAATTTGTTTACACGTAAAATAAAACTTTTGCATAATATTAGGAACTTAATAAATATCATAACATTGAACATGGAAAATATATTTACGCATATAATGAAATCTTACAAAAATCACATATTTTATAAACACGTTAAAGATAAAAAGCAATGCAAAGAGGTAATAATGTTAAAGTATAGACACTTTGCTTCAGAATTTTTACTCGTATCTTTTTATTTTAAGTAAGTATGTAAATGTAATACAGTGTAAGTAAATAAATAAATTTTAAAAAAGTTAATTAGATAACCTTTATGAACAAAATATCCATATCCTTGTCAGGTGAAAACTTTAGAGCAGGGTACATTTTAAATTATATAAAAACTGATGCAAGCGTAATTGAACGTTGACTCTATATCATTTTTTAAAGCATATTTATTAGTAAAACAGGAAAACAATAAAGCAACTTATAGATTGTGGATTGAGATTTTCAGGAATCAAATTTAGACAAGAAGATACGGCAGAACCGTCAAATTATCACTGTAAGTATTGCGATTTTTGTTTTTTAAAGTTCATATACGCTTGTGTTGATGAAAGGATACAATCTAACATCTCTACCTGTATGCACTAATTGGTATCAATCTGTAAATTAAGGTGGAATAACACACCTGGTAGAAGTCACTCAAATTAACAGTAAATTATTTGATTGTGAAAGATATAATGATAACTAAACTGTACACATGTCAAATAAGCGAAAAAAGTGCTATGGGATAAAAAAAAAAATGAATATCTTAAAAAATTCAACTCAGTAAGTGACAACAAAGGCAGCTTCGGGATTAGAACTCGGGATGTACGGATCACAAGCCCGACAGCAGCCTAGTACTAAAGAAGGTCACGTGTAAAAACGTTATATTAAACAATATAAAACATCAGTATAATATATCGGTGTATTTCATATTGTCTTCAAACAAGAAAACTAGATTAATGCATGCCTATGATGTGTGTGCATGTATGTGAAACCAATATTCATTTACTTTCGTTTGTGTACGTTGTATTTACATGTATGTATACTATACTATTTGATTATTCTTTCTTATTTTCTATGTTGCTTATGATAAAGTTTGTTTTTGTATTGTGAAAAATATATATGAAAATTGAATAAAGTAACAGTGCACAAATGAACAGGCTGAGGACAACAATAATATCGTTGTATAACCTGATTACAGACTAGTGAATAATAACTGATCATAAACCAATGGGCAAAGACGTTGCATTTAGGTACGTATACCATTTACGGAACTAAAATTAATTTCTTTCATCTAAGATTCAACGTACAAATTATATTTATAACATTGTATTGCTTTTTACATCCTGTTTACACCTACATTTGGAGACCAACCATTTTCATTTTCTTCACAGTCATCCATTCACATATAATAAAAGGGCGTTTAAAAAGAACGACAACTAAAGAAAAAGTTATATTTTGTGGACTAATATAAATTGGCGACATTTAACCGTTTTAGTCTTACCTGTAATGACAATACGTATCTTAGGAATAAAGGATCATATGCCGAAACTATTGCCTGCGGCCCCTTTTTGTAAGATTAATTATATCAAATCTACAAACATTTTGATAGTTTACAAATAGGAGTATATAAATGTGATGCCTTTTAAGTTGTTTCAATAGTTCTAACACATTATAACTATGAGGGTATCTGCATTATCATTGTTTAGCTCACCTGAGCTGAAAGCTCAAGTGAGCTATTTTGATCACATTTTGTCCGTCGTCCGTCTGTCTGTCTGTCCGTCTGTAAACTTCTAACATTTTGAACTTCTTCTCTAAAACTGCTTGGCCAGTTTCAACCAAATTTGGCACAAAGCATCCTTTTGGGAAGGCGAATATAAATTGCAGAAAAAGGAAAGACCGATCTTTATTCAAAGCGGAGTAAACCTCGAAACTGTAGATAAAAGGGGTGCATTTTTAAAAATCTTCTTCTCAAGAACTACTGAGTCAAATTCAGCGTTATTTAGTATAAATAATCCTTATGGAAAGGAAAATATAAATTGCAAAAATTTGGGCTAATTCTGTTTCAAATTTGAGTTATTACAAAAATAATAATAAAGGAAAGGTGTGTTTTTATCAGTTTATAACTTCGGGTTCGGTATTCCATACTTCTAAAACGAGATACTTTGTTTAAAGCAGCCATGTTGGCCCTATGATAAACGGGTCGATCTGACAAAGATGAATTTGTTTGTTGTGCAACAGTTCGCGTGCGAAGGGAATCTTAGCAACATGCAAGATACATTGGTGCCGATTTTGTGAAGTAAAATGAGGTTAAATATTTCAATGCGTTGACAGGTTTTACTTTTGACGTTGGTGTTAGCTTGCTTTGATTTTCGTTTCATTTTCATTATTTATATTTTGTAACCTGGGGAACTATCGCCTGTATTTTGTAATTTTTACGTATCAAATCAAACACAGACTTCGGTAAATCAGACAGTTGACTGTTTACCTGCGCAAATTAAGCAAAATCTGATGTATTAACAAATTACCAAAATACAATTCATTCTATTGGTAACTCGGTACATGTATGATCTTTTGCGTAATAGTTGATTTTGTGTTTTGTTGAGATGCTCAGCATTTTCTCGAGTTTATTCAGTTTAAACAGAGTTTAATATCGCTGACGGAAATATGTAGGTATATATATAATTCATTTTGAAAAATAAATTGTGCTCTTTATTTGTTATAGTGCATGTTTCTTCTATTTAATTGTTTACAATTTCTATTTACTAACCATATTTGAGTGTTAAGCTTCGAATTATAACTAAGATACAGAGCTTTGCTCACAATTCTATGTTTTTACACAGATCTGTGTATGTAAATGTTGAATAGCAAATACCAAGTTTTTTTTTTATTGGCATTTATTTTCTAACAATAGCATGTTAAACAAATACACTTACTACATAATCATTCACATAACTGTATAGGATTTTGATAATATAAGTGAACATTGACATTTTCATACAGAATATTTGACGATATATTGTTTTTATAAGAAAAAAATATATATAATCATTTTATAATCATCAATTTAATCATTAACAAAAAGATAATGAACAGGTTTCAGAATTGCTCAAATATTCATCTCACAGTACAATAAATATATTGCCTATGCTAACATGTAAGGCCACCATTCCCTTACTACAAGTCTCTAATGCCCCTATGTTAGCAAAACAGCGACCACACCTGATATGTGGAACTGTTGTCACTTTATTTATATGATAAACAGATATACAGAAAAAAATAAAATATACATTAAGAATACATTAGGTAGCGATTAACCTATTACACAGTATATGACTTATAAATTGTTTCCAATACGTTTTATAATATTTGCAAAACTCCTTTGTGACAATGATTTGTAAACCTCAGAGAAAAAAATTAGTATATATTTTATATGATTACATATTTCTTGTGGTTTTTCCTCTTTGTTTTCAATTCTACAAAACATTTTGTACTTATATATTTTACAGGCAATCAAAGAAATTAAACTGTTGAGAAATAATGTTTTCTCACTTTTTTTCAAAATAGAAGCCTATTACAACTGTTTTCCACGATACATCAAAGTTTAAATATTTTTGAACGGTGCCCCATATTTGACTTACATTTTTACATCGTAGAATGAGATGTTCATTGTTTTCCTTTACATCTTTACAAAACACGCACATATCATTTTCAACAATTTTCCATCTTTTCATCATTACTCTGTTACATAATAGATTATTAAGTAGTCTATAATTAAAGTCAGATATATTTTTATCTTTTATGGCTAAAATCTTTTGTTCATATATAAATTTCCATGATCCCTTAAAAATTTCAAAAACATTTTCAAAGTAAAATTGATTCAATGGTGGTACAAATTGCTTTTGACGAAAAATGTCATAGATTAGCCTTGAGTCCAAATCACAGATGTATACATGGTTTTTAAAACACAGGTCAAAAGACACTTTTCCAAAAACAATGTTTTCATATTGAATATTTAAACAATCATATTTTTCAAAACATTTTGAAAAAATCGTTTTTATAATCATATATTCACATGTCCAATTTCTTTTACAGACTAGTTGGTCACTAAACCGTTCTGCAGGTTTCAGACCATTTTCATTTACAATATCGTTTAAGTACTTAATACCACTTTTCAACCACTCTTTAAAAAATAGTGGTTTGTTTTTTAGCATAAAAATTTTATTACACCATAGCAGTTCCTTTAATACTGCATTTAGACTCATGTCTGTTTTTATTTTTTTACATTCGTTAAAAAAGACAAATATTTCTTTGTAAAACAAGGGAAAATGTTCTATCATTTGATAATTTGTTACATTTAAATTTGTTACATTAGTTTTACAGAGATACTCAAAATCAAAATGTTTTTCTTTACAAAAACTGTCTACAAATATAGATAAGGAACTGTTTTTTTCTGGATATGTGATTTATCCAGGAAACTTTTATTGATTTAAGTTTCATAAGTATATCAACAATACCTATGCCGCCATCTTGGATTCTGCCTATCTGAGTATTTCTTTTAATTCTATCTTTTTTATTCCAAATACAATTATATAAAAGACTGTATTTTTTTCAGTATATCTTTATCTGGGATGTTTAAAATTGACCCGGTGTATAAGAATTTTGGTATTGCCTTGCTATTTATTACACAAACTTTACCAAATACTGTTAATTTCCTTTTTTTCCATGACTCAAAAAGTTTTTCTAAATCATCAACAATTTTTGTCCAATTTTTATTGTAACACATTTCTTTATTTTGACCTATAAAGATTCCAAGAGTTTTTATACATGTCTTGTTTACTCTTACATTTTCTATTTCGTGTAAAAAAGATTTCCAGGGACCTGTTAAAAGACATTCTGTTTTAGACATGTTTAAATTCATACCTGATACTTTACTAAATCTTTGTATAATCTGTAAAGAAGTTTTCAACAAAGCTTCGTCTTTTAAAGGGAGAGTACAGTCATCTGCATGTTGTATTATCTTAATACTATGAGTCACTCCAGGTTTTTGAAAGCCTTTTATATTTGGATTAGACCTTATGACGATTGCTAGGATTTCAACAACAAAAAGAAATAGAATTGCTGATACTGGACACCCCTGTCTTATGCCTCTATACATATTACATGTTTTAGATATCCACCCATGGTTTTTTATTCTGAATATAGGTTTGATATATAATATATTAATCCATTTTAAAAAGTTTTCTCCAAAATTAAATTTTTTTAAAACTTTTAACCTAAAGTTCCACTCTACTGAATCAAAAGCTTTTTGAAAATCAACGAACAACAAAATTGATTCCAAATCATTTTCCTCATAATAATCAAATATGTCAACAATTAATCTTGTATTTAAAGCTATATTACGCCCTTTTATGTAAGCTGATTGATTGATATGTATTGCTTTGTCAAGTATATTTTGTAGCCTGTTAGCAAAACTAAAAGCAATAATTTTGTAATCAGTGTTTGTAAGACTGATAGGTCTATAATTGTTTAAGTTTTGAGGATCTCCCTTTTTAAATCATAGAGTAATTAGAGAAAGTCTCTGCGAATGACAATTTTTTTCTGTAAATTTCTTGAAAAGTACCATAGTAATTTTCTTTTAATCTTTCCCAAAACGTTTGGTAAAATTCTGACGGTAATCCATCAAGTCCCGGTGATTTATTTTTGTTCATACTTAATATAGCTTCTGTACATTCCGAAAGCGTTGGGAATTTGTTTAATTCAGTTTTGTCTTTGTCGTTTAATATATATTCTAAATTTAAATTATAGAGATATTCGTTTACTGTACTGTTATTTGTGTTACATGATGTATATAATTTCTCATAAAAGTCGCAAAGAGATTGTAAAATTTGGTCTTCGTCAGATATGTAATCATTTCTGTTTTTTACAGATTTAATCACATTTGATAGCTGTCGTTTCTTTTCTAAGCTTAGGAAGTATGCGGTATTTTTTTCTCCATTTTCTATCCAGTTTGCTCTTGACCTTACTTGAGCACCTTTTGCTTTTTTGTTTATTAACTCCGATAATTCTGTTTCTAATTCTCTTTTCCTGTTCATATTTATATTTTCATGAGGCAAGTTTTCTATAATATTTATTTCTTTTTGGATTGAGCTTTTTTTTGCTTTTATATGATTTCGATAACTTTTTTGAGAAATTTATACAAAACTTTTTTATTTTTCTCTTCAAAATATCCCATGAATCGATAGGTTTTTCTTTATCAAAAGCATAATGTTTAAGGAATATATTCATTTCACTATTGAAGTTCTTGTTTTCAAGCAATGAAGTATTAAATTTCCAATATCCCGGTCCTCTTAAATTTTCATTTGTAGTTAGAGAGAAAATTAGACATTTATGATCAGACATTCTCGAACCATTTGAATGAGACCCTAGAATGTTTTGGATTCTTATATTTTCGCACGCATAACAAAAGGTATTAGATTTTAGGATATAGTCAATTCTGCTTGTTGGGATATTTGCACCATTACACCACGTATAACCTTGCTTTTCTCCGTTCATATATTTCCATAAGTCACATAAATCGAGTTTGTTCAACAATGATTTGAACAAAATGTACACTTTTATCTGGATTTAAGTTATCTGAAAGACAGTTCAAGTCTCCGTATATCAAAATATTTTCAAAGCTTTGAGTGTATTGTTTGATCCAGTCTAAAGTTTTCTTTAAAAAATCGCATCTATTGTTTACATCGTTTGGTGCATATATATTTACAATTGTAAGAATATTTTGGTCATACTCTATGTTTACCATAAGCATTCTACCATCATTTGTCTTATGAGTATTTATAATTTTACATGGCAAGTTTTTTCTAAATAAAATTGAAACGCCCCTGCTAAAAACAGTGTACAGATATACCCGACCATCGTGCATCATAATTTGCAATATTATTTTCAGTATAGTGTGTTTCTTGAATAAATATGAGATCAAAATTACTATCATTTATCCAGGTATAAAATTTTAGACGTTTTTCTGCAGTGTTTAACCCTCTGCAGTTAACAGATATACAGTTAAGCTTGTCTATTACATTAGATTAATCATACTAATAAAGCTTAGCTTTGATTCTTCTTGTTTTTTCTTGTCGATGTCCTGGGGTTGCTGCTGGATCCTGACCAGTTTTAAAACCTTAAGATGAATGTAATAAACTCATGTGAACAAAATATGAATCAAACCTAGCAGAATTCTGAGCTCTGTATCTTGCTTAGAATTCTACGATTAACGCTGAAATTTTGGTTGATCATTAGAAATGTCTCGCTAAACGTTAAATACTTGTACAAAAAATAATTAAAGGATTATAATTAAAGGATGATATGCTGTAACTACTCTTTGGGGCCCCCTCTTTATACTATGAATAATATGAAATCTACATCAATTTTGATAGTTTTTCAGACACGACTAAATGAAAACGACACTGTTGAAACAGTTTCCATAGTTCTGACACATTTCTGTTACGGGGATAAAGGCATTATCGCTATTCTTAAGAAAATACTACAGTCGAAAATCATCCTGGTTTGTAGCTATTTGTTGTTTTTGAATAAAGATGAAAATAATGGGTGGGCCTTTGTAAAATAGAGTGATATAGTCAATACATTGATTATAATAGCTCTTTAACATGTCACATGACAACATTTTTCTTTGAGTAAGGCTATAAAAGTCACACGAGTTTATGCCAGGTAAATAACAGTCGTTTAATGATAATTGGGAAGATGAATTGAATTTTTGAATGTTTTGAATTTGAGGAATTTTGCGCATTGAGGTACAATTTTCTTCTTGACATCTATAGGAATTTTTGAATAAAATACAATAAATATTATAATATATTTTTAAAAAAATACAATAACTAGTAAGTAGTTGAGGAAGAAAATGTACTTATATGCTCACATATATTTTGATCGCTTTATAAAGTGGGGGAAGGGGGGGGGGGGGAACGAAAATATTGGGAATTGGAAGTTAAAGGTGTATCCCTACCAAATACCAAAAGTTTAGTTTTATATCTTGCATAGGATTTTCTTATTTTCGGTATAAATAGTATTCCATAAAGGTACAATGTCAAAGATTAAGTGTATGCAAAAATAAGTGTAAAATTCGAATACTTTACAACATTTATTTTTTGTTATTCTACCGAGAGGTCATATGGTACAATATGCTTTGAACGCCCATATAAATTCATTGTTGCTCAGGTGAGCGATGTGGCCCCATGGGCCTCTTGTTGAAGACCCCATCACAGCTGGAATTCGCCATGGTTTGTGGCCATTTGTTGTATATAAATAAAGATGAAAATAATGGGCGGGTCATAGTACAATAGAGTGATGTGCGTGTCAATACATTGAACAAGTTGGGTCAATACTGTTTTACATATCACGTGACAACATTTTCAAGTCGAAAATCAATGTACTGAGTATACTCATGGGAGTAATATTTAATTTTTTTAAAGTTTTTTTTTTCTTTTGGGGTTTTCTTATTTTTTTTTTGGTTGTTTTTTATTTTTTATATTTATTTGTTCAAGTGTGTGTATGTTTGCGGAAGGAGGATTAAAGGTTTGTGAAATCTTTTTAATATTTTTAATTACCATAATGTCATTTTTGTTGAACACTAGTAATCTGCTTAAGTAAATGTCTTTTCTAGAATTCAGTCATAATTAACCATCGATTCCTCTCACTCCAGGTGTTTTTTTTCTTTAAAATGAGCAATAATAATTATGATCGTGGCTAACAGGACTTGCGTATATTTTCCTTTTTATCTAAATACTAGGTATATTATCAACATATCTTTGGAATGAAAGTGAAAGATTCTATGGTTAAAATTTGATCGGCGCATGGAATTAATGCTGAGCATGTTTTTTTTTTATCCGATGATGATTCAGATGAAGAGTCTGATACATCACTAGATGAAGATTCACTCCTAGATTTATTACAACCCAACACATTATCCGGCATTATATGAGTGTTTAATGACATGTCCTTGTGTCTCTGGATGCCTACGAGGGTCAATCAAAAAATACGAAGACTTTTTTCATAGCCTTGTTACTTTACGTTATATTACTACCAAATTTTAAAGACATACTTTAGCAATAAATCCCTACCAATTGCCCATTTTACTTTAAGTTTATTCCAATTTATCAATAAATAATTGAGATTTTTATATCTCAGAAATGCAGTCACGGCGCACGGTCAGTTTTAGCTTTTTACAAAAATTTCATCATACAAAATTTTAATCAGATCCTTGTTATATGGCGCCAAATCAAAATAAAATTTATACCGCTAAATTAAGTAATATTACGTCATTGCATTTGCTGAATTATGACGTAATATGTTGTTCCGTTGATAAAATATCAGTGTTAGAAGACCTACTCCTAATTAAAAAGGCAAAAAAAGATGACGTTCGACGACGTCACGGAGCAAAGAATGGCCGTACAATTTTGTGTTGCGCTTAGTAAAACACCAAAACAAACTGCAAAGATGATAGAGGAAGCAGGAAAAATACCAAATGTGAGTAGATCATTTGTATATAAATGGCATAGGCGGTTTTTGAATGGTAGAGACTCTGTAGTGGACGACGAAAGGCCTGGAAGAAATAGAATCATTTGCAAAAAAATGATTGAAAGAATTGGCAACGTCATGGAAAGTGACGGGCGCGTCACTATTGCGGAACTTGCGTCTATGTTTGATATCAGTTACGGCACCGCCTTTACAGTTCTAACTATTTAGATATGAGGAGAGTTTCAGCTCGCTGGATACTTAGACTACTGACTGAAGATGATAAAGCTAAACGTGTACAACTACCAAGGGCTTTCTTAAGACATTATACTAATGAAGATGATTTTCTACAACGAATTGTCACAACTGACGAGACATGGTTGTACAATTACGATCCCGAGACAAAGCAACAGTCCTCAGCATGGAAAAGAAAATCATCACCACCTCCCCTCAAAGCTAAAGTTCAAAAATCTGCAAGGAAAAAATTGTTTATATTTTTATGGATATTTCTGGAATGCTACTCGTGCATGCAGTACCCTACGGACAAACGGTCAATGCAGAGTATTACGCAAAGGTTAAAATATTTCACTTCCTGTGTTTTTAGAACGTATTTAATTAACTATTACATTTTCATTGCACTTACTTTAGAAAGATAATTGCGGAAATAGAATTACAATTCTCTCTTAATCATATTTACTTTAAAATAATTTTAACCCAGCCACCCCTGCAAAAAACCCCAGCAAATTCTCAATATTGTCAAATGAAAATGATCATGACATTTTATTCTATAACAGGTAATTAGGAGTGACCTTGTCCATGCAATACGGAAGAAGCGGCCCGGGAAAAAAATGAACACTTTCTTTTGTATCAAGACAACGCCCCTGCTCACCGGGCTGAAAGTACTATCATTGATTTAGATTTGTTAGGTTTTGATCGTGTAGATCACGCACCATACAGCACGGACCTAGCGCCGATGGATTTCAATGTCTATCCGACAGTGAAAGCTGAATTATGTGGTAGAAAATTTGAGACCACCGAAGAATTATTTTATGCTACTCGAACAATTGTACACAAACTAGATGACAGGTGGTACAGAGATGTGTTTAATGAGTAGGTCAAGCGCCATAGACTTTGTGTGAAATGCAGAGGGAAGTATTTTGAAAAGCTGTAAAACAAAAGTCGCCGTGACATCGGGTTTTGACGTTAAAATGTGCTGATGAGGGTGCGCCGTGACTACAATACATGCTGATTTGAAATTTAAATAGGATGAGCACCTTTTGATCAAATGAAATGAAATTTTACACATAAAATAAAAATATGTTTTAACAAATAATAATGTGGAAATATTAAATTTTGTCGAAAAATAAAGTAAAGAGGAACATAGTCCACGTATTTTTTGATTGACCCAAAGAAGGGAAGCGACGTGGGCACATCTTCCCACGAGATAAGCTCCCGACTTACATTGACAATACCAGAATTTTATTGGATCTAATTCGTCTCAAAATCGAATTATACCCGTAGGTTATATGACTTCGAGGATACAAGGCTAGGTTGTAATTTCCCCTGTATTATATTTGGCATGGTTTTCCCTACAAAAATATCATCTAAATGTTCAAGTGTATATGAAAATGCCTGTTTTATTTGATACACTCCAAATGTAAGAGATCGAAGGTAATCATCCGATAGAACAAGGAAATAAGGTACTGCGTCCGACGCATTTATCTTTGTTAATTTCTTTGATAACATTCGTTTACCAGAGTCATTAATAAGTCACTAATAAACATAAACATATGACAATTTGAAATAGCTCGCAGAATCAGACAATAGAGGTGGTCTAAATGCATTGATCAATGATCACACTATACATAGTCTCAAATAAATCTATCAGCTGTGCTGATGACATTGCTTTTGTACCGACTATTGCTCTATCAGAATATTTTTGCAGATCAGAATCTTTTAATTCTTTGCCCACAAAATGTCAAGGACAAGCTCGTACTCTCTCATAAAGAATTATATTATGTTTTTTAAAAACTTGTGTACGGGCCTTGCCGAGAACAATTTGCATACGTTTTTCTTTTTTTCCCCATACAGTGCAGTATCTGTGTGACTTGTGCCCAAATAACGGATGCTTATGTCTGATGCATGTGTGGAACTTGCATATAACTTATTTTGTAGTATTCCCTTGTGGAAATGTAAAACGCATTTGCTACAAACAACGTCATTTTCTGATACCGTTTTTCCAATGATAAATCCAGATGTCTCTCTACATGTATCATTTCTTTTGCCTTTTAATGTTCTTCAATTTTTACAACTTGTACGCTTACATGTACTGCATACAACGCAACGAGTTTGGCATGGTAAACAGGCTCGACTCAAGACAAGGCTCGTGCAAGCTAATACAGTGTCCCTGTAAATACCGGTATATAGATCGATAGTATACTTACTTAAAGAAAAACACCGAACGGAATAAGTTTATACTAAATCACATCATTTAAAAAAGTGATAAATATACTATATGCTTATGTAAACGAAGCCAAAATTGCTATGACATGAGCTTACGAAGTAGCGTGGACCACATGTATCTGAGCAAGTGAGAAGAATGTAGACCAAGTGACATGCGAACAAAACAAAATTAAGCGTATTCATCAGAACAGGTGGGTAAGGTTATGAAAGGTCATGCGAGTTCACGCCAGGTAAACAATAATCGTTTATATTGGGAAAGGCCATTTAGATTTTTGAATGTTTTTACTTACAGGATTCGGACGCATTGACGTACAATTTTCTCCTTTCACATTTAGGTACATTTTAATAAAATACAGCAACTAGCCAAAGGAGAAAAATGTACCCCCTTGCGCTCATATATTTTAAAAGCTCAACAAAGGTGGGCGGGGCCAAACAATGAATGGGAATTGGAAGTAAACAGTGTACCCCTACCTAACATTTAGTAAAATATCTTAAATCTGATCTTTTTATTTTCGGTAAAAGTGGGATTTCATAAAATGTTACATGTACAAAGACATATACGAGATTTAATTTCATTTGAACCCATAGGTAGTGTCACCTTAAAAAGTTTTATTTAAGCAGAATTCTATTAAAGGGCATTACATTCTAAATCTGTGTTACAATGTAGAACCTACATTTGGAAATAAACCATCTTTATTAACATGAACAAACGCAGACATATTTGCACCCAGACCGTTTGAAAAGAACAAAAAATAGAAAAAAATTAAATACGCATACTACCATTACCGATATGTTAATAGTATCAACATTAGTGATTTAAAACGCAAAGAAGTTCTTTAAAAATTATGTACGAAGAAAATGATTTTATAGCTCAACTTGGAATAGGAATCTGATCTGCCATAAGAATAATGCTCACTATTGACTTTTAATAGCTGCATGGGTACGTTGCTCCGTGGAGTGTATCTTGAAAATTCAAAACAAAAAAAATATATTTCTTTGGGATTCAAACCCGGAATGAATACACCAACTTTCATCAATAAGAATACCTTCCAAATATGTAAAAATGTATAACTTTACACTGTGAATATTTAGCATGGTTTTAATTTTGAAAAAGCATAATCACACGTTCATGGCTTATTCCAATGAAATTGTTTTGATGTAGCACTACTAAGCGGCCCAGTACATTTTCTTAGACAATAAAGTATTGCCTATAAAACCCAGGTGTTAAGTTGTCCTGTGAAATATAATATAAGCCAAACCATAAAGACAGATCGACGCTGTCGTTCATCATTCTGGATCTATTAAAACTTACGGTCGTTACACTTCCCTGCAAAGACTCCTGGTTTTCTTCTATTGTCAGGTAAGCTGTCGATGGGATGCGTTCTCCATTTTTCAACAACCGGTCGAGAATGAATCCCTTGGGTTTTCTGCGACATTCTGATACTACGATGGTGTATGTTGTTATCTCTCTAACTTCGAAAGAGGTGATATCTACGTTACAACTGGGATATATTTTATAATACCCGATGTCCTGAACCACGTGGATCCATAACCACTCAGATGTGGCTTTAGAAGAAAATCTTAAGGTAAAATTATTGGGCTGTTCGAAATCAACTTCCGATAGAAACCCCCCATCTGAATCTACAAGACAAATTACAAATTCTATCATAACATGACATAATATCATTTGTTTTTATGATTAAAAAATGTAAAATACACATTCATTAGGAAAAACAGCGAACAATGTGCAGAGAGAGAAAAAAAAATACGTCTGTTTTTCTCTCCGACTAAATCTTTGAAAAATTGGAGACTTTATCTAAAATATGTAAGATTCAAATCAATATATGACTCTTGCTATAAATGCCTATTACCGATCAATATATATAAAGCTAACATGGGTTCAGCAATACGCGTCTTTTCCTTTCATCCTACTGCCACCTAATTAGTTTTCTATTTCTATTATAATTATATATTTCTAATCGCGCCCCATATACGTCAAGAGTACTATTCATTTTTCATCGCATTCAAGTATTTTATTACACGTGAAATAAGAGCAAAAGATTTGTATTTTGAAATAAAATAGATATGAAAACTATATTACTCATAAGAAATCGATGAAGAACGAGAAAAAAAAAGATTGAAATGCACATGCATATATATGTCAAAATTTTCGATTCTGAGGAACGGTTCCCAGTGACGTACTTTTATATTATTGCACATGGGCAAACCATGCAGTGTAGTAAATGGTGCAGTGACAGCATTGATTCAGAGAAAAAAATTTGTGGAAGCTGACAATAATGACAAAACGTTGTTACTTTTTCTTACTTACATGGACTTTGTCGTATTTACTACATGTATGTTAGATGTAGTTCGACCAGGGTCTTCAAAGACTCACGTGTTCGATGTGCATGCGGCATAACGAAGGTTACGCGGGTACATTGACAATACTTTCATAAATAAAAGTGAATGCATTCAGTCCCTGTAAAATGAATACCTTTATCAGAAGGCAATTTACCTTAAGTTTTTAGTCGGTATATATACCCCAGCAGCAGTAGGAGAGCGATCGAAAATAATATGGCGACAACACACTTAAATGAATAGACACCTGAATATCTCTGATATTAATTTTAAAAATATTTTTTTGTAATATGTAATATTCTAAAGCTGTGTCCTTGTCTAGTACACATTCAGGCTTCATTATAATGTTAAGATTAAGAGTACTTAAATGATTAAAAGAAAAAAAGTTAAGCTTATTCTATTAAAACTTTGTCTACCTTGAACTTAACTACGATTTCGTGCGTTAACAGTAAGCACTGTATCTGCAGGTCCAGAAAATCTGATCAAAACTTGCCGCTGATCAGATTGGTTTGGTTTTTCGGTGACTGTCACAAATACAGGACCAATCGTTAATTTCCCACTTCTTAAAGTCGTAGTATTCTGTGGTTAATTCACAAAATGAATATAATTTTATTTTTTTAAAAATGGCATTTTTCATTTTAAATTGAAAAGATTGAAAAGAACAAAAAATAACTACTAATGGAAAAATGCTCGATTAGATCATGTCTCAAATTTCTACATGAATTATAGGCATTCACTATGTTAAAATTTTCTGTGGTAAACTCTGATATGTTGTTTATACGTTATAATCATTTTTTTTCTGTAATTGCCAAAGCAGGTTTTTTTTTTAAAATGCACACTTTTTCGATCTGAATGTATTACCTTAACGTCTATTTTGATAATGCTTAAGTGTCTCAATACACCTCGAAATAGTGTCTTAAATCAGCAAAAAATGACTTGATTACAGAGAACAGCATGATACATAAGAAGCATAAGGAAGAAATATAAAATTTTGGACAATACAATATGACGTTCAAACATTTAGATCATAAAAAGTAAACGTTATGTTTTAGTGAGCTACCTTAAAAACTGTAAATGCATGTAAGTTGGAGAAAACGATATCTTACCGATGTGTCGCAACGTCTACAAAATAAAATGACCAGCGAAATACCTAAACCAAGTTGCAGAGTCCTCATTGCTGTTGCCGACTTCAAATCCTAGAATAAGAGAACAAAATCAAACTCATGTTATATACATTTTCAAACAATCGTTTATTTGCGACGATGGCATATAATCCATTTATCTAGGTTCATGAACTAGCACTCTTTAAATCCATAATAGGAAGAGTTAATTATTTAAGTGGACTATCATTAGGATATCCATATTTCGAATGCCTTTGACATTTCATTTAACAATATAACCCAACTTTGATAAAGCGTTACACAGTATAATCAAGCAATTTTAACATGCTCTGTCGATTGTCATACAAAATTTCTGGCGGTGTAATTATGATGACAGTCACACTAATTAAGTTCATTATTGATCATACAGATGATTAACTCTGTTTATTTTATTAAAAGGACAAACCGATAGAGCTCTGCAGAGGGGCGGATGACTATTGAAGCCAAATTGTTTTTAAATCTTTAATAAGTAAATTTCATATACATTTTCATATTTAATATCTGGCAAAATACCTCTTTTAAGGTGATACATGTATGCATGATATTGGATAATAATCTTATAGAACAAAGATATGAAACGCTCTGTTTATTTAATTACTCTACATGTAAAAACAGAAATACTATGAAGATTCCAACAAATATGAGATAAGTTTGAAAATGAGAAAAAAAAATATTTACCATACGAATATTTTTTTTTTAACAAAAAACACATAATTTAATCTTTATATTCACTAAGTAATTTCCTCTATATTTCTTTATGAAGCCAGTTAGTCCATATTAATCACGAAAGAAAACATTCTGTTGTTTAAATAAATGTATAGAAAAAACCCAGAAATAAAATATTTTAATTTTCAAAAAAATAAATAATGAAGAAGTCTGCTTCAAACTTTTTACTGGTTTTTTTGTGAGGCATCACCTAAGACTGATATTAGCGTTGTAGATACTTAACGTGAAAGTTTCGAGTTTTAAACATATGGTATAAAGAGTAGGTAATATTCGACACATGTATATAAAATTTTGATTTGATCTCGCCAAAATTTTCATTCACCCGCTGACAAGGGCGAAAAGGGCGAAAGTAAAAATTGGCTAACATTTTACTGTATACAGTATTAAGACACCTAAGATCTGTATACAGTATTAAGACACCTAAGATCATATGAAAATTAAGAACATCATTGTTTCATACAGCTACTCACTTCTTTAAATTTTAAAGGCAGTGGCAATTTTTAAGAATTGACATTGAATAGAATTAATACGGTTTTGTCATTATATAAAATCAATAGTAATAAAACAGTCATATCTATATCAGGATAGAAAACTTAGATTCATTTTTGTTGTTGTTGATTTGATATAAAAAGGTAATATCACTACAAACGATATTCATAAAATACATATGGCTTGGGGAGATTTAAGAACAAAACCTACAATAACTTTAAGACACTGTCAATTGTCTACGGACTTTTCCGAATTTTCCCGATTACGACAAAGAGCACACGGCGGGTGTGACCTGTCAGCAGAGGTGTTCACTCCTCCTAGGCACATGAACCTACCTCTATTGTTTTGGAGGTCCGTGTTGCTCTGCTTTGAACTTGTATTTCGTTTTATGGATTTTTGAGATGGTGGACGGTTTGTTATTGTTATTTTTTCATTTCAATGAAAAGTGAATTTTGGCATTTTTAGGAAAAAAAAATAATTTTTGTGATTTTTATAAAGGTATCAGTTATGTTAATGTTAGTTGACAGTTTAAAAAACACATACATCAAATACCGCGACTGATTGTTACAAAGCAATGCATTCGACTTAACTCTTTAAAATGAGAGACGGGCGTTATACCGATCAAATGTACATGTATAAGCAAATTGATTAGATATACATATATGTTTCAATTTCCTTTTAACTTTTTTCCTCGTAAATCAATCATAATAAAACACTTTTTTGGCTTTACGACTACTACTTCAATACAATGTGTAATGCATTTTGCTAATCTTTTAGTTTGTCAGAGACGCGTAGATGAATTGATGAACTTCAATTGATCTTGGATAGATTATACGAATTTAGAATCCTTAATAATAATTTTGAGATCCGTAAGAAATACTTTGAACACAGAAAATGCGTTTTAATGAACAAAGATATTAGATAGAAGTAAAAAAATGATAACTTGCACTTACACTCCGTGTCCAAATTAAATAAAACAAATACTCTATTTGTTAACATGATAAAACATAAATTAGCTGATTCTTAAGGCTCTAGCTGACACAAACAATGGTCACACAGACAATGCTAGCCGTTTGAATGGATAATCTCGCTTTCTCCTATCACACGTATTCGTTAATAAAGTAAACATTTCACTTTTTTTTTCAATTTTTACTTCCAAATATCAATTAGGAAGTATAGCATTTGGGGAAAAATTATACTGAAATTTTGCCGACTTCCCAATGTATATTTATTATATTTTATGCATGATGAATAAACCAATTCATTAAAAAGACAACACTTTCAAGGATGTTATATACATTGTGTGACTGTATGAATCTTGTGTAAGTGTACTATGAATTGATCAAATGCAGATTATGTTGAAAACGTATCTTTAATTCAACTTTTTCCTTTATGTAAAGCAGATATATAATTTAATTTTATTTACAATTAATGCATATATAACTTTTTGAGATTAAAACCTTTGAAAATAGGTATTGTTTTTTATTGTTATCAATAACGATTCGTTTATCGATTGGTCGAAGCCTACAGCGACTGAAACTGACAGGAAACTGACAGGACTGAAACCTACAGCTACCTAAGAAAAATCACGGACTGCATGATATAATCATGATGATGTCAGACTCAAATTCCCATAGGAGACGATTTGGCTGTTTCTTTTAGCTAACGTACTGATGTAGATTTACAGTAATTTAGTGAATTTTACTTACTTTTTTAACAATCAATTCATTAATTTGTTAAAAGAAAGATGTCAATATAAACAATAAAATGCTTTCTTTGATGAATCATGCGGGTTACACTGTATGATAGTAGCGATCATTGCAGAATTATTTGTTTACATGATTGATTATGATTTTTTTCTGCAATGTCGCAACCCATATCAATTCATATCCCACATGAATCACAAAAGAAAGCATTTTATTGTTAAAATGTTTTCCTAGATTTTTGTCTAAAAATTACTATGTATTATGTAATTTACTGCAACGTGCCATATTTGACTTCGTATGCGCCATTACTACATTTTATTTCCATGGGAACTATTAGTTCAAAATATCGATTTTATTTAGTGCTTCATTTACTTTATGTAGATTATATTCATGTTTTTATTATACTTCAATTTAACTTCTTTATTAAAAGAATGAGATTAGAAAAGAACCAATAAATGTGTTTTCAGTGATGACTTGTGGTAACATATTAATACTAAATCACTAATTAGGATATTTAAACATGTTATATTTGCATTAATAAGCAGTTCTCATACTCCTATATGCAACTTGTCGACTTTTGCCCAACCTTGAAAAATGAGATACATGACTATATACGACTGGGAAAAATAACATTACATTTGTATTTAGTCCCAATGTTCAAAATGAGAATTACATAGAATATGTTTTTCAATAAGAAAGTTTAATAAGCTTAAACTACAATTTCCACAATAATACAAACGCCTTTTACGCATATTTATCTTATAGTTCAACAACATTCATTGACTACGTAAGTACAGTCTGTGTTTCAATATAGAAATTTCGTTGTTTGAATCTGATATACGCAAATTACTTACTATATGTGAATAATGCATGTAATTGCAAAATGATAATTTATATACAAGACTAGATTGCAGTCATCACGGAGGTTTTTATAAAATTAATTTTAAAAATCCCAATGCAATACAATGTAATAAAAAACAAAAAAACTCCTAAATTCAGATGGAAGAAAAGAGCAAAACAAATGCATGTTTAAATATGTATATTTACATCTACCGAGTATGATTCTCTCTATTTCTTACGGAAACTTATAGTTAATTCATAGATTTATAGAAACAGCCAGACTGAAATCTACACGCCCCGTCGATTGATCGAAACCTACAGCGACTGAAACTGACAAGAATGAAATCTACACGCCCCGTTTATCGATTGGTCGAAACCTACAGAGACCTTAGAAAAATCAAGGACTGCACGAAATAATCATGATGATGTCATACTCAAATTCCCATAGGAGACGATTTAGCTGTTTCTTTTAGCCAACGTTCTGATGTACATTAACAGTAATTTGGTGAATTGTACTTACTTTTTACAATCAATTTATTAATTTGTTAATATAAACAATAAAATGCTTTATTGGTGATTTATGCGGATTATGAAGGTATCGATCATTGCAGAGCAACTTTACATAACCCGCTAACGCGGGTTAGTTATTTTTTCTGCAATGTCGCCACCTTCATATCCCGAATAAATCACCAAAGAAATCATTTTTGGTTTAAATAAATTCGTTTATACATATTTTAAAGAGAAACTAGTCTTACTGGTTTATTAATTAAAAATTACAATTTTATTGTTATTTATTATTCAAGATTATAGTGAAATGTACGTGACTGATGACACTCTTTGGTTTTAAACATTTAAACATGTTTTGTACCTGACTAAAAAAGAACATTTTGCGTATTGTTTGGATATTGGGACTTTTACCGAGAATATGCCCCCATAAAATCAAACAGTTGATATGTCAAAAATTTAGAGACCGATAAACGCGGTACTACATGTATATAAAAAAAAAACCAATGTGTATATTTTTGTATCTTCCTTATACCAAAGTTCGTATGAAGTAAGCGTTTTATTTTTAAATTTCAGTTTTGTACAGTAAGTCGTTGGATGAAATTACATGTAAATATCTTCCTGTTGTAGCTTAATGTTTTCCAACCACAAATTATCTAAGATTACATCAACAAAACACTTCAGTTGTTTTACTTACATAAACTTCCTGTTATACATGTATTCTTATTTGTTGCCCTTGATTAAGACATATATGTTGTCTTTGCGTTGGATTTGATATTGAAAGCCAGTCATCTACTTTGACCAACTTAAAGATTTTGCAAATCGTATAGTAGATGACCGATCACTTATGTATATTTATAAGTATTTATTTCCCCTTCAAAATTTGATATTGGAAATTCATTTCATTCTTACTTCCCAGATCATTAATGTTGTCTGTCATAATGAAGGTTGTGGTCGTGATATTATTATTGTGCTTCTCGGTAATGTATCATTGCTACGGTACTTAAACATTTCTAGTATTTTTTAAAAATGTATCTTAATGATACTTCAGCAATTGATAATAACGATACAAATTGGCCTACTTGTAAAGGATAAATATGAAAAAAAGACATATTACTGCCACGAAATATTGACCCCTCCCCGATTTTCATTTCCTATTGGAGAGGGGGTCCATTATATTATGGCCACGAAACAGTATACCTCCTATTGAACATTTCAATTGGAGATGAGATTCAAAATATTATGGCCGCGGAATATTGACACCCCCAACCGCTTTTAATAAATAGCAGGGCTTATAAACATTATAAACGTAGAATGCACACAACAATTATATATAGAAAAATGTGCTTAAACAACAAGAAACAAATATAATTGACTAAGAATATGGATATAAAACAGAATCATCAATATATTTAAAACAATGTGAAGTTAGTAAGTTATGCAAAAAGAGATACAGACAATAAAGCTATGATTATATGACGTGGAAAACAACCAACTAAATTTCAATGGCTATCATATTTCTAAATATAATATGAAAATACTATTCTCCATGAAAACCAATGCTTGTACTAATTTTTCGCATAGCAAAGAGTAAACGTACTTGATTTAACGGTATTGCACACATTTTTGCAGCAAAATTCAGAGCTTTAGATGAAAAGCCTCAAATCAATCTATTGTGTATTTAAAAATAGAATAAACGTCAAATGAAAAATGACAATAACAAACTGTCAAACATCTCAAAAGTCCATAAGCAACACGGACCTCAAAAAAGATAGAGGTGGGATCAGGTGCCTAGGATGAGTAAGCATTCCCTGCCGACCGGTCGCACCCGCCGTGTGCTCATTGTCAAGATGATTTATTAATGCAAAATATTCCTTATGACTTAACAAGCTTGCTTATCGCTTTCCAGTACTTGCAATACTTTGACATTATTTTGGCGAGGAAACAGCTTATTGAACGCTGGCATTGTGATATAATGATTTACACATGTAGGACTACTTTTCATTATTGTCCATTAAAAATCTGAATATATTTAATATATTTATAAATACATCTCTTTGAAAAACAATGCTTCCGAATAACTCTGAGGAATACATAACATCAAATGTATTGATTATTTTTAAGTAGTATTTCTTTTCGCGGTGATGATTTTGTGACTTGGTCCAAACACTGTTTTACTTCCGGTTTGCCTTAGTAACTGCATAGAAGAGTAAATTGAAAATCAACTCCCAAAAAGGGTTTAAAAAGCGTAAGCATACTATGCCGAAATAGAGCAATGCGAGTGTTTTGTAGAAAAATCTTAAGAGCGCTGAGAGCGGGTATGAAACTCTGGATCCTATAATCATTGAATTTGAGAAAGATAACCAAATGCATTACCGAATAGGTTTTGGCAGACTGTAATTATCGTCATGGTTTATATATTTATAAATACTTCGTTACATACATTTGACGACAAAAAATTAAAAATAATTTTCTTTCATTAATGCCCCATTAGGAATTTAAGAGGAGACATCACTTAATCGAGTGATTTTTATTGCTCACATGACATAAATAGCAAATTTAAAGTGAGTACAATGTGTCGTAGGAACAATACAGACACTAATATTCCATAGGCTCTGGATGTTTTCTTAACTAAAGAGTAATATCAATCACTAAAAATTGCAAATGATATTATCTCGCGCAGAAAAATACAAATTTTTAAGTTTCGTCACGGGAATTGATTTCAACAGGTTTTGTCTTATTTTATTTGTGCTATTGGTGAGAAAACATATTAATTACGTAAGTTTGAAAAGTTCACACTATTTTAGTTCGTTTTTTTTTTCAATTATTATATTCATCAGGGTGAACACTTAGAATTTTTGTTAGCTGTATATGGCATGGGTTGGTTCTTTCAAATGTCTTTACAGCAAAGTTGAAAAACATGATTTTCTCTCAGCACTGCTAGGAGATAATGCTATCTATTGCATCATATTACAACGTCGTTTTAGTTTACAACTATGTAAAGTAAATGACACGCCTATTTGTATTACTCCTCACTGTTTCAATGATTAATACCAACAAGACTCAATTGTATTTTTTTTTCACATGAATGAGTAAATTCAAAAGAACTGAATATTTGGTTAATAATTTGAGCATGAGCAAATATATTGAAACAAATTGTTACATTATGTACGGTGTATGCATTGTCAAGATCACGATTTATATGCATTATTTTTGTACATTTTGTTTAATTTAAATGTCCATGTTCAGAAGGTGTTGCAGTTGCTATGATAATTTTCTTAAAGGAGATGCAGTTAAAATGGAAAACTCAAAGTTACAGAATTTGATGTAATTCTTTTTTTTGCGTGCAACGTTGTATATAAAGCAGTGTAGAATTTTATCTGGAAAGTTTGTATTAACTTTTAGAAGACCATGATATAAAATTGAAAATGGTTACACATACAAATGTGGCAGATTTCACGCTATATAATAGGGGAATTCTCATTGTTGTGAAAAAGTGTCTCCTTGACACAAAATTTATTTATTCTTAACGTTTCGAGTAAGACAATATCTTGAGAACTGCCATCTCCGGTCTTTGTTTCATAGAGGCATATCATTACAAAATTTAACTTATGGGGAAAAATCATCGATACCTTTGAAATCGAAGAACACTCTGTTAAATTCCCCCGCTGTAAGTCATGTCTATATGAGTCTGATGGTAACGTAGGTAGAAAATTAGAATAGAATGTAACCGTGCCCGACTTTTTTGATTGGGTTCGAATCCCGAAACATTTGGAATTTTTTTTACATATTTCTTTTAATCGTGTGAAAAGGTAATGTATATAGATAATTTAAGAATGTCAATTGTCGTGTTCGATAAAAATGCGCGTAAAATGTTTGTGTATTACTGTACTTTGCCTACATACGAAACATACCCGCTATGTATATTTAGTCGTCTACATAATGTGTCTATATTTAGATATGAATCTTCAAGCGATACAGATATTTAAAAGACCTTTCCACGTTAGGGAATATTCCCGCTTTATTTGCAACACTCTCTTTAAAATAAATGTAATCTGTCTCATGTAAAAAAAGTAATTAGTTTTGTTTCAGTTCTACAACATATAATCATCATCTTTAACAAGAAGATAATACGTATTCCTACATGTAAGCTTTAGCATTCCCGAGTTGCTATGTTTTCTATATCAAATATGTATAAAGATAAGTTCAAATAGTAATTACGTAAACAATATATTTCAGTATATTTTCATAATATGTAAATTATTGTTCCAGAGAACCTCTGTAGAAGAAATTCAACAGTCTTGTCGCTCAGTTCACGCTACATCACTCAAAATGCAACTCTGGCGAATGATGGTTATAATAGACTAGTTATTTCAATATTTACTATACATATCTCGCATTATTGTTAACTACATTATATGTACTTGTCCCAACCTAAAGCAAATACACTATTACATAGAGTCCGAAGTTTAACAATATGTATGTATTTTTTCTCGTTGTTCTTTGTGCAACCCGAGCTTCAAATTGTTCACCTGTTAAATATAAATTGTATATATATTTTTAAATTTGTTCATTTTTGTATGCTTTTAAATATACTTTCTCGGTATGTGTCCCACTTTCTGTAAGTGTCCAATTTCCCATTGAATAGTTTGACCATATGCAAGTTCTACATAGATTTTGAACTATTTTTTTTCTTATTTATTTTTATTCATTACGAAATGATGTGGCTGTATTTCAAATAACAATTCATTTATATTGTTATTCCTCCCCAATGTACTATATCTACGCACGGGCAAGAATTGGAACTTGCGTTTATAATATCCCTTTATCTATGTCATAAAATTTTCAAACAAAAACTAATCAGCCGAAGGATCGCTGTTACACTGTAACACTGAAATAGCAAATACTGTGGAATCATTTTTATTCGTGGGGTTCAATGTTCGTGGGTAGCCAAAATTTTCCTGGTTTGTTGGGACGTAATATCGTTGGTAGTGTAATCAGGGTAATTTTAAGAAATATTAAACAAATTATTGTGTATAGGTTCCTGGGGATGTAAATTCGTGGACAGGGGTTAACAAGGAAAGCCATGAACATTGGTACCCCACGAACAATAAAAGATAATATTAATGAAATAATAAAAAAATTAATGAATAAACAATAATAAAATAATCTTTAAAAACAATGTTTCTAAATACATTACATCGACTTTACCGATTATCGAAAATAAATTTATTATTTTCAAGGTTTAAGTTATTTAAAAAGTTATAAGTCTTGTCAGCGGTGATGATTTGTGCATAGGTTCAAATACTGTTAAACTTTCATTTTTCCAGAGTAACTGCATTAGATTAAAATCAACGCCAAAAAGAAATGCAAGTATTTTTTGACCGAGTCATATACTAATAAAAGACGTTAAGTGAAAAAGGATATAAATCACATTCAAATATTAGAAACATTTTTCCAGCTTAATTGTTCTCAGACTGTAATCTTCAATTTAAAAAAAATGTTTATGAAGGATACAAACACCATCTTGTCACTCGACTTCCTGCATCCTAATTCGAATCTCACCATTACTGATAGTTTAATTTTATTAACATTAGCGATTTAAAACACGAAAGGAAACTGTAAAAATAACTATGTACGAAAATAATTTATTTTGTAGTTAATGTTGGAATAAGAATCTCAACTACAATAGGAATAATGAACACTATTAACATATAAGGGGTATGGTAATGATTTTGGTCAAAATTTATTTGTCCGTTTTCAATGTTTGTAATGCTTATATAAGACATTTCTAATTGAAAGCCAAAATTTGAACGTCAGTCCTCTAGTTATAAATGAGATACAGAGCTCACAATTGTGATGAAAACAAAGCTCAGGTCATGTTTTTGTTCACATTTGGAACAAATACTAAACACTGTTTTAGCTTACAGTAAGCATAGCATAGTAACATCAGCTTAAGTAAAGAACTTTTTAGGGTATATTGAATCAATGTAAACAAACACATGACAGAAGTCTCCTTGTTTACGTACCAAAGAATTATGGCATCTGTATCTTTCTTATAAAATCAAATATAATTTGAATTGAAAAATCATTTTTGACCTTAATCGAGATCATGCCCATTTCATAGCTGCATAGGAACGACGCTCTGTTGAGCGTATTTTGAATATTCAAGACAAATAATATATATCTTTGGGATTCAAAGCTGGAATATAAACCTTAAATTCAATCAGTTTGGTAAACATATACAATGTACACTGTGAATACTCACTTTAGTTTTTATTTTAGGTAAGTAACATCACGTGTACAAGGTTTGTTCTGCTAAAATAACTTAGAGGTAGCCCTTCTAATCAACAAACTACATCTTCATTAGATGATTAGATGATGGTGTAACTCCATTGATACGAAGGTCGAATGTTCTGGCGTGAAAAGTTTTCATCTGGAAAGACACCTAATATAAAAGCTAAGACTTTAAATTTTGCATCTTCGTTCATCATTTGGGTTCTGTTGAAGCTTACTGTCGTTGCCTTTTCCAGCAAAACCTCCAGGTTTTCTTCTATTGTCAGATAATCTTTCGATGGGACAGTTTCTCCGTTCCTCGACACCTTACGTCTCAGATGTCCAAAGGTTAATTCGCGACATTCTGTTACTTCCATGTTGTAAGTTGTTATATCTCCAACATCGGTAGAGGTGACATCTAGGTTACAGCTGGGATAGATTGCTAAATGCCCAGTGTAATAATCAACTTGAAACAACAATCTCTCAGAAGTCGTTTTAGAATAAAGGCTTATCTTGAAATAATATCGCCGTACCGATTCAAGTTGGAACTCTGATACAAACTCTTTATCCGAATCTACAATACATATTACATATTCTATTATAGCATGTCATTATCTATTATGATTAAAATACACGATCATTCTTTTTTTTAATCCAACTATCACCTTATTATTAATTGATTTCTATTAAAACTCTTATTGCGCCCCACTCCCCATATATGACGAGAGTACATTCATTCTTTATGGCATGCAAAATCTAGTATTTCAATAGCCCGTACACGTTACATTATAACGTTGTACTTGTAATAAAAATGACTGCTACACTGATAAGAAATCGGATGAAAGACGAATGTAAAATAGACTTAAATCTAAGCACATGTGCACACATATCTCAAAATCTTCGATCATTGTATATCGATTTCCCGTGTTACAGTTAAATCGCACATGCGCAAACCTTACAGTGTAGTAGATCGTGCAGTGACAACATTGACTTAAAAATTTATTTTTTCTAACATTAATGGCAACACGTTACTCTCTTGGATTTACTTTGCCTTATTTACTATGTTGGATATAGTGCGACCGGCGTTTACAAATCAACGTAGACATTATGTATTTTGTAAGACTAAACACATGTTAGATGTGCACGCAACATAACAAAGTTGAGGCGGGTACCTTGACAATACAAAACATTCCTGTTCCCTAAAAAGTAGTCCGTGTAAAATGAATAGCTCCATCGAAAGCTATTGATCGTAAAGTTATCGTCGGTATATATGCCCCAGTAGCAGTAGGAGAACGATCGAAAATAATATGGCGACAACATACTTAAACGATCGCGACAACAAGCTATAATGAATGAAGACCTGAAAATCGCTAATATCAATTCTAAAGGAAAAAATAATTTCTAATGTTGCATCCTTGTCTAGTGCACATCCAAGCATCATTATACAGTTAAGATTGGGAGAACCTAAATAATTAAAAGAAAAAAGGTTTAGCTTATTAAAAAAAGCTTTGTTTACCTTGAACCTTAGTACGTTGTTGTCCATCAACATTAACTGATGTATCTGGAGGCCCAGAAAATCTTATCAAAACTTGCCGCAGATTGCGGCGTTGATTTTCTGGGTTCTGGGTGACTGTCACAAATACAGGACCAATAGTTGATTTCCCACTTCTTAAAGTTTTAGTAATCTGTGGGTAATTCACAAAATGTCTATAAAATATATTATCTTTTTCCTTTTAAAGTCGATCCGATTGAAAAAAAAAATGAAGAACTTCTATTGGAAAAATGCTCCATTAGATACTGTCTCAAAGTTCTATATGAAATGAAAGCATTGACTATGTTTATCTTTTCTATGGTAAAGATTGATATGTTATTATTATGTTACAATCATTGTTTCTCTGAAATTGCCATAGCTTAAAAGGCATATCTTTTCGATCTGAATGTTTTACATTCTGGTCTATTTTGATAATAATGCATAAGGATTCTCAAAACACCTCGAAATAATGTCTCAAATCAGCAAAAATGACTTGATTACAATAAATAGCATGATGCATAAGAATAATGAGGAAAAAAATATTAACTTTTGGACAATACAGTATGACTTTCAAAAATTTAGACCAGTAAAGATGAGAAGAAGTCCTAGGCGGATTAGAACTCGTGAATTGCGTTGCACAAGACAAACACTAAAACAACCAAGCGGTAATGATATTCAATGAAATCCATTGATGCAATCTAAATCACCATTTTGTAATAAAGTTGAGCTACCTTAAAACTGTAAATGCATGTAAATGTGAGAGAATGAAATCTTACCGTTGTTTCGCCACCACTACAAAACAAAATGACCACGCAAATACTTAAACAAAGCTGCAGAGTCCTCATTTCTGTTGCCGACTTCAAATCCTAGAATAAGAGAACAGAATCAAACTCACGTTACATACCTATTCAAACAATCGTTTATTTGCGATGATGACATTGTATCCATTTATATAGCTTCATGAACTAGCACTCTTTAATTCCATAATAGGAAGAGTTAATTTGTTAAGTGGACTGGTATAAAGGTTATACATTTCTCGAATGTCTTTGACATTTCATTTTACAATTTAATCGAACTTTGATGAAGCGTTAAACAGTATAATCAAACAATTTTAACATGTTCTGACCATTGCCATACAAAATAACAGATAACACATTAAGTTTATTATTTTTCATACAGATGATTAACTCTGTTTAATTTCTTAATAGGACAAACATGTCTATATAATTCAACTGATTTTGCATAAACCAAGTAACTCAAATAAGTCCCGACTGTTTTTTTCTTTTCAACTCACCTATTCTGTTTGTATTATGTCTTGTTATATATTATGTATTGTCTCTTGTAGAAAAATAAATACCCAATTTTTATTAATAATGATATAAGGTTATAAATTGGTTTCCCCGTTTATAACCAGATTTGATACAATATGTAGTTAAATATATGTGATAAAGCTCTACACAGGGGCGGATGACTATTGAAACCAAGGGAGGGATGACTATTGAAGCCAAATTGTTTTAAATCTTTAATAGATAAATTTGATATACATTTTCCTAACATTATCCTGTTTAATCTCTGGCAAAATACCTTCTTTTAGGGTGATACATGTATGCATGATATTGGTTAATAATCTTATAGAACAAAGTCATGAAACGATCCATTTATTTAATAACTCTACGAGTAAAAACAGAAATACTATCAGTAACCCAACAAATATGACATAAGTTTGAACAAGTAAAAACTATTTTACGCTAAGAAATAAATGTTTACAAACAACACATATTTTTATCATTGCATCTCTTCTCTATTTCTTTAAAAAGCCAATCCTAATTAAAGGCGGCGATTGGCAAAATACTTTTTATGAGTTTACCTTGAATAGAATTATTCTGGTTTTGTCATTATATAAAATCAATAGTAATAAAACAGTCATATCTATATCAGGATAGAAAACTTAGATTCATTTTCGTTGTCGTGGATTTGATATATAGAGGGAAAGTCTGTACAAATGATTTTTATAAAAGAAAATATGGTTCAGGAAGACTTAAGAATAAAACCTACAATAACTTTAGGACACTTTCAAAGAAAAATGAATTTTAGCAATGAGCTGAAAAAAAAACTAATTTTAAAAACAAAAAAGTATCAGTAATGTTTACATCTCAAATACCGCGAGTGATTGTTACAAAGCAAGGCGGGTAACTTTAAAATTGTTAAAAATGAGAAATGCACGTGATGCCAATATAATGTCGATGTAAATGCAAAAATGAATCGCAATATGTTTCAATTTCTTTTTTCTTTTCTCCTTTCTAATTAATCATAGTAAAAACACATTTTTGGTTTAACGACTAGTACAACTTGGAAACAAATTTCCGTATAATTTCAGAATTATGACAAATTATATATGTAAATTAAAAACAAATAGCTTGTACATTATTCCTGAATATCAATTAAACCCTTTATAAAACACAATTGACTCACCAATAATTACTTGCATTTATTGGTAGTTGAAGGTAACCTTCAGCTATAACTAAGTATGACATTTTAATTCATAAATAATAAATTGGAAGCTTTACCGTATAACAGTTATATAAACAACTTTTAATTTTTTCAATTTCCTTTTCATTAGATTATGTTATTGATTCATATTGTTTTTTGACATTTGATTTTGAATCAGTCAATGCCACGTATTTTTTCAACCCCTCGTATAAAACCCGGCATTTCGAGCAGCTCCTTCTATGTAGTCCGTAATACTGTAATTTATCAAATGTATGGCAATTGCTGCAGGACAATGTATCATAATAGACATTATTAAACGGTTTTAATATCAAATTTAATGTTAAATATTAATAATTGAGATAATAAGGTAATGATTTTCACAATTATTCCTTCATAAAGATAAGTTTACAATTCTAAGATATCGTAGTAATTTCGCATCAAATGACGCTTATCGGCTAAATTTAAGTTCAAATGTTTGCGGTGCGTATCAAATCATGTTAAAGCAAGGAATGGAGTATATATGCAGTAGTATAAACCTGAAGGTTCAAAATTGTAATATCTTTCACGTGCATGCATGTATTGCGTGGTTTATAAAGATCTTTACAGAAAATCTCGAGCGATGGTCAAAACATGATGTTATTTCTTCTATCACATCTTAATACGTCAACATTAAGCCCTCACTATTTACCAAATCATATTCTATTTATTGGTGTTATTGATTCATTTATTTTAAAATGTAAACCACATCCATAACTGTATACTGTGTTTAATAGTGTGTTTGAACCGCACTGTGTAAGGATATATAATACCATAACTAACATTTTTAATCTAATTCATACTGTCCTTTAAGCTGTAACATCGGTAAACCACCAATCAAATTGAAATTAATCAATGAAATAATAGTTTTATAAATCCTTGAGATCAAGTTTTGTCCGGACCGAAATTTTATTTTTTCAGTTCCATTGTTTAATTTTAAAATGTTTTGTACCACTTAGATGACTATTTCATGTACATTTATTCTGTTAGAATATTCAAGCGGATATCACGTGGTTTTAAAGGTAGGCCTGATTGGGGATATATATATATATATATATATATTTTAAAATGCCGCATCGTGTGACTTATTTTAATGTTTGTTGATGAGACAGGAACAAATTAACAAAACCAGTTGCCTGTTATATTTGTTTTCCCTTTAATAGTGTTATGCATTGAAACCAATTTCTGGTTTGATACCTTTAGATTCATCTGGCATTATGTCTACAAACAACCTTCTGCATATGACACTTTCTGCAACACAACTGTATATAAAATTGAACTCAACTCAAATGCGCATTATAACAATCAATATTTACAATAGTATAATGCCCATGAAGATAATTGGTAGTCATTTTGAAAAAAATAATAATTATCAATAGATTAAGTCGTCAAATTTTTAAAGAAAAGAAGGCTTGAGTAAAGAGTAAGCATTGGAAAAAAATGTAATTTTCATCATTTCAAGTATTTTTTTCAATGAAAAACAAAACAAAGACAAAAAGTTAATTTTAAGTGTACTTTCTGTGACGATCAGAAGCTACGCTGGATCAATCAAAACATATCTCCATATATTTGTTTTGTCTTTCCTCAAAGTTTGTTTCAAGTTTCTGTCAGTTTTGAGATCTCGTTGAGAAAAGGGCTTTTTTTGTCTCGGGAAGGGAAACGGACAAACGGAAATTATGACAAAAATTAATAATAAGTATGTTTAGTATATTTACTTTATTTTGCAAATATACTCAATGCACACCATATCTTATTTTAACAATTGTTTTATTATTATAATGATCTAAAGAGTATGAGGGTTTTTTTTAATAATATTCTTGTCATTAATCCGTTTGTAATATTATCTATGCAGTGTAGTCAAATCCTCTCAACACTCTGTTTTGAATTTCTGGGCTTAAAATGTTAAAACAGAAGAATAAACTTTTTTTCAAAAAAGCTCCAAAAGAACAAACGATTAATGCAAAAACAAAATATAAAAACAAACAAACGAATGGAAATGCACAAAACATACATATTATGTTGTATTTGTGGGTTTTTTTTCTTGTCACGATTACAGTATAACTGTATAACAGTGATACTACGTCTGAATGCATGACTTTTTATCATATGAGGTCCATACCTCAAAGGCTAAAATAAAAACAATAAGATATTCAGAACATGGGAGTGAACAATCTGAAGTTATGATCAACCGTGTGTTTGTTTTGTTATCGTAATAGGTGCTTGGTAAAATTATTGAATGATTGGGTCAAAATAAAAAAATACCTGTTTCCCCTAACACGACCGACCTAATTAAATCCCGCCGACTGAATTGGGTTTTTTTTTTCCACCAAATTCGTTTTTAGGAGACCCATATCTTTCTCGTTTTACAATCATTTTGGTAGCCTTGATCTGACATTAACATGGGCGAAATATTGGCTTTATGATCGGTAACTTCGCCGAAATTTCCTCCGAAAGAGAAGTTGAAGTCGCCTTGTATTATGAGTTCACGATTGTGTAAATTAACCCCAAAGACATTAAAATGATAATCATTTAATTCAAAAGAAGTTTCCACGTCCTCAGTTAACCACTGTTGTAATTAATAAATCGGGATTATCTTATATTTTATGGGTAATAAATACGTGTGATGCAAGATATAGCCTACTGTGCATTAGGAATTACAACCGATGTTTATTACTTTTAGTGTTGAATTACAATTAGTTGGTAACTTGTAATCAGTTAATAACTCTGCCAAATTAATGCTAAAATAATCATAACACCATCTGTCTACAGTTATCATAAAAATTAAAATGATCCTCTACACAACGGTTGTAATTGGGTCAAATACACAGAAGTACAGAGACTGATTTTATTTGTCATTTAGCTAACACAAATACAAATACAAAACTTTTCAACTATAAAATGCATGAACCCAAAGACATTAAAATGATAAACACCTAATTCAAAAGAAGTTTCCACGTCCTCAGTTAACCACTGTTGTAATTAATAAATCGCGGTTGTCTTATCTTTTATGGGTAATAAATACGTTGATATTGTAGAATCATTAAATATGACATATGACATTTTATAAACCAAATTTTGAAAAATTAATTGATACTTTGAAGAATGTACATTATCATTAAAATGATATTTAAATATAGGTTAACATGTACATCAACATACAAATGGTAATGAATCTATTCAAACAAATCTAGTCATTGAATCAAAAATGTTTAAATTTAAGATAAACGATATCGAATCAGGGATTTATCAAGGCTGTTTTACTACCGGTAAACGGTACCTTTCCCATCTTAAAATAGGTGCAAAAATTCTCATTTTCGCAGAGAGAAAATCACCAGATCAAACAGAGAATATTAAACTAATAGATGTGTTTGTGATCGGTAAGTACGCCAGAATTTCCCCATAAAGAGAAGTTGAAGTTGCTCTGTCTTCTGAGTACACGACCGTGTAAATTAATGTCAATGGCAAAAGAATCATAGTAAACTAATCTAAAAATATTTTCACTGCATGAATTAACCATGTTGTGAGTAATAACTCGAAACAAATCTACTCATCTTGGGTTATATATACGGGTGATGCAACAACATACCTTATGCATGCATTTGAAATAGCAAACAGGCTGTATATTACTTTAAATCCTGATATCACTGCAGTTAGCTGATAACATTTTATTAGTTAATAAATCAGCAATAAATGTTAAAATTATTATAAAACCGTTTGTAAAGAGTTATCTTCAAAATTAACAGATCCTCTACATAACGGTGGTAAGTGGGTCAAAGGGTTGGACTTATACCCCAAATATACCTGAATAAACCTTTTCCTCTTTCTGTGTTAAAAAAAAAAATTAAAAATTAAAAATTTTAAAACAAATTCTACCTACTTTATTTCCTCAGGGGACAGGAAACAGTGATATATATAATATGTTTTTTAAAATTTTATAATTTTTTTTTTTAAAAAAGGTAGGTTTTTTTTTTTTTTTTTACTTCATAAGCATATAGAAATGAACTTTAGAAGCTCCAAGAATGCAGGATTTAGCTCCATTTATTTAAAAAAAATTCCGGGGGGGGGGGGATGCCTCCGGACCCCCTAGAATTTTCGCGCCTCCAGTGCTCAAATTGGACCTACGACTCAAATTTTCCCCTTTCAATATAAAAAGGGTAGTAAAACAAAATAGCTAGATAAATCCCTGCAAATTGTGAATTCGATATTAAATTTGTTTTACATTCCATTAGTAGAAGTATAACAATATGTTTTACAACTGGTCATATTTTGTTTTTAGTTTTGTAAGAATTTGTTGTATTTTTTCTTCATTTTTAATTAATAATTTATTTTCAATTATGCCCTGATACACAAAAAAATATTAACCCACCTACCTACATGTACCCAACTTCAAAATTTAGGGTCGGCTTAGGGGAAACAAATATATTTTTAATGATGGCCTTGCCTAACAATCTTCACAACCTTTTTTAGGACTTTCCACCTTTCAGGTGAAAGACCTTTTGTATTCTTTATGTTTTTTTTATTTTTTATTTTTTTTTTCAAGGACAGCTTTTTTATTTCAAGAGATATTGTAAAAGTTATGGTACCAAATGACCCTTTGCTTAATAATTCCCAGTACTTACAAAGTTATTGTCCTTGTGTATGAAAAGCTTGTTATCGCTACTCCTCTTAAACCGTTAGATATAGAGATTTGAAACTTTTACTAATGTGTCAAGTTCACTTAGAGGCTCCTTCAATCTCTTCACACCGAAAGGGCCCGAAGCCCCCTTCTAGCAGTTATTGCCCCTGAAAGTTTTGAACATTCAATAAAAACACTTACAAATTTTACCATACCTCGTAGAGACATCGGACCACTTAGAATTGAAGCGTCTACCTTGGCCGATCAAAATGACATAAAGGTCAAAGGTCAAGGTCATTGGAAAATCGGTGTATTAATGAGTTTTCATATTTCTTTTGTTTATGATGGCAGAGAGAAAGTTTTTCATGGGTGTAGTAGGACTTCTTAAGACATTTCAAAATATAACCCTTCAGCCCTTAACTTGAAGCATTTCAGAGTTATTGCCCTTATTGTACAAAATGCTTGTTATCGCTACTCCTCTTAAACCGTTAGAGGTAGAGATTTGAAACTTTTACCAATGTCTTCAGTAAACTTAGAGGCTTTTTAATCCATTCATACCGAAAGGGCCGGAAGCCCCCTTCTAGCAGTTATTGCCCTTGGAAATTTCGAACATTCAATAAAAACATTAAGGACTGTTGAACCAATAATCATAGATACATCGGACCACCTGGGATGTAACGTCTGCCTTGTCCGGTCAAAAGACATAAAGGTCAAAGGTCAAGTTCATTTGACAGTCTTTGTATTAATGAATTTAATATCTCTTATGTTTAAGGTGGTATATAGAAATTGTTTTTCATGGATGTAGTAGGACTTCATAAGTAGGACTTCATAAGACATTTTAGATTATTGCCTTTAAGCCCCACACCTTGATAAATTTGTAGAGTTTTGTGCAAATGCTTGTTATCGCCACTCCTCTTAAACTATAATTTAAAGAATTAATTTGAAGAAACTTTAAATTTATGTTTTTTAGTTGACTTTAAGATCTTTCAATCTATTAATACCAAAATAATTTGATGTCACCTTAAAGCAGTTATCACCTCTGAAAGTTTCTTAATTTTGTTTAAAACCCTTAGAACTTTTGAACCTTACATCGTAGGGCATTGGGACCACTTTAAATTGAAAAGTTGACCTTGACCAGTCAAAATGACAGTAAGGTCTAATGACAAGGTCAAACAAAAAATTGCATACCTTTAATCTTTTGACACCTTTTATGAAGTAATGCAGAGAAAATATTTCATTAATTTTATTGAAACAAAACTATTTTAAACATAAAAGATAATGAGGTGGAAATTGTTCGAGAACAATTTGTCTACTAGTTTATAATAAAATTGCCTTGATCAATTGAAAGGTTGTACAAAAAGTACAATAACATATAAATATTTTCTCAAATGCAGTGTAGCAAAATATACGTCATTTCACAGATATATCCGTGTAACTCGGGGCAATATCATCATACTACTGGTAGTTCAGATCCTTCCTCATTGCAATGCTTTCCTTAAAATACATAGTTTATAGAATTTCAAAATTCATATTTTTTTAAATGTACGAACTTCGTTTCAAGTGAGTCTGTTTTGATATAAGAATACCTCACTTTCTATATGACATGAGCAATGTTTCGTTATGTATAACAATAATGGATAAGGAACATGTATTTCATTTTTAGATTTTCTCAATAAAATATATGTTTTGAGGTCTAAAAAAACATTGCCGAAAATTATATATGATACGCATACTCTCTGTTGTTTTAAACATTTTTAGAGCAAAGGGTCATTTATGTCCACTTTATCACGTTTATTTTAAATTTGTATTGACAATTCTATTTGTGAATACCTCTGCACGTTTTCGCAATTTTGGCCAAAAAGTGTCATAAAGATTAAAATGTTATGAAAATATTTTTAATATCAGGTAATTTTCCAGATTATCTAATTTTCTATGAATGACTGGCTCAAAAAAAAAACACATTTTCCCCATTTTCGCAAATTTTTTGACTAGCTAAGTCCCAGATAGATGGTATTGGCAACCCAAAGCACTTTTTCAAAACTAACAAAAAATTTAAGATGGACTCTTTAGATTCCTGGTTATTTGATTATAAACGAGTTCAAAGAATTCAAAAGACATTTTATGACATTTTCTATTAATCGCTCATATTCACTTGTAATGACTTGGGGGATGCCTTCATCTATTCAGTTTTACTGTAAATTGTAAAGGTATTGATTTCATTACGGTACGCTTTGTGACGTGTTAACGTCTTATACATGTACGAAAGATTTACCGTTAAGTTTAAGAATAAACATATAACATTTGTGCATACATTTTAATATAAAACTGTAGTTTTACAACCTGCAGAGGGAGTTTAGGCGGCCATTATGTACCGCTTCTTATTTAAAACTGAAATTTATGAAGAAGGCTGGATATAAATATGTTATTTTTCTTTACTTGATAATAGTTTGAAGCATAAGATCATATCTTAGAATTGAAAGTAGATCTGATGGCTATTTTTTTACAACTCAAATTCCTTATATAAATGCAAATTTTGAAAGAATAAAACATGAAAAAAATAATCACAAATGGGTGAAAATATGTACTAAATGCAATTGATCATAAAAAATTATATTATTCTTAACATACCTGCTAATCCATCATTTGCATAACCATCAGTTATGTATAACAAATAAAATCGACTCCCGGTCAAGCATTAACGATCGAGATTTTCGATACACAAGTAGTACGTTATGCTGATGCGGTCATTTATTGATATTTTAATTAAAGTATAAGAACGTTATTCCATTAGCATTTTATTTCTCTTTTATTATGCATTCATATACAATGCCGGGAATGTCGATTGGCGACATTTTTTTGTTCTGAAGCAAGGTGCGAAAGCGCTCATCAAAAACAGAATTTATGATAATTATTGACAAGATTTGTTCGCGGTAAACACGGAAGTTTTTATAAAATTAAAAATAAATTGCAATTTATTGCAATGAAAAGCCAAAAAACAAATCCAAAATTCAGATCAAAGAAATTAAAGCGAAACAATTGCATATGTATGTACATTTTTAAAAGGAAACTGTTCTTATTAGTTTTAAAATTAAAAATGACAATATTAAATTTGTAATTTCAAATACAGGTGAAATGCAGGTGACTGATGATACTCTTTGGTTTTAAATATTTTAGTCGCTGTACCAAAAAATAAACCCTTGCGTATTTTTTGATGCTGGGCCTTATATCGAGACTATGTCCCTATAAATCCAAACAGTTGATATGTCAAAAATTTAAGAGACCGGTAAACGCGGTACTAGTTTAAAAACTGCAAATATTCTTGCATAAGTGTTTTTAAAAAATATTTTGTAGGAAAGTGCGCTTGAATTAAGCGTTATATTTTTAATTGCACTTTCGTATGGTGAGACGTTTGATAAAACTACATATATAATATCTTCCTGTTGTAGCTTAATTTTTTCTAACCACCAATTATTTAAGATTACCTCAACCAAACACTTCCGTTGGTTTACTTGTATGAACTTCCTCCTGTAGTCTTATTTGTTGCCGTCGTTTTCTTTGCATTGGATTTGATGTAGAAAAACCAGTTATTTACTTTGATAAACTTAAAAATGTTACTAATAATATAGTAGATGACCGTGCACAGATGTATATTCACAAGTATTTATTTCCTGTTCTATGTACATGTATGACAAAACTTTTTGCCTTTGACATCTCAAATCAATATTGTTGTTTATCATAATGATGATGATGATATTTGTGATTTTATCGTTGTGTTTCTTGGAAGTTTCTTATTGCTACGGTACGTTTACGTTAGTACATGTATTTTGTTTTAAAGTTATCTTATTGAGACTTTATGGACATTTCGCATGTTTTTCAATTATCGATTTTTTTTGTAATGAAACCATTCTATATTCATTCAAAATTAATTTTGTTATATTTTAGACAAGATAATCTGGCTAGTTTATTAATTTGTAAGCTATGAAATTCAAATCTTGCGATATGCATATTTTCTCTCTTTATCTACCCGCCCTTATCCGTGACGTCATATGCGACCTCCTTAACCGCTGCACAGAACTTCGTATATCTTAGTTCGTGTAATGTGCAGATGTGCATATAACCAGGATATTCCGATTCCATTTTTTCTGGCAATTTTTGCCCTTTTTGACCTTAGAATTATTCTTAGTTGTTAAAGACAAATGAATAGATGTGCATATTTGCAGGAGAGTTTTTGCGTTACATCACATTATTTTGTGTACCATGCCATTCATTGCGTGTATCATTGTCAAGTAATACGGGAAAGTGGGGTTTGCGAGCTTGCCTACTTTATCTTTCATCTCATTTAAATTGACATGCATGTATGCATTGGTTTGTATAAATCTTTTTCATAGCTACTCTCTGCATAAAACAAAAGTACGGTACATTAGATGTCTGTCAGGTGTACAGTTACAGCAAACGTCAAAAGAGTTGTCGATTTTGAATGTTTACGAGAGAAATAAGCATTTTTTTATGCATATTACTTTAAAAGAATATAACAGGAGATTGGGTCTTACAGAATAATGAATAATTAAGGAAATATGGGTTTGATATTGTGGTTAATACAGTGTGTTAGGAAATAAAAAGCTGTAGATATATGTTACCAATTACTGCCGGAGAAATAAGTGAACCAACGTTTGATTAATTTACAAAAATGAACATTGTGATTCATAAAAACGCCCACAAACAAAATTATTGTACATTTATTTAAAAAAATGTTACCGATTTTTTTAGTTCAAATACTTACCAAGTTTTGTTTATACGGTTATAACTTCGTTTTTTTATCCGCACTTTAGGCTCAAACATGAACGGCTAAATAATATAATTCTTTTGATTTATACAGCTTTGAAAAAAAAAACCGTCGTTCATGGCGATCACATGTAAAAGCTAATCCTATTGGTTTACAGTCAGCTGACCGAAGAAGAACGCATGTGACGTCAACGTACCACGTGACATGCTTCTAATTAGTTTAAACGATCGGGCAAGACTTTCGAAACTTCATGTTTGCATTTGATCTTAACGTATTTGTATGCTTCATTAACTGTAAGCTTTATAATTACATTTAATACCTATATTTTTTCTACATTTTGTTAGGTGCAGTGATCATGTAAATTTCATCTAAATTCTAACTGTTTTATGTAAAGCAAGCAAACTTAATTTGTTCATCAGTTTTGTATACGTTCTACGTAGAATAGTTTTGATCTTTAATGAAAAGATATAAATATATTCATAAATGTGATTCATAACATTCACGAAATTTATTCATATAGCAATTAATTGAGCAATATATTTAAGTATATTTTTATAATGTGTATTTTATTGTTTACAGAGAACCTCTGCAGAAGAAATTCAACAGTCTTGTCACTCAGTTCACGCTTCAAAACTCAAAATGCAACTCTGGCGAATGATGGTAGCTATCCCACGATCTATAGTGAATGTTCTCATACTGATGTAAACCAAACCATTGCTTGGCTTCAGATCGATCTCGGAGTACCTTACAGCATAAGAAACGTTACAATGTATTATAGAGATGAGGGTGAGTTTTTTTTTCTATTTAAGATATGAATTAAAGTGAAGTATCCCGAATGATTACAACAGTTATCTCGAAAAAACAACGTCAATATATCCAAATCGAATAAATTAACTTTGAAATCCATGATAACTTTGACGGTTTCTTAATTCTGTAGCATTTGAATTGTTTTCAACTCATAAAAATGTTTCAAAATTTACTATTTTTTCTATCTTAATGAAAATATATTTTCATTGTTTCGTGTTTCTTTGAATTAATTGCAGGAAAAACATGGCGGCCATATAGGATGAGGCAGTTCTATCTTGATGTATCGAACTCATCCGCAAGTATGTCAACAACATCGAGAACACGTTGTTACACTGACAATACAACTGAACCGGACTTTCTTCAAAATAATAAAATAGAAATGCCATGTAAGAAAACAGCAAGATACGTCATTGTGGAGACCACGTATGACGCCACTGATGATAACAACACAGGCGCCATTTTGGAAATATGTGAAATAGAAGTGTATGGTACGCATAATTAGTACAATACAAATAATTATGCATTCCGGATATAATTTATCTACATGTATCTAAATAATCTTCAAATAATGAAAATGACACATTTATTTAAAACACGGCATAAAAATTGTACATTTTAAGATTTTTAAGATTGAATTTTTAAACATTTTCAATACCAAATGAAAACATTTTGAAATTGAAACAGTTTATATACCATAAAATAGCGATCATTTCAAACGGTTGTGTAGCGTTTAAGATTTCGGTCTTTGTATTTGGTGTTAAATAGTTATTATGATATATTTCACGCAAAAGAAGAAGGTAGGAGTTTCTTTTGATATTTGCCCTAACATTCATGCATACAATATCTTTAATACATGTGTACATAAAGTACCACCTTTATTCTGTTTTCGAAAAAGAATAATGACTTCAATATTTTGTTACATTTCTAAGATAAAGTCAAAAATGATAAAAAAATAACACATTTCCTCATAGTGTTTTGAAGAGGAAAATGTGTCCGCTGCAGTCGCCCAGAACGAATTTAATATATTTTATGTGATATCACATGATTAAGTTATAATATGAGTTCCATCGTGGGCGACGGCTGCGTACATAGTTTTCTGTTCAAAAACCATTGAAAAATACACCGGAAAAATACACTGTTTATGACATCACAATTACCATTGTGAAAATATAATCAGGTAACTTTTTATAGGTTCTTAATCTATGGGTATTCTTGTGTAAATAATTGTAACATTTCAATTTTTCATGATATTTTTAAATATTTACTTAAAAGCAGAGCAAAATATGACTGAAATTGTACCTAGTTCTTTGAAAGATTTCAAATCTAGTTACACTGTACTGTATCAGAGAACTGGCAACCATTAAAACCTACGTACATACATGTGGTGACAACGAACAGTGTTCAAAATCAGTCCAAAGGAAATTTACAAAACAGGAGCAGAGCGAACACGGACCTCTTAAAAAATAAATAGAGGTAGGATCAGGTGCCATGGAGGAGTGAGCATCCTCTGCTGACCAGTCACACCCGCCATGCGCTCTTTGTCGTAATCGGGAAAAACCGAAAAGTCCGTACACAATTAGGTGATTAATCATGGTCTAACAATTAGTATGAAAAACGTCAGTCAGTATGCGACCATGTGGGAGATTGTATTTGCTGACAAGGTCGTTGTATCGACCATAGAACTTACGACAAGATGACTTCAAATGAGACTGTTGATAGTCCTGTTTTATCAACTTGTTTGTCAGTAGCTTGCCTCGCCTTAGAAACTGTTCATACGAAGAGCATGCCCTTGCGTATCGAATTAACTGAGAGACAAAAACACCATACACAGGTGATGAAGGTATATTGCTACATAAGGAAAGTTGACTTTAGAAAAATTGAAGTCATCAAGTTTATCATAAAGATTTTTGTTAGGTTACCATCAATGTCCATTTTCAGTAAAATAACCAAATATGAAACAGATGACGCAGACTCTATGGTATCTTTTATTTCAAGTTCACTGGGATATTTCGAGTCAACGTAGGTATGGAAGTAACAATTGTTAATTGATAATACGCCGTCGATATACCTGAATGTTCAGTTGGAAGCCACAGCGAGTGATTTATTTTTTTCACGCACATGTACAAGTTTTTGAATAAATTCTGTTTCATATGAATACAAAAATAGGTCTGCTAACAATAGGGTACAATTGGTACCCATGGGAATTCCAACATACCTGATTTCCAAAAACTACGTAGATGTTGTCTATCAGAAACTGAAACATCTTTTTAATGTCAACTACAGAGTACTTGTGTGCACAATAATATCATCCCTCTATCTGTGTCAAAAACTAATCAGCCGAGGGATCGCAGTTAACACTGAAATACCAAGTACTTATTACACATAACACGCAGTATAGATGTTTGATCTACCTTTACATTTATCGCGGAAAATATACAGCGATATCATTGTGACGTCACGCATAATTTTTTTTTTATTTTTTGGCTTTGCATGTGTCTCCCGACAGAATACAAAGGAATGGAGGTGTGTACGCTCCCTCAAGCTTACTCATATCGAGTCTTTAAACCTCACGGTACCGTAAATTGTGAGTGAAAGGTCACCCATGTTTGAGCTTAAAAGACATGTTTTGATGCGTTCAAAATTTTTTTTGATGAATCTGTAGGTGAAGACCGTTTTTTTCCCTACGCACTCGATCTTAGAGCATGCTTCGCTTGCCGGTGCTTCGCACCGACAGCTGCTCTCGTAATAAATATTTATTATCAGTCCATGCATTACCATCCATAAAGCAATTGTATAGTATGGAACATGCTCAGTCGTAAATTCTCATGAACCTACAGGTTCGGGGGGGGGGGGGGGGTATAATTAAACAACATAATAGTAAAACATTAAAGAACAAGATATGGAAATAATTTCAAGGTTTATAGTAAGTTTAGGTAAGCTTTCATTATTTTTTTTAAACAATTTTTAGGATGCGAAACTGGCAAATATGGCGAAAATTGTACGTCATGTGAAGGATGCAAAACGTGTGACATAAACAATGGGTACTGTGGTAAGCTCGAAAAAAAATGTCTAAAGCAAACATCCAGTAGTAAGTAAAATTCTCTTGATGCTTAAAGAATGAAACAAAAACAAACACAAAACAAAATAAAACCAAAAAAAACAAAACCCAAAAAGAAAACACAGAAAAAATGTTTTAATTTTTAAATTACATTTCGGATTTGAGTCTTTAGGAAGTCTTGCAAAACGGTGTCAATTTCGAACAAAGATAATAGGTAAATGAGAAGCAGATATACAACACAAGCTGAAACAATTACGACTGATTCTGCTTTATACAGCCAATGCAAAAGTATACAGTAATTGACTAGTTATTTAGTCCTAAATACGGCGTAATATATGATCATTTTGTTACTTAAAGTAAATGGTGTAAACAATAAGAAATATAATTGTTATTTTATACATTTTGTTGAAAAAAATATCAACAAAAAAGATCTTCAACAAAATGTTTACATATATATATATAAGTTTAGTGTGTATTTCTTAAAACCAAGGAAATAAAGAAATTGTAAAAAGTTATAAGATATGACTTTTAAATTGATACATTTTAGGAGCAAATTATTTTTTATTATTATCATGGCGTTTTCGTTTATTTTTAATACAATGAAATTGCGTATAAATTTAATTATTGAAATTTAGGGGTGAAGGTGGAGGAACGTTTAATGAGTTTTATTATTGGCGGAAGTATATCAGCTGTAATTGCCATAGTTTCTGTTATCGTCATCATTATCAGATGCATGAACAAAAGGTGAGAATTACTTCCATGATCGTATTTATCAACATTAAGTTTAAAGAGAAAACATTCAGAGGTTTTTTCGCAATTTTGTTAATTTTAATTTAAGATCATGTTTTTAAGTTTGATAATAAATGTATGAATTGTAGATCCCTTTCAAGTGGACATGACACAGGATGTATTGAAGTGTACCCAAGAGGCAGCTTACATCGCCAGTGTAAGTTTATATTATCTCGTCTTTGACTTTATTATAGTTAATAATTTAAGTATTAAAAATATTCCTTGTGGGACATATTATATTATTTTTTTATTTACGGTAATTTCAAATCTTGCAGCTATTCGAGACAGGATTCCCAATCTCACAAACATGTATCAGAATATCGAACAGGAAAATCAAGATTGTTTCCCAAGTTCAAGGAGAGAATCAAACAAACTCGAAAGGAAATCAGAAAAGACGATGGTCCAGAGTATTGAATTAAAAGATGATGATATGGACATCGATGAAAAAATACACGAGGAGAATCCTTACGGAGATTTATATGTAAACGATAAGACTCTTTCGGACATTGCTGTATCTAACTTCAAAAAAATGATAGAAGGAAAATCTGAAAATGAAGATGATGGATTTAAGAAAGAGTATGCGGTAAGGATAATCGTTGTAAATTGTTTTCATTGCTTATTTCTTTGTTGTTGATATTTAATAGAGTCATTTTTTGTGACAATTCGATTTCTTTGTACATTAATGAAAAAAATAAATTAAAATATAAATAAAAAATGTAACTTCTCTTTTGAATCATATTTTGATTGAAAAAACCCTTCCGGTTATACTCAAAAGTTCCACTAAACAATATAGAAAAACAGTTTTAGTCATTGTTTCTTCTCTGATATTTAGAATTTAACTGGAATATTATATGTATATATTGACTTGTTTAGGGCAACACTGATTATGTGAGGGCAACACTAGTTAATTATTTAAGTCCTAAGGTGGTTCGTGTATTTAATTTTTGCCGAAAACCTATTGTATATATCTTTTGGTTTTTATATGAAAATATAAAATAGTTGATTGCTGTCATTTCCTCAACTTAACAAGAATTTACTTTTAATTAAATCTACGAATCAATTGCATTTTCAAAAAATAAATTTGGAATTTTCACTTCATTTCATTTCAAGCCTGCAAATATTTTGCTAAGCATCTTGATTCAACATTCAACATCCCGTCATTTTATGTATTCATGATATAATACAATAACTATACAGTATTACTGTTTCTAGACATTGATGTATGGAGAAAGATATCTTTGTGTAATTGGAAAACTTCCTGAAAATATACCAAAGAACAGATTTAAAACGACTTTTCCTTGTAAGTACTTTCATGTATTGGTTGAAACAATCCAAAATAACTCGTCTTTTGGATTTAATTCTATTTGTAATTCGAAAACAGAATCAACTATTCTCCTAAAATGTTAATAACAATGTTATTATGGTTGCCTATTACATACCTTTCATAGTACTATTCTTAGTGTAAAACAATTATTCTTGCAGATGATCATTCAAGAGTTATACTAAAGAATAAGCGATCAGATTATATCAACGCAAATTATATTGATGTAAGTATTATACTGTATCTATAAACTTAAAACTATCAGAAACACAATTTGAATGATAACTTGTATTATTATTATTATTATTATCTAAGGGTCTAAAAGAAGAAAACATCTACATCGCTACACAAGGTAATTCCATACATTTTTGTTTGTGTATTTTATGATTCATTTCCAAAAAACACAAGACTGGGAACTTTAAACATATATATTTCATTTTTTTCCCATTTATTTCATTTCTTTCTCTAGGACCTAAACAAAACACGGTTGCAGATTTTTGGTTCATGGTTTGGCAGGAACACGTAGAGCAAATCATAATGTTAACGAACATCATAGAAGGGAACACGGTGAATGATGTTGGATATATCTTTGTTTGTTTTTTGTTTTTTTACAAATTTGCTTGAGAACCTTTGTGTAATTATTACTTTTCGTCCAACTTATCTATAGGCAAAATGTTTCCAGTATTGGCCAGACCTAGAGACCTCTATTGATTGTGACAGTTTTACATTAAATACGACTGATGAAAGATACTACGCTTATTATGTTATTCGTAAGCTGAAAATGATACACAAAAAGGTAAAACCTTTAAGATTTGCTAAGATTACGAAATTGATTTAAGATGGTGACATGTATCATTCGCAAGGTTTAAATTTCTTGAACTGCCAAATAAGGCTACGTTAATAGGATATTTTTGTTTGCTAAAAAAATAGTAAAAACTTGTGAACTAAGTTTTAATGAAATTAAATAAAACGGAGTGCAATAGCGTGAATTGTTGCATTAAAATAGTCATTTGTGTAAAACAGCCCACTTCAGAATAAAATATACCTTGGCAACTGATTTTTAATTGTACATAATGCAAGAGATACCGAGGAGTACCTGTAAGCTAATGAATGGGTTTTCAATGTACATGTGAGTTTTCAAGTTGGACAAAATATATGTTCTGTAAATTTTAGGACAACAAATGTAGAACAGTCACACAGTATCATTACACTGCCTGGCCGGATCACGGTATACCTGAACCGCTTTGTCTTTTATTATTCAACAACCACGTGGCAAGAACAAAAAATGCAACTCAGAAATTCCCCGCATTAGTTCACTGCAGGTATATGTTTTAAGTTATGATGAATGCAGGTAAAAGACAAATAGACACAGGATAAATCTCTGCCATTCAGTCAACTGAAATGTGACTGAAAGGTAACTGAAAGGTGACTGAATGGCATAGCTGTGCCATTCATTCACCTTTCCAGACCTTTCAGTCAACATTCAGTTGACTGAATGGCAGAGCTTCATCCTGTGAGAAATGTTAAGATGAGATTGATTTTGCAGTTGTAAGATAAACTCTAGTATATTATAACTATTATTTCCAATGTAGCTTGTAACACGAGATTTGATTGGCTAGTAAGTCGAGTGTAAATTTCCTTACACCCGACTTGAGCTACAGGTAAATAACGTGATGACACAATGCATTGTCTCTTTACACTCTCATTTTCTTGACAGTGTGATACATCCTTGATTAGACCTGGTAAACGGATATTTTTGTTTAACATGGCAAATAAATTCGTTATCCAGGTCCACTCAAGGGTGTGCTGGCATATACCCTGGGTTGGCCTCAAGGTTTATGGAATACAACATGTACATCCTTGAATGAACCTGGATACTAGTAACAAATATAATACTTGAAATTAACTAAATGTGATAGGCATCTTACACGTATCAGTAGTTTGTTTTTCTTCATTTGATCAATTCAAAATTATTTATATTTTGAAATTTCGATTCATTTGTTCTTGGTAGTCTATTTTTGTCGCGTGAATATTCCCAAAAATCGGCCATAAGTGAATAAATGTAGTTAGGGTTAACTTGAATAGTTTAACGATTTGAGTTGAAATGAAATCTTTTAACATTTTGATAAACCAATTCATATTGTTATGTTACTTTTAATTTATTTATTGTCATAACAGGTCATCATATCTGATTAAAAAATCATATTTTCGGTAACATATAGCGGTTTTTTTAATCAGTCAAATGCAGCAAGTTTATTACTGACAGCTAATTACTTTAAAAAAAAGTATCTGTGATTCTTTATTCTATTTTTGAGGGTAAAGATGATATAGTTTAAAAATTGTTGATTAAAGAAGCAATCATTGGAAATGGCGTTTAGTATTAGACAATCGGAAACAAATGACACCAGAATGCCTTTTTACGAAGAAATCAATGACAATTTTATGTGTATCTTAAAGTGCTGGGATCGGAAGGACAGGAACCTATATTGCAATAGACGCCCTGTACGAAGAATGTAAACAAAAGAAGAAAATAAACATTGCCGAATATGTGGGGAAAATGCGAGAAAAAAGAATGAATATGGTCCAGACTTACGTAAATATAATCTACAATACCTTAAGCCAGCCGTTTGTAAAGCGTATCAATTTGTAGATGTTGAAATTAACACTGTATTCATGTACATAATCACAATAATTAAGTGAATATTGAACTGGCAACAACAATCTGATCAATAGATCGGTTTACAAACATGTATAGCTTTCTCAATATGCAATAAAATGAAAAAAATATAACATTTCATGTGTAGTTTAAGCACCTACATCTAAAAAAAAATACCATAGAATTATTTGAATCATATATAGTTAAACTTTGTTTTAGGAACAATACAAGACAATTTTCCTGACTCTACATGAATCAATTAAGGCGCCAGCTGCCGTTTATAATACAGCAGAGTTCCTTACAAAACTAGAGACTACAAACAAAGACAAAACATCTATTGTTCAACTTCTAAGGAAAGATTTTAAGGTTCACGATTATTGTTTGTGTCATTTTATATTTTTTGAATTTATTCTTAGGAATGAGCAGTCAATTATAAAATATAGTTTAAAAATTTTAAACTATTGATATTTTATCAAAGTTTTAAATGTAGAGACCTTTACAATGTTTATTTTGTTAAGCATTTCATGTTCATAAAAATATAACTAAAATTGAATGCAGAAAACATTTTCAAATAGAGTGTCAAAATGTAATTGCATATAATTCTGAGTTTTTCATAACTACATGTAGAGACTTATGTCAGTTTGCCCACGATACACGGAGAAAGATTACAAAATGGCATCACAATACAAAGATTCATCGTCCACCATCCACCCTCGTATGTAAATTAAGCTTTCTGTCTCGTAATTGGTCTATAGAATGATTTGCCTTAAGACAGTGATTGCATTCTCAAACAATACATAGTTTTTTTAAAGCTTCTTGAAGCTCACCGGAGCCAAGAGCTCAAGTTAGTTTCACTGATAAAGATTTGTCTGGTGTCTGTCGTTGTCAGTAGCGGCAGCCGAAGTGTAACGATTTTTTTTTTACATCTTTTTTTTTCAAAACAACTCATTAAACTTCAACTTACCAGGACACTAGCATCATTTTATAGAGAGATTATTAAGAGTTCAATAAAACTTAAGCCAAAAATAAAACTCGATTCCCCCTCAAATAAGGGAATATGATTGAGAAAGAACGAATATAGACGGGGTTGTTTTAAAAAACTTTCATTAACCAAAAAGTGTTGTTTTACTTAAACTTTCTTTCTTATGTATGCCAAATTTTAGTTTGTTCATACAATTACGCATTAAAGGGCTGTGAGGGAATGTGCATTTTCTAAAGAAAGAAGTATTCCGATGAGCCCCGATATTCAATGACCACCTCGCGCTAACATCCGTGCCAACGAAAGATATTAATATAAGTTGCGGAACGTGTTTATCAATCGTTGTTAAATAAATAAAGTTTAGTTTTTTTTTCATTCCCATGAGAATGAAAGTTAATTGTAAAATTATCGTGTGACCGCTTTCAAATTATTATGTTTTAAGAGGTAAGAACATTTTTTTCAGAATACGGTAGGCGATGTTTGTAGATATGAAATATGAAAACAAGTTAGCGGTAATAGGTCTCAATTCGAAGCCCTTTTAGGTTGGGCGAGGGGGCATTTTATACAAAGTTTATATGCGTATGATCTAAGATTATTTTTATATTGATATGTAAACTTGAGAATATGAAGACCCATTTTTTTTCAAACCACGTCTTACAGGGGCATGATAGGGGGTACACATTTAAAAATAATATCTGAAACAGGAAAAAAAAACTTCTTTTTAAAAGCCTTTGTGTGTGTGAGGGGGAATTTCAAAACTTAAATTGATACAAAGTAGTACACTGACGTTCATCCAATATCAAATGCCTTTTTATAGTAGAAAATATATCATTTGTGTACGATATATGATTAAAAATCTTTTTAGAAAGTACGATGCAACATATGTGAAATTATTATGCTAAACACTTGTTAATTAAAGTTAAACAAGAATTCTTAAACTTTTTATTCAGTTTTAATTAAACATGTGAGCGATATAACCCCTTGGCATCTGGGTTTAAACATGCGATTTTCGTTTTGTAGTCGACAATGTGCATGCTCTTTAATTATTCACGTATTATTCTATCTTAATAAACTATTACCTTTTATGTTTCTTTTCTCTGGAATTTGAAATCAATTGGTAATGAGCATGCTCCTTCGTTCTACAAGTATCATGTTGTGTTAATCCACTTGAGAAGGTTGACAGTTTGTTATTGTCATTTTTCATTTGATAAAATTTTAGTTGACAAATACCTTTTATTCCTGACGTCATATGTTCGAAAGCGTGGGACTTACATCAATGCGATATCTCTGCCTGTAAGTATGTTAATTCAAAAATTATACAAATTAAGTTGAAGACCTTCTACAATTTATCAAAACCAATACAAACTGTTCTATTAATTATTTCATTTAACCTTTAGTCTTTCACCAATCCAAATGCGTTTATAATCACCCATAACCATACAGCAGATGACGTGGTCGACTTCCTGCGTTTGCTCACTGATCACCACTCAGAAGTTGTTGTATCTATGGAACCTCTCTCAAGTGATGAATCTGTACGATACTCACAATTCCAATACATTTTGTTTTCATTGTAACTACATAATGCAAATATACATGCATATGCATTCCTATTATCTGATTAACTACAAAACTAAATATTATACATATATCCATATGTTTCAGGACAACAAATGGATGCCAAGTACAACATCTAGATTTGAAAATGTATCTCCGTTTACAATTCAACTACAGCAAGAACGTATAACAGAGATTAAATGTCGCCAAGTTAAAATTACTACAAAGGCTGTGAGTACATTTTTGGGGGTTTTTTTTTGGATTTGTTTTGTTTTTGTTTTTTGTTTTTTTAAACCAACTACACTTACAAATCTGTATAAGAATGATAATATTATGCAAACACAATGCGTTTTTTTATGTAACTTTTCAATTATTTGATTGTTTTACAAGAATGGGAATCAAACCTGGTCGGTTGAACTGGCAGAGCCAATTTTTAGTTTCGACTCTGGTGAATCTCGGACAATCTCTCAAATCGTAGGATTGGTGTCGTTTGTACAGAACACAGAAACAGAGGGTCCAATTACTGTAGTCAGCAGGTACCACTACTAGATACGATTACTTTTTTTTTAATCTTATAATTATGCAACCATGATATATTAACTTAAGGGGTAATTATTTTTGCAATATAAATATGCATGTAATTTCATAAGCTACAAACGGGATGTTATGACCATTTTTTTTTCTTGAAGTGGAATATTAGATGCACATGTACCTCTTGCCTTTAACTAGGTTTTGCCTAAGTTTCAACAATCTTAGGAAAGATAACAGTTAAAAAAGTAATAAAAAATAAATAGGATTAGCGTCATTATTCGTCGACTTACCTTGACGCATTTTTGATATAATTGTATGACAACCGCTGTATATGATTGATAAATTATTCGTCGACTTAGCTTGATGCACTCAATATATGACTGTGTGATAGCCGCTGTATATGATTGATAAATAGTTCGTTGATTTTATCTTTTTTATTTAAATATATGTCATTATATACTATTTCATTTTCTAAATTCGTTCAATAAAAAACAATTAAAGCTTCATCCGAACTTTCTTCACATGTACTTTTGTTATTCTTATTATTGAATAATTAAAAAGCTCTTAAATTGTTTTGTAGCAAAAGTAATTTTTATTGAGTTTCTCTAAGGAATAAAATTTTTAAAAAATCATATAAAAATAACTAAAGTAATATAGTTTGTTGGATTTTCACGTCATTTATCCTATTTCAAGAGAAGATACATGAAATTGTATCCATCAATTATTCCATGGGTGTGTCAAGCAACTTGAATGAGAAAATGTATTGTATGCATTTTCTGTTTGTCAATATAAATTAAATAATAAATTTGGGAGAATGTTATATAAATCATATACATTGTAACTGGTGACAAGGTAAAGTAAGGTAACAAAATTGTATTCTACAATGGTATACCAGTATCACTGGAACATTATGTTTAATCCTACTGTTAGAGATGGAGCTGCCCTGTGTGGTGTGTTCTGTGCTGTATACAACCTGATACAACAACTGACAATGGACGAGGAGATAGACGTGTTCTCTGTGGTCAGACTCCTACAAACACGACGTCCAGAGCTCTGCTCATCAATGGTATGTAGACATGCGCACCCTCATCTGAATCTCAGTTGATTAAAGTAATTTGCAATGTTTGTGAATTGAAAAAAAACAAACAAAACGATATCGATTGTTTTGCAGTATCAATCTGCAAATAATACATAACAGAGGGGGAAAATATCTATTACCATAATTGTTTTCGTTTTATTTCTAGCATACAATAGATAGGATGTTATTGTTTCTGATAAATACATGGTGACCCGTTTCTTTTGAGTTTAGATCTTTATTAAAAAGATTTGACTTTAGTTTAACATTCATTTATTTGAATACAGGAGGAGTACATTATGATTCACGATGTCTTGATGGAGTTTCTACGGTCACGAACGGGAGAAAATGTTTACTACAACCAATGAACCTGTATTTGAAACGTTTTGTATAAAGAATTAACATTTACATCATGTGCATGTGTATAAAAACTTTTACAAACTACACTGAGGGGCCAAAAGTGTTGCGTCATCACAAAATAACATCAACAGCACACAGAAAAACGAACTTTCAATGGGATAAAAGGTGTCTACTTACATTTCTTCAGTATTTTGTTGCATAGCCTTTTTGAATTGTAACCTGTCGTACAGACTCTGAAACGTGCTACTACACTTCGAAAACGAACCGTGCAAGAAGCGAACCGTACCGTTCACAAAGCGAACCGTACCGTTCACAGAACGAACCGTACCGTGCAAAAAAACGTGCAAAATAATTTATGCAAGACCCGCCCAAAAACGGCCAAAAAAAGCGTACCGTACCGTGCAATAAGCGTGCAACTTCCATATACGGCTTATTGACTTAATGGCTTACGATGAATACTGACGTAGATTATCGCTGAGCAGATAGGTTCAATTATTTGCTAGATTTTTTTTCTACGGGATTAGATAACACATACTAAAATTTAACGCTGTTTTTTTTTTATTAAAACCGTTACAAAATTATTTTTAATTTAATTTCCTTTCTTAGACCTTAATCATTTCTTTGGTTTTCTACTAAACTTGCATCGCCGATTTCTTAAACATTGTAAAAAATCAATGTTCACACAATTTCTGGTAATGCTGTTTTGATAACTTTAGAAATGTTTTAAACAGTGTGTACATACTGGACTGTACATAGCTCGATGTGATTCTCAGGAGAGAGAGAGAGAGAGAGAGAGAGAGAGAGAGAGAGAGAGAGAGAGAGAGAGAGAGAGAACTTGTGTGTTAAATATAATACCTAGATTAAAGTTTTACCACTGAACTTTATTATTTCGCTTTAGGTTTCTATAGCCGGTCATTTGAGCGGGATTTTATTTCAGGACTCCACGTGCTTCGCCTGTCAATCAGTTTTAGTATAAAAGTACAGATCACGCCATGCGCTGCGTGCTACTTGGCTCCTCCTACATAGCTAGAAGAAAATAATCGAATGAAAACGTTTTAGTTTTATGTTTTCTTAAATCCTTATTTAAAATAGTGTTCCTTTTTGAAATTCTTCAACAATAATATCCTTCCGACTACATCATTATAACTCATGTACTGGCGATCAGAGTCCCTTTCCCTCGCTGCCGTATTTTTTGGTTAAATTCTTAATATATTTATCACTTTTAACATTCATTTGTTGATTACTAGGTATTTTTCCGTGTCCTGTTTACAACAATTCTCTGAGTAAAAAGGTAAATGAAATATAAACGGGTTGGCCAGCATTTGTAAAACGTCAGCTAAATTGCTTGCATATAGTGAAGAGCGGGCACTTGTCCAACAAAATGATAAATATTGCCATTAAAAGCTAATTTATTATGTACATATCGTAAAAAAATATGTTACATATACATGTATAGTTTAAGGGAATAACAAAAACTAAAAGTCATATTTTGACTATACTCACGATGTTATTTCAGGCAAGAGAAGCGATGACGGGTTACATGTAGGTGTGATCTGTGTATAAATGAATAAAATCCTTGTCGAAAAACTTAACAGTTGATTTCAAGATTTCTACACTGAAATTTGTTGTTTATCTTATCATTAACTGCGTGTATTTTTACATCGTCTATTCACCAGGGGAATTTGATCGGCAACAGTACTAATAGGCAATAAAGAATGATCATAAGAATTATGAATAAAGAAATAGAAAGATGCTTGTAAAAATAATAACTAGCTGAAAATCAAGACAACGATAAATGAAACTAAAGAACTATTGGAATAAAGCCGGGGCAATTTTTCATAGCAATTTCAAATAGATTCGAAATATTTAATGACTTCAATACAATTACATGTGCATGCATATAAATAAAAACGTTGGATGCTTGTTGGAAATATCGACAGATCGCTGAATTAACAAAAATATATCAGATTAAAGTCAAACTGTTCTTTTAATCCATCGTAATAATTACATTTATCTAAAATTAAATACGAATAATAACAGACTAATCAAAATTAATACTACCCTCCGCTTCCCGGTTTTCAATGAGTACACGTTTCACGCAACGTATCAAAATTGGGGGAACGGAGGGAAGTTCTGATTTTAATTAGATTGAAATACATGTGTAATATATCATATAAATGATGAAAAATGCTTGTCATAATTACTACCTTGCTGAAGTCCATCGGGCAAAAACTAAACAATTATATCGAGAAAAATCAAAGCGGTCAGGCCACGCCTACCTCATTAATAAAGCGCGCAAACCGTTCACAAAGCGTGCAACTATTTTTAGCAAAGCGTACCGTGCAAGAAGCGAACCGTACCGTTCACAAAGCGAACCGTACCGTTCAAAAAGCGTACCGAACCGAACCGTGCAACTGGTGTAGTAGCACGTTTCAGAGTCTGTAGTATGCAGGGAATCGAGGCTTACAAACCTCTGATATAGGTCTGAGAAAGTCCATTCCAAATTCTCGTAACTGCTGTCTCTAAGTCATCAGGGTTTTCAATATTATCAATCTCACGGGACAGTTTCATTTTGATACAACGCTAGACATTTTCTATAATATTAAGGTCTGCGGATAGTGCAGGCCAGTTAAATTTTTGAATTCTGTTTTTCTGTTTCCAACTGTTTGTTTGTTTAGAACAGTAAGGGGTGGCATTGTCATCTTCGAAAATAAATGGACGATTTCCGAAAAAATTGGCAATAACAGGCCATAAATGAAAATCTAATAGTTCATTATACTTCATGGAGTTTAAGTTTCAATCAACTGGTACAATAACAATCTAATTACACCAATGTCATCGTAGGTTATACACCCCCAAAACAGACAACTCACCTTAATTGGCGTTTTCCGTTGGTTAAGACATTAAGGCTTCTCGAACGTTTTTCTCCACAAACTTACGGAGATATTTTGCCCAATCACAACCTGTGTTTCGTCTGAAAATATCACTTTATGCCACTGTTCAGATTGCCAATGTCTTTTCTCTATCTTTTTGGAGGTCCGTGTTCAGATTGCCAATGTCTTTTCTCTATCTTTTTTTGGAGGTCCGTGTTGCTCTGCTTTGAATTTGTATTTCGTTTTATGGATTTTTGAGATGGTTGACGGTTTGTTATTGTCATTTTTTCACACAATAGAATTCGGCGTTGTCGGTTGAATTTGCATATGTCAAAGTTTTCTAAATTTTTCCCCGCATGTATCCTTCTTGGTGTAACCTTCGTCTAACAGTTCTCTTGGACAAACTCTCTTCTTCTTTTAAATTGAATGTCGATGTTATATCTTGTAGAGATTACCTACGATTCGTTTTAACAATGCAATAAAGTCCCCGATCACCCCTCACATCGGTCACTCGCGACCTTCCACTTCTGGGTTCGTTTTCAGCACTTCCCTTTTGAGAAAATATCTTCAAAATACGTTCGACTGCACTCCGGTGTATTCCCAATAATTCGTTTACTTTGTTGTTGTTAAATCCCTTTGAATTCAATATTGCGATAGGCTCCTTTAAATCTGTTGACAGTTCTCTCTTTTTCTTCGACATTGTTTACATTAGTTTCTGCACCGGATATCGTCTGCGTATGGGAACCAGAAACGGTTCCTTAAATAAATCAAACCACATATAATTAAAACCCCGGATACTATGCCCTAAATATGCCTCGTTACGCTTCAGCAATGAAAATAAAATTTGAAGCAAGCAAAGTTGTGGTGACTTCAGCCATGTTTTTGCAATACTTTTGGCCACTCGGTGAAGTTGGCTTATTGTTATCAAACAATATGCAAACGTATTTTTATTGGTTAATGCTTTAAGCAATGTTTGTTTCAATTAAATGTATAAAATGCTTTCCCTATGTATCTTTGAGGAAATAAAAATAAACTGTATAAAGATTTATTTTATAGTTTTGTTTGACTTTGATATTTGACTATTTTGTCGTTTGGATCTGCTAATAAAGACGCTTTATCTAAAGTGGTCCAAAGTATCTATGATGTATTGTTCAAAAGCTGTGTGTTTTATCGAAATGTAGAAGCTTTTATGGGGCAAGTATTGATAGAAGGTGTCTCGGATTATTTTGGTATGAATGAAGTAAAGAATGTTTTAAGTATATTCTTACATTCGTAAACCTTCCAGGTTTTATGATTTTAGCAATCAGCTACAAAAAGCATTTAAAACAAAAGTGCAAGGTAAACAACTCATTAACTGTTTTTAAAATGTTGGGACTGAAGGGCTATATTTAGAAATGTCATGAGAAGTCAATGTAAAAGTTTTTCTTTACCATCCTTAACAAAAGATATATAAAAACTCATCAATACACATTTTTTAATGACCTTCACCCTTGATCTTTATGTCATTTTGATCGGCCAAGGGCGACGCTTCCATACAAAGTGGGCCGAAGCCTTTAGGAGATATGGTCAAATGTTGTAGGTGTTTTTCAAGAATTTTAGAACCTTTTTTAGGAGAATTAACTGCTAAAACCTATTTAATCTTATAAGATTCAACTTTTATGTTCTGTGGCCTTATTACATAGGATATTTTGAACCTGAATATTATTAAATTGTTAAGTTCATTGTGTAACTATTATTCAATGACAATTTTCAGGGGTTAGGCAATGCTACATTCGTCTTAATCCGGTTAAATATAATAAGCATATGTGTATACAAATACGTCTCTTTTTTTCATTCTTAGACTATTTCTGGATAACTACTTTTTCTATTCGAAGGAACTTATCACAAAACAATAGGGACTTTGAGGAATAAGTACGTTAAAACGGCTTGTAATTAGTGAGGAGCCCAACCTCTTTATCGTAGAGATAATAAGCATAAATCAGAAGGGACTTTGAGGAATAAGTAAATTCGAGCGGCTGATGGTCAGTGAGATCAACCTCTATACCGTAGATATAAAAATGATTTTTTTACAAGCTCATACACAAGTCAACGCCTCTTCCTTCGTCTGATAGTAACAATATTATGTCTAGCTTAAACTATAGAAGTTGACACGAAATTCATCATTTTGCTCTTGCACACGAACTGCCCCTATTTCAATGGGAATAGCATCGGTGCAGATTCGTCCTATTAAGCGTACATTTCGGTGTCAGCAATATGACGCTTTAGTTATATATACGTTTTTTGTTCCGATTCTCACTATAATCTTAACAAATGCGTTCTTAACCTTACACGTGAACTCGCGTAATGAGGCAGTTGTATTTCATAAATAAGGCAATAAAAATACTTTCTGTGCATCAAGTTGATGCTTATATTGTATTCCATGATGCATTTAGACAACCTATAAAAAAACCTAACATTGTGCAGGTTTTTTTTTTTATGAGGATTATTATTGCTTGGTTTATCCTTGTATACATCTATGCATAGGAAATTAATCTTAATACAATATCAGTTTCAATCAATACGGCAATATTTTTATGCAGACAATTTTTAAATGAAGTGTTTTTATCGACAAATTAGTTTCCGTTTCGGTTTCAGAGAAGTGGGTTGCGTTGAAATATATAAAGTAAAGCGCAATTTAAAGTAAGAAACATTAAATATTAGTTGATATGAACTTTGTATAGAACAATAGTAAACAAAAAATAATAATCGTCTTATTTTACGTTTAGCTTTCAGTTATTGCATTTCCGGTTTGAAATATATCCGTGTAAAACCAACGGCTTAAATTAATGATTATTTTAATATTTTCCCGTTTACTATTCTCTATGCTCAAATAGGCTTTATGCTTCAATATTATTTATTTCCTGCACAAGTGACATTTAAGGTACACTTTTACGTCGAAATATTTAGAAAATAATCATCACAATGAAGATATCAGTAGTGATATTAGCATTGTCTTTTCTGGAGTTTTATCATTGTTATGGTATGTAAACGTTAGTATGCAATATTTGAAATGGAAAAAAAGCCACTTCAAAAACACTTTAATGCTTAAGTTTTCTGAAAAAAAACCCCACAAATTATATAACAGAAACGTGTATTTATTTCTTCTGATAATGATCCCGCACAGTAATAGCTTTATAATATCCTAGAAAGGTCCACAATTTTCAAGAACTAAAGAATCTTTAATTTTTATTTTTTTTTTTTTTTTTTTTTTTTTTACAATTTTTAATTTGTAAAATTTTAATATTCATGATAAAAACCGTATCAAGAGCTGTAAATTTGATTGCATCTGCGTAAAGAATTAAGAAGAAGCAAATAATTCAAATATATATACTTTATCACATGTTAATCTCAATATACGGTGGATATCACTCATGGGATAAAGTTTTGATATTCCACTGTGTGTTCTTGCGCCACGTGACGTCATAATTAAACATTACGTAGCTTTAGGCAGATTATTGACGTAGAATGAAAAAGTCACAAAATAATTCAGTTCAAAAGTGTAGAGTTGTAAATGTGCAGCACTTAATGCTGTTTCATTTTGTTATAAATTGATAAAAATATACAAGAAAATGAAATGTGTGTTTGTTAATCTTCAAGGAACATTTTTCCATGCGTAAAGTTGTTGACGTCTTGTAGTGAATGTGTTGTGCGGCTGACAATTATAATCTTTACAGAACGATTAAGGTTTAACAAAAGATTGAGGTTTAACTTGTGGTAAAACGTGTGATAAAAAGAATCTCTCATGATTTGCGATGGTATATGATTTTTATCCAACGCCAAGGCTCGGTGATAGAAAACACACAAGACGTTGGATAAAATTCATATACCATCGCAAATCATGAGAGATCCTATATTTATTTTATTAAACATTTATAGCATTTCCCGACAACCGTGTATCCTTTTAAAACAGCCGTCTCTTTCTCACGTGTATTTATATTTACATGCCACCTGAAACGTTAAAATCTATCAAGAAGATGAATTATTGAGGACTGCATCTCTCTCAATAGCTATGTTGTTAATATTTTTTTCAGCTTAGCAACGGTTATGTGATACATTTTGCTCAATCAACAGAAAATACAGTTTTGTTTACTTGCAGAGAATTTATGTAGAAGAAATTCAACGACAGTGCTACAGAGTTCAACCTTCGTAAATCACGAAGCAGCGCTGGCAATTGACGGTGATTTACGTACAATCGATCGTTATTGTTCTCATACTGATGTAAATCAGACAGTCGCTTGGTTTCAGGTGGATCTTGGTAAATCTTACAGCATAAGTAATGTAACACTGTATTACAGAAAAGACGGTAAGAAAAATCAAGATGTAATAAAATACATCACTATTTTTTTTATCGTTAAATGGAAATTGCTGATACAACTATTTCACTATACAACTGAAGTTTTGTTTTCACTTTACTTTTTTCTCTCTTTTTAATTTGTTCACAATTATATCAATTGTTTGTAATTTTAATTAATTATTTTCGTACTTCAATATACATTTTCATTACAAATGTTATGTTTCAGAATATTTGTTCGTGGATTTCATATTTATTATCATTATTATCATTACAGGACTGGGAGATAAAGATTGGCAACCTTACAGATTCAGGCAATTTTATCTTGATGTATCAGATCTTCCGGCATCGCAGACAAAAACAGCTCAGAGAACCCGCTGTTACACTGACAATACAACACACCCTGACGTTCTTCCACATATAATAGACATACCGTGTAAACAGACGGCTAGATACGTCATTGTGGAGACCACGTACGACGCACCTGAAGATGATCCTGTAACAGGAGCCATGTTAGAAATATGTGAATTGGAAGTCTATGGCATGTATTTCTTGTTTAAATCAGCTTTTCTAATTTTACGTAACTTTGCATTATTTGTGAAATATGATTCCGAAATTAATACCTTTAGGATGCGAAACTGGAAAATATGGTGATGATTGTTTGACGTGTCAAGGATGTGAAACATGTGAAATAAACAGTGGAATTTGTGGTAAGTTTGAAAATGAATTGATATAAACAAATGAAAATTAATTGAATGTAAATGCTATTTTAATTTTTACTTCCTACATGTAACAGGACCTCATCAAATTTTGAACTTAATTACCTAAAATGTTGTACTGGGCTAATTAAAAGGTGTAACTGGAAGATCTAGAAAAATGAGTAAGTGGAAATTAAAATGACACTCCATCACCTTTGAATATTTTTCAATTACTGCGAAGGATACAGAAGGATATATCTTTTATTGTTGGATATTTAAAATGTTTTTCAAGACCCGTATTTTGTGTTGTGATCTATAATGAGCTTAAGTAATGAATAATATACTGTTAACAAATGGGATGTGATAATAATTAAATCAATTTGAAAAGTTATATTTCTCGATCAATGCTATACACTTAATGTAATTTAAGAAATATCATCAAAAGTACAGTTCGCTAACGAGTAATTCATATTTTTCATATTATCAGATTGTTTCTCTACGTGCATTAATCGAACATGTAACAGCACCAATGGACACTGCACATTTGGATGTGAAACCGGATACTGGGATCCTACATGTGGATCAGTATGCCCTTTGAATTGTCAGGACCGGAAGTGTTTCCGAGATAATGGATTGTGTGATACTTGTAAGCAAGGTTATTGGGGTAGTTATTGCAACCAAACATGTTCTACATTTTGTAACGAAAATATATGCAGTAAATCTAATGGTGGATGTAATCAGGGATGTATCACGGGAAGACATGGTGGCGTGTGCGACAAAGTGTGTAGTCCTGGCTGTGTAACAGAGTCATGTGACTCACGAAGCGGAGCATGTTCTAACGGATGCCATCAGCATTGGATGGGAACACGCTGCGATCGTATGTTATAATTATTTTGCACTTCTATTTATAATACAATACACAAAGTTAATTATCGTATGGATAGAACTACTCTGTTTGGTTTTTATTCAATTACATTGTTACATACAGGGTTCAACACCAACCTTTTCATGCATTAGTCCAGCCGGACTAGTGCCTGTTTATTTTAACTAGTCCGCAGGCAATTTTATTGGCCCGTCAAAAATAAATTAAAATGCATTACCGTATTTGCCTTATATAATACGCACTTTTAAAATAGAATTTGTAAGAAAGGGGTGCGTAATATATACCATAATGTTTTTCTTACAGGTGTTGCACTGGTTTAGTTGTATTGTGCTATGCAGTACATAGCAATGAGCCGCCTATTCACTATATCTGCGTACATGGTGTATGCCGCCATTACAGATGTTATAAATAGAACCGTGCAATAGATCCGGGCTATGAGCTACCTTATTCTTTTCATTCTCTGGGTTCTTTAAAAATCCGTTTAAAATCATAAGCAATTTATGACAAATGATTTAAACACAATTCATTTAAATTAAACAACTCACAGAAGATTCATTTTACATTTTTTTTAAACACATAAGCATCCCTATCAAATCCGTTGTTATGAAAACATGTGCTTATCACCTATTTTCTCGGACATCCCCTTAGGGCAAAGAAATAATCAAGTCACCCATAATATCCTGCATACCTCTGTTGTTTTTCGCTCGATAGCTAGATAATAAAAATATAGTCAGGGTTTTCCAGTAAAAAGTCGACAATCGCACATCGTTAATTCACACATTTTTTAAGCAAAACTTTTTATTAGTCCGACCGGACTGACTAGATAGAAATTTTGTTAGTCCGCATGAAAATCTATTAGTCTGTGACTAACGGACTAAGGTTAGTGTCGAACCCTGGAGTCATATATTCACAAACCAGATTTTATTCGGCATTCATTCTATGGTGGAACAAAATTTAAAAATATCTTAACTGCTAATGCTATAAGATTTGTTATTAAATTTCCCCCGTAAGGGGTCATTACAAATATGAAATTATTATTTGAGATAATGACTGTTTTAAAGTGTCAATGTATTGTATTTAATGTTTTAAAACATGGTTTCAACTTCCAGTTTTACATTCATCAACAATTAAATCCTATATCGTATTTAAAAAAAATGTTCCATGATTGGTCGCGGAGGGCATTTTCAAAACTAAGACATAAGTCTTTGAAGTGATCTTCAGTTTTGTATAATGTGACATGTATCGAGTTTTCGGTGCTTGTGTTACAGAATGTATATAGCATTGCAAATTATTTGTTTTGTTTGATATCAAGGGTGTGATTCCACACATTATGGGTTAAACTGCACCAAGAAATGTAGCATAAACTGTACCATTGGTTGTACTAAAGATACCGGAGTCTGTTATAGTTGTATAGAGGGAAAGTTTGGAGAGTATTGTGACAAAATGTGTGGTATGGGGTGTTTATCTGGTTGTGATCAATACACTGGTCAGTGCACGTGTAAAGTTGGATGGCAGAGTGACAGATGTGATGGTATGTTGTTAAATTCGAAATGGGTCCATAGTCTAGCTTCAATAGAAATACAGTGAAAGCACATTTTTTACAATTAAAATTTCTTTCATTTCCTCTTTTTTTCATTTTAAGGATGAAATTGACATTGTTAACAATTTTTGCCACTCTCTATGCTTGAACCTCAAATGCTAATATTTCTCATAATAACACAAGTAAAAGTTTAAACGTTTATGATATTGTTTTAAATGCAATCAAAAATCTTACATTTGAGTAAGAAATTACGAATTTTGTTTAAAATTGTCCGTTTATGATTTTAAAAAAAGCAACAGCTATTTTATAAATAATGGCATATTAAAACTTTATTTTGGAAACAGGACTGTTGCTAGTTTTTGAAGATGTCTGCTTAAGCTAGAATGAAGCATATAGTGATTATAACGATTACGAATTATAATTTTTAGGGAGTTTGATTGTACTTAAAGTTCTTCAATGTTCATTTTGTTAATCTTTCTGTCGTTTTGTCTTATACACAAGATTGTAGTCCTTTTCATTATGGTGTGGATTGTAATAAAAAATGCAGCTTGAATTGTCTGTATGGAACATGCTATACAAACAACGGAACATGCGAAGGTGGTTGCAAATGCAGCGCTATAGAAGAACTGAGTCAGCACGGTAAATTAAGTATTTAAATCTATAACTATCTATCTATCTATCTATCTATCTATCTATCTATCTATCTATCTATCTATCTATCTGTATATCTATCTTTCTACAGTGTATATATCCCCCATCTAACGATCTCTTAATAAAATTATAAAATACATTTAAAAATTAGAAAATATTTTATTTCAATGACATTTTATGCGCCCAAACGGCGTTTTTCTTTTTTATTTATTTATTACGAAGATGGTCTTGTTTAGACTAATAATTTGTAACATTATTTATAGTTCAGCACTTACAGAAATCAAACAGAGAAACCATTCTGTATGTGGTAACCGGACTTTTGGGTCTGAGTCTCGTTTTGAATATGTTTTTCATTATACGGTAAGAATTATTCTAAAATAATTATGGAAGGTCAAATTTTACAGAAGTTGTGATAAGATTTGGTTTCTTGAATGGTTTTCAGTGAACTGTAGTGGAACTTTAGACATTACTCGATTCATTGTACCCACCTTAAGTATTTAATGAAATTTCAATAGATAATGATGAAATGTCATATTTACTCATTTTTTACAATTATATATTTCTTAATATTTTATCATGTAAACTTTGTGTTATTGTAGGAAAATCAAATGTAGAATTTGTGAGAGTACAACACAAGAAGATTCAACAAGCCTCCAAATCATAAGCAGGGTCTCATGTAATGAAACATATTATCTTAACCCTATTGATCTTATAAACGAAGACCCGAAAGAAGAGTCGTGTATTTGTGATGACGATGTTGAAGGGTGTCCTCAACCGCATTACGCACATATTCAGAAAACCTCTGAAAAAGTTACCGATGGACAGACCTGTGAGAAGAGGTTATAATTTTGTTTTGAAAACCATTTAGACCCAGCTTTTCTCAGAAAGAAGATATATCATTAAGAATAAATAATTCTTGCAATCAAAGGGCGCTGCCATATTGTAAATCTCTAAGCATATAAGATAGGGCAGCACCGATGCTGACGTCAGTGAGACACATTGCATTTTTACACACGCTCAGTAACAGTGTTAAAATGCCATATCAACATGTGAATTGAAATGGATGTAAATAGTTGTCATTTTATCACAGGGTTTATGGAGGAAGATTTTGGATCTTAGAATGATGCATTCCCATCAGCAAATTGTGTTACATGTAACTAGAATGGAATGTCACTGAATCAGTGTTATTGTTATCTAATTTTTCTTGCATTCAAAGAGTTTCTTAATTTGTTGTTATGGGTTTGAACATTATGAGTGCTACATAAATGAACACACAAAGTGCATTGCTCAGCATCCTGATTTTGACATTCTGTTTTAGTTTTGTTATCCTTCTGACAGCATAAAACGAACTATTTATCATCATATCTAATCTACGATAAAAACAAAACGGAGAGAAAGATTTCTAGAACATAAAAATAGCGGTAGGAAACCCCTTAGAGAGAATGAGATTTAATCTTTTAATATTTATTTGAAATGTACAAAAAGCATTTTATTTATATAAACACTAAACACTGACTGCAACAACTCCGTACAAACATCTGGAATGCGATGGTCTCATATTTCACAAAATATCTTTTGCACAAAACATATATATAGTTACCTTAGGGTCAGTAATAAAGATATATCGAATCATTGTCTTCTCATGACAGTACATAGTTTTGCTTCACATCCAGGCATTATTTTTCTTAATAAGTTTTATCAACTCTATATAATCATTGACCTATTTCTATCAACTCTGTATAAACATTGACCTAGTTCTATCAACTATGTATAAACATTAACCTAGTTCTATCAACTCTGTATAAACACTGACCTAGTCACCGGCAGCAATGAAGCTTATTTACGTCAGAGATCAAATGCATGCTGGGGAAAAATGGATTACCTCCATAAACCTTTCACTGAGAGTGTTTAATTGATAAAATCTCAAGATAGAAAAAAAGGTTACAGACCTCATTTATAAGTTTCAAAAGGCTTTTAAAATTGATTAAGCAACATTTAACTTTTCATGTACACTTCCTTTAATGATTTTTCGGTTTACGTCATATTTTTTATGGTTTTTTTTTTTATATTTTATTTAAATGATGTCTTGTATTCATCCTGTTATTTTTTTTCTCGAGTTACAATAAACAAACTGCAATATAAATGACGAATTAACAATACATTGCCTTTCATCTTGGAGAAAGAGAATTTTGAAATGAATTGTCAGACGATAACTGCAACTTAATGTTTGAACTTAACACATGTTGAAGTAATAGATGCATTGTAATACATAAGGCTAACACATTAAGGAAATAAAATGGGTGAATCCTACCCCATCTTAACTGTTTTATCAAATTAGGATATGTTTCCATAAGTGTCACTTTTGCATACCTTTATTTCATAAGATAAATTTTTAATTCGATTATTGGAAATATTAATTGTTTTAATTATGTTTTCTCATAAAACATTACATTTTAAGTATCATAATTGCTTTATTAAAATATTTCTAATTATAAAGGTTATCCTTCAACCGATGATGCTTCGCTTTTCAATAATGTCTTGTTTTTGTTATATTTCCTTTCCTTTATTGTTTATTTAGAAATAAACAAAGAATGAAAAGGTTTGCGATAATTAATATATATATTTGGTATAGAAATGGTTGTTTCTTTTTGACAATATTAATGTTGATGTGAATTGCCAGCTCATTTCATTGCTTTTTTTTCTACATAAATATTAAATGAATTTGATTTAATCTTATTTTTAATCAGAATAGGATAAACGATTTTCAGCATTTGCAATGTAAAAGAAAACCTGATAATGTACACAAAATAGTAAAAACAGTTTAATTAGAGTGAAAGGGATTGGCAGTTTTCATGGGTTGTAATAACATATTACACTTCTGGTAATACATAGCAAGTATCTGATAAAATATATTATAGAATGCCATTGTTCGGTTTCCAACAATTTTTACAAAAATAAGAATTATCTACATTCTTTAACTTTCCTGTTTGTTGTATCTCGGGGAATAACATATTTTCACTTGTCTTTTTACGTCATTGTTATTTATCAAATATTGATAATATTTGAAGAATGCTTATTTTGAAATGTCCTCCTAGAAACATGTGTTCTAAATAATTTCAATACCACCCCGTCTACTTAATCCGTAGAGGTAAGAACAATCTTCTGTGAAATCGTAGGCAGTTGGATCAAAATGAAAATTATGAAAAAACATGTATATCCGTACAAAGGAAGCAAAGAACAGTAATTTGATGATGTTCATTTTAGGGGGCGATATTCGGCCCATATGATGCCTTTGTGGCATTACACATTACTAGCATTACTTTGAAAATATGCAATGCATTACCATTACATTTAGCATTGCCCAAAGCCTGTTCTATTTTAATATTCAAAACAGTCTTTTATCTGAAATTATTATTTGGGACAGTGATGAAAATTGTAGGGAAAATTGACCTAAAGAACAAATTTGAGAAAAATATGAAGCACTAAATATCCACTCACTGGTTTGAAATTAAAATTAAAATGGTTAAAATTAAATTTTGTTATTTTTTTTCCAGTCAGCAAAAGAATTAAGGCCATATATATATATATATATATATATATATATATATATATATATATATATATATATATATATCATATTAGTTGAGATTTTTCATCCATGCCCGCTCCTCTAAATATTCAGCCATGCAGTTACTTTTTTAATTTCAATTTTATAGAATATGTTAAGGAAAGGAGTTAAGAAACATTTTATGCACAGTATATACAAAAATGAACAAAATATATGGTTCAACATATTAAACAACATCAATAGCAGTTTATGATACTAATTTCACTTGAACCTGGTTTATTGCTAGATTGAACTCGATAACTTATATTTTTTTTTGCGTCAAGTTTTTGCGAAAGGCTTCATTGTTTGATTGGCAACCAAACGTAAGCTACAATGTATTGTTGGTTTAATAATGAAGAAGAGTTAAAAGAAGAAGTATAATAGTAGAAAATGTTAAACTTGCTATTTAATTTATTTCTTTTTAAATACAAAAAATAACCCTACGTTGGACAGTTTGTTAAGCGTCAGTCATTCTATTGAATAAAATATTTCATGTTTGACCTCCGATATGTTAGGACCAAAATTGTTAAAAAAAAATAAGTTTGGTGATTAAGAATTTAAACAATGAAAGAAAACTGAAATAAAAGTTGTAAAAAATTGTATTGACCGACCAGGTTGAACAAAAGAATGACAGTATTATTTCAAAATTGTTTAATGTTGTAGTGGCTACAGTGAAAATATATTTAGCAACATCGGATCTCGTGTTACGCAATTTAATTAAACATTACACATTGAAAGCTTACCCAATTTGATTATACTTCACACAATGAAAGCTACATAAGATATATAAAACACATGTTTTTCATAATTAAATTTAAAAGTATTCGGCGTCGCTTCATTTTCCAAACGAGATGTTCATACACGGAGCATAGATGCTTGGTTCGCCGTATCCCAAGTTTGTATAGGTCAAAACTATACCGGGATGTGACCTAAATACTGTATTCCAATCTTATGTCCACCACACCGTGTCGAACAAGTGTAAAAGCAAACGTCTTAAACCGTAGCCAAAACATTATATCCGAACTGTGATATTACCTTATTCGGATATTTGCTTTTGCACATTGAGACATCCTTTAACATGCTATAATGTCGTTGTAAAACCCTTTCTAAAGTCATCTTAATATAATCTGATTTCATTTTTTTTCTTTTCATTTCCTATACAAAAAAAGACATATATGTGTGTTTAATTCCAAATTCATTTGATTAGCACCAATGTTATTTTGTTCGATTATTTATGATATGTTTCCTTCAAGTAAAGAGTAAAAAAAAAACTTACGAGACGCAAATTTCGCATATTGTATCCTCATTTGTCATTCTATTAGGCATTTTGACATGAAGCTTAAATAATCATTGATGTCATTGTTTTCCTGTTTACAAAGTAAGCTAGGAATGTCAGTAAAGAAGTATGCTATGTAAGATAGATAGATAGATAGATAGATAGATAGATAGATAGATAGGTAGTTGTATTGTACTTTGATTACATGTACCTGTTTTCAGCAGTTGTTGTGTGATCCATTTATTTTCTTCTTGGTCCTGAATTTCTAAGAAATATTCCTATCTGACTTGAAAAATGAAGCTTTATAGAGATAAGTCCAAATCAATATCTTCACAACCAATTGTTCAGGAGAATATTTAAATATACATGTAAATTATAAAATTTGAGTTATATGGAATTGAAATGTTCAAATTAAAAATTCGGTTGTTAAATCGAATATTATTTTTTCGATAATAATTTGGTTATTGCTTTCAGTTATATGCAAATTTAAATAAGTTATTGCAAACATGTTTTGATATACTTTTTTTTTTATTTTTGGTATATTAATAATACATGTACCTTTGTGTTTATCCAAGGCACCATGGTTTCATATTGCATGTAGTTATTCAAACATGCATGACTAAACAGATATCTGCACAATCCAAAGTAAAACCTAGATATCGGCATAATATTATACGCATTCTTATTTTTTAAAAGAAACTGTTTTAGACGCATTGTTAAGCTTTCAAAATGTTTGATTAAAGTAGGTATAATTGATCATTTTACATCAGTCCTTGATTTCTTCTATATATTTTTGCTGCTTGTTTCCGTGGATTATTTCTTGATCAATCGACAATCAAGCTACATTTGAGATCACTAACTCCCTGGGATTGTACGGACTGGCACTTCCAGTACACTGTAGTTACCATGGCAACCTGCACATGGATGGAAAATTGGCTGTTCCTTCTGTATAACGTTTTATGGACAATAATAATAATACATATCTTTTAAATCACTCTGTATGGATAATTAAATAACTGATTCAAAGGTATAAAATTTAAAAAAAAAATACATCCGTTGGTGCCTCATACGGAGTATTAAGTTAGGTAGCGTTGCCAAAAAAAAACTACATAAAAGCTCACTAGGGCTTATGGGTTTTTTAAAAGATATATTTTCGACTTGTCAAAAGTAAATTTGATTAAATGTTCATTAAATGAGAATGGGAGGAAATTGAAATATCATATTTTTCTATCTTTTTTACTATTATACAACTTGGTGTAGAAAAAATAATCAAAGTTTTGAATCTAACAAGGACAATATTTTTGGTGGAACATGGGCATTGGAAAATATCACATGTTTTTTGCAATTCAGAATTGCTATAGATTCAATAGGTTACTTAGTATTTTTCAAACAATAACATTAATGATGGATTTTTTCAACTAATTTGAACTAATAATAAGATACTAGGGTTTAGAATATGTTTTTAAAACATGATTTGCCTATCAAATTACATTTTAAAAAGCTTTTTAAGCGCTCATTCTATAAATAGATTTGTGTGAAAAAATCACTAAAATCGGATTTTCTCTCTTATTAAATGGTCAATATATTAGATTTTCTGTAAGGTTTTGTCTTTATGTTTAGTCTTTATAATATGTAAAAATCAGAAATATTTATTATTGGAAGCATAGAAAAATAATCAAAATATCTTCAAAATTTAAGAAAATTAGAGGAAATGTGGGCTAAGCAATATCAATTTTAGTTTAAATATTTATTTCAGTTAAGTAGTATTAGCTGATAGACATTCTGATAATCTATCATTTCATTGAAGAATACAAACTTCATATCTTAAACAGATGTCTACAAAACTGCAGATAACTACCTTTATTTTTATTATCATTCAAGTTGAGAAAAAAGGTAGTGACATTGACCTCACCTTCATGCGAAAACAAAGAGGTCAAATTTGATTAAACTGATAGAATCATTTTGTGATATGATCTGTTTGACAATGTAAAAATTTCACGATTTTCTTGTTATAAAAAGTATGTCTAATAACGAGAAGACTCTTTCCTTAAGCTATTTTCATTCTCACACGACACACAAAAGAAAGCAAATTATTTTTTAACTGATTCACTTTAGATACTTGGAGTTTGTGGAGCTTGGAGGAAACACTTTACAATTAGTGTTTTGGCATGAATATGTTTTTAATGTTTCGTGTTCTTCTTTTCTTCAGTTTGTCTGATTACGTGTAACTAAGAGGGTGAGGTAAGGACTAAATCCATTTTTAGCTATATACGGCCCTGTGATATATCAAAAATTAAACTAGATCAAAATGAAATAAAATTGGTGTTATGTATTAGTCTACACCTGATAGTAAATGACGAAACCGGTATCGGGCCGGTTTTGGGGTAAAATCACAGCATTTTCGTTATTTGGTGGTATTTTTTCAACACCAGCACACCCTCTAATCTAAAAAATATTTTTGAATTATAAGATTGTATCAATATAAAAAAAAACTATAGTGGAAGTTTTTAGATCAGATGGTGTGCTGTTGATGAAAATTAAATGTAAACAAGCTGAGGAGCAATCCGAATTTACTTATTTTTTTGACGTTTTTTCACACCTTTTTGTTTTAAAACTATATAAACACAAGAATTAAACACATTATGCCATTGTAGTTTAATTTTGACAAATAAAAAGGTACAGTGTGTTGTTAATAAAACGTAAATGTGTTCAATTTTAAACTAAATTTTGCACATGCACGACATCCCATATATCTACATGCTTATTTGCATATGTAAACAAACAGAGACTTTTCTTTGCGTGATTAATTTATCTTGAAAATACACGAAGATCGACAAAACCTTTAAGAAAATGAAGAAAGAACAACTCTGAAGATATGTATATGAATTTGATTGAATATATAGATTTCTGTTGATTTTTTTCTTGAATCAATATTATTGGTCGTCTGCGTGTTATTTGACAGATGAGCAAATTGGACGCTGAATTGTTCAATCCATGTGTACGTTACTCGGCCTTAAAGACTGTTTTATATGCAAGTAATTCAAAACATTCAAGAATGATTGTTAATCTGAAGATCTTGTCTAAAAACCATATATATTTGACTGTCGATGCAATGATGCATATAAAGTAGATGTCATGTAGGCAAAGACTATCACTCTAACGTTAGTCGTCTATAGAAATAAAACTGTATTTTAGGACGCAATATATATGGCAATACATATACTTCTATATTCAGTAAATAAACAACCCATATAAACCAGAATTAGCTTCTTTGAAGAAAAACGGGAGTTTGTTTGTTTTTTTTTAAAGCTTTTTAAGTGTACTGTACAACATTTGAACCTAACGAAATTAAAGTTTGCATGGCGCAATGGTAGCGTTCCCGAATACGGCCACCGCGACCCGGAATCGAATCCCACACGAGACGGTTTTTTTTATAGTGTGAAATAAATATAGAGTGCACCTTTTGTTTTACATGGTACTTCTTTTAACCAAAAAATCTTTCATCATTATATAACAATCATAGTTAATCTAGAACATCATGCAATATGTGCAAATGATAATATCGATCGCATGATTACAACAACACTTGTAACACAGCTGCAGGTCTGCAGCTCCACAAAATATTAGAATGACAGCTCCATTAAATATATATATTTTTTTTGGGGGGGGGGAGGGCACTGTTATTCCACAGTCTGTCAATCTGAGTTTTTCTGTAAAGCTCATTAATACTTGATACAATGCATTATTTTTCTCTGAACATTAAAATTGTGTATAACTACATTTTTGTTTCGTATTTTCAGAGCATAAAAATGAATGAAGATCATCAAGTGAAAACAAAAAGTAAAATGATTTTCCCATGCATCCTTTGCAAAAAAAGAACATACCAGATGACAGAAAGAAATGCGAGTCATCAGCAATTCGTCGCTTCCTCCGAAAGAACTTTCTTGTTGGGGCAAAGTCAAATGACATTCTGTGTAACAAGTGTAGACATTGCTACCATGGACACCAGAAAACTTGCCACCAGAAGTCCAGTTCCCTTCCTTCCACTTCCCTTCCTGTGTCTCAACCTCCACAACCAGGAGTGTGCAGTCCACCATCCATATCTTTGCCTCTCCAGAGAACGCCTTCTTCATTTGCGTACTGCTTAATCTGCAAGCGTCCGGGTCCTAAACTTGTTGTTGTGTCTTCATCAGCTAGATTTTCAGTCTTTCTTCACCATGAAAATCATCATCCCACCTGGAAGCAGATGTTGTCCATCCCACATTGATGAAGGGAAATTCAGACCTGGTGTTTTGAACAGCATACAGACATTTGAGTCTTCACTTGTAAACAAATGAACTGATCTAAAAAATTCAAAATTATGCCCTCCAGACCTCAACAAGCAGATTTTCTTTTGAACTGTCAAGCATGAGCAACACTGATTACATTGCACTGACTGGTATATCTAATGAAAACTTTGAAGACCTCCATTTCTTTATTTCCTCTGATATTCGAAATACGCAAAACCGAGGCACAATGATGTCACTTGGAATCTTTCTTCTGAAACTGAGATCAGGAATGTCAAACCAACTTCTGGCCACAATTTTTGGAATTTCAAAATCTTCCCTCTGTAGATCAGTAAAATCTGTCCGTACAGCACTCATGAAGTCATTTGTACCACAATATCTTGGACTACAACATACAACAAGAGAAGAAATTATAGAAAATCATATAAGATCTCTGGCACAGGAACCTTTTGGCAATTTTACAAATAAGAAAGCTATTGCTGTTTTGGATGGAACTTATGTATATATTCAGAAAAGTAACTTCCAGTTTCAACGGAAATCGTATAGTTTACATAAAGGCAGACCTCTTGTTAAACCCATGGTTGTCATATCCACAGAGGATACTTTCTTACAGTTCTTGAACCCTACCTAGCTAGGAATAATGATGTCACAATCCTCAACCATATGCGTCATACAAACGTGGAAGATCTGAAGGGCTGGTTCCATGAAGATTATGTGTTTGTTGTAGACAGAGGCTTCCGAGATTCCGTCGAAATGCTCGAAGAGCTGGGAATAAGAGCCGAAATGCCTCCTGATGAGCAGAGGGCAGAATCAGATGACAACCTTAGATGCCAATGCATCTCGTCTGATCACAAAGGTCAGTTGATTTCATATTTTTATTACCAAACCTACAACATAAAATCAGTCATCAATCATCATGTCAGAAAAACTTCAAGACCATTCCATTATACAATAATTCTACATCTTTATTTATCAGAAATACAAACTAATGATGTTCCAAATCATTGATTTTATGATTTTCATCATTTTATTTTTTTTCTTTAAGTAAAGAAATATCCATAGTTAATTTTATATGAGGCACTATTACATTTTTTCTTATAATTAGTGGTGCTTGTTCTTAACGTTACAGATTCGTTGGGTCGTTGAGGCAGCCAATGCAAGGAAGCGATGGAAGTACCTTGCTCATGTTCTTCCGGCCAACCAAGTTCCATTTATCGGTGACTACGTGCGCATCGTGTGTGCCCTCTCAAAGAGATAGTGTCGACAGGAAGTGAAGATGAAGATATGGCCCTTGCATGCAACATGAGGTATTTGTCAACAAAAGTTAACTCTTTTAAGAGATTTGTTGAAGGAAACTGTTTAGATAAGAAGTCCGTAAAGTGGGAAGTGGCTACTGATTCTTTGGAATTCCCCAACATCAGTGAAGATGACATTCGAAATCTGACCTATGTAGTTTACCAACTTAAGTTGTGTCCCAGTTATATTCAAGAGTATTTAGAGGGGGATGTGGATATCTTGGTACACAGTGAGTTCCATGGGCTTACCAGGGTCAAGCTACAGAGTCGTCATGTTTCTTCCTGACAGTATCTGCTCTGGATCCAGTTTTCTGCATCTGAGATCACTGCATCGTATCGCAGACGTTGAGCGGGTGCCCGTGTTGTGGAAGTATGTTCCCATGTTGCCGCAGTCAGCTGGTTTCTTGCTGTTGGGAGACACAACAGGGAGGCTATTTCGTCTATTCTAGACTGGTCCGAGATTGTCGCTGATGCAGCTGTCATTGACAAATCTGGTGATGACAGTGAGGTAGAGGAGTAACTGAGCGAGTTCATTTTTCTTCTTCTATATTGATCAATCAAACTCAAGCTGGTATCCTGAAAATATGAACATATTTGATTTATAATATCAAATATTAAACATTTTCCAGTGTCTCTGTGTGTGATAACACTACGAATCGATTTTGTAATATACAGCCCAATAAATTCAGAAGACGTATTGTTTGGAGCGCAAGCGGATTTGCATAATTAATATTATAATATTTAATCGTACAACTGCTGAAAATAATATAAATATAAGTAATAAGGAATCATTCTTTGAATATTATGAGGTGATAATTTCGGTCGGGGCATGATCAAATCTATCATAAAGCCCTTCGGGCTTAATTGGATTTGATCACGTCCCGACCGAAATTATCACCTCATAATACTCAAAGAATGATTCCTTATTCCTTAAATATTCACTTTTCTGATTCATTTAAACATAACACAGATTTGGTTGCATTATTATTACACAAATGTTTTGTAATCAGCAATTTGTCAATAGTAACATATGACTTAAAGTGAGAATTATATCATAATTATTTTACATACTAGTAGAAAATTCTAATACACTGTCAAAAGATATTTTTGTGCATTTATTTAAATAAGATGTTATTGTTGTCTATAAGTATTTGTTATATTCAGTAGTATATTCTCACTATATAACTCTACATAGACGAATAGTCAATAATTGTAATATTAGCTCGTCCGAAAAATATTGACCGGTCAATATTTTTTAAATTTTGACCGGCTAGGAATAATATCTAGAGAATATTCCCTCTATTTCAATTAATCACTTCTGATTCGTGGATTCGTAAACGGTGACGTAAATAGGTCTTCGCGACTCCAATACAAGGTGACGTCATAATAGGCAATCAGTCAAGGCAAGTAAACAACCGACGCGCAAAATGCGATGGTTTGCTATCATGACGGATATAAGGATTTACGAATTACTGTGAAGTAAAATCAGGTAGAACATCTGTAACTTAATTCCTACGGGCGCCGAAATATCGCCAGTGACCGTTTGATGCCGACGTATTTTGGAAATGAATCTTGCGCAAAATTTAATTCGTGAATTCTATGTTGAGCTGAGAAAATTACTGTGATCTGTTTTCAAATTCTTTCTTGAATTTTGGTTTGTTTCTTCATATAACAAAACAAATGTTGACTGGGGTTGAGGGCAACATTGATTATATGAGCCCCCAAGGGACGAAATATTATATATATGTCTATAAGTATATATAATCGATCTAAATCATGATGGAAGCACATACTACCGAGTTGTTATCATGCAATTTTCTTGTCAATTACAAACTCTTCACTGCAGATAAATTGTACAATTATTATACTTACCTACATGTATGTTTAATTTAAAAACAGTGTTTGCATGTAGATAGAGGGATCTCCTCTGTATGGACTGGTGTCAGTGCATTTTTCACGATTTATTCTGTTATCATGTTCGTTTAATATTGAATCATTTTGTCATCAGATTTTTAAACTAACTGACAATATGCCATAGCATAGTATGTCTTACTTTATGATTACCATATTTGTTACCCATTATCTGCTATTTTAATTACTGTGTTACACATATGTTACATGTAAATATTCTTTTCTATATTTCTTGGATATATGAAATTGTTTTGGGTTCAAAATGGTATTTTTTTTTTTATATTAAAGTATTCATATAACCTAAATCACAATACATAGCATATTAACTTGATAGATATGAGAGAGAGAGAGAGAGAGAGAGAGAGAGAGAGAGAGAGAGAGAGAGAGAGAGAGAGAGAGAGTAAATGGTAGTTACATATATGTAATGTAGAGCTTGAAAATGTTGCAAACAGAGCATAGTTACTATTGTGAGCTAAAATTGTTTTTTTTAAATGCTCTTTGTTTTGTGCATTGGATCTAATAAATTCTTTGGAATTGGGTCAATGTGTCTCAGATCAGCTGATGAAAATTTATCCATAAAATGCATGATATGTGTTTATAAATAAGATATTTAATAGGCCTAGCAATTAAACAATAATAAACAAATCTATAGTGAAATGAACTTTTTTTTAGCAATGCAGTGGACCAACAAATGTACGTAATTAAGTTTGATACGCTGCTAACACGCCATACTCGATGCGGCTATGCGGCGTGTTGTACATGTGACTCGGACGTTCATCTAACTCTTTTTTATAAAACAATTCAAATATTTCTTATTTTATATGTCCTTATGTTACAGAGAAGAGAATATCGAGATGTTTTATAACACTTACTTAACAAATGCGTTGATTAAAAACTGCAATCGTCGCTGTAAAATCTTGTTTGTCACGTGCGAAATTGTGTCACAATGGCCGACTTCACGGAAACTAAGGTGTGCCATGCGGGTTAAAAAAGGTTCATGGCTGTTTCTTTCTCGATTAAATTCTGGCAATGAACTTATCTTTAACTTCAATTTAATGACAAATATAATTATTTTTATCGGTAACGATACAGTTAATATGTAGTTTATTTGAAAACTCTTAGGAGGTACATGTAACGTCATGCATTACGCTGTAAAATCCAACACATTTTTCGCTATTATACTGTCTTAAAATAAACATCAGAAATAGAATTTTGCATTCTTAAACAAGAAAAAAAAGTTACATAACGAATGAAAAAATGTTTTGAAATATTTTTAATACAGTTTTAATTGTTTTTGACGTTAGGCCGATTTTGGCTAAACATGGATTTAGTTCTTTGCTAGTCCTGTAAGAAAAAAGACCAGATTTTAAAAGAAGTGTAATGTTTACTTGCCATTTACAGCACGGAAATATTTCCATCTGGATGCCGATATAACAGTGTTGAGCCCAGTGGACTTTGTAGAAGACTGCACTCTTTCGAAAGGGTGTTGAACATATATCCGTCACACAGACCGGTCAAAAGGCAGCGTCCGATACACTATAAGAGAGTTGATTTGATGGAAGGCAGCAGATAAGCTTCACCGTGTTCAGGAATTAAATATTATATGGCATGTGGTGATAACGAACAGTGTTAAAATTCAAAAGTCCAAAGGAAAATTACAAACAGGAGCAGAGCAAACCCGGACCTCGTAAAAAATAGAGGTAGGTTCAAGTGCCAAGGAGGTGCCATATATCTGATACTTTTTAAAGTATTTTGTTCCAATGCAGAGGATGAAACTGAAATAATTCCTATTATAGTTATTGCTACGTTCATATTTATCACTTTAAAATACTGTTTGTCCATGAGCGAGATCTCTATGAATGCAATTTTGATTTTTGTGATCATTTATAACACTGAATTTGAATCAATATCAATGACTTCAATGGAAACAGCTCATTCAATGTAACGGGGCATGCCTCTTTGATTGCATCGTGCAAATTTATGAATGCATGATTGCACTTCATGAATTTGAAATAAAACTCGGACGACTTGTGGTTGCTTAAAGAATACACACATTGTGGGCCAATTACATTGACATTATTTTTGTTATCATTCACACAGGTGCTTGAGTACAGGACCCAACGCCCCCCCTCCCCCCATCCCCGATTTAAACCCCCGGGGTAGTTGACTTTTTGAAAGAAATTCCTTTAAAGTCATGCACACAATATGTTCCATTTTAAATATCCAAAAATTAACGGAAAATAAACGATTAATGTAAAACCACCCCCCCCCCCCTCTTGCATATAAAAAGAGGAGTGCTTGAGGACAGGACCCAACGCCCCCCCCCCCCCCCCCCATCCCCGATTTAAACCCCCGGGATAGTTGACTTTTTGAAAGAAATTCCTTTAAAGTCATGCACACAATATGTTCCATTTTAAATATCCAAAAATTAACGGAAAATAAACGATTAATGTAAAACCACCCCCCCCCCCCTCTTGCATATAAAAAGAGGAAAGGTATGCCACTCCGGTTTGTTAACATTATTACCCCTTCGTCATTTTGGGACTATAAAACATGTATCCGCTTTATATATCTAACAAGCACGGGATGATATTATCACAGTAAATATATCTCTTCCTCATTATGCTTTTAAAATGAATGTACGTTTTTCTGTAAGCCTACTATATCATGTTAAACGAGTTTTTCGAAGACAAGCTAGGTAACTGTGACAGAAGTCAACATCTTTCAGTGACGTAAAGTACACTCATGAAGGATAAAATCCGAGGAGTCTTTTTGCGCGCCTATAGAATTAAATCGATTTTCTCGGATGTTATCGTACCAAAGTGACTGAGAGTTGTTTACTTCCGTCACAGTTACCTAGCGGAGTGGCATACCTTTCCTCTTTTTATATGCAGGCAGGGTAGTTTTAAATAAATCGTTTATTTTCCATTAATTTTCAGATATTTGATATGTAACATGTTGTGTACATGACTTTAAAAGAATTTCTATCAAAAAAGCGACAACTACCCCGGGGGTCTAAATCGGGAGGGGGGGGGGGGGGGGTCCTGTCCTCAAGCACCTGTGATCATTCATTCATACAGAATTTAATTTTCCATGCAGATAAATTAAGTTTTTTTCGATCTTTGTTTCCTCGATAGCTTCTTTCTGATATTGCAAACATTATTCGTCTTTGATAATTGATTTGTTGTACAAATCGGAGAGTCGGTGACTCTCGTAACATAGAGACTCCTGTTTTATTTTATTTCATGAGACCCATTTACATTTCCAGAATGGTACTTAATATTTAAGTTCGCAAAGGTAAATGGTAATCATTCCTGATTAACTAATTAAGTTTTTAATTTGATTATCGGAAATGACTAATTTCCTCAATTTAACACTAATTGAAAACACCAACTTCCTAGATTTCAAGAACAAACTTAGATAAGTTATTTCGTTGGATATCGTTATGCATGATTATTTTAAAAAAATGATTTTCAAGTACCATTATAACACGTACGTTTCAATTTAATTTTCCTGATATTTTTATTTATAAATTTCCTTTTTCATCCAATGATACTTAGCTCTTAAAAAAGAAGTTTCCTGTTATTATAACATTACCTTTGCGTTTAAAAAAATAAAACAATACAAAGTCGTACGATTATAATTTTGGGATTGAAAATGTTTTCTCTTTTCTTGACAATATTGATGTGTATTACCAACAGTTATCATTGCTTAGGTATGTACTGCTTAATTAAGAAACATAAGATAATTTTTATTTTATACCAAAAAAGAAGAATTCTCCTATATACAATGTAAATCCCGTAGCGTTAACACAAACAGTAGAATCGTTTGAACCCGGATGAAAGAGGGTTGGCAATGTTTGGTAATGGTTTAATCAAGTTTTTTTTTCAATAAAAGAAAATATAGTGTTTCGCAATTGGTTTTGGGTACTAACGAAGATCAACGAATTCTATTTATTTCATATATAAATGTATAATATCTTTGTATGGATGTAAGATGAAACATTTAATGATTTTGCTATGATGTATAAAATACATTGACTTAGCAGAAAAGAAAACCAATACTATTTTTAAATGTCTTATGTCAAATTTCAACAATACAAAACGCAAAGAATCATGTAAGTTACTTTTAGTTTCCACCATTTGTTTATCGAATAATCACTAATGTAAGGGTTACATGCAAACTTTATCTTTTAAAAGGACATCAATGCGCGAGTCGTATTTGACATTGATGATATTTGAGCTTTATCATGTAACATGTAAAACAAAATCGGCATGACTAACCATAATAATACTCTCTAGACAATATTTGCCATATGTTAATGAGTATACAAATCTCCTTCCTATATAAAATTGTCATGCATTTCTACTATATTTTACCGCGAGTTAATATGTTTCTTTTGTTGTGTACAGAAAACCATTCTAGAAGAAATACATCGAATCTATTACATAATTCAACATACATGGGCCAAGAAGCAGAATTAGCTAATGATGAAAATCAAGATTTTAATGAATCTCATTGTTTACGTACTGATAAAATCCAAACACATGCTTGGCTTCAAGTAGACCTCGGGAAACCATATAGCATAAGTAAAGTGCGAATATATCACAGAGCCTATGGTAGGTACAACATTCTACTCATTGCTTGATAAAAGATAAGGTTATTATTTGTTTTCAAAATCCTTCTTAAAGGTCTTGTCACACCAAAATCTGTGATCACAGGATGAATCTCTGCCATTCAGTTAGCTGAAATGTTACTGATCTGTAACTGAAAGGTGACTGAATGGCATAGACGTGCCATTCAGTCACCTTTCCAGACCTTTCAGTTAACATTCAGTTGACTGAATGGCAGAGGTTCATCCTGTGGATATTATTTCATGTTATTTTTATCTCTCTTTTCTTTCTCTTACATTTTAATATTTACGTTTAGAATTTGTATATATTTAATATGTATATATTTAATATGTATATAATTAATGTATAATAAGACTATTTTTTTATCTTTAGAATATCTACCCGTTTATTTGAATTGAAATTATTTCAAATAGTTTCAAAACATTGTAGTAAAAAAATCCATCTCTAAGGAGCGGTACAGGCTCGGACGGTTCTACCTTGATGTATCTGAATTATCAGCAACTCTCTCTACAACAACACAGAGAACTCGCTGTTACACTGATAATACAGTATACCAAGACTTAACTCCAAACATAATAGACATACCTTGTAAGCACATAGCTAGATACGTCATTGTGGAGACAACGTACGACGGCCCAGAAGATGATCCTATTTCAGGAACGGGCCTTGAAATTTGTGTAATAGAGATTATTAGTATGTGTGATTTTGATACCACAATACTATTAGCAGATAACCGTAAAAATTATTATTTTAATTCTGTCATTACATTTCTTTCACGAAGTCTTAAAATATCCACATACCGGTATCTTATTTTATTTGTTTGATATGAAACATTATTGAATTTTACTTAGGAAATATATATTTGCCAAATAAAGCAAAAACCAAATGTCAGTTTGTCAAACTTTTTATCGAATCTGCCTTAAAAGTCGATCTAAAAAAAAAAAATTAAAAGTCACAAGTGCTTTTTGATGGACACATTTTTATTAGTAATATGCAAAAAGAAATAACTTTCTACCCCCCCCCCCCCCTCCTCCAAAAACAATTGACAGGCCTTAAAGTGTTAAGAATATTTTTATACCTCAAAGACCACAAAGAAAATTAAAACCAAAAAATTTAAGGAAGTATGTTAGGACTTTGATCGTCTATTTTACAGGATGTGAAGTTGGGAAATATGGTGACGATTGTAGACCGTGTCCAGGATGTCAGACGTGTGATGTTAGCAGTGGTCTTTGTCGTAGGTTTCTTTTAGAATTCTAGAGCGATCCTAGTTAACAAATGATGAACACGAATTTAATCGACCCCACCAATGCAATGGGTACACATTATATGTAATTGTCAATCATGATTACTGAGTTTTAGAATATTCCAGTTTTACTTATTTCCTGGTATATTAAATATGGTTTGGTGTGAATTTCAAAGAATATATAAAAGTATTTCTTAACAAAATGTGTTAGTGACGGTGATTTAAAAGGTGTGTTTTTATGAAAAATGACAATAACAAACTGTCAACCACCTTGAAGCGTTTATAAAATTATTAGTCCAACGAGGATGATAGTTCAGCTAGTATGTTTCAGCATGACTTTAAACAATATGTTTGCAAACAATGGCTAAATTATTGGTTTCTTATTTTCAAAATTGTGCCTTACTTATAACTCATTAATTGAACAAAATAGCTAACCATTTGATTTTTACACACAGTACCGATGAACCTTTACCTTTAGACCCAATTAAAATAGTGTTATATAACCTATCTTACAAAACTTCCAAGTATTTTATTTTAATTGATAGTATTCAAGTACAACATAAGTGGCTCTATCCGTAGACTATTTGTGACTGTTTCCGTTTATAATATCGTTGATAATGGAAATGTTGCTATAATATATGTATGCAGTAAAGAATGATGCAAGACTGAAACGATTTCATATGTGTATTTGCAGAACAAGATTCAAGCTACCCAGGCATACAATTTAGTCTTTACTTAGGACTGGCATTCCTCTTCATCTTATATATCTTGTTCTGTCGTATGATACGGTATGTTTCATTCTCAGATTTTTATTTATGTGGTTCATGTGTACCCTTTTGTGACATTTAAAGGCCTAGAATTGTTTTTAGTTTAAAGTACATCATCGATTTTGGTTATAATAGTCCACAACACAAACTTATTTCATGGATAATGAAAATTCAGGAAAAAAAATTAAAATCTCAATACATGTGTAATATTCTATTTTTGCTGATACTATGTTTGATACATCTGATAAATTTAATTTAAAAAAAGCAGAGCTCAACTTCAACACAATGAAATACGGCGTGTCTTTTATGCCTTGCAAATTAATATGAATTGCATTGAATGCACATATATAAAAATAGCCATTATAACGCATGCATTTGTTTTACTCTAATGTAATCCTAGTATTGCGCTGAAACTACTCCTTTACGGACATTGTATCTTATGTTGTAAAATGTGCTACATATTATTTGTTGGTAATATACTCATGCATCATTTTTGAAGCTTTATTGCCGTAAATTGATTAAATTGATTATAATCTAAATTAAGACATGTTTTAGCGTACTTTTTAAACCTTGAAAAAGTATATACCAGTTTTTTCTGGTCATATATTAGAGGAAAAAAGTGCCTATACAAAAGAAAATATACACCAACACATGGCACTAGTAACCCAGGCCGAGGCAATGAAATGAAAACAACCTGTCTAACCCATGCAAACAATGACGGATATATTTGTAATAAGTTCGACTATAAACATTCTACCACACTGGATATGCAAACAGAGTTACAGACGTACGTTATTTATTTCTTACGTTTGATAATCTTATAATAATTTATTTCAACATTATTTCAATGTATGTCTGCACTAAGACCAAGCATTCGTTAATGATATTTAGGTAAAACTAATGGGAAACCTGATGGTATGGCATCTTACAAAAACCCAAAGCAAAATAATAATCTATAAAGAAAATGACTTTGTACAAATGTTTTTTTTTTTCTAATCATTTAAATGGTTTTTTTTAATATTGCAATGTGTCTGTATTGAAGTGAATTCTAATGTATAAGATTGTGTGTATTATAAATAAAACATATTTTTCGCTTCTGATCGAATTCAGATGCTCAAGATATTTGCTCAGAAAAAAATATTCAAATGAACCTGAATCAACTCAAGCTGAAACGAGCAGTCAAACATTAAACAATGGTTCCAACAGCGTACATGTGTCTAATGAAAACGTGCAGGAAGTTGGTTGTATTGCAAGTAACAGCAATCCTCAAAAAACAGTTGTCGTGAAAGTAAATTTGCAGGCGTAAGTTATTATTTTACCTGAAAATTATTCTTTAAGTCTTGCCGGAAAACTAAATATTCACGTATAATCTGTATTATGTAATGGCGTATATACGGCGTGTCTTTTATGCCTTGCAAATTAATATGAATTGCATTGAATGCACATATATAAAAATAGCCATTATAACGCATGCATTCGTTTTACTCTAATGTAATCCTAGTATTGCGCTGAAACTACTGTTTTCACGGACATTGTATCTTATGTTGTAAAATGTGTTACATATTATTTGTTGGTAATATACTCATGCATCATTTTTGAAGCTTTATTGCCGTAAATTGATTAAATTGATTATAATCTAAATTAAGACATGTTTTAGCGTACTTTTTAAACCTTGAAAAAGTATATACCAGTTTTTTCTGGTCATATATTAGAGGAAAAAAGTGCCTATACAAAAGAAAATATACACCAACACATGGCACTAGTAACCCAGGCCGAGGCAATGAAATGAAAACAACCTGTCTAACCCATGCAAACAATGACGGATATATTTGTAATAAGTTCGACTATAAACATTCTACCACACTGGATATACAAACAGAGTTACAGACGTACGTTATTTATTTCTTACGTTTGATAATCTTATAATAATTTATTTCCACATTATTTCAATGTATGTCTGCACTAAGACCAAGCATTCGTTAATGATATTTAGGTAAAACTAATGGGAAACCTGATGGTATGGCATCTTACAAAAGCCCAAAGCAAAATAATAATCTATAAAGAAAATGACTTTGTACAAATGTTTTTTTTTTCTAATCATTTAAATGGTTTTTTTTTTTAATATTGCAATGTGTCTGTATTGAAGTGAATTCTAATGTATAAGATTGTGTGTATTATAAATAAAACATATTTTTCGCTTCTGATCGAATTCAGATGCTCAAGATATTTGCTCAGAAAAAAATATTCAAATGAACCTGAATCAACTCAAGCTGAAACGAGCAGTCAAACATTAAACAATGGTTCCAACAGCGTACATGTGTCTAATGAAAACGTGCAGGAAGTTGGTTGTATTGCAAGTAACAGCAATCCTCAAAAAACAGTTGTCGTGAAAGTAAATTTGCAGGCGTAAGTTATTATTTTACCTGAAAATTATTCTTTAAGTCTTGCCGGAAAACTAAATATTCACGTATAATCTGTATTATGTAATGGTATGTTAAATTAAATTTCCTTCTAGGTCATCATTGATTTTAAAGCATATTTTATATTCAAGTCTGGTACCTTTTTTTAAACATAAGTATCCCACAGCCTAGTTGATGTAGATAGCATTGCATTTTGCTCAGCATTTAGGTAAATATTTATAAACATAACTATTTCTTTTAGCTTTTAACATGATATAATTAAGAAGTTCATGTTAGTATTGGCATTGATTAGATTGGTTTTGTCGATCTAATTACTAGTATATTATTTTGGTGTAATTTCAGAAATAAAGACAACTCATATAATCATTAGTGGTAGCATAGATTATGACGTGCTTTTATTTTCCCCTCAAAATTAAAGTGTCAGAGTTTAAAGCATGATCAACGTTCATTAGAATAAATGTAATACATTCAGACAAACTTTAGTGTTATTTCTCATGTAACAATTGTAACAGACAATTTTTGTTTCTTTTTTTATATTCAGACGTAAACAATGTCATTTTAAAAGAGGACTCACTTCAAAATCAAAAATGACAAAACAACTGTCAACCAATGAAACTAATTCTGATGGTAAATTATACGATAATTTAAAAAAAGAAGTTCCCGATTTGAATGATTATGAACAACTAAGAGTAACAGACACTACCTTAGATTCAAAGATGTACGTATTTTTTCCTGAATTCAACGTATGCATATACACACAAATACAATATTTTGATACATATGAATGTATATGTATTATTTTAGAGGGACTTGGACACGATTTGAGCTCAAATTTTTCAAAATTTATTTTTTTTCATTTTAAATGTCTAGAATGGTCAATATGGATGTTTTTAAGGATTTGTCAAAAATTTAAAGTCAAATATTGAGTTACAAGCGAGTTATAGTGGTTAGATTTTTTTCTTTCGTAAATAAAGCTCGAGTCCTGTTGTTGTTTACATATGTGTTGTACAGTCAATCTATTGTTGCTTTTTGTTGTTGATAAAATTATTTATTAGCACATTGAATCAGTTAAACTTTTTGACTCAAGTTATTTTGTCAAAGTTAATTTCTTTACTTTACATTATTTGTAGACAAATATCAGACTCGAGCTTTGTTTACATAACAACGACTTCTTTCATCCGTATCTCGCTTATAACTTGACTTCTAACATTCCAATTTTGGTAAATCATTCAAAATACACAAGTACATCATTTTACAGAAAACAAAATAAAAATAAAATTTTCATCTCAAATGGTTTCTTATCCCCTTTAATATTCTGAGGTCAGGTTAGTATAAAATAATTTCAGAGTGTTTGTTCCATAAGAGTAAAGACTATTCTGATATTTTTTTGTGTTTTAATTCAGAACTGTAATTGTCATATATTGTAATTCCACTTCGCCTTTAAATTTCCACTAATATTGGATATGAAAATCTGGAAAAAAATATTTAATTCATTATACTGATTTACAATGGTGCATTGAAATCTGAACAGTTTTAATTGTTGCTAATAATTCAGTTGCCAAAATACTTTTTATATCCACTGTTTTGTCTCCAATGACATTGATTAAAATATATATATATATATATATATATATATATATATATATATATATATATATATATACAGTTATTAACAATAGTTGTACCATCTTTTAAAAATTGACTGTGTCCATACAAGATCCCTTCCTAAAAATTTCAAGCACATATTTGATATAATTTATGTAATCAAACAAGTTTCCTTTTATTTCTAGAAGCAAACAGTGTGCGTGCGATAAAGAATATACAACACGACCTGCAAAAGAAACTTTCATCTATAATAACGAAAATGTTCCAAACGATGATTTTTATGATGATGTCCACAAATTTAATTGTTATGAAAACCTAACGGGAGATGACTGTTCTGAAACGACGGAAGATACAGAGGAAGAATCTCTCTACGACCTTTTCGAGCAACCTTAATACAACATCGTTAGGAAATAGATTGCTTGACCAAAGTCAGTATTTGAAGAAACAGTTCTAAAGAAAGTCTGCATTCAAAAAGATTGCTGTTTTATTTGAATTCATGTTAAGTTTGTTGTTTCTATTCCAATGTTTTCATGTGCATTGTGTCTTAAATATGTATTGTTCTCATACATTAAAATAACCATATATGAAACTTTCCTCAAACCTATAGCGAGCGCAGCTCGTCGGCGCGCGAAACGAGCTCTAAGAACCAGTGCGCGCGGGAAAAAGAACGAGATAAACCTACAGATTCATCAAGAAAAAAAAATTGTCTACGTCCCATAATGCTCTCTAATGTTTTATCCCTTGGTGCTATACCAAAAATGTCTAACATTTAACTCATAATTAACGGTGCCTTCAGGTTTGAAGACACGTGTTGAGTAGCGCACAAGCTTTGGTGAGACCCAAGGGATTTTTTACATGCTTCCATTCTTTCGTATCGAGTCGAGATACGTAAACAAATGAATATAGGTTTGAACATGTGACGTCACAGTGATCTCGCGCTAGATTTCCCGCGATAAATATACAGGTGGATCAAACATCTGTAATGCGTGTACTATATAGCTATTTCAGTATAAACTTCGATACCTGCCTTAGATGATCTGGTTGTTTTTTGGGTTCTCTTTTATTTTGATAGATTATATAATTATATATACAACCAAGAGGTAAGCTAAAGTTAAAATTTTTAAAAAAGTCCTTTTGAACTAAGAATAAAGAGAAAAAATAAACAGTTAAAAATCTATGCAGATATTGTAAGTCTTTGTATTTTGCACGATCTTTTTTAAACTTAGAAATATTATATAATTTTTTGTCTCTCTCTCTCTCTCTCTCTCTCTTTCAAAAATTCTTCGATGATAACTGTCAAAATATCACTAAGTTGACAATTGCAATGATGCAAGGTATGTGTAATTCGTGCTGCGCTCGCCACAACGGTAGCACCGTAAAAATATTATTAATCCAAAAATACATTTTCAATTAAACGTTTTGAAGTAAAAAAAAAACGGATTCAACTGATCATGGGCCAAAATAAGAGCTTTGAATATTTATTAAATGAAGAAATGACAATAACAAACCGTCAACCATCTCAAAAATCTATAAAATGAAATACAAATTCAAAGCAGAGGAACGCGGACCTCCAAAAAGATAGAGGTAAGGTCAGGTGCCTAGGAGGAGTGAGCATCCTCTGCTGACCGGTCACATCCGCCGTGTGCTCTTTGTCGAAATCGGAAAAAACGAAAAGTCCGTAGACAATTAGGTGATAAATTATGGTCCAACAATTAGTATGATAAACGTCAGTCAGCATGCGACCCAGTGGATGATTGTGAAAAGTCCGTAGACCATTAAAATATTAGACATGTACTGTAAACAAACTTTTACTCGCGTAGATTATATTTCGCGATTTGCTCGGACATCGTTATTTGTAATTATGCAGTTCAAAATGAAATTTTCCCAAAGTACTAATAACAATTTTAACAAATGCATATCCCGCTTATACTAGTACTTTTACTTTCAACCAAAGGAGCAACACTATTTTCAAGACAACCAGATGACACAAAACAAGTCAATCACGACAATCGTGTAAATGCACGCGCAATGACTACGTGTGAATGATTTAATGAATGAATTTATTTTATAAGTAACAGCTGCTTACTACATCAGCTGGTATTATAAACTTATTGATATATATCATTGACTATCTGTTTTTCTGTGACCTGCATATCTATAAATGATGTAAAATCAGAGAGTTGTTGATAAGACAAAGCGCAGCTCGCCGGTGCGAGGAGCCGGCAAGCGAAGCGAGCTTTTAGAAGTAACGCACGGGGAAAACAGAGCTAAACCTACAGATTCATCGAAATAAAATTGAATGGCAGATTCCCAGCAATCCTTTAAGCTCCCGTTGTGCTATGCAAAAAACGGCTGACCTTTTACAGTTTCGAGTCTGTCTGTCTGTCAAGATTGTGTGATTGTGTGATAACGAAGAGAGCTATTACACGCCTCCATTCCTTCCTATTCTATCGAAAAACGTAAACAAATGAAAGGAGAGTTACCATGTAACGCCACATCGAACTCGCGCTAGGTTTCCAGCAATAAATGTAGAGGTTGATCAAAACATCTGTACTGACTGTTATGTTTAATGAATACTCGCTATTTTAAAGTAAACTGCGATCTCTTGGCTGATTTGGGTTTTTTTTTATTCTTTTATGGCTTAGATAAGATGATATACATGCTAGTTCCATGTATTATTGTCAAATTGATGAAATAATTGGGAATTCGAAAACAATTCTTTTTTTTTAAATTTAGGATTGCAGACACAAATAATAAATAAAAAGAACGGAAAAGGAGAGAAATTAAAGTTAAAAATCTACGTAGATGTTTGCATAAGGTCAAACCTTTAAATGCGATTGGGCAATTACACACCTAAAATGGGAACATATGACTACAGTATATATAAAAAAATGAAGAAAAAAAATTCATGAAATAGGTGGAAAAATTTAAAATAATACTGATCAAAAAAAATATCGTTTACAGATTTCACTGATCAAATTTTCTCAAGGAAAAAAAGACTGGTTTAGAGTTGGGCAAGTCTATGAGTATGTGTAGTTCCTGCAGCCCCAAAGTCCACACTGTAAAACATATTAGACACACAAATGATTTCCTACTTGCTCTAAAGTAAAAAAGTTTCACAAAAGCTATAGACCAGTAACGGAAACCTTTGACAACTTATAAGCGATAGGAGTCTGTCACCAACAGCCGTTGTAAATCACATGGAAGAAATACAACGTGTTGTTTTGCTCGTGTACGATAAGCCTAGGACGATAAGGAGTTTGTAACATTCAAGGGCGCAAAAATAGACCTATTTGCTAGAAAAGGAAGGGCAATTGATAATATTCCTCCTACAGAAACAGCACTGCATCAATACACAAAGCGAGCCTGTTACATGGCTAGTCAGATCAAGATATCAAGATATCGTGTAAATGTTAATCATACCTTATCAAAAAATCGCCATGTGTCATGTTTGGAATATTTTTCAAATCTGCAGGAAGTCCTTTCCTATTTCGGTCAATGGTTCCGCATGTGAAAATTTTCTTAGCAGGCAATGATTTGACAAATGACACTGAAGTCAAAAAGCTGTCGTAAACGATGAGGAAGTTTTTGTTTACCAAGCCAGCGATTAGCTCTTCTACGATTGTTTGTCCGAGTGCTACCCCTCAATACTGCTCTCTGCCCAGGTAAAGATCTAGCTGGTGGCAGAATTCGGTCAGACTATCGCATCGCAACCATACTTTTAAGCCCCGTCTGGTTGGTTTTGACAATACCTTATAAGTTTGCTTAAGAAATAATTCTAGTCCGTTTGTTTAATATGTTTCTGAGCGGCTTATTGGACCCTTGAATTGAATTTTAACTGATGATTAACTCTCATAAACAATTTAATAATTTCTAAAATCTAATTTTCATTTCCCTTTTTTACTGCAAAATGGAAGACATCAAGTATAATGTTATTTATTGCCAGTGAACAGAAATCCGTGGCCTTGGTCAGAACATTCACAACATACCTGTACATGTAAATGAAGCACTAGTGTTTTCTATACATGTAGGAGTTTATATAGATACGGAGAGAGAGAGAGAGAGAGAGAGAGAGAGAGAGAGAGAGAGAGAGAGAGAGAGAGAGAGAGAGAGAGAGAGAGTTTGCATTGATTTTGAATTAAAAGTTACTAAAAGTTTACCCGGGAATTAGTTTCCTCAAAAGTTAACATGCAATCCTAATTTCACTCCCAATTCTTTATTATTATTAAGATTAACTTAAAGCGATCATATTAATCTTAATCCACCAATGTTTTATTTTACACCAAATCAATTGTTCAAAGAATTGATTGAAGTTACAGTTTTCAAAGAAGAGGATGTTGACATTATTTTTCACTCGGTCAATGGTTATATAATAGCTACTGTACACAGCCGTTCTTGACAATTTGCAGAGCACGAAAGCTAGGTGGGGAAAATGAGATGACAGACACGCGTGTACATGTATATACACACACTTCCTCAGATGTGAATGAACGATCACTGATTTTATAATTATAGCTACTGTGCACAGCCCTTCTTGACAATTTGCAGTGCACGGTAGCGAGGATGGGGACAATGAGGTGACAGACACATATGTACTTGTATATACACACACCGTTTTCCTAAGATCTGAATGCTCGGTAATGCTAAACGTTTATTCAATATGTTGTTTAAACGCCGCTTATGACTTTCTTTCCCAGTCTGTCAAGTAAAGAAAACAGAAATTTAAAATTTTGATTTATCAGTTCTACAAAGAATATCAAACATGAGAAGAAAGAGCTTAAAATCGGAACATCATTTGACACAGTCATATGAATTAAACCGTTATGTTCTCATATTTTTAAAATTCAGAATTTAAATAAATGTATATTTTTCTAATCTAAAACCCGAAACCCGGAACATTGTTCTAGATCATGCATGTGTGTATTTACGTTACCCGTTACCGGTATTTGTATACATGTATTAAATTATTTATGATTATGAACTGTATCATTGCTTTAATTTATGTATGAGGACAATTCTATACAATAATGCATATGAATTACTGAACTGGACAATGCACCCTCATAAAAGTTAAAAGTGTCAGAGGGCCGTACTATTTACCCCTCCTAAATATTCAACTCTCTTTCTCTCTCTCTCACATAATTTATCAGAAAAAAATAACTAATTAACTTCCTGCTAAATAGAATCAACATGCATTTCATTGGGACGATGTATTTTTATATGCATCATTACACCAGGCAGAACAGTCAAAATATACATGTAGGTGATCATTTCGATCGGTGTGTGATTATCTGCACGTGCTTATCTTGTTGTGTTATTAAGCGCTTAAACTCAGGCAGGTTTCATGGCACAGGATGTTGCAGATTTCCCGCACTCATCCTCCACTTAGATTTTTATTTACAAATTACAAAACACGGAATAAAATATTTAGCGGTTTATGGGTATAAATTTATCTTGATATGTGTCAATGATGAGTCAGAATTATTCACGTTTGTAACAATATTGCCCTCTATGAAATACAAAGAAAAACAAACACCGTCTAAACTATGAATGCTTTTCTTGCTTTTCATTTCCTTATGTATCAGAAACTGCTAAATATATATTTGAGAAAACCCGAAAACGTAATTAAAAACTTTTATTTAAACTTTATCAAGCAGTCAAATACCGTACAGGGGGTATCAGGGGCATATACAGAGAAATACAGTGGCTAACAGTGGGTAACAGGGGCTTACAGTGGCACACTGAAGATGTGTACAGTGGCTGACAGGGGATTGCAGGGTGTACAGGGAATGTGTACAGGGACTGACAGGGGTGCACAGGAGATGACAGGGAAAACACAGAGGGTGACAGGGAAAGACGGGGGATTTTCATACGGACAGGGGTTTTCAAAGCCAGTAGTGTAACCATCTACCCCCCCTCCCCCCCCCCCCCCCCCCCCACACACACACACAATATTTTCTTCATCCGCGCATGAATTAGCTTATATAAAGGAAATATGATATGGTATATTTTTTATCATATTGTATAATATGTTAACATACCTTCATGTTATCTTTATTACTTAGTTTAAATATTTTTAAAATATTTTTTTTGGGGGGGTGGGGGGGTGTGGGCGATTTGGTGGCAAACAAAGTTTTCATCTATGATCAATGTGTATGAACCACAAATGTACAATGATAAAAAAAACTTCATTAATTGATAAAGTAATGAAAGTTTAATTGTATGAGAATTTAGTCAAAATCGTCAGTTCTGGTCATAAAAAGGTTCTCTGTATATCTATCAAACCTACCAGTCAGACATATACACACATGACATAACACCCAGACACGTGCAGCTGGCCTGCTAGAAGAGGGGACAGTTTTCGGGTACATGTTGCATCAAAGGAAGCGCTAGCACCAGGGTGACTCTACTTTTAGAAAGGGGCGACAGGATTGAATTTTACAAAACGACATTTTTCTCTCTATTCCATTATAAAGGATTTTGATTACATATCTATATCTTTCATTATTTCTTGTGATGAATACATCGGTAAATCATTTATATTATCGTTTTGTCTCTATTATGAACTTTCAAACCATTCCACCACTACACCCACATAGACACTTCCAATGGCCAGGGAGAAGTTCCATTTTAATAATTAGGGGTGATTAGTACTCCTTTTAAAGGTTCTGCAGATAAGTTCTCAATTTAATGTATATAGTATGAAAACTGTTGTCATCAAAGTTTGATAAATTAAAATAAAAGATAATAATGATAATACCAGAAGTTTTATATCCAGCAATAACCTGTGCTACACCTTATTTGAATTGGTTATCTATCATTATATAACAAAAATTCATTCAAAATACAACACCTTGAAATATTTCATATTGTAAGTTAACGGTAATTGCATACCACGTGCCTAACTTGTTTGCATGTGAGGTGATTAGTCTCACCACTTTTTTTCAAGCAACATCAAGACATTACAATTTACAGAATCCTACCTAATTTATTGAATAAATTGCAATATAGTTAATGCAAATTAAACAACCATAAATCTTTCTCAAAAACTTACACACAATAACTTATAAATAGCCTCAGAAAATCCGATTGCTCGCAGCGCCAGTTAAGTATTAAATGCTAGTATGCACAACTGACAACGGTTGTAATTATCAGTATGATGTTTAATTAGTATGCATATAACACTAACATATTATATATATGGCAATTAATTGCTCTGTACTTACAACGAAATGAAATCTAGGTACACACACTGCAGCTATCATGCACAACAGTCAGACAACATACAACTCACGCATTCGCACACTCACACTATATCTAGCTAACTTGTTCTTTTGTACAATTATAACACACTACATTTTTTTTATTTTCTTTACACCAATGTGTGATTTTGAGAACAGTGGTATGCAAGTTTTTAATCGGGTTTCCCAAAGGAAAAAAACTGCTGTTATGTTTTTTTTTTCAAGACAGTGATTGTGCACTTAAGCTGACCACAAAGTTGGCATTCTGTTTGAATCAATGTTAACATCTTTTATTAGCATATTTGATTAAACTTTTAATATATAAGTAAATTAAAAATAGTCTTTATTAAGGTCTTCCGTTTCCAACTGAAGACCTTACTAATATTGTGCAGGCGAAATTTTTTTTTCCTAGATGCGAACTTTGGGGCTTCATATCATGCTCATTTCTGAACGGTTTTTGCTGAAATTTTCAGGGCTAATAGACTGTACAAAACACCCTCTAAAAGGTTTCAACAACTTTAAAATTCCTTTACCGTTAACGAGTAATTCCCCTTTGAAAAAAAATAGGGCCTTTGGTTTCCAGACAAAGGCTCCGAGACTATGATAACTGGGATTGGGAATCCAACGTATTTGAATAATAGAGGCATTGAAGTTGTGCACATCGGTTTTTGTTTTTGGATTTCGCTTTTAATTTAGAAAAAGGTAGGGGGTCAAAAACGGGATTTCAAAAAGTGCGAAAATTTACACATATTTTCCTTTGTATCTTTTAAACAAAAAATATTTTGTTAAGACATAAAGAATAAAAGTTGTGCATAATATCAAGGGCTTTCATTTGACACCATTAAAAAGGGCTGGCCCCTTAAATTAGGGGCCAAGAGCCCTTTAAAGTATTTGCTTAATAACTCAAAAATTGCTAAGAATTCGAGATGGCTGTCGCTCGAAAAGTTGTTCATTGGGATCTTATCAATGTCGTTACAATGTTATTTTGTTAGGGTATTGCGTGATATGAGCTTTACTTGTTAACATGTATCTGTTTCATCAGGCAAGTTCACAAAAAGTCTTTGTGCGTACAACTGACATAAAGTTATCACAGAAAGTGAACCAGTTTATACAGAATGCTTTAATTCATTAGAAAAAAGTTTATTTAAATAATACATGCTTTTATGTGAAGATTATAAGTCATTTTTCTTAGGTTTTATAGTGGAAAATCCTTTAAAAACAAAAAAAAAAACCCACCAAATTCTTTACTAGTACAACACAAACTATGGATTAAAGAAAATAACTTCTTTGTGATACATATTAGTTATTATTCTACATGTATTTGAAATCTATCTAGGGTCTGAGCTGTGTGTGTATACCATTACGTAACTTATCCCTCGCCCGCGGCCGAGGAGATCGGTCGCGGCTTGACTACCTAGCGGTCAGCGGTTATCTAATACACAAGGTTAGCGTCTTCATATATTGGTTTATTTAGCCGCAAACACATATAATTGTTTACGTTTTGATTACAATTAAAAGTTAAATCTTCTTAAATTGAATTAAACGATAGAGTGGTAATACAGAAATCGTTCTGTTAATGAATAAAAGCAATGTCATTCCCAATTAGAAACATCATCAAACATAAATCAATGGTTGGTAAAAAAAAAAACTTCAACATTTTAGTCATTTAATAATACTGCTAGCTTTCTAAATCATCCTTGGTTGTGAGCTGTGTGTGTGTACCATTACGTAATCTATCCCTCGCTCGCGGCCGAGGAATTCGGTCGCGACTGGACTACTTATATCGGTGAGCGTTTATCTATAGACAAGATTCGCGTCTTCATATATGTATTTTTTAGCCACAAACATAACATCTGTTTTAATCTTATGTTATAGAAGTTCCTTCATCTTAGATTGATTTATTTAAACGATAGAGTGTTAATTAAGAAATCGTTCTGAAAATTAATAAAAATATACTATTCAAAATCAGAGGCATCGTAAGGCAAAGATCAATGGTGGGTTAGTAAGTATAAAATATTCTAAAATGTACAAATAATGTTTATGATCAACACAAAAACCCACAAACATTAAACCTTTAAATGCTGATCACCCCTCGCATTTGGCCGACGAGATCCCGCGCGAGTGGTCAAGCGATCCGCGGTAGCTTCGTATGCTTCTACCTTATCACACGTGCATGTTCACTAATAATTTGTACGAACACAACTATTTGTTTATTTTTTAACTATTATATTGGTTTAAGATGAAAAAATAAATGTTATCTTACTTGTACCGTTGATTTAGCATTGATTTAAACGATAGTGTGTCAAATCCGATAGAAACCTGACCATCAATGGAATAAAATTAACCAATCGATACAATACGCCGAGAGTTTGACCGGTCCATTTAAAATCGACTTGTGATTCAACTGAAGATTAATTTATTTATCAATGATTATTTTCGTTAATTTATGCTGAGAGTTTTTACAGACTTCGTAGAAAGTAATAGAAGTTTTCTGAGAGAGAGAGAGAGAGAGAGAGAGAGAGAGAGAGAGAGAGAGAGAGATTTTGGATGCAGGGTGTACAAAGTAAAAGTGAATTCTAAAAAATAAATATCCCCAAGCGTTCAAGGCGATTTAATAATCAACTCAAATTAAAATAAAATCACCGTGTTACAATGTTAAATGTATGCGGTAGGTGCTGGCACGATAAAAGTAATGTCCAAAATTGTGGGATTGGGTGGTTTTCTTTGGAAAAATTATTCACATGTTTTAAACAAGTTTTGTTAAAATTTTAGCGGTCACATGATCACTTCATTGTGAAAACGAACTCATTGCTGTGTTGAGCCACCCCCGACCCAGTGCTTGGGCTAATTTTTTTTTCAAGATTTTCGAAAAGAAATCCAAATGTTGCGAAAATCAATTTTTGGTGACTCCTTGTGTGTAAAATTTTCTAATTTATGTATTTCACTTTCCCACCTTTTTGCTTATTCGGTCAGCCTGTGTTAATTCAATTACCACGTGAGACCAGCTCATAACATATTATTATAACCGATTTGGTTGGATTTTTGCGATCGCGTCGCGTTCAATTCTATCAGCTACGTCATGCATAAACAATACCCGCACCTTAAATGCCGAGGTTTTTAACGGGGTGGTTTACCTCAGGTAAGTTCAGCTGGGGATGGAGCCTATTTTGATAAAGGCGTGAAGCCCCGAGGGAAACACGCTCGCTTGTGTATACATGTCTACGGGTCATTATCAAAATACACAGACTTTTGAAAAATGTAAAACATGAGAAAATTATTGCTGAAAAAATTACTTTGATTGCAAAAAACACATTTAACAAACAATGAAGTATAATATCTAAAAATTTGCAAACATTGGAATCTACCATTTGGTTGATAATTAGACGAAAATTTAATGAAATGAAAATTTTGTCAGTGGTGTAACAGGCATATAGTATAGGAAAAAATTCTTAAATAAAATAAAATAATTCTTTTAAAATGATGGACATAAAGTTTTATCAACAAACTTCATTTAAAGTTATCAGAACTAGATCACAGAAAATATTTGACACATTTACATAGTGACCAACATAACATTTGAGACAAAGTCTTGATGTTACTCAACAAATTTTTAATTTGAGCATTAAAAAGAACACAACTGGATTTTTCTTTTAACGGAACATAAAAAAGACATTACTATAAATGCACTGGTGTTTTCATATATACATGTATTATTGTCAGTTAATTTTATTTGGAAAAAAAATGTACATGTTTCACCACTGATTATCATGTTTTACCACTGACATAAAAGTTACACCACTGACCTAGTGATAATAAATAAGAGATAAGTGTGTTAAATTTTGTAAAATAAACTAATTTTTATTTTTGATTGCATTTAAAACATGATAAATTTGATCTTAAATAAAAGTTTACGTGCCTCATTCTTTCATAATCGTAAGATAGACACACTGTTACACCACTGACAGAAAAAAAATGGCAAGTAGATGTTTTTTTTTTTACATGAATTCACTCATTCTTTGATGTTATATTTTTTGCTATTGGCATCCACACACTTTTATCCACCTTGTACCGAGTTTTAACTTTCTTTTGCTCATCAATCTTACGAACAACATCGTCAATATTATACCAGCTCATATCAATCATACATTTTGGACAATAAAATTGAAATTTCTCCAATTTTCTCCCAAATCCATGCATACAACGCATATACACTTCCTCTTTGTCTATATGTTTGTTGAAGCTCAGCTAGCATTTGTTACCTTTAAACATTTGAAAGATTTTAGTATAACATAAAAGGGAATGTGAAATGTCAGTGGAATAACATATCTTATAATACACTATAAGTCATTAAAAAATTTGATTTTTTTTATAATTTTTTATAATGTAGATAATTTCATTTCTTTATTCAAATAAATTTGTTTTTACTTTGATCTTTTAATCAAGTATTTAAATGGGTAAAACATAATTAAAGCATACAAAATGTCAATGGTGTAACAAATAATGTCAATGGTGTAATAGGTCTCATTTTCCAGATTTAAGAAAAAACACAATTGCAATTAAATAGCCAAGCTTTCTTTACTGTGACAGTGTCTAACTTGTAAAATTGATAAATAACAATTGTTCAAAATTCTTCATATATAAATGAAATGGAAGAAAAAGTAAAATAATTAAATAATGTCATGTGATGTAGCTATTTTGTCAGTGGTGAAAGAGCAATTTTTGGTTACACCACTGACCGTTATACCACTGATGTATCCATAGTAAATGTAGCAGTATGACCCAAGAGAACAGATACTACACAAAGCTACATAGCCTATGTTATAATGTGATAAACATTCATCATTTATGTGAAAAACTTTTTTGTTCTATCATAATAGAAAACCTGAAATCGCACGTTATCCCACTGACACGGTTTACATTGTATTTTTCTGAGCATACTAACATTTTCTGATATATTTTCTATCACAATGATGTCATAACTGATACATTTATCTTTTTAGCAGCAGTGAATGATGTCACTATGATCTGGGGGATACTAACTGTAGTACAATATCATTTACTTGATGTATTTTAAGATATTTTTATATAATTTGCCTTGTAACACCAATGACATAATTTTTTGTACAAGCATATATCTCATCAAATTCATTGTTTTTAAAAGAGAACTTGTTAAGGAGCATAGCAGAAATTAAAATGTGAATGTTGTTTTGAAAATTAACGGTGATTTTTGGAATAATACATCAATATTATTGAAGATATCGTAGGTTAAAGACGTTGGAAAAATTTAATGACAACATAAATTCACTGAAATCTCATAACAAATAATATTTTTTTTTATACTTTAAGCAGTAAAATTGTCAATTTATTTGTTCAACAATAAAGGTTTAAGTTTCTAAAATCCAATGGTACTGTATATATTCCCCAGAACATTATATTTCCTCCTTTAAATTGACACTGACGCCAAAGACTGCATATTTTGATAATGACCCCTATACACACGGGGTGTTAAAATGCTCTCAACATAGTTTTTTCGATGATCTAGAAAAATATCGTAGGTACTGGGGAAAAAAATTGTCGATCTTTAAAATGAATATAAAAGCATGAAATAACCGCATGCGACGTAGGCAAACAAGTTTCTGACGGGATCTAGTGAGAATTTATCGCGATGTTTTATGCAATACGTGATCATCGTACCGTACTCAAATACTTATACACCATTTATACAACATACGTTTGCATTACTTCTCCGATCAGCTGCTAAAGTGCACAGAATACAGATCATGATTCTACCAGCTGCGCATGTACCAAAATTGTCTGTACTTGTTTCTTTTCCGGTTTCGGCTCGTGGAATTTCTCAAAGATATATGATAACTAACGTTATGAATTGTGGACGCAATATTTGATTTAATTTAATTCTGCGTTCTGAATTATTCACAAACATTTTTATTATTAAAAGAACGTTTTCATAGATGATCGGCGCAACATAATTTTGACAGACTGCAGGTGATCAGCGCGTTTGGTGTAATTGATAAACCAACTACGAGTAAATTTTTAATTCTTCTCTTTCAATTTTCGAGAGCAGAAGATATAAGCTGTGTCAACCGTAGTTTCTTTTGATTATTGTACTAAAAGACATGGCGTTTTATAATCACGGCATGCATCAAAAGACAGAAGTTAATTGCACGATCGTCGCCAGCGCTAGACATTGTATACACAGGACGAGTAAACGAATGTCAATCATTTTCTAACACCCAGTCTGAGGCCTCAATTCAGTTGAATGACAGGGGTACACAGACCAGGTAAATTTCAAGGCGGTGCTTATTTTCTCGGTTTTAACCACAAACTTTTTTATTGGTAGATTCAGCTTACCGCTGATTGGCTGCTTGTTCAGACTAAATTATGCACGGACAGAACAACAACTTATCAGAGAATGAAAAATTCACCGGGATACTCGTGACTGTCGAAATTGGGGTATTTTTCTAAAGTGTACACCTGTGATAAAACATACATACGGTACATAGAGCTGTAGCTTTACGAGGAAAATTTGGTTTAGCAAATATAAAGCTACAGTGCATACGATACTTACGAAAAACTTGCAATTTACGGTGCACGAAAATAACGCTAGTTATGAAAAGATTATCATCATATCATACCACATTTTGTGCAAATAATCCATTTAAATAATTCTTCATTTAGTCTACGACTGTTAATTGTCGCTTTACTTGTCCCAAACTTTCTCCCACTAAACCTTTAGGCTGAATCGGAAAGCGGATCAAGAGCTGTCATTTTTATATGTAAACAAACCAGTGAAATTACGCCAGTGTATGGAGCTGGTGATCGGTGGGTCAAAGACAAGTAAAATATAGAAATCAGCGGTAAAATGTTTGTGGATATTTTAGAATATATATTTACACCGAAAGTGATAGGGTAACCGAAGAAGAAACTAATCGGATACTTGCCTTATAAATGAAGACGCACATGTACATACCCCCTTGCACTTTCCACTTCCCTCTCGTTCATTCATATCATCGTTCAATTCGTTTATTGACTGTCGATTGCCGATCGAAAGGTGTAGAAATCGAGGATTTCATGTCTACCACTTCGACTAGTGAGTTAGTAGGTAATACATGTACATTATACATTTACGGTATATACATGAAAGGAACACGGAGCACATGCAACTTTTATATAAATATTATATTTTGTTTAACTCTGGACAATAGCTTGAGACTATGGTTTAACGCCCGTTTACACAGAGAGGAGAGAGAGAGAGTTTTGCACAGAATTTAAACATAGAGGATAGTTGATAATGAATCCATAATGAGGAAAAATGAACTGTTCTGAGAAATACTGCTTTCAACGCAGTGTAACGGATAGAAAACTCGTGGGTACCGACGATGATGATGAGAGTACAAATATACATACAATATATTGGTCAATATACATATACATTGTATATTTAAAAGTACAAAATATTAAGAACTAAAACATATAAATGTACATGTATATGTGATATGAAAATAATTGTAAAACATAGGTCGTTCTTTGTGCCGCACTAAAGTTGCGAATAAGATTTTTATACATCCGCATACGAAGTTTGGGGGTATATAGGAATCATCGTGTCCATCCGTCCGTCCGTCAGCTGTCTGTCTCTGCAAAATTTGTGTCTAATCCAAATCTTTCTTATGGAGAAACATTGGAAGTTCTTGCTACACAAATATTGCTTATGACCTGAGGGTCTGTAATGACCTTTACGCAAGGTCATTTGGGAAGACTTCCTCGTTGCAAAGCACGGCTGTAGTTTTTTTTTTTATTTTAAGGAAACTGCTGCACCAGAAGTTCTTAGGAAGATTACTTTCATAGCCTTTGAGGTGATTGATGGTGAATTTCTCTCCCTACTATTAGATAATGAATAAGGGGATTATCCAGAAGTTGCCTTTTTTGCAAATGTCCTGGGATGTGAAGCCGAGGAAGTGGAACCAACTCTTTTAAAGAAGTTGCCACCGACAGCAGAAATAACTGTCAAGGAAACCGTAATTAATTATTTGAATGTTGTACCATCTTTCTAATCTAATGATGTAATGGACCTTGTAAATCTGACAATCTTAATAAATTTGACCTCAACATACAATTTCACTTATTTTGGTCATGTCCTGTTATGGAATGCAAGAAGAACTTAAATTTCATAGATGTACTTGTATTCTCTTTACTTATATAACACATAATTCATTCGCTGTAATTGATGTTATGAAGTTCATGCATAAAAGTCAGTTCCAAGTCCACTTTTTGTTTATCAACTTGTACAAAGAAACTGAATAAATAAGGTTAATCAGTTCAAAACTAGCGCGGGTTTTTGTGCGCAATAAATATCTATTTTTTTTTTCAATGGGTGTCACTGTAGCTCCCAGGTTGTCCATCCGATTTTTTTTCAGACCGGGAGCTAGACCTGCAGCTAGTTAATGGTATGAGTAAGCATGTAAGTTTCGAGTCTTTCTATATTGCTTTTGTGTTGTAAAGAAAAAATGATGACATAGAGACTAGAACTCTATATGTTGTGTACATAATATCTTTATTGGATCATATATCTGTATAGGGAGAGGGCGATCTCAGTTCAAGCATATCTTTTGCAACATACACTATAGCATAGCATTGAAATCTCAGAGCATATCATTGGAATCTGATACCATAGCATTGGAATCTCATAACATACCATACAATCTCATAGAATTTCATTCGTCATAGCATACCATAGCATACAACATGATTTTAACACGGTTACAAATTATTTTATTTGAAAGAATAAATGTTCACATTGCAGATTAGTAGTCTTAGGCTTCTTATCATTTTACTTCGAATTATGTGGAACACTTCTGTGTATGGAGGCGTTTTTGTTCAAATCTCATAGCATACCATACCATAAGGTCCTTCATTTCAATTTCTCATAGCATAACATACAAATATCATATCATTGCATTGAAACCTCATAGCATATCATTAAAATCGCATACCATAGCATAGCATGAAATTGTAAAAGATATGCATGAATTGACTGTAAGTCAAAATGGCAAATCTTTATTCTCTAAACTGCATAACTTACAGGGTTAAGACATATTCAATTAACAGTAATACATACATGTATAATACAATACAATCACAATACTGGGTACAAAAGTGCTCTAACAAAGTTCCCTCAAACTTACACGAAATTTGGCTGAGCAGAGTAACAATAAGACCTAATTAGCCAGGTACCCAATAAGATCATTGTTGATAGGCCAGTAAGAGAGAGATATATACACAGATTATTGCATGCAATATACTGAAAACCCATAGCATCTTTTGCAATCGCAAATTATTGTTCTCGGTGTTTAGTTTACACCTCTGAAAAAAATGATCGTGTTAAGATGTGAAACATAGATTAACGCGATAGGCCACATCAAAAAGATTTCTTGTTCGTCGGACCCGCGAAAACGATGACGTGCTCTACTACAAGCACTGCCATAAATACGACTTTCGATGTCTTACCGACTTATTCTTATTCGTTGGATAAAAATCATATACCATCGCAAATCATGAGATCCTATATATATCTTGCTGGAAACAAATGAACATTTTACTAATTTAACATAACTCACACTTTGAAAATAGCTACTATCTCTACATTCGAAATACTTTTACTCCTTAAATACCTCTGATATGTATACATTTAAAGGGTGACATATTGTTTTATCACGTTTATCTCAATATGCGGTGGATATCACTCATGTAATAATTTTCTGATATTCCACTGTGTGTTCTTACGCCGCATGACGTCATAATTAAACATTACGTAGCTTCAGGCGGATGATTGACGTAGAATGAGAAAGTAACAAAACAATTCAGTTGAAACGTGTAGAGTTGTAAATGTGAAGCTCCTAATGCTGTTTTATTTTTTTTTCTTTCATGAATTGATAAAATTATGTTCGAAAATGAAATGTTTGTTTGTTAAACTTTAAGGAACTTTTTCCGTGCGTCAAGTTGTTGACGTCTTGTAGTATATGTGTTGTGCGGTTCACAATTATAATTTTTATAGAAAAGATTAAGGTTAAACAAAATACGTAGTAAAACATGTGATAAAAAGATCCTATATTTACCCCACTCTGGGCCACAAATCATATAGAAATAATCACTTAAGGGTAGTTATGACTTATAAATATTTTATATCTTAGAACAGCAAATGCAATGATTTTATTTAATAAATAAGTAACATAGGTGACGCGTTGTCCTGTGACGGATGCAATGGTTGGCAGCATAGACTTTGTGATACAGGTAAATTTGTAAAATGTATTTAATAAGGAAGACTATTACCAAAGTTCCAAATGAGATGTTAGATGTAAGAATAATGAACAAATTAAAAAGTTCCTGATGATGTTATTGATAGACAGATAGATAGATATATAACTAAAAATTCAAACCATTGACTGTCATTTTAATTGTGACAAACCAGTTTAGGAAGCTGGTAGTTGCAGTGGTATTGCAACAAAATGTGTTCTCGTGCCAAACGCTCCAAAACAAAACACCCAGCTAGAACCAATGAACCAGACTTGTGCACATTGGTTGTTCCATAGACTCCGGAATCCCTTTATACTTAACCACATATGTATCAACTTTCGTCAAACAGCAGTAAAACTTCATATTAATATCTATCAGCATCGCCTCTTTCTCCAATCTCAACAAGCAGTGTCCACCTTTCACCGGATTATTCCGAAATATCTGCCGTTTTCCTGGCTTTAATAACGATTTTGATATTTAACTAGCCAGGAAAACGAAAGAAACAGTGTCAATACGATAACTGGTAATTCACCGTCTCCAACTAGAGGCGGCATTCTTGGTCAAGCCTCATCACCACAAATTCAACTCCCGCAACCAGTTCGTCGACCTGCAAGATTAACACTTCAACTTTCACCAGATTTTTTTTATTTTGCTTCCCATTCCTGCCTCGTCACCACCCGTGGATCAATCAAACCCTGCACCTCGGAAAAGTCAACTCCCGCAACCAGTTCTTTGACCTGCAAAATTAACATTTCAATTTCACCGGATTCTTCGCCTCCCGTTCCGGCCTCGTCACCACCCGTGCCTCAACGAAAACCTGCACCCTGGAAAAATCAACTACCTCAAACAGTTCGTCGACCTTCAAGATTACCATTCAACTTTCACGGGATTTCCCGCCTCCCATTCCGACAGGGTCTGCCCAGTAGCCCGAAGGTTCACTAAATCGAAGGTCCAGTAGTTCGAAGGTCCATTAGTCAAAAGGCTCAGTAGTCCGAAGGTTCATTAGTCCGAAGGTCTAGTAGTTCGAAGGTTCATTAGTCCGAAGGCCCACTAGTCCGAAACTCCATTAGTCCGAAACTCGATGAAGTAAATATTGTTAGGGTTAAAATAAATTAAATGGCCAGGTTTGATTAATAATTTTTCACCTTAACAAGTTCTTGGACGTTTAGAACACAAAATACCATGAAAAGAGAGAACTATAATACGAACTGCTATCTTTTTATAGATCTGTAATATTATTTTTGTATACCAGTATGTATAATAACTTTTTTTTCTGGTATTCAGATTTCTGCCTCTTTCATTTGACTTTCGTTGCCCATGAACGTTATTTCCAGAATAGGAATGATATGTTTTCAAACTGGAGTTTTTCGAATAGGAATAACAAGGTAATTGCTTATAAATCATAAGATTAAGGAATAAGAGTGATGCAATTTTCGGATAACAAAGATGGAGTCATCGGAAAGGCAACTCCTATTTTTAAATAGGATTTAAAAAATTATCTCATCCCACCTCTCTCTCTCTCTCTAAAATATGTTTTAGAATAACATCTTTTGGAATTAGAATGATAATTTATCGAGTATGAATAATTTTTTGCATAAAAACATCAACTTATCAAATAGAAATCATGTTTTATCGAAAAAAATTGTATGTTTAAGAATAAGAATAGTAAAGATTTTGAATAGAAATAACAGAAAAAGTTTAATGATAGAACGTTTTACACGCCATATTTAAAGTACCTATTAAGTGCGAAACGAAATCATATTGAAAGCATCAGATGTATATTAAAATCTCGTATTAAACGGCTGAGAGGTCAAATGAAAACCATCTATCCTTCTGTTTTCAATGAAGCAGAAGTGAGAAAAGAACTAGATAGATTGCACGATCAGTATGTACTAGTCCCTGCTGATAAGGCAAGTAACAACATTGTCTTTGTTTGTAAGGCACATTATATTAATTGCATTTTCAAAGAACTAGGTTTCGATTCTACTCATGGGAATCCTACTTACACCAATAGCAGTCTTTCCAAGCAGGAAATACTTAATCATAAAATCATAAATCGGTTATGGATATCTTTCATATCCCCAATAAACAAAATGAATTTGATTGACCTTATTTGTACTGGATTCCAAAGCTTCACAAAAGTCCTTACAAACAGAGATATATAGCAGATTCCAGTAAATATTCTCCCAAACATCTCTCTTTACTCCTTACTTAAATTCTTACAGTAGTGAAGGAGAAACTTCAAGAGTACTGTACAACGATATACTCCAGAAGTGGTGTGAATCAGATGTGGATACTAAAAACCTCTAAAGAATTATTAGAAACTTTGAGGTCACAAAATCTTACCAAAATCAATAGCATCAAAACGTACGATTTCTCAACGCTTTATACAACCATTCCCCATGACAAATTAAAATCTAGGCTTTTTGATATCATCGACAGTTGTTTCTTCAATAAAAATGGAAGTCGTAAAAATGCCTACCTTGTCATTGAAAATCTAAAAAAATATTTTGTTAAAAACCATTCTGATTGCACACACAAGTACTCTGAAGTTGACATTAAAAAGATCCTTGAGTTTCTGATAGACGACAACAGTAGTATAAGGCTCCTAGATAGGGGGGTCAACTGAGGTCAAATCCAAAATGGCGTCTAAATTATTGAGGTCAAATCCAAAATGGCGTCGAAATAAAGGTAAACAAAGGCAGTATAGAGAGAGAACGATTTTATTGAATGAAAACATGCAATTAGAACAAGACAATAATGAATAGTTGAATGAAAACAGTTAAAGTTAAAGTTAAAAAACGCATTTACATTGAAAAAATAATCCTTTTCTTTCACGGTTTTCGGTTTTTAATCGAGGTCTGGTTCCTCAATGAACATGTTTTGATTGTTGATTCTCTTCATTCGCCCCAGTATTTTTTGTTCGATTTTCATTTCCTCGTCCCAGTCTTCTTTTTGAGGTTTTTTGGTTGGTTTTTTTCTCTCCTTTTTGATGGTTTTTTTCGGCGGTTCAGTTTCTTCAATATCCGAAGTTTGAATGACTTGTTCAATTTTTGTGCAGTCCTTGGTCCAATGGCCTGTTTCTCCGCAGGTATAGCAGGCGCTTCTTTTTTGTGGTGCTGTTTTCTTTTTCTGTGGGCATTTATTAGCCCAGTGTCCTTCTTCCCCGCAATTGAAGCATTCGTTGCTTTTAGTTGCTGGATTTTTATTTTCTTATTCAGGACAGTTGGAAGAATAATGTCCTGGTTCTCCGCAGGTGAAGCAGGTGAATTTTGGTTTGATTTCTTCGGCGCTGTTAGTTTTTTTCTTCTTTTGGTATTCTTCTTTGTGAGGGCATTTCGGTGAAAAGTGTCCTTCCTCTCCGCAGGTATAGCATTTATAAACGGTAGTCATTCCTCCTTTTTTTCCCTGTATTTCTTGAATTTTTTTCAAGACGATGTCGGTATGATTAGTAATTTCACTGCTCATGACTTCGAGGGTATCCAGAATTCCTTTTTGAATTTTTTTCAAGATGATGTCGGTATGATTAGCAATTTCATTGCTCATGACTTGCATGGTATTCAGAATTCCTTCTTGAGTGGTAGTAATAATTCCGAAGTCTTCCTTGCTCATGTATGAGGGCTCCTCATATGCCCCGCTATCGAATGCAGCCATTTCTAAGGTTACGGGGTCCTGCGACTGGGTTAAGAGAGATGAATCATAGCTCATGATTTTTTAGAGAATGATTTTATTTAATAAAAAGTCCTGTCTTATATACCCTCGTTGTTTACATGACTGAAGTTGTTATTGTTAAAATCGCTGCAGCTGTTTTACCTAAAAAAAAAAACACTTGCAGCTGTGTAGCGTCCTTGAGAAAGTTCGTAAACATGTTTGTCTGAGGGTATAAAATAGAGGTTTTTTTATCATTTTAAAAATCAGAGAATGATACTAGAGCTATTATGATGTCTGATATTGCTTCATTTTCCTTTGAAGGGTATTTGTTGGTGACGAAATGGAACGCAATGGCGGACGGGGAGAAACGGCAGAAGTTGGTACAGATCGTGGAGATGAGCAAACAAGTCGACAACCTGAGATGGCTTCAGAAAGTACTGATAGGGGTCGCGGAAAACCCGAATCCTGGGAGATTGCCGACGATTTATTGGTTTGCGGAGGGAGCCAAACCAGGGTTACTGAAGAAATTAACCGGGGTGACTCTAAAAGAATATCAGGATTGGAATTGTATGAAGAGAATGTTTACCCGAAAAGGAAGAGAATGTACTCACATAATTCGGCAGATCGATCAAATGAATATTGCGGCTCTGGAGTTTGCGTACATGAAACTAAAGAGAAATCTGAACATGCCTCAATGTTTGATTGTAGAGGACGACAGCGAGAACGCTCGACCCATGGACGAAGAAGCCGTTGTCCCGGACGTGGATGTGGTAAAACAAGAAACCCAATAAAAAAAGTAAGATTTGATCCTGAATTGAAAATTTACGAAGTTCCTAACAAGGATCGGAGGAGCGAATGGATGACCGGTGCAGCAGACCGGAGTCGATTTGAACGACGTATTGAAGAGATGAGCCATCTCCTTGATCCGATTTTAAAAAGACGCTATCAATTGTATGAATGGTTTTGGGGTATACCTGAATATGGCTACGAACTTTCTTGTGTTATAAAAAGACGCATAAAAATGGCTGAACGTTTGATTACAAAATTGAAGTTGATTTAATATGTTTGTATTCTGAGTTAAATGTGTTTGTATTATTTTGAGTTACTGTGTTGGTATTAATGAAAAAAATTGATTTACCCAAAAAAATTTTTTTTCTATGGTGTTCTTGAGTACAAAAGAGTTAAAACCAATGATATGACGTCACAGCTCGTGCTGAAACTGTCGATTTCAAGGTACTTGAACTATTGAACTCTGATTTCCTAGACAACTGTCATTTAGGTTGTTAAGCTCCGCCTTCTTATCGTAAATATCGGCGTTCTCTATCCCCGCACTAGTTACCTAGTACTTCCAGCTATTACTTGAAAAAAGATGTCATCCTTCTTTTCTGTTGAAGTCAGCTTTCCTCGCCTGTTTACCAGACAGGCATTAGAATTGTGGGATTATCAGTGGAATCCCGTGGAGCAGAGGTACGACCGTGTTTGTTTCCGGGTGCTCCACATGTTCGAGCCAGATTAGAATCCCCAGCCCAGTATAGTTGGTGAAGAGTTTTTTCCCCCCAGACCAGTGCTTGTTCAGGAGCTGCCGCCTTTGGAGCAGGATAGATTGACCCCTTTTCACGCCAGCGTGCCTCATTCCACCACCGCCAGTGTGCCTCCTCCGAGACCACCACCGCCCAATTTTGGAGCTTCTGCTGCCAGCCCAGTTCCAGCTATTCCTGTTAGCGGACCAGCCAGCCCGGATCCTTCGGAGCCCTACTCACCTAGGGATACCCCGACTAAAAGGTATACACCCTCACCACCGTTATATTCTCCTGACCGGTTACGCTGCGATCAGTCCTACTACGTGGCCAGGCAGGACCACCAGTTTAGCCTGCCTGAGTGTCCATCGGACCATCCTCGGACCCCGCCGATGCCATTTTCAGCGGCCAATCCGCCCCTCCAGCCCGCTCCGGAGCCCCGCCGCGGTCGAGTCATGAGCAGTAGGAGAAGAGCGCCATCTCCACCCAGGGCAGTGGGACGAGGAAGAGGAGGACCCTATCCCGTAGGGCGAGGGAGATCGAGACCCTATGTCTCTTCAACCATTCCATCCCAGAGCTCCGCCTTTGTCCGACCATTCCAGCGGGCTAGAAACTTATTCTCGGACTTCATTCCGAATATAGACAGGCCGCCCTCTCCTCCTCCTCCTCCCATGGTACGGACTTTTCCTGGGCCTCCGCCGCCTCAGCCTCAGCCTCCCAGGACCCTGTCACCTCAGCCTCCCAGGACCCCCTCACCGCCTCTTGCCGAGATGCCTCCCACCAGGACTCCATCACCGGACATCATGCTAGAACTCTACGAGCACACCCGCCACCCCGTAGACCCAAGAACTCACTTGACGATTTTGCCAAGTTGGAGCAAGAAAGCAGTGAAAGAAGAGCTAGGCGAATGTATCATATGTTACGGTGATGATCGGCATTTGCAGGTGCAGTGCCAGAACTGCAGAACCATGAAGGTTTGCTGCACCTGCGTGGTAGGAGTCTACCAATCGATCAACTCCTGCCCTGTATGCCGATTCCGGGGGGAATTTTGAGGCAGCCCAGCAGTACCATCCAGCAGTTAGACAGGCAGGCTATAACATCTAGCCCCAACGGCCCTTTTCAGGGCCACCCATATTTTTCGAAAAGATGCTATCTAGTACAATGCAAATAGAAATAAAACACTTAACATCAGTCACATTTCCCTCATACACGATCATGTATTCTTACGATTCACTCTCCCCTTTTCAATTGAAACACGAATTTACTATGGTCGTAGCTGGTCCTTCAAAATCGGGGAAAACAGAATTTGTAAAAAACTTAATATTAAATAAACATTGGATCTCCCCTCCCCCAGACAGAATTGTTTGGTGTTATCGAGAATGGCAACCGGCCTACGAAAGTTTAAAAGATCAAGTTAAGTTTATTCGCGATATACCAGAAAACGACGAGGAATTAGTGAGTGATTTTAGTCTACGTCACCTTTTAATTTTTGATGATATGATGGGAGGGAAAGCCATTGAATCTATTGTCGATTGGTTTACTCGCAAAGCTCATCACCGTAACACCAGTGTGATTTACATTACTCAGAATGTGTTTGATCGAGCCGTTCAACACCGGACGATTAGTTTGAATACTCATTACATGGTGTTGTTTAAAAATCCCAGAGACAAATCTCAAATCACGGTTTTGAGTCGACAAATAGATATGCCTAATTTAATGTCGGCTTATTTAGATGCTACTCGCATCCCTCACGGATATTTATTAGTAGATTTGAGTCCACAGACTCCCGATGAATTGAGATTGAGAAGTCAAATGTTTGAGAATTTAGTGGTGTATATGCCAAGAGAAATATAAATAAAAGGTGACGTACGATTTATGTCATTTTGACTTGGAACACCATGGCAGGACAAAAGAAAATTTTGAGACTCCTGAAACTTTTATATGGAGAAAAAGATCCAGAGAAGAGACAGGAAATCATCGAATTAAGTCGTAAGACTTTAATGAAATGGTTTCTCATTGGAGCACAGAATTTACTCAAAGGAAGTATTCCTGTCGACAAACAGACTCAACGGTTTATCGAGAGACATCGAGAAGATTTGAAAGTCATTGCCGACAAAAAAGTCAACGAAGATAATAGATTGAAAGCGATTTTGAAACGAGGAGGAGCTGGATTTCTAGGAGGGGTCATCATTCGTAATTTATTGAAATGGAATTTGAGTAAAGAGAGAATTGCTCAACCTAGAAAGCGTAAAACAAAAAGTAAATCAAAGAAGAAAATAACACAGAAATTAAATATAAAAGATTTTGTAAAAACCCCTCCTCTGAGAAAAGACTTACCTGATTGGATTCAGGAGCAAGTAGATTTACATCGACAAGATCAAACAGGTCAAGCCCCACCTCATCCCCCTAACATGGATAAGATAACTAGAACTCCTGGGGGTAAGATGCAATTGATGGTCAGGTTGCCTTATCAGAACCCCACCCCTGGAAGCCCTGCAAGGCTTGTAACCCCTAATGTTTCTTATCAAGATGAAGATTTAGATGCTACTCTCCCTTACGTGGACGATAAAGCTGTTCAGATAATGGATAGGGCTATGACAGGACCCATAGGAGCTGCTAGATCCAGTGACAATATATTGACGTCTACCCCCACGAGATGTTCCCCGGCCCCTCAGTATTTGATCACATTCTTCCTTTCTCACCTTTAATGGCTCCTGTTTCTCCTGACTTACCTGCTGCCTCTACCCCTAAGCGTAGACCCTCTCTGAAATTAAAGAAGAAGGCAAAAGATCCTTTTGCGGGGTTAAAAAAACCATGGGAGAAAGTTTATGATCCTTTTCCTGTGAATCAAGGATTGACAGGTTTAAAATATTTTTGCCCTCACGATGGTATTGGATTCAAATTGAAAGAAAATTACGATCGTCATATGGCTACTGCTCATCTTCCTTCTATCAGTTCCTTTTTCAATAGATAAAAAAAAATTCCCTATAAAAGACATTTAAAAAAGAGATTTTTATCAGTTTTTCGTCATGGCTTCAGATATGAAGAAGAAAAAGAAGAATACGTCTTGTGAATGCCGGTTGCGAGCTCACATGCCTATGTTTCAAGTCTTATTGTCTCCTGAAACCTCAGGGAAATTAAAAAATGAAGCCTTAAAAAATTGCAGTGGTGATTGCATTCATAAAATTTGTGAGGTTGTTTATAACCTATTAAAAGGTAACATTCCTTTGTCCCCTTCTCAGAAGCAAGAACTCTCTACTAAAAAGCACATCTTGAGAAACCTAGTTAAACCTCAGAGTAATAAAAAAAGAAGACAATTGTTGTTGAAACAAAAAGGAGGGTCTCTTCTTAATTTAGTTTTAAGGAAAATTTTACAAATTGTACCAAAATGAGTCGTAAAATGGTATTGGTTCCCGAGAGTATGTTATTGGAATTAAAAGGTAAATTACCTAAACCTCCCGAATGTTCTGCTGCTATTGGGTTAGGACAACAATTAGATCAGATTGAATCGAGAACAGATTTGACCCCAGAAGAAAAAGCAGCTCTGTATGGGCAACAATTATACCGGTATCAAAATTATTTAGCTCAAGCTCGTATTCAACAAAATCCTCTTGCTTCTGTCGCTGCTGCTGCTACCCGTACCCCTGCTGCTGCTGCTGCCTCTGCTGATGGCGCTGCTGATTCTACCCCTGCTGTTGCTGTTCCTGAAACCAGGGTAATGGACCAGCAAGTGATCAGAAGTGTTGGTAATAAAATGCAAAGAAAAGCAGGCCTTCTTTTAGATCACCTTAAAAAATCTAAAGTCATACAATGGAATGAGGATGGAGAAATTAGTTATCGAGGAGAACCCATTCCTGATTCTAATATTGTAGATTTAGTTACCAATACAATGAAAACTAAATCTAGTGCTAGGTTACCTGCACTGCCAGGTTCTAATGAATTTGCTCAAGCTTTGAAAGAAACCAAAGTCCCTAGAGATTATGTGGTAAATCCTAACGTTATAAAAGCTATGGAAAGACCTGGAAAAATCAGTACCCCTAGGACCCCTAGAACCCTTGCTCCCCTAAAAGAATATGATGAGGATGAGGATGATGATACTGGATTTCACGATGCCTCTAGTATTACCCCTAGTAGTAGTACTTTTATGACTCCTAAAAGAAAGAAAAAAGTGACATCTTAGACTATATTTTTCTCCCTCTGATCCCTCTGGAAGACAAAGAAAAACTCTTAGATGGGACGTCTTAAGAAAATAAAAAAAGAAGAGAAAAAAGAAAAGAATATAGACTCTGTGTTAGAAGATATTTATTATGATCCTAAAACAGGGTATGGTGGAGTACAGTCTTTATATCGTCAATTACGGAGCAAAGGCTATTCTATTTCTTTATCTGAAATTAGAAAATGGCTCAAAGAACAAGAAGCTTATACTCTGCATAAACCCATAAAAAGAAAATTTATAAGAGGACAAACCAGAGTGACCGGTATCGACGAACAATGGCAATTAGATTTAGCTGATGTCTCTCAATTAAAAAAAGACAATGATGGTTATACTTTTTTACTCTGTGCTATTGACATCTTATCTAAATATGCATGGGTAGTACCCATAAAACAGAAATCGGGGAAAGAAATGATTCGGGGATTAAAGGAAATTATTAAACAAGACGGAGGCAACCTCTTCGCATTCAATCGGATCAAGGACGGGAATTTACCAACAAGGAATTTTTAAGTGCTTTTAAATCTATTCATTTTTTCACTACCCGAAATGCAGAAACTAAAGCCAGTATCGTAGAACGATTTCAACGTACTCTCAAAGGAAGAATGTGGCGGTATTTCACTCGTCAAAAAACTAGACGTTATGTGCATATTTTACCCGATTTAGTGTATGCTTATAATCACAGTTACCATCGAAGTATTAAGAGAGCTCCTGCTGAGGTCAATTCCTCCAATGTGCTAGAAGTGTGGAAAACATTGTATGATAAGAAAATAAGTCTTAAAAAACCTAAGTTTAAAGACGGAGATCGAGTGAGAATCAGTAAAGCTAAACGTACCTTTGAAAAAGGTTATTTACCGAATTGGACTCGAGAGATATTTAAAGTATCTCGTTTAATTCAGGAATCTGTACCTTATAGATATAAGGTAGAAGATTTTAACGGAGAAGAATTAGAAGGCACTTTTTACGAATCTGAATTACAGAAAGTAACTAAAAAAGACGAAGTCTATGAAGTGGATGAAATTTTAGGGTATAAAAAGGGACGGGTCGGAAAAAAATCCATTTCTCTTGTCAAAGTGAGTTGGAAGGGATATCCTTCCAGTTTTGATTCATGGATACCCCAATCGGATCTCATTCTTCCAAAATAGAACATTGGAGACTATGCTGTGGAAAAATGCCTAGAGCTGAAATTATCTTTTTTGCTCAATTATTTATTTCTATTACTTTAATTATTGCCTCTATTGCAATGCTAGCCTTACACGATACTAATCGAGATTTCTGGATGGTTATTCTTAGCTCGGTCATGGGGTACATTATGCCCAGTCCCAGCCCTCCCAAGTCTAAATCTGATCTAACATAACAACAACAACAACAACAACAACACCTGGCACCTGGGGGCCCCTTATTGACGTCATTTAACCTTGAAAAAACCTCCATATAAAGAACACTCTGAGCTGTTATTGGCATTCTGACCAAAATGAGTCCAAGATATCAATATCGTTGGAAAATTGAATGTGCCTACCAAACAAGAACAGACGAGAAGGCTTCTTACAAGGGAGAATGGGTACCTTCCAATAGCGCATGTTACAAAGATTTTTTAAAGCAGCATGATTTAATGGAAGACCATGATCAGGCTTATTTGTACAAGAGAGTCGTTTTACCTCAACACTTTCTGGTCTTTGGAAAAACCAAGTATAACCAGTACAAGTACAAAATAAAAGCAACCTTTTACCATCAGGACCCGATGTGGACCATGTACGAATCGAAATGGGGAGACCGACTGGGCAAAACTTTAATGGAATTGAAAAAATTTAGAAGATCTGGATACACTTTTGTAGATTGTTGTGACCCCATCGAGTACCTGTATATGAGAAAACCTTTTCCCATTGATCATCTTCCTCCCTTTGAACCCGTAGCCAAAAAACGTTTTCCCGAGATTGATGAAAAAGCCGCTCAAAAAATGGAGAGGGTCATGGAAGAGAAAAAAGAAGACATGGAAGAGAAAAAAGAAGACATGGAGACGAAGTGAAATTTTAAAAAAAAACTTTCTGAATTTGTGTTGTATGTTTGGTTTGAAAATATTAAAATTTGTTCACATATAAAAACTTGTAATTTTATTTTTTTATTCATTTTGCATTGATCATGGATGCGGGAGAAGGTTTTTTCATGACTTTACCTAGTGATGGGTCCTATCAAACATTTCCAGAAAATACTCTGGCCCAATTTAAAACGTTATTACCTCAAACCGTAGATTTAACGGATTCCGAATGGGTAGTGGGTCTTACTGAAGTCCAGTATTCCGCTAATATTGAAAACATTTCAGAAAAGGAATCTTACATAGATGTAATCTTTGAAAACAAATATGAAAAATTTATACAGAATCCAGACCAAGGTAGAACTGAACGATTTAGAGATGAACAATTAATGGCTGTATATCTGAAAAATATCATGCCCATAACCGACTGGAAGGAGTCTTTTTATAATAATAATTTTAAGAAAACAGAAGAAAATAAAGTAATCCCACCCGAGGATACGAAAATGAGCATTCATAATTTTTTTTTTAAAAGTGGAGAGTATGCTAATGTTGACGAACTGATTAATGAAATCAATTTGGGTATTCTACAAACGTTTAGAAAACTGTGGATAGAATGTGGTGGTGGTGTTCCTACAATAAGACTGACACCAGAAATGGCAGCAAGATTAACTCCAGAACAGCAAAAAAAAGAAATAGATAAAGAAAGAGAAAGAAGAGAAAATAAAATACTAGAAAACAATAATCTGCAGTTGTTTCACGACAAGACTTTTGACCGATTGGAGTATCATATCAATGGAAGGAAATTACGTGAAGAATGCCTTTTTGCCATTCGTTTTCCTATCTCCTTAGCTTATAAATTTGATGATAATGCTCTTTTTCTTGAAAGTAACAGAGACGTTGGCAAATTTCTTCCTTTTACTACATTTTACAATCGCGAACAGGCATTGAAAGATAGAGATTTACATTTAGGTCATACCCAATGGATCAACGTGGCTTATCATCTTCGTTACAGCCTTGACTTATCAGTAAACCTGAAACAATTATTCATCTACTGCGACATCGTAGAACCACAGATTGTAGGATCTAATCAATTAAAATTGATGAGAGTGGTCCCCATCAACGCAGTTCACCCCCCAAATTGGGATCAATACCAACATTCGTGGGAACCCAGAAGAGTAGAATATTTGAAAATGAGTAAGAAACATTTTGACACGATTGAAATTCAGGTCAGAACTCCTTTAGGAGGTGTATTTCCTTTTTTAAGAGGAAGAACGGTGATAAAACTTCATTTTAAAAAAGCCTATAAAACATGGAGGTGTGGATTCTGATTGTTACTCTAACGATATCGACAATTTTAATATTTAGTTGGTGTATTGAATGTATCAGACGAGTCTGAGAGTATATAAATAGAGGGTTATTTATAATTTGACCTCATTATCAATCAACATGGCCTATAGACGAGGAAGAAGAAGAAGAAGGGGTCAGAAAGGAGGAATTGTACAATTGATACCAGCTCTAATGAGTGCTCTTGCCCCAGGAATAGCAGGAATGGCACTTTCTAAACTTTCTTCTAAATTTTCTCAACGAGGGAGAGGAAGAAGAATAGTAGCAAGAAGAAGATATAGAAACAGACTCTAATTGAAAATGATATAAAAAGAGAAATCACTAAGTATATTTTTCAGTCTTGATGGATGTTTATAGCGGATTATTACGCCAAAAAGGTCACGGGGGGTTAGGTACTCTCCTTAAATTAGGAGGGTCCCTAGCTGCCAGTGCCTTAGCACCTGTCGTAGGAGATTTTGTAGGAGGTTTGATAAGAAAGAAAAAAAACAAACAAACGGGACAAGGTTTCGTGACTGATGCCCTAAAACAAGGTTTTAACGTCAGTAAAGATGCCTTTTTAAAAGGGGTAGGAGTCAGAGATGCCCTAGCCCAAGGGTTAAACACCAGTAAAAATACCCTTTTACATAATTTAAGAGTCAGGACTAGTAATAGACTTAAAAATATTGCTGTTCCTTTAGCCGATAGTCTTCTAAGACAAAATCTCCCCCTTATAGGAACTCCTATCATTGGTTCAGTGCTTAGTGATAAAGTGGTACCAATGGTAAAAAATAAGATAGCCTCAGCTATTGAACGAAAAGTTAATCTCCTAATGCCAAATCAATGGGGTAGTGGGGCAAGAAGAAGAAGAAAACAAAGAGGCGAAGGAGTAGTAGGTGACCTAGTCAAAGGAGGAATTAAACAACTTCCTAAATTATTTAAAAAGGGGACTCAAGCCCTAATGAAAAGAGGAATTAAAAAAGGAATAAAAAGAGGAATTCAAAGAGGCGCTAAAAAAATCATTAAAGAAGGAACTAAACAAGCTATACAGACTGCTGCTAAAACAGGCATAGATGTCCTTAAAGGAAAAAATATAAAAGAAGCTGGTGTTGCCCGAGCCATAGAAGGTATTCAAAAAGCAGAACAAAATTTAGGGAAATCATTACCAATTCTAGCTAAGGGAGGACCTACTAAAAAAAGAAAAAGAACAATAAAAGTGGGAACAGGTAAAAAAGCAAGACTCATGGATATTTTTGACTGACCAATGCCCCCCCTATAAAAAGAGAGTCAGACCCCTCACCCTAGACAGTCGAGTACCTTAATTCAAAAGTCACACACACACACTTTTTACCCTTCAAAATGATGCACAGAGAGTCATGCATGTGTGGGATGGACAATTTAGAATTGTTCCAGGTTCCCCCCACCAACATAGCCTTGGAAGAATCGAAATGGATGGAATATTACCCCATTTCCAGTACCCTCGATTCCGATACAGCCCCCATTGAATTCGATATTCAGGGTCAGGGAGACGAATACATAGATCTCTCACAGACTTATTTACAAATAGTTTGTAAATTCACCAAAGCCGATGGCAGTAATTTAACGGGAGCTAATTCCGCTTCCACTCCCGTGAATAACATCATACATTCTTTGTTCTCAGAAATCGATCTCACTCTGAATGGTAAAATCATTACCCCAGGAACAGATACCTATCCTTACAAAGCCTATTTAGAGAAATTACTCTCTTACAGACCAGAAACCTTAGACACTCAAATGTTTGCTTGCAGTCTGTGGGAAAAAGACACGGCAGGACATATGGATGATTCTGATCTAGATGCTGCAGAACTAGCTAAAACGGAATATGCTGCCGCTAGTAACAAAGTTACCATAACTCCTGCAGATATGGTACTGTCCTACCCAGCCGGTTCTCAAAACGAGGGGTTGAGAAAGCGCCACAATGTCATCAACGACAGCAAAAAGATTACTTTAATCGATCGTCTGTATCTAGATCTCTTTCAACAGGACAAATTCATTCCCAACGGAGTAGATGTTCGTTTGAGATTGAACCGAACGAAATCTGATTTTCACATGATAACTCATACAGGGAGTACAGGAAAAATAAAACTTCTGAACGTGTTACTGTGGGTCAGAAAAGTCAGACCTACAGCAGCCGTGTTAAATACCATCAACCAGAGGTTGAACGTAGAAACGGCTAAGTATCCCCTAAGACGGGTAGACGTTAAAACGTTCACCATTCCTACAGGAACCTAATCCAAAATCAGCGATCATCTGTTTCAAGGGCAAATGCCAAAACGAATCGTTTTGGGTCTGGTAGCTAATGACGCTTTCAATGGCACTGCCACCAAAAACCCGTTCAATTTCAAAAACGCAAAAGTCAAAAGATTGGATGTCACCATCAACGGAGAAACCATCAGTACCCGACCCTTTGAGCCGGATTTCACTAACGACTTGTATCTCAGATCCTACTTGAGTCTGTATCAAGGGCTGGGAAAATTCGGTACCGATTGGGCCCCAGGAATTACTTACGATGAGTATAAAGACGGCTACACCTTATGGTGTGTAGACTTCACCAAAGATCAGGAGGCACAGCTAGACAAGTTTCATCTGATTGAAACAGGAAATTTGAGAATCGAAATTCAATTTGCAGCAAACACGAGAGAAACTCTGAATTGTTTAGTCTATGCTGAATTTGATAACGTGCTAGAAATCAACAAACAAAGAGAAGTCAGCACTGACTTTTAAAATGGATACCTATCAATTGAAAAAAGTCTTAAAGACAGATTTAGGATCTTTTTTTGCAGGTGTCTATGCCCTCGATAAAATTCCTAAACATTTAAATTTTAAAGAAAAAGCCATGGTCATAAACACAGATCCTCAAGATCAACCGGGAGCTCATTGGGTGTGTTTATATTTAGACGGAGATACGATAGAATATTTCGATTCTTATGGATTTCCCCCTTTGTATAAGGAAATTGAAGAATTTATTGAAAGAAACAGTCATCACATGATATATAATGGAAGGCGTTATCAAGATTTTACAAGTAAAGTATGCGGGGAATATTGTGTCTATTTTTTACATCATCGTCACAGAAGAGGTCGTAAAGTATTAAAACAATTATTTCCTAAACACTGGACACCAAAACAAACAGATCGCTATGTGAGCCGATGGTTCAAAGAAAACTATAGAAAGCATAAAACGCACAAAGGTCAATGTTGTAAGAGTTACGATCAGACTTGGCAAGAAAGGTCACCTAGTTCAGCTCGTGAATGAAACACCTGGCTGTGGCACGTCACGTAGTCCAGTACCAAGAAAAAAACTACTTTCGTTATTGATAGCATATATAGGAGAGCTAAAATCATTTTTCGTCACAATTGGATGGGGAAGTGTCACAGTAAACTTAAACGCAACATTAAAATGGCAGAGCCAAAACCTTTGATTGAGATGCCCTTTGCGGATGGAACTATTGGATATCTGATACCAAAGGATCTAGACCCGGACCCGATACCGATGGAGCTAGAGAATATGGAACCAGAGAGACTTTATTTAGCAGTAAATAAAAAAGAAGTAGGAGAGAAAGAAGAAAAAGAGGAGGAAGAAAAGAAAGGAGTGAAAGAAGAAGAAACAGATGAGGAGGAAATAGAAGAAGAAGGAAAAGAAGACCGAGTCAGAAATTTTCGTGGTGAGCCGAAAACTGGAGAAAATGGAGGAGGGAACAAATAAAACCCCCTTAGAAGTGGTCGTATCCGATTTCCAAGATATATTGAATGATCTCACTGGTACTGAAGAGGACGGTGACTGGATCGAGATGCAAGCTATGGGAGAACAAATCAACACAGATCAAATGGTAGAGAAAATGAGTCCAAGCGAGATAGAGGAAATCGAGGGAGCCAGAGCAGACAAAGTAAGCGGTGTTTACAAAATTTGTACGGATTACGGGAAAGCCAAAGAAGAATTGACGGGATTATGGCTGAACTGCGAAACCTACAGTAAAATGGTTAACAATTTGGGAGGAGGCAAAAGAAAAAGAGAAGAGGAACTGGCCATTCAAGAAAGAAGTAGGAAAAAACTACGAAATGCCAAAAGAGAATTACTCTATCAGTCCTACCTTAAAATGAAAATGCTTGGAGACAACGAGGAACTCCTGAAACTGCTGCAAGTCTGCAAAGTCATGGAAAAAATCAAGAAAATGTGAAATCCGTGTGAAAAAAAATCAATCTGTGTATATATATGTGTGTGACTAAAATTTTTTGGATTTTATATCATTAATGGTAAATATGTTTTTTCTCACTACTAAAGTCTTTCAAAATCATGTAAATATGTTGTATGTTCGTTTTCTGAGTTTCCAATTAAAAAAGTTTTGCATTTGAAATTCATTTTTTTTATTATTTTATCATATAAAGAAACAGAGGTGATATTTTTTCATATATTTTATTTGAACAAACAAGTTTAATAACCAAAAGGAAGAGTCTTAAAATCATCGATGATCTGCCGTTTATCATATACAATTTGATATTTCTTAGTAAAATGTTTGGTCAATAATTCATGTCTCTTGGTTCTCTGGATTTTATGAGGATAAGTGACCGTCACTTCTTCCAATTCTTTTAAAATCATTTTCTCTAAAGCCTTCATGGTTACGATTTGAGAAGCTCGATGATTCAAAGTAAGCCCTTTGACTTTTTGTACGCTCTTTCCAGTATTCGTTTCAAATGCATAATTCTTAGGGCCTCCAGACATGAATTTGGTAATATGACCTCCCTCCAATTCGTCGGTCCATCCTCCTAAACTATTGACTATAGTAGGATTATACAAGCCTTCCACGTGTTGATAAATAATACTGTCGGTATCGAAATAAAGAACCCGATCTCCTAATTTTTCTAAGGTGTCGTATAAATGTAAACGAGCATGAGCAGTAGTAAAAGCAGCTAACACCACGTTTCCAAAGGGGCAGTCTTCGATGAAATCCTGCTTTTCCAGATAATTAATTAAAATCAGATCTCGTTCGGGTTGTTCCAAGTTATTCAATAACTCAACTCCTTTGATTTCAAGAGTGCTGTCCTGTAACATTCTCGTCAATTGTTCTTCTTCGTTCAAATATTCGATTTTAGGTAATTGACGGCGCTGAGCAAATTTTCCCCACAAACAATTCAAAAATAACTTAGCAATAGTTCGTTTCACGGGATTTTTCTCGATTTCTATAGGGTTCAACATCAATTTCTCTCGATCAAATATGTCGCGGATGTAAGCTACCCGTTGTTCCTCGGTCTCGCAATCGGGGGGATATCCAGAGGCTTCCTGTTTGATTTTCAAAAACGTGTCAATGTAACTGCGAAAGAGATCCTGACTTTTTTCTGGAAAATGCCACACTTCGTAAATTTTCTTTAACTGGTATCCGCATTCTAATGCTTTTTGAAGTTCGCTAGTCACCCAAGTTCCCGTGATACAGCGTTCAGAATCTGTATGCTGACAGCGATACTGAGAATCTTGACAAAGTTTTTGGGCACAAGTACGACATAAGGGAAACAATAATTTTCCTCCGGTACGATAGGGTAAAACAGGATGATAGAGACCCCGAGGGGGTAAAACCTGACATTGAATCAACCCAAAATAATTAGAAATCTCCTCAAAATTCTCCGTGATGATTTCTGGATGACCCATGGGGAAAGGTCTATGTTTCAAAACAAAAGGATATAAAGAACAAACGTCTACATATCTCATGTCTCCCTCGGTACAAAATAAACGCGTGGCATTGGTGAGCCCCCCATACAAAGCTTCCCTAGGATTCAAAGGGTCTTGAAAATTTAAATTGCCTACAAACTCTTGCAATTCAGAATTATTTTTCATTTCGAAATCAAAATCGTGTTCCCAAATAGAAACTACTTTATACCCCTGTTCTCTCAAATGATGTTCTCTAATTAAAGTCTGTTCGTACAACGTCCCGTAAGTACAATCGACTCGATGAGGATGATTTTCATTCTCTAAATCAGAATGACATTGAGGGCAGCCGTGCCAGTAACATCCATGAAATTCGTACACGGTATTCGATTCTGGATCGTAACCGTCTACGGTATAGGGCCCTAAATTTATTTCTCCACCATTTTTAGCATGGTAAATCACCCGACCGTCTCGACTCATCCAAGCTAACCAACGACAAGCTTTCATTGAAAATTGTCGTGCTGGGTCATATCCCAAATTCGGTATGATGGCAATACTGTCTTCCGGCATGAATCCCCTTCGATAGGCTAAATTAGCAGTACTGGCAAAAGTAATGGCTTCTTGAAAAGGATTGACTTGTACCAAACTCTGTATGGTCTTTCTAAATTGAGCGCAACACCGTTGTAAAATGTCTACGTCAGAGATACAGTAATCTATGAATTCTTTTTGAAAATCAAACAATTTCCCTTCTTGTTGGCGATACCAATCATAAAACTCTTTTCGTCCAGAACAAGTCATGTCGTCAGGATTGTAATAAGAAGCAGGGGGATAGGGACCCACATAATTCTGATTTTGATCCGTATTTAAAAAATGGGGAAAATATCCTTTCTTCATTTCCTGAAATCCAAAAGCCGAAGGCATTTTTGATAAAGCAAAAGGCAAATAATTATAAGAATCTATAAATTTCAAACCAAGAACTTCCATAGATAAAATCTTAGTTCCGTTCATGATCACCGAGGGAGTTATGCAAGCAGTATGCACCAAATAATTCAAAATAAATTGCCCATCGTATCCCTTGAAATTGTGAGCTATGACAATGGCCCCTTCGTGCAAAAGCTGAGATTGACTTTTTTGAGTAGCGTGAGGTTGGGCCTGAAAAAGCCATTCCATGAATTGTTTCAAAGTTTCAGAACCACGAAACAAATGGCGTCGAGGGCCTAAATGTTCACAGTGAGAACAGGACTGATCTACCTTTAAATGATCACAATGCTGGCACACACGATGAGCTACACATAAATTAGGAACGTGAGTTCCATTTTCTTGAGTACATTCAAAATCAAAATAAATGTACATTTGAAGTTTTTTCCCTCTCTCTTTCAGAGTAGGTTTGACTTGAACAAAACATTGATGATCTTTCTCAACCATTTCTCTACAAATCTTACACCATTTTCCGTCCCCACATTTGTGATAAGGGAGTAACTTTTTACTCATCCAATTTTGGCAGTGAGAACATCGATCCATTAAACTGCATACAGTAGTTTCACAGTTTTTACTGTAAGACTCTAAATGTCTCTGATAACAAATCTTGCTTTTAAAATACCCCTTACAATCAGAACAAAAAATGCTACTCCCATCGGAAATACATGGGGTGTCCCCCAAACAAAAAGAACAAAGGTAAGGACATTTGACTCAATGATCTTCAATGTGGCTATAACCTACATCGCAATAATCGCAGTAATATTGGTTTTCGGTCAATCCAGGCATAGACAAAATAGTATCGTAGTGTTGCTCATCCAACAAAACATTCAAACATTTTCCATTTCCTTTTCCTTTGTAAATAGCCTCTAATTTCAGTCGAGAAGAGACCGTTTTAAATTGAAATATTTTCAATCGATATTCAGGAAGCAATACTTCTTGTAACTTGTTCCATTCCTCGGGACTGCAGGGCAAATTAGCATCACAATGAGCTTTTTTCATCAACTCTAAAGCTTCTTTTTTCTGCTGGGGGGAAAGAATATCATTCCTTTTAATACGATCCCACTGTTTTTTCCAACGGGGCAATTCCAAGGGATCCGAGGGGCGCTGACTGTGTAACCGAGCTACAGGGATAGCTCGAGGGAGACAGAGATGATCACCTACATTTTTAATTTTCAATACAGATCTTTTTCCTTTCTTAAACTTCTCTTTATTAGCATGTAGATGTCTGACTTTTTGTCCTCCGCTTCCCTGAGGATATTTGACGTGAAACAATTCAAATTCAGCAGATCCGTCCGTAAGAGTAAAATCTTTTTTCGATTGCTGCACTGCCTGAACTTTATTCAAAATAGTAGCTTCGTTCAAATTCTTTGATTGAGTAAATTCATACCAAATCTCAGAATCTAAAGACGGATGGCGCAAATTCAATCTCAAATAATCGTTAGGATTACATTGCATGCGCTCTTTCACTTCTTTCAACATGTCACTCAATAAACGTTTCACAAAACCGCTATCTGATTTCTTGGGGAAAGGTCGAAAGCTGACCGTATATACATTTTGTTTCACTTTAAATTTGCGAGATTGTCGCCCCCTGTCTAATCTAACGTTGTAAAAGTCAGAAACCACTTTTTTCTTTACAGCTTTATTGACCGGTTTTTTTTTCTTTAAAAGTTTTAAATTTTGATCGATCAATCGCTTTCTTTTATATCTCAACAAACGAGATTTATTCAACAAAATGCTTTCGTCTACATTCATCTCTCTCGCTTTCAAGGGAAGGATTCAAATGAAAAAAGTATTTAATAATGCTATAGTTATATTAATCAAAACAAAATGTTTACGAACTCATATCAAGGTCACTAGACAGCTACGTCTGAGTATTTTACCATAAACTAGGTCACACAGCTGTCTAGGTCACACACCTGTTGTTTACGTCGCAGCTACATTGACTCAAGTCAAGTACACAGAGCTGGCGGGTCACACAGGTGTTGTTTACCCACCAGCTGCATTGACTCAAGTCACGTACACGGAGGGTATATAACACAGTGTTTCTCTTCAGTTCCTCACACCATTGAATGGACATCATTCAGAACCTTATCGTGGAAAAAATCAGAGAGAAATTCAGCAACATGGCAGAGGAAAAGAAAATCAAAGAAGAGCCAAAAGAAGAAGAAGAAATGACTGAGATTGAACCAGCCAAGAAGTTTGGATTCTCATTCTCCGAGGAAACAGAAGAAAAACCAGCATTTCTTTTAAAGCCTCCTAAAAATGAAGACGGAGAAACTTACTTAGACATTCTGAAAAGAGAAAAGGAAGAAGACAAAGAATTCTACAGAATGATCACCATCCAGGAAAAAAGAAGACTAACTAATAACCCTCACTTAGTGACAGGAACCTTTGGACCTGGAACGGGCACAAAATCCCTCTATCAAAAAATACAAGACCTGCTCAAGGATTACTACTACCCAGAAAACGAGTTCAACAAGCTGAAATTGGACGTCATTCTAGCAGAAAAAATAAAGGAAGAGGCTGAAGCAGAACTACAACAGAAAAGAGACGTGGAAATGGAACTGCAGATCACCAAAGAAGAACTACTAAAGGTCATCAAAGAAAATGAAAAAGCCACTAAAAAAATTCATGATTTGAAAGAAGAAGTCGGAGACCAGGAAAAAGAAATTGAAGAGCAAGAAAAAGAAATTGACGAACAGGATAAAGAAATAGTCAAACTGGAAGAAAAAAACAAAAAACTGGAGGAAAAACTGGCCGAACTCAAAGAAACTCCTCCCCTCTACTTCTCCGAGGAAGAGTACAAAAAACTGTACACCTTCAAATGGATTCTAGAAAACGAACTAGAGAGAGCAGAAATGAAAAAAACTGAACTGGAAGTACAACTGACCGAAAAAGAAAAAGAACTGCTGGAATTGAAGGACGAACTCCATGAAAACAGAGAAATAATGAAACGCATGGAAATCGAAATGGAAACTTGGATCGACATCGATTACGTACAAAAATCAAAGGAAATGGAGAAAAAAATGGCAGAAAAAGAAAAAGAGCTCCAAGAATACAAACAACATGTCAAAGAAATGGAAATAATCGCCCAGAAAATGAAAGAAGAAGTACAGAGATTCACTCCCTTCTACGAAGTCACAGAAGCCGGAACTTTCATCAGAGAAATTCAACAGAAAGCTGATGAACAAATCCAAAAAGCTAAAGAAAAATTGACCCTCATGGAAGCAGAAGTCGACGCAGTCAAGATAGACAAGGAAAACGTTAAAATATTCGGAGAAATACTGGACCAAATCCTCCCCCACATCAAGGATATGACAGAAACTTTCAACGAAGCCGAAGAATGGATGGAAGCAGCAGCCACAGGAAAAGAAAGAGAAGCATGGAGCATCTATGTCGAACCCAAAATCGCCACGGAAGAAAAATTCAAAAGTCTAGAGGCACTCTTCACCGAACATTGCAAAAAATTCTGCTTCGTCAGAAACGGAAGAACCCACAATATCAGCGGGGAAATTCAGCTGAAAAAACCACTCGACATCAAAGAACTAAACAAACTCCTGGGACCAAACATCTATCTGAACGGAGGACCGAAGGAACAAGCCACTGAAAATTGGGCCATGGCAGAAAAGTTTAACGAAAATGATTATTTCTCGATCTTTTTCACGGATCAAGCCCTCAAAGGCGGAGACAAAGTCAAGTGTGAAATCAGGAAATAAACGTTTCCGAGTGAAAAAAAAATTGTTCTTTATAAACATTTTTTCTCCTTAACACTGTATATATGTTCATTTGTTCATTTATTTGCTTTGAATTCAATAAAATTTGACTTGTTCTGTCTATACTGCCTTTGTTTACCTTTATTTCGACGCCATTTTGGATTTGACCTCAATAATTTAGACGCCATTTTGGATTTGACCTCAGTTGACCCCCCTATCTAGGAGCCTAGTACTACTGACAACATGTATGTAGTTTTTGGAAATCAAGTCTTCCAACAATCTGTTGGAATCCCCATGGGTACCAATTGTGCCCCATTGTTAGCAGACCTATTTTTGTATTCTTATGAAGCAAAATTTATTCAAAAACTTGTACGTGAAAAAAATAAATCACTCGCTGTGGCCTTCAACTCAACATTCAGGTATATCGACGACGTATTATCAATTAACAATTGTTATTTCCATACTTACGCCGACTCGACATATCTCGGTGAACTTGAAATAAAAGATACCACAGAGTGCGTCATCTGTTTCATTGGAAATGGACATTGATGGTAACCTAACAATAAAACTTTATGATAAACACGATGACTTCAGTTTTTCTATAGTCAACTTTCCTTACTTATGTAGCAATATACCTTCATCACCTGCATATTGTGTTTTTGTCTCTCAGTTAATTCGATACGCAAGGGCTTTCTCTTCGTATGAACAGTTTCTAAGGCAAGGCAAGCTACTGGCAAACAAGTTGATAAAACATGACTATCAACAGGCTCGTTTGAAGTCATCTCTATGATCGATACAACGACCTTGTCAGCAAATACAATCATCTACTGGGTCGCATGCTGACTGACGTTTTTCATACTGATTGTTAGACTATAATTTATCACCTAATTGTCTACGGACTTTTCCGGTTTTTTTCCCCCGATTACGACAAAGAGCACACGGCTGGTGCGACCGGTCAGCAGAGGATGCTCACTCCTCCTAGGCACCTGATCTACCTCTATCTTTTTGGAGGTCCGTGTTGCTCTGCTTTGAATTTGTATTTCGTTTGATAGATTTTTGAGATGGTTGACGGTTTGTTATTGTCATTTTTTCATTGAAAGAAAACCTAGTGGACTAATTCAATTAGTTTTATGTCTCCCACTTGGTTTGAATGTTAATTTATCTCCCGCAAAAGGGGGGGGGGTGTAGTGTAGAAATAAAAATTAAGTAGGGATCATGATTTTTTTTATATAAAAGTTCGCTGTAAAATTTATGATAACCGGAAATGCACAAACAGAATGACGTACAAATGAAGAACGGACAGAGCTTAATATTTCCCACTTAGAATAAAGCAGGGGAATTATACCTGTATACATTGAAACAAAACGAATCCTCAAGAATCTACATGAGCTTAAGTCGGAAAAATTAAAAAAATAAAATATAAAGGAAGTGAAAAACAAATGAATATAAAATGAACAAATATTTTGACGTGGAAAATATACATTGTATTTTAGAAGTAGCGTGCGAGTTTGTTTATCTTAAAAATAAGAAAATACAGATTTTAAAGAGGGGTTAAAACTTAGTATACATGTACTTTGAGACTCTTGGAGAAATGATACTTGTATACACGTACTTAATTTGCAATAAATTAAACCCAAAGCATACACTTAAATTTTCGGTGCTAAAAATGAAATTAATTTAATATTAACTGGTTAAATTCGAATCATTTTAGCTACATTTTTGCATTTAATTTGCTTATCATGACAAATTTTTACATGAAAACTGCTGGATGGAATTTATTCCGAAAAGATTTCTCAAACTAATTACATGTGATGCATTCGAACTAATGAACCTTCGGGATAGTGGGCCTTCGGACTAATGAACCTTCGGACTACTGGACCGTGACCCTTCCAACCTCGACAACATCGCTGTCTCAACCAAAACTTGCGCCTAAAAATTTCAACTTCCACAACCAGTCATACATGGATTCCATAGCAATTAACAGAAACAGGTTTCAGTCAATTTTATGAGCCGGTGCCACACTTCAGCTACAATATAGTGTTTTCCACCATATAAGACAAATTACTACAAAGAGCAGCAGTACAAACAATCGTGGTGGACTTCTAAAGAAATACATGGGCAGCGTTGCGGGAAATAATTCCTGGGATCATTATGATTGGTTGTAATTTTCATCGGTCTAAGGCGTTATGGAGGAAAGTAGAGAATATCGGGCTGCGGGTTCAGTACAGTGAGGATATTAATACATATATATAAAAGACAGTCCGCGGCATCCTTGCTATGCCATTTCTGTCAGTCGCCATTGTGATACCATCTGAGCGAATGAGTTGACCATCAATAAGCGGGACCTGTTGTTCACCTATGTCAAACGCAATTAGATGAACAGTTCTATCTGTCCTAATTCCATCTGATGTACAGAAAGGAGACCCGAACGAACAATGACTGTGAAGGCTGGCATAGAAAATATAATCTTTGTGCCATGGAAACAGCCCAACCGATGTATTCTTGTTTAGTAAAATTGAGATATTGCCATTCCAAAAACAGATGGTAGAGGACGGGTCTTTGCAATGCGTGCAGGAAAAAAGACACAAAAGACCGCCAACGACAGTACGAGGACCCCTGGGGACAATTTGAAGAAGGACCTCTCACGGACACCAACATGTGGACTAAGCCGCCTCTAGGACCAAATTGTTATTCGAGTTCTGCGTAAATTAAATCGTGTGTAATCAACTGCGAATAAAAGTTGAATTCTCCAAAGACTACAAGTAGACTTTTATAATTTTAAGAAACATTTTCATGATTGGTTTCTCTTCAACATTGCTATAGTTAGCATGGGCCCTGGAAGGGCGTCGTGTTCAACACGATAAAAACAGTTTGCAATGTATAACTAAATTGATGCATGTTTTATTTTTTTCTTTACATTTTTACATTTGGAGTCAAACAGAAACGATGTAAACAAATATGGCTGCGCACATGTTGATCCAGAAAATAGCAAGTTTTCGATCTTCTTGTCGCATTTGTATGGATAATATTATAATAACCTAAACAAATATAGCTGATTAATTACTTTTTAAATCGACATTCGTTCACTGTGTTAGAACAGCTTTCTGAAGTTATAAATACGTTGCATACCTTTGGAAAACGATGGAAAGCCACCATACATCAAATGTGCTTAGTTCCAATCAATACGTCCCGATTATCTAAAATATGTAAACAAGATATCGCGAGCTTTTGATTTTCAGTGAGACAATTAATATTGTCGCAATTTTATCATTCGAGATCTGCCATACATGTGCTCACCCAAAACTACGTTTCAAATGGAGTTGTTTCATTGGACATTTAATTTTAGAATTATTACGTAGTGTTAAGCGCGAGTCCGACTTTTAAATAGCGACTTATTTCAAGGGTTTGTGTGGAGTTCCGTAATTACAAAGCCTTGACGTTGTGAAGATGTAAATTTTCCAGGAAATTTACTAATGATATTGTCACTTTACTTGCCTCAGACTCTCTCTTAAACATGCTAACCGACCTCGAAAAATGAAGTATCTTAATTTACGTCGAAATCGAGTAGCCATTTTCCCATGTAAACAAACTGGACCACTTCACTTTACGGGTCTGGTGATGGTGTTTAAAAAAATATCAGAGGCAAGTAAAGTGATGATATCTGTAGTAAAATGTTTGAGGATATTTTTTGGAATCAAATATTTGTAAAGAATATGTTTGGAAATGATAATAATCAGTTCGAAACTAGCGTAATTTTTGGCGCCGTAAATTGAAGGTTTTTACGATGGGAGGCACTATAGCTCCCAGGTCGTCCATCCGAATTTTTTCAGACCGGGAGCTTCAATTGCATAGATTCAACATCCGCAACCAGTCATACATGAATTTCATAGAAATTACCAGAAACAGGTTTCAGTCAATTTTATGAGCAGTTGCCACACTTCGGACTACGCCAGGGTGTTTTTCACCATATTGGACAAGTAGCAGTACAAACAATCGTGGTGAACTTCGAAAGAGCTGTACATTTTCATTGGTACCAGGCTGTATGGAGGAAATACAGGAAATCGGGCTGCAGGTCCAGTACAGTGAGGATATTATTAAATGTATATAAAGGACAATCAAAAGCATCCTTGCTCTGCCATTTCTGTCAGTCGCCAATGTGATACCATCTGAGCTGATGAGGTAGCCATCCATAAGCTGGACCTCTCGTTCACCTACGTCAATCCACCTGAAATATATACAGAAAGGAGTCCCGGACGAATTATGACTGTAAAGGCTGGCATAGGAGAATGAAGCACTGTGCCATGGTGACAGCCCAACCGATGTATTCTTGTTTAGTAAAACTTTGATATTGCCATTCCAAAAACAGACGGTAGAGACCGGGTCTTTGCAACGCGTGCAGGAAAAAGTCGCAAGAGACCGCCAACGACAATTCGAAGGACCTCTCGCGGACACCCATATGTGACCTAAGCCACCTCTAGGACCAAATTGGCGTTCGAGCTCCGCGTAAAAGAAACCGTGTTTAATCAACAGCGAATGAAAGTGGAATTCTCCAAAGACTGCAAGTAGACTTTGGTAGTTTTAGGAAACATTTTAATGATTGGGTTCTCTTATAAATTATATTTGTTATACTAAACATTGTTATTGTTAGCACGGGCCCTGGAAGGGCGTCGTGTCCAACACGATGAAAGCAGTTTGCAATACGCAACTATATTGATACACAGAGAAATATAACCTTGTAAATATGTTTTATTTGTTCTTTACATTTTTACGTTCTAGATAAGTATAGTATTTATTTCAATATTTTTCATATTTACGCTTAACTTTGTGTTCAATATAATGTAGCATAAGTATATTTAAATTTGATATTGTTGTATTTTTATAGATTTAATATATTTATTGAGATAAAAAACAAATTAAAATGAGGTCAAAATTTCAACATGCGTATTTTCAAACGAACTTTATCAAACGAATATAATCTGTTCAATTGCATTTATTACTTATTAATTCTTTAACCAAAATAACATTTCGATCAAGGAATTCCATAAAATTAAAATTCTCAATAAAACTAAAGTTTTAACAACCAATTTTAAATCATATCGAACCTTGCTTTTATGTTTCTAAAACATAGCACTGTAAGAACCATGTTGCGGCCGTAAAATTAAAATCTAGTTTGACAGGTTTTTGAAAATGAAATTTCTGCACGGTTTCTTCAGTTTTAACAGTAACAGTTTTTTTTTTATTCCGAAGTCATCATTTGGTGAAAGCTTTTTTTCTTTTAAAAAAAGATGTTGACAGTTAAAGCCTGAGTTTTCTCCCGTGGAAGAAACTTTTTTTTTATCAGGATCTGCTGTCAACAAAAGGTTACAATTAATCCAATCAAATTTATGATTCTGTAGCGGTGCTCTGCGTAAATAACTTTTACATTACTGAATGAAATAAGAATTCGTGTAGAATGTGTGTTGAAATTTGTTCCCATTTCACACACACTGTATGCTGAATGTGTGAAAGACACTTTGAACTCTTCCATTGAAAATGCCTCGGAAGAGGACACTCGTTTAGACAATTGAAAAAAAGTTTGTTGACATACTGACTGATGCAAGACATGCACGTAGAAAAAAAAACAGCTTTCACACAGATTGAACAGCATCTTGAGAGCAAAAATGTCCATCACATGACCGGAATTCCTCTGCATGAAAATTTATAACCACAGAAATTCCAGAAACGGTGGATTCGTATGACACTTGGCATGCAGAAGAAAGAAGGTGATGTCAAAAACTTTTAAAGGTCCTAAAAAGAATATTGATCAGACATGACATCCCTAACTTGCAGACAAAACAGCTGGAGTACAAACTCATTTCTACTGGGCCATGAAAATGAAAATATATTGCGTTTTTATTTAGACAACATCACTGCTCATTACCAGAATAATCATCAAAATTGTGATGCGACCTTTGGATGTCAACAAAATGGATATGTTCCTTCGGAATATGTCATCACCAATGATAATGCAGCCTAGCTTTTGTCTAAGGCAGTCAAGTCTACTTTTATATTTAAAAATCCTCGAAGTATGCTTTCTGCCGTGATACACATTATATTAATAATGTTCCTTATCACCACATGTCATTGAAAGTTTTTACAACAGTATTTTAATAACCAACATGGATAAAAAGCAAATGTATAATCTTAGAATTGTACTATCGATACTGGACTGGAATGAAAACGTTGACAGACCTGCATCCTCAGTAAAAATTGTGGCATGTGATCGCAATCCAAGACGCAGATCTACAGTGCGAGTTTTGAAACTATAAACATTTGATTTTGTTGATAAGTTGTTGGCAAAATTTAGCAGATATGCAGAACACCCTTGTCCCAAAACCTTCAAGATGTTTGAGCTGTAGTATATAATTAGACTCGAACTCTTGAGTGTGATAATGATGACTTAATATGATGTAAATATGGTTTATTCGCTGTTATGAATAATTGCTATTGTTAATTAATAGTATGCTTTTGAGAAATTTTACAAAAAAGTTATCAATTGGTGTTTTACTTTATTTTCTTGCCACTGTAACAGTGATATGCCAGCAGTAAGTTATGCAGACGGCTTTGAAACTCAGCTGCTCAAAATACAGCTGAATCAAATGCCTGATGACATTCTGATAACAAACCAATTAAATTGCATTTAAACCAAGCGGTGTGTGTCATACAGTTCCTGCATTAAATTCCCCCGAATTTGAGGCTTTAAGTGTACGACTTATCTTTTTCGCTATACACGATAAAAGTTAGCTCGTACTTAAGACGTTTTGCAATAATTTTAAATTTCAACAGCTCAACAAATTGTATTCTTACCTGAAAGACCATATAGTTGGGCGCAAACTGCGTTATCGTGTGTTTACTTTTAAATTAATGAATCGCACCAATGTTATTTTTAAATCGTTACCATATACATTGGACAATTATATTTATTTGTTCACCAATCAAGGGCCCTAAGGGGGCATATACATTAACAAAAAAATATATATCATGATTACAACAAATAATGAATAAAATAATAGCCTAGAATATCCAGGTTCATATTACAGGCAAGCATATGCAAAATTATTCATCAATACAATGAAATATATGTGTGTGAGATATATAGAACACTACACTATACAGAAAACAAGGTGGCCTGAAAACAGAGAGTACCAAGGGACTGTGCCTGCACAGTCAATCAGACAGGCCTACTTGTACTTAAAGTGTTAAAGCCAGTATCCTTATACATAACATAATAAAACACCTCTTTCTATAAATAAATACATTCTACATTATTTATGTATCTATAAACATAAAAATTATACCCCACTTTTAAGAATCATTTCTCTGAGTTGTACAAGTCAGTTTAATTTTTGGTCATTGTCCATGTATTGAAAAGTTTTACAAGAGTCATTAGCTATATTGTACAGAGTATCTCTTAATGCCTTATTATGATCACATGATAATAAAAAGTGTTTTTCATCATCCAAGCTAGATCTTGGATACTGTGATATAATTCTTGTCCACGAGGGATCCAATTTCGGCACGTCGGTCATGTCCACCATTTTGGCGGGAATAGGCCTCTTAGGAGATTGGAAAAATTCCGAAGTAGACGGTTTTAACAGAAAATTTTCTGGTTTGACAGCGTGTAGATAAATGTTGGAATCACATTAAAGACTAGAAACCGTTGTTTACAAAATAAGGCTAGAAAAGTGTTAAAAACAGGAATTTTAGCGCACACCTTTTTCAGGGTGATTCATTTCAGTATCCCGAGCCCGATATATGTCAATTGGACTATATCATAAGGAAGACAAAGCATTTAATGTTAACTTTGGTTTTTTTCCCTTAATTAAGGAAGAATCTCAATTTTTTTTATCGTTACATGAATTTGATAAACCGTTCATAATTGTTTATATTTAATATAGAACATAATTACTTGTAATGTCGCCACCATACAATGGATAACTCGCTCACATTTCCATATTCCATATATATTATTAAAAATCAAAGTTATTATGGAACTGCAAATAATTATTGCACGCGTATTGTTTTTAAGGGCCTCGCTCTGTGGGCGTCCTAAAGTGATCAGTCTGTCCATCTTCCTAGATTTCATGTCCGGAGCATACCTTTTCTCCTATTGACCAAATCTGGCTCATACTTCACCCACGAGTGCCTTTGAGTGAAGGTTGTGCAGTGACCTTCAACCATGTTTCTAGGTCTAAGCTTAAGGTACCATGTTTTGGTGGGTTTTTATACCCCCGCTCCGAAGGAGGAGGAGGTATACTGTTTAAACTTTGTGTGTGTCTCTGTCTGTCTGTTGTAACAAAATTTTCTGTCGCATTTTTCTCAGCAACTATTTATCGCAGATGCTTGAAATTTTAACACACTGTTTAGGCATGCCATATCATGGGATCTATTTTTGTACCAATCAGATGTCAACTTCCTGTTAAATGACGACTTTGTTTACTTTTAGCCTAAATTTTCAAACAAATTTTCGTCAAAGATTTCTCAGCAACTATTTATTGCAGATGCTTAAAATTTTAACACACTATCTGTTTCGGCGTGCCATATCGTGGGATATTTTTGGGTACCAATTAGACGTCAACTTCCTGTTAAATGACGACTTTATTTTGTTTTTTTAGCTTAAATTTTCAAACAAACTTTCGTCAACTATTTATTGCAGATGCTTGAATTTTAACACACTATTTGTTTCGGCATACCATATCGCGGGATCTATTTTTGCACAAATCGGATGCCAACTTCGTTTTAAATGTCGACTTTGCTTATTTTGCATATTCAAATCAGAGCGGGGGTATTAATAATGAGCATTGGCTCATAGATACAGTGGTAACAACGTTATTGTTGACATGCCAATCGTGTTAAATAGTTCGTGTACCGTGGGTGATCGTTCGTGTAACGTGCGGGATCGTGCGTGTATCAGAAAAATTGGTTTGCGTTTTTTACCGTGGTTGATCGTGCGGTTTTTTCGTTTTGTAATTTTTTTTTACGGAATGCCAGGCTTTATTATATAATAACGACGAGTAGTTTTTTTAAAACAACGCAACAATGTGAATTATTGACAATTTTTTAGTACATACATGTATCATGTCAGCGCTAATTTTTTTTTTTATAAATATTCTCCTTTTCGTCGTTAAATAGTTATTCAACAACTCATTTAATCCTTTGATCGGCCGAGTTAGTTTTGCGTGCTTTTGCAATCAGTCTATATCAAGGCGAAGTATCCATCATATCTCGACACGTTAAATTAAAGCGGTCAATCTTGCCCATTTCCCGTTCAAAACTAAACAATTATTCCCTAAGTTTTCTTCAAATGAAAATACGATACGCATTCCTCTCTGTTATATTGTATTAACATTCATAAGAATTAAAATTTATTTAGACTCTAAAATTTAGAATAGAAAGAATTCAATCAAGTACTACATGCCGTATATTGTGGAAATATGGGATGTGTAAAATCGAAAACAAGGTAACAAATTTACCTGTATCTCGCACAATTAAATCGTACGTAAGGGAATCGGATTTCATAAACATTGACTCTTATTTTAATAATTTCGTGTAGTTTATGCATTATCTTCATTTCTTTTACACTAATTGACTTAAACTTATGATACAAGTTAATACTCGTTGTGGAGTCAAAACAATTTAATTGTTGTGTGGATCCTATCGTATCGTTTACTCGTAAATTTCATTAAAATAAAACATTGCATGGGTACTTTACATGCCACTTTTGAATAAAACACAGGCTTATTCTAATACAAATTAAAGCAATACGTTTTCTTAATTCTGATCTTAAAACTTAATTTTGATTTTGCGTGATTAATTGTGTAGAATCGTTCGTTTGCGTTTTTTATCGTTATCGTTCGTGCATCGTGAAAATTCAGTAAGTTAGTGATCGTCCGTGTACCGTGCGTAATCGTTCGTGTATCGTGCGTGATCGTTTGTGTATCGGAATCGTGCGTGTCGTTTGTCAACAATAACATTGCTACCACTGTATCTTGATATTTAAAAAGTATCATTTTGTGCGTTATCTTCGCTTTCTTGGATAATTTAAGATCAGTTTGTTTTACACCAGCTGTTTCCTTTTCATATTTTTAGGTCCTAATGCTATCTGTTTTCGTCCGTCGTGCGTAAACAATTTTACATTTTTATATTCTTTAAAACTACAAGGCCAATTGTTGTCATTTTTGGTGTGAATTTTTATGGTAAGAGGAATATAAATTGTGAAATTCATTGCTCTATCACCCCCGGGGCGCCACAGACGGGGACAAATATGTAAAAAAAAAAAACCCCACATTTTTAAAACTATTCTTCTCTACTCCCACACATAAGGGAAAAACTGATAGCATGATTATGATGTCCAAAATTATGAAATTCATGGTCCCTGGGTCAGGGGTTCAAGCTCTAGGGTGGGGTCAATATGGCCATAAAAATGTATTAAATCTTAGAAAACCTTCTCTACTCCCATATATATATTTGTTAAAAACTAAATGCATGGTTATGATGTCCATGAATCTACCAAATTGTGAAATTCACGACCCATGAGTCAGGGATTCAGGCTCTTGGGTGGGGCCAATATGGCCATGTAGTGAAAATATATTAAATCTTCTTTACTCCCACACATGTGGGCAAAAAACTGAATGCATTGTTATAATGTCCACTAACTCCTCCACCTAAATTATGAAATTCATGGCCCCTGGGTCAGGGGTTCCATGTTCCCCAAGTAGGGGTTTTGAATAGTCATATAGTGTTGATGCATATCGTCTTCTTTACCTTAGCTCATATTGAATAAAAGCTGACAGCATAAAGAAAGACAATAAAGCCGTCTATCAAAATTTTAAATTTCATGTCTTCCAATGTAGGGATTTGAATCTATGTCGGGGCCAAATCACTCATATAGTGTATAGGGTAGGGGCTCTTAATGCAGGGTGTGGCCAAAATGGTAATTAAGTGTTAATATATATCTAATGTTTAAAGAACGTTTACTGACACAATATAACAATTGACTGCATATTTAGAAAAACAACATTGAGCTGTCATCTTTAGTAATATTTCATGCCACCTACATGCAAGGCAAGGGTTATAGCTGGGAAGGAGGGGGTGTATATATTTGTCTTATTATTTTATTCTGCTCAGGAATATCAAAAAAAGAAAAAAATGAGTAAATTCACAAATATAGAAAGGAGTAATAATGGAGCTGTCTATCAAAGTTAAAAGATTGTGAAAGCATTTGGAAAGAATTCAAAGGGGGGGGGGGGGGGGGGCAGGTAATTGGGTTATCTTCCCTTGCTTCTTCATAATGGAGTTATTTTCCTTTGCAAGTTCATATTTAGAAATATATCATTGAATATAATGTAATTATAAAGAAGTTGTATGATCAAAAGAGTTATGAAAGTATTTTTATCATTTGAAACAAAGACGGTTTTTGAACTATCTAAATTAACTAATACACTTGTAAAGTAATAATCCGCTAACTAAAATCAATGATACATGTACATGTAAAATGAATTTGGTCCAAGGGAGGAGGGCGTAAGTGTTTCACAAACATCTCGTATGGGACATGAACTGTAAATCATGGGGTTTTATTTCCAAAGCTGTCTTCACATATGATTTAGCTTTCTTGGGTGATTTAGGACCAGTTTGTTTTTCTTCAGCTGTTTCAGATTAATAACTTTCCCACTCCTGACTTGTAATACATTTTGTGTTTGACCTTAAATATGCTCTGTTAACAGATTTGTATATTTGCGTCTAAGTATGAAAACATCCTGCATAATTGTTTTAGCCCTTAAATGAGATTAACACAGTCTCTTAATAATTGTTCATCACTTTTATTCATGTTCAATTGAAACTACTGATGACTTCCAGTGGCTCTTTTTCAGACCCTTACAAGTAAATGAATGTTTCTGGATAGGCCTGTTATATTCGCCGCAGTAGCGGGTGAGAAAGGCTCCATAGGACATTTCGCTAGCCACCTTCATAAATTACCCACTAAAGTGATCGCAAGAATTTCGTATTCACTTCTGCATTGCATTTTGAAATCCTATACAGATCAGCCGTGGTTCCGCCAGGAAATATCAAGACTGAGTTGGTGCTTTGCTGGTCTGTTTTCTCTGCGATTCAAAGAAATGCCTCGAGTCTTTAAGAATTTCCATCGGTTTTTCTTTGTCTTTCAGATGCAGCTGTTGCGGTTGCGCTGTCTCTATCCGTTGGGAGATGTTTTAAACACTAAACGGGTTGGGTTCCTGCTGGATTTCACGGTTACACTCCCCTGCCTTCCTCTTTTCGTTTTCAATGTTGATATCTGCTGCTAGGTTGGCAGTCTTGGGTTAGGACGGATAACCTTTGCCTGTATTCTTCGTAGGACTTAGACATCATTTAACACAGTTTGTTTCCACAAAACACTGCTTGAACTTTTTTCTTTCTGTCACATTCTCACAAATGTTATAAGTAACTTGAGTTGATCCTTGAAACGGGGTTTCCCTACTGCGTTAAATGTTTAGCTGTTATATATTGCTTCCCCCTCCGCCCGTAAAGTTAAGGTTGCAGGATGCCCACATTAAGTAGTATTCTTCTAAATTTGTCCACGAATATTTCTCAAACTACATGTATGTCTAATTGTTTATGTAGCCCCCCGCACACACACACACCCACTTGGTTCGCTGTTTCTTACATACTGGTAGCTGAACCCGAGTGGATGTTTGCTGAAAGTTGCATGCCGTGCATACATTTGGTAGTCGGACAGGTTCCTGTACGACCTACAGATATTGCTACATTGAGGCGTACCGCTTTCTCCCTGAACCTGTATACTTCCTCTTCAGAGCTAAAGAGACTGACTCTGATACCCACAGTTGACACAGCGAAAATATTGCCATCCATGCCAGACCTGGTTTTTGATCACGAGAGTAGTCCAAATATAAACACAATATTAACGATTGTTATGCTGCATAGTTTTTAGCTTACCTTATCCGAAGGCTCAAGTGAGCTTTTCTTATCAAAATCCTCAAGATTTGGGATCAGGGGTTGATGTGAAATAGTCTGTATGTCTCACTTCCTGGGCTTTCTACAGCTTCACTAAATAAATCAGTTATCCAGGGATCTCTCCAATTGGGTCTCAGAACCATCAGGCTGATGTCCTTGCCATCTGCGTCACTGACCGTCATTATTTGGTCATTGTTAGTAATTGGAACCAATTTTTTTTAATGCAGCTCACTACTTAGCCTAACTATCTGTTGTTTCTTTTCAGGATAAATGCTTTCCTTAAGATTTCTTCCGCTTGTTATGCGGCTCAGTTATTATCTCACCTGAGCCGATGAATTCTTGTTGTCTTTCGTCGTTGTTGTCGTTTATGTTTCACATTTTCATCTTTTCCAGAACCACTGGGTCAATTTCAAACAACTTTGGCAAAAACTATAATGGGGGGGGGGGGGGGGGGGGGGTTACATAGGAATATAAAGAGAAAAGTTTCTAAAAAAAAAATTTCAAACACCATTTAGCCAGACAAGATGTAACTTGTGTGTATGCAACTTAAGGTAGTGTTGATTCAAGTATGTTCAAATAATGATCCCCAGGGGAAGAATAAGGCCTTAATAGGGCGGGCAAGGTGCATTTTTATTTGATAGGAGATAATTTGCTTTTTTTCAAAATATATGGTATTAGTTTTAAGGAAGCATCTTGACATTTGTTATATCTTAAAACCATTTTTCCAAATGGATTTCCATGGATTTTCTGGTTCCTTTCATTGACGCATCGAACAGTCCCTTAATTTCAATATGAAAATGATCTTTTAAGTGTATGCCCTTATACACAGAGGATTTAGATCGGCTTCCAGATGTTGAACACATCAAACTTGTACTTTTAACATTCTAAAAATAATGCTCTGAAACAATAACTGAATAGGATTTTATGGTATAATAATTGTTTTAAGATTATGCTCTGTTTTTTTTTTAAATGCATTTTCTCATGTTATAAAATTACCTTATCCGCCTCTCGCAACACATATTTATGCGTAAACATTTACAATATGACGTCACATCGACAAGTGAATTGCGATCAGCGAGTTGTTTATATTTAACGTTGTCTTATTTGACTACAAAGTTGCACTTACGGGTAACGTTTAATGTGTTCGTACAGATAACAAACGAAATTACTTTATTATTTAGCACTTAGGTGACTTGTTGTTCTGTGTGATGTAATACGTTTTGGTCGGCGCGACCATGAGGTTTATAAATTTTACAGTACAGTGCTGCTAACTACAATTTTAACCAGAATAGAAACAAAAGAGACAATATGCAACATAGAATTGTTTACTGGTGAGTCCTAACCAGCAATAACACATGAACGGCTTTGATAGCTTTTCTCATATCGACGATGGTTTTGACATGTTCCTTGTCGTGCTTGATCCTAAGAGATTCCTGAACTTACAGGACCTAAACAATAAATAAAATAGATCGTCCGTATTAATGTGAAGCGATTGCAATTTTTTTTTCAGTGGAAATGTTTGTTTGCAATGCTGTTGCCACCTTAAGCAAATTTTCCCGGGCTTTGTTAATTCCAGTCCTGCACTTCTGCGAATAGGAATAATTCGTTTTTCATAAACACCTTTCTAATCAATGATCGTTGTTAACTTTGCAAAAAACAATGCTGTATTAAAAACAGAAACTACAATCATATGGCATTTATCAATTATTTAGTATGAATCAAACTACAACTACCAGTAATCAAAGTACTGAAAGTACTGTTAGACGGTGGCGCCATTTGAAATTGGCATATTACATGTATGTAAATTATTGTTGTCGAAAATCCACAGCCAGCGTCTCATACATGTACTAATACCTAACGCTTACTCGCATAACTGGTCGTGAGTTACTTACATGGATAATTCTGTGGAAATCGTAGTTGTGTTCACAATCCACACTTTACAAATGTTGTGTCTCTTTATCGTCATCTTTTTGGGAAAATCCATAGATTTATCACAGTAGCCTTTGTAGTATAGAAGTTTGTATCTATATGTTTTGTATCTATATCAGTTGATATTAAAACTCCGTTTTTGGTAATACATGTACTACACAAATGTATTTTGATTGCCCCAGAATGACTCATTAAATATGTAGGTTGTCACCACATATTGAATGAATAAATCAAATCCAAAGCGATTTCATCACAGTACGCCAAACTATATGTATTTGATTGTATAAAGAAGGGGAATTTTGTTTTTTTCCCTTTTGACCTTTGGGGTGACCCTGCAAATGGGGAACAACTTTTGAAAAGTGTGGATTGGACTTTTGTGCTTTAAAGATATTGTAGATTTCTCAAAGTAACAAGAACAAATAAAGCTTTAGTATGATAAAATACTTATCAGGTTTTTACTAACTATTTGGGCATACATGTAATATGTTTATTGTCCCTCTCGACAGCATTTTCCCTCAATTTCTTCACGGGGAAAAAGTTGCATCATCACACTTGCTTGTGGACCATCACACTTGCTTTTGTCCTCATAGTCAGTTATACATTTAGGTGTACAGAAAACGGAATGGTTTGCAAGAAACTGTTTGATAAAACTGATATTGCTTTTGGAATGCACGTCATCATGAAACAGAAGAGTCAATCAATATTTTATCTTCGACTGTAGTGGATTATTTCCATTTGCTCACAACGAAAGTGAATAAAAATTTGAGAAAAAAATATCACACAATATTCAGTCGCGGCAGTTTCATTAATCAACGTTTTAAAGTACATTTGTCTAATTGTATTTAGCTATAGATTTATTCATATCATTTGAATGAATTTGGGAAAGTCACATGTATATTTTATCGCTTCTCAGTACACTTTAACACGCATAATTTACTTGCAACATTAAACTTTTCTAGTAAACTTACAAGAAATATAGATTAATTATTCAAAATTAGTTTTTAAAAACACCAAACAAACAAAATCCAAGTTAAACGCATGTGTTTTCTGACCGTACAGCTGTGTATATAAATTTCATTTTATTCTTTGCATGTACTATAGTCTATACATTAGATCTACGGTCCGCAAATCCCGGCAATATTTCCGGAAAGCTAAAGTTCTGTAGCTCAGCAGAATACTAGTTATCTATGAAGCACATTTTTTACCTTCATGTTTCATTATTTATCGCAAATATAGCATGGATGTATACGCTACGGTCGATGTAGCATTTCGTTGAGTGATGACACTTATTTCAATTGCGAGTCGCAACAAACTGGCGCATTTATATAGGCACAGGATGAAGCTCTGCCATTCAGTCAACGGAATGGTAACTGAATGGTCTGGAAAGGTGACTGAATGGCACATATATGCCATTCAGTCACCTTTCAGTAACCATTCAGTCATATTTCAGTTGACTGAATGGCACAGTTTCATCCTGTGAGGCCCGCCTATTTGTAAATGGAAACAAATGTCGGAGAAAGCTCATACTCGCGAGTTAAAAATTATTTGAGAACAAAAGGGGTGATATTTACGTACATGTGTAAATAATGTTATCTGTTTGCGAAAAAATCCCCCAAAACCAAAGAAAAGGTTCTCTAGTAGCAGAGACGGGTGCATATGGATTAAAGTCACAGATTGTACTTCGCTCATCAAATTGCGTTATTTCAGTTAAATGTGAAAAATTCGTCAGAAACTGTTAAGTGAACAAAATTATTATATCTTACATTACCGTTCAAAATGTACCATAAATGTATATGGACTATTGCATGAGTTGAACCGATTGTTTTTTCTCAAAAAAAGCTAGCGTTTACTGCAAATTAGAGATACACGAGCTGATACGCCGTGCAATCCATAAGACGTTTTACAGCATGTCTTTAATCCCTTATTTGCTTACAAAAAATCTGAACTGAAAATCTTTAAAACATCGTAAAATGTTGTTTGTTTATACATGTACACGTAAAATGGCGACTTGATTTGCACGTGAATTTTACAATCCGAGGTCTATCGATTAGCGTGTTTGAGAGAAAGTCAGCAGCAAGTAAAGCGTCAACATCAGTAGTAAATATTGTCTGATGAATATTGAGGTGCCTGTAATAATATTAATGTTCCTACAGACTGAGTGGGTTACAAAATTAAGTAAATCACAGGATAGTCCAAAATTAAACACATTTGTATCGTAAATTTCAAGTTTTTTGTGTGTTAAAAGAACACATGAACACTTGTAGAAGAAAGTGTGCCATTGATCGGTTGAAGTTCAATAAAATGTAATTAATCTAATATTCATTATCAGTATCTGTTGTGAATTCTTTAGAATAAGTTACAAAAAAATAAATATTTTTCCTCAACTAAAATTAATGCGTTGAAAATGAATTAATTTATCGATGAAGCATACTTGCTGAAATATGAAATGGCAAACTTTTTTAAATTGTGTGTGTTTCTGACAATTGTGTACATCATAAAAAAACAAGACGCGATTATTGTGAGATGTCTTAGCCAATTATCGCAGTGATATATTTTATGCAGTCCTGATACACAGTTTAACGTCACAACTGGCAGTTGGTGCATAAATTATCGATACCGCGTAAGCAGACATGGTAACGGCTCATTTAAAATAAAACACAATTTCATAAATTATTTAAATATATGTACAAAATGATTAGCAGCTATAATGCTTAAAATATCTGAAAAGATTAAAATTACTGAAATCGACACATAGATAAACATTGCGTGTAACACTGCATGCCTAACAGAGTTATCATTCGTTATCCGCTAGGGTCCCCGTGAGAAATACTCTTCCGGTCAGGACCGTAGCAATAGACCGTGGCTATTTATAGCCACCGTCTAAAAATGATGACCACATGTCGGAGCCCGATAAATCCCTTCACTGAATAGCTGCATGTCATTCCAATTTAGATACAGTCAATTATTGGGTAAATTGAGACAATTTGCAAGTTTTGAACCGATCTATCTTCAACTAATGGAAGTAAGGGTTTGTCACAATAAAGTTTACTCGTAACGTTAATTTCCTTTATATGTATTCCATTGTAATTTACTCAGTATGGCTGCCTTCTTTCAGATATTTTCAGTACCCAAGACGATAAAAAAGTGTTCAGTTCTTCGCAGCATATTTAGAATCCATACTTATAACGAATTATATTTTTTCGAGTGTTGCATTTAATTTCATAAATCACCTACCTTTTCATTGTTCTCGTGTTCACTCGGAACTTCTTTGTTTATGAGCGGAGTAATCTTTTGAGATAGAAAGGGCCTGAATTTGAAAATGTTTGTTTTAAGTAATTTTGAATGTATAAATCGGATTATAAATACGTCATAAAAGGATAATTAAATGTAAGTGGAGTAAAGTTTCGGGGGTTTAGATACTTGTGGGTGGGAGTGGAAGGGAGTGGTGGTCGGTCCTGTCTTCAATCACCTGTGAAAATATTAAGAGGAATTAAGGGCGTGGATTAATCATTCAATGTAGATTATTGTTTATTAAATTTGTTGAAGGACGATTTTAGGAGGCATGGGAGAAAAAAAAAAACTTAGTGAAGCAGTGGCTTATCTTTAATTCCGCATAAACAGCCTCCATTTGTTTTTCCTTTTGTTTTAATTTCTCACAATGTTCCGTCTTCAGTTCTAATTCCTCTGCGTTGAATGTGCTCTGGAAAAAAAATCGCACCATTAAAAATCCAAAGTGCATATCAGATTTATAGCTCGTTATGTAAGAATATCGAATTAAAAAAAATCTGCTTCGTATCTCATAAATATTATTTTGTAAAAATTCCCAACTTGTTACAATTAAATAATAGTGTAATACATATTATGTATAAAGTATAAACATTGTATAACATTGACAGGCTTAATACCAATAAATGGGCATGGACTGTATCCATTGCTCTATTTCTTTTGTTGATGTATTTTTCGTCTCATCGGTTGTTCTGTAACGCGTGGAACCTGTCAACAAATTCCACCATGTTACAAGCCAGATTTCAACTCACAAAAATTCAATGAATTCAAAAACAGGAGCGGAAATAAGTTAAGAATTTCCAAAACTAAATTCACAAATAAACGACTCGCGTTCAAACTTTCCAGTATTTGAATGGCACTTACTTCATGGAATTCAGTAGTCAGTACATTCTTCACTTACGAATGAGTAAAAAAAAATAAAGATTAAGATGGGTATAATTTTTGTTACACATTTGTTACACATTTACGTTATACAATTATAGCCTTTTGAATAGGCCAATAATGGTTTGAAGGACGAAGTCCGAGGTTGATATACTCCTATCAGGTCTATAAAACCAGGTATTGACCCGATATCAAAAGGCTATACTTCTTCTATTGTAATGTATCAAAAGCTACATGTAATTTATTAACAGAAAAAATATTTGATTCATAATGTAATGATGATTACTTCCTGTGCGGTAATCTTGGCCCACCAGCGATTCTTAACATCGTTCGTTAACGACGGTGTAAATTTCCCTCTGATTACTTTGAGATTGTCTGTAACGGCTTTGGCAAGTGCCTCGACCTCTTCGGTGGACCAGTTTGGCTTTCGCGTCGACCTCTTCGGTGGACCAGTTTGGCTTTCGCTTCCCTGTTTTGCATTCCATATTTGACAGACAATAATGTAAACACACCCGTCAGAAATGAAAGTACGTTGTTAAGGAAGCTTTTTTTGTCGGAAGTGTACTCCTAAGTGCGCGAATAATAGGAATTGCGGTACGAAGATTTTTTCACTTACGAGTGCTTTCGTGAAACTGACTTCATATTTCTCTTACTAGATTCTAAACTCTATATCTTACGTAAAAACCTGAGATTTTTTTTTTAAAAAGGGCTACAGTATTTTGTCATGAAAATCTTTATTTATTATAGTGAGGTTTATAAATTTTTCTATTTTTAGCATTGTAAGGTTTATAACAATTTATACACGGTCATGTGACAGCAATCGACCAATCAAATGCTTGGAAAAAATACGATATTAGAATAAAATGTTTTATTTCCTGTTCTCTCATTTTTCTGCATTAAAAATTATAACCAGTAGCTCCCAGTCCTGCAGAATAGTAGAGGATTTCTTATTAAGGGGTTTCCTACCCCTCCCCCCTTTTCTTGGTTTGCGTACGTTTGGTTTATTGCCGGAGTCAATTCCAGGTGTCACTATATTTGCCAGATAAACTCTATTCAACCCTATAAATTGCTTTAACTTTCCTTCTATACAGAAGCGGTCACTACGTGTTCGCATATTTATGAGGACTTGTACAGATTGTTAGTATTGTAAGTAGTATAAGCCAACAAATGAGTGCACTTTGACGCCCCCCTATATGGGGGGGGGGGGGGTCAAATGAAAGGTCAAAAAACTAAGTAGGTCAAGTAAACAATAACAGGAGACAGCCATTTTTTTTTTCCAAATGATTTTATTGAAACTATTTCAGAACAAGAGAATACAAACACACAATGGAACAAGAAAATGCAAAAAACAATGAAAAAATACAATGAAAAGTGTGTTTCACTTATATAATTTTATCTTCTGTTTTTTAGAAGATACACTACTGGCTGCACTGCATTTTTTCTTCATCTGTCATGTTTTTGTCTTCTTCTTTCATCTTCATTTCTGTTTTTTCCCCTGTTTTTTCCTCGTCGAAATAGATACTGAAGTAGTCGTTTTCTCTGAATTTTGCAGCCATGGACCATTTATTGTCTCCCTTTTCCTGGGGTTCTCCGTTGAGATAGATGTTATCTCCTAGGAGGTCAGTGAGATCTTTCAGGTTCATTGGTTTTTTGAGTTGAATTTCTCCGCTGATGTTCTTAGTTAATCTGTGTTGGACAAAACAGAATTTTTGACAATGTTCTGTCAGGAGACGTTTCAATTTGAAGAATTTGTCTTGTTCCTCTGCGATTTCTGTGGGTACGTAGATACTCCAGGAAGCTCTTGAATTTGGGTATGCCATCCAGCTTAATCGGGGGTTTTCGACCAATTTCTTTAGGTCTGGTATAATGTCTTCTATGAACTTTCCTACGTTTTCCTGGGTTTTTTCTTGTTTTTTTAACAAGTCCACTATTTCCTCCTTGGCTAGTTCTAGTTCTTTTTCTATTTTTTCTTTGTCCTTTTCCAGGTTTTCATACATGTCCTGGGAATAAAAGATGAGGCCTGGGTTTCCTTCCTTTACGTTTTCAACGATTAAGTTTTTAGCTTTGAGTTTGTTGTACATTTCTGATGAACAGATGGATCTTTTTTCTTGCTTTGACATTAATTTTTCCTGAGTGACTATTCTTCTTTGGGTCTGTTCTAACTCTGATTTTAGTTTGTCATTTTTAAATTCAGCCCGTTTCAGTTGTTTCTTGGTTTCTTGATAGCAGCTTTCAATGCATGTTTTTTCTGTTTTCAGGATGGCGACCTCTTTTTCCGGATACATGCTGCTCATTTTCTTTTTAGTTTCTTCCAAATTTTTTTCCAGCAGGAATTTTTCCAGATCTTTTCTGTTGAATACGCATTCTGGATAGTAAGGATCTTCAAACAGGTCGTTTTCTTTTTCTTGAATGCTTTTTCTTCTGTAATCGCTTCCGAAGCTGTCTAGAGTGTAGTTTTTATCCGGGTTATCTCTTATTCTTCTTTTATGTTGAATCATCAGCTGCTTATGAAATTCTTTGTCTTCTTCCTCTTCTAGTTTTAGGCGTTGTTCTTGATTTTTCTCCTCGTATTCACCCCACCAAGATTTTCTAGGAGGAGAAGGGGGAAAGAAGAATGCTCCTGGTCTTTCTTCTTCTTCTTCTGTCATGGAGCATCCTAGGTTTTTAGCTGGTTCTATGTCAGTCATTTCTTCTTCGTTGTCTTCATATTGGTCTTTAATTTTTTCCAGATTGGTTTTGGTATCCATGATTGTGGATGAGTGAGGCTGTAATGAATAAAGCCTTGGTTATATAGCCTTTTTGACTGGCTGTTTGTTACTAAACATAGCTGCCGATTGCGAAATGTGCGCAGGTGTCAGGTGGCCGGTGTTCCGCTTAGAGAAAAAAATGTTGGGTCACGTAAACAACAGGTGTCAGGTGTTTGCTTTTAAAAAGCAGACATGATTTTTTAAAAAACTGTAGTATTTTAAAATACCCTTTCATTTCTATTCTTTTACTTCATAGATTGAGATGAATTTCGAAGAGAGTAATTTGGTTAATCAATTACGCTTGTTAAAGCATAAAAGAATGCAAGAGGCCGCTAAAGAATTGGCAGAATTTTCTGTTTATACTAGATCTGACATGGATCCTGACTGGGATTATGACGGCAACGAAGACTATGTAATACAGAAAATGAAAAAGAAAATGACCAAGAAAGAAAAAAAGAAAATCCGGTTAGCAAGATCTGATAAACTAACTGGCGTTTACAAAATTTGTGAAGAGTATCAGAAATCTAAAAAAAAACTGAAGCAAGCGAAAGAAGAATTACTTAGGCAGTCTTACCTAAAATTGAAAATGATCGAAGAGTACAACTGTGAGCTGCTGAAACTACTTGAAATGTGTCAAGTGATGGAAAAAATGAATAATATGTGAAAAATGTTTGCTCAGTCCAACAATAAAATTGATTTTCATTTCAGAATACTAGTTTTTATTTCATAGACAGAAAATAAGGGGACTGTGGTCCTTACAAAATAATTCAATTGCGAAATGTCCGCAGGTGTCAGCTGAGCTGTGTTCGCTTAGAGAAAAAAATCTGGGTCACGTAAACAACAGGTGTCAGGTGTTTGCTTTTAAAAAAGCAGACATGATTTTTAAATACCCTTTCATTTCGATTCTTTTACTTCATAGAGGGAGATGAATTTCGAAGAGAGTATTTTGGTTAACCAATTACGCTTGTTAAAGCATAAAAGAAGACGATTGGAATATCAGACTCTTAAACGTTTAAACGATTATAAAAAAAAAAGAAAAAAGAAATAGCTGTTAATAAAAAGAAAAAAAACTTTTGAAAAAGAAATTGGTTTCTGATTATTACGACATAAGATTAGACAGAGGTCGTCAATCTAGAAAATTTAAAGTGAAACAAAATGTTAACAGGGTTAATTTTCGTCCTTTTCCAGACCAATCCAATTCCAATTTTATTCGACGGTTACTAAGTGACATGTTAAAAGAAGTCAAAGAACGCATGCAGTGTAATCCAGACGATTACTTACGCTTGAACATACGACATTCTTCTTTGGATTCCGACATTTGGTACGAATTTACACAATCTAAGAATTTGAATGATGCTAAAATTTTGAACAAAATTGAAGCCATGCAGCAATCTAAAAAAGAATTTACCATTACGGACGGATCGGCTGAATTTGAATTGTTTCACGTGAAGTGAAGTATCCTGAAGGAAGCGGTGGTCAATCGTTGGAACATTTACATACCTGCAAAGATAAGTTTAAGAAAGAAAAAAGATCTGTATTGAAAATAGAAAATTCAGACGATCACTTGTGCCTACCTCGAGCTATTGTGGTAGCTCGATTACACAGTCAACGACCCCAGAATGGCGAGGAATTAAAACAGTGGAAATAACAGTGGGACCGCATCAAAAGAAATGACATATTTTCCCCCCAGCAGAAAAACCAAGCCTTAGAATTGATGAATGAGGCCCTGTGTGATCCTAATTTTCCCTGTGGACCCTTGGAATTGGACAAGTTACAAGAAGTGTTGGCTCCTGAGTATCGATTGAAAATATTTCAATTCAAAGCTCTATGTTCTAAAATGAAATTAGAGCCCATTTATAAAGGAAAAGGAGAGGGAAGGTGCTTGAATATTTTACTAGATGACCAACATTACGATGCCATTCTCTCCATGCCTGGATTGAGCGAAAAAAAGTTTTATTGCGATTATTGTGATGTAGGTTATAGTCACGTCGAAGAACATAGGGTGAAGTGCCCATATCGTTGCTCTTTTTGTTTAGGCAATACTCCCTGTCCACCCGATGGTAGTAGTTTTCATTGTGAAAACTGTAAAGGTTATTTTAAAAACAGTCTCTGTATCAGAGACACTTACAGCCCTACAATCCTAAAACTAAAAACACGGTATGTGATTTGATGGATCGATGTTCTGAATGTCACACCTGGATGACTAAGAAATTACTAGCCCTTCATCAATGTGGGGAGCATAAATGGTGTAAGATTTGTAGGAAGACAGTGGATAAAGACCACCAATGTTTCGTTCAAGTGAAGCCTAAACCTAAGGGGAGAAAAGGGCTTCAATTGTACATTTATTTCGATTTTGAATGTAGTCAAGAAAATGGTATTCATGTTCCCAACTTATGTGTGGCTCAACGCGTGTGTCAACATTGCGATCACTTACCCGTGGACGAACCCTGTTGTCACTGTCAAGGCTTGGGACCTCGTCGACACGTGTTCCGGGGACCCGACACCTTGAAAAAATTTGTAGAATGGTTGTTTCAATCTCAACCTCACACCAGTCAAAAAGGGCAATGTCAATTTTTACACGAAAATGCCATGATAATTGCTCATAATTTCAAAGGCTACGACGGGCAATTTATTTTGAATTATTTGGTGCATCATGCCTGCATGACTCCTTCCGTGATCATGAACGGAACTAAGATTTTATGCATGCAAGCCTGTGGGTTGAAATTTTTGGATTCTTATAATTACTTGCCTTTTGCTCTATCCAAAATGCCTTCTGCCTTTGGATTTCAGGAACTGAAAAAGGGATATTTTCCCCATTTTTTCAATACCGAACAAAATCAGAATTATGTGGGCCCCTATCCCCCCTTAGCCTATTACAATCCGGACGATATGACCACTTATGGGCGTAAAGCATTTTACCAATGGTACGAGGAACAAAAGGGGAAAGTGCTTGATTTTCAAAAAGAATTTTTGGATTACTGTATCTCCGATGTAGACATTTTACAACGGTGTTGTGCTCAATTTAGAAAGACCATACAGAGCTTGGTCCAAGTCAACCCCTTTGAAGAAGCCAACACTTTTGCCAGCACCGCTAATTTAGCCTACCGAAGAGGATTCATGCCCCCCCCCCCCCCCCCCCCCCCCCCCCACACACACACACACACTATTGCCATCATTCCTAATGTGGGATACCACCCATCACGACAATTTTCAATGAAAGCCTGTCGATGGCTAGCTTGGATGAGTCGTGACGGCAGACCCATGCAACATGCTAAAAATGGAAATGAAATTAAGATAGGACCTTAGAGCATAGACGGATACAGTTCACCCACCCATACCTTGTACGAATTTTACGGATGTTATTGGCACGGATGCCCTACCTGTCATCCCGAATTACAAAATAACCAACCCCCCCCCCCCCCCCATTTAGTCGATTGTACTTACGGTACTTTGTACGAAGAGACTTTAATACGAGAACATTATTTGAGGGGTAAGGGGTACAATGTCATATCTGTTTGGGAACACGAATTTGATCAGGAAATGAAAAACAATGTCGACTTACAACGGTTTGTAGAAACGCTCGATTATCAAGATCCTTTGAATCCCCGGGAAGCTTTGTACGGGAGGCGCTCAAATGCCACTGGATTGTTTTGTACCGAAGGAGACATGAGATACGTGGATGTCTGTTCCCTATACCCCTACGTGTTGAAGTATAAACCTTTTCCCGTGGGTCATCCAGAAATCATTACTGAGAATTTTCAAGAGGTTTCTAATTATTTCGGTTTGATTCAATGTCAGGTCTTGCCCCCTCGAGGTCTGTATCACCCCGTGTTACCCTATCGCACCGGAGGAAAATTACTGTTTCCCTTATGTCGCACTTGTGCCCAACAAGGATGTCAGGATCCCCACTATCGTTGTCAGCATTCTCATTCTGAACGCTGTTTAACCGGAACCTGGGTGACTACTGAACTTGAAAAAGCTTTAGAATGCGGATATCAAATTCAAAAAATTTACGAAGTGTGGCATTTTCCCGAAACAAGTCAGAATTTATTTCGCACTTACATCGATACCTTTTTAAGAATTAAACAGGAAGCCTCGGGGTATCCCCCCGATTGCCTGACCGACGAACAACGTCAAGCTTACACTTTAAACATCTATCTACGAGAGAAACTGATGTTGAACCCCCTACAGATAGAAAAAAATCCAGTTAAACGAACCATTGCCAAATTATTGTTAAATTGTTTGTGGGGACAATTTGCTCAGCGACTTCAGTTACCTAAAATTGAATATTTGAATACCGAGGAACAACTGAATAAGATGAAGTGAAAGGAATCGAATTGTTGAATAACATTGAAAAACCTGAATCGGACAAGATATTGATTAATTACATGGAAAAACAAGATTTCATCGAAGACTGTCCTTTTGGAAACATAGTGTTAGCTGCTTTTACCACAGCTCATGCTCGTTTATACCTGTACGAGACCTTAGAGAAATTAGGAGACCGTGTTCTCTATTTCGACACAGACAGTATCATTTATCAACACGTGGAAGGACAGTACAACCCTACCATTGTTAATAGTTAAAGTAGAATGAATCTTCTTCCTTAATGACATCATAGGAGACATGTTGACGTCATAAGAGCACGCGCTAGCTAGAACTTGGCACAGATTCAAGTACAAAAGTCTGGCGTCATAATATTTTTATTGAACAACATTGAACAAAAGAACAATATAGAACAATGAGAACAGTTTAACAATAGTCTTTAAAAAGTTAACAATAGTCTTTAAACAGTTAAAAAAATAGTCTGTAAACAGTTAGAAAAGCACTGAATTTAATTGGAACATTTCCAGTCTACTACGTCTAAGTGGAAACTGTCGTGCTCTCTGAATTTGGTGATCATTTTCCATTTTTTCTCCTGTTCTTTTTCTTCTTTGGGTTCTCCATTGAGGTAGACTGTAGGTCCTAGTAGATCACTTATTTCTACGACATTCATGGGTTCTTTCTACCGTTTTGGACTAAACCGAATTTCTTGCAGTATTGGTTGCAGATAGCTTTGACTTGTTCGAATTGACTGTCTGTGCCGTTTTTACCTTCTACGTAAATGGTCCAGGAATGTCTTTTTAATTCTTTATTTTTCAGCAATTTTTGGATCCATTTTGATTGTTTGTCATTCATTTTTTTTTCTTCAGACATTTTTTTGATGTGAGGCAGGATATCGTTTAGTTCCTCGTATATTTCTTTCGGCAGTTTGACGGCAGTGTTTTTATCTTCAGTCATTGGGTTAATTTTTTTTCCACTTGGAATGTCTCGAGATCTTTTTGGCGGAATACCCTCTCTGGATAGGCTGGGTCTTCTAATAGCTCCTGTACTTTTTCTGAGATGCTTTTTCTTTGTACCCCAGATCCAAAGCTGTCCAGGCAATAGTTTTTATCTGGGTTTTCTCTGATTCTTCTTTTATGTTGGATCATGAGTTGTTTTTCGAATTCTTGTTCTTCTTCTTTTTCCTCCTTGAGTCTTTGTTCTTTTTCATTTTCAGTCTCCCATTGTCCCCAGGGTGTTTTGGTTTGTTTAGGAGGTGTTGGTAAAAAAAATCCAGGATGATCCTCATTTTCATTAGGATGTTTCAAAACTTTCACGCTTATTCCTCGATTGACCAGTTCTTTTACTTTGTCTTCTTTGTTATCTTTCTTTGATTTTTTCATGTCTTTGACTCCTTTGACTCTCTGCTAAATAACCCATCTATTTTTGTTTCTGCCCAGCGCATGTCTTTCCAGTGTTCTTTTTCTTTTCTGACTTCCGAAGTATCGCAGATGTCTGCCCCTTCTATTTCTAACAGGGCACGGGCTTCGGCAATGGTGCATGGTTCCTTCAGTTGAATTTCTCCTGCAATTTCCTGGGTATAGGTGTCGTAAAATAAGCGAAAGGCCTCACCATGTTCATTGGAGAGATCTTTCAATCTTGGAAATATTTTCTTGTTGTCTGGCGATGCAGGGAGTCGTAACTTGAAGTAAACGACTTTGGAGATCTCTGTAGTTTGTTCTGTTTCCATCTGAGTATCTTTTTCACTAGCCATGGGCTTTTTTTAAAAATGTTTTTGTAAAGAAAAAGGCCTTCTTTTATAGGTATTTGTAAAAGGGGCTGATTTCAGTATAGGGCAGCAGAGTTCTAGTTGTTTACAGAAAAAACCAGTTTAGACCGGTTTTGTTTACCTCGTGACTTTGTTTGTTCTCCTCGTGAGCACGTGGTCCCCCCCCCCCCCCAAGGTTAAAAAGGGCATATTAATATTATTGTTCTTATTTTCTTCATCACTTTGAAGCGAGATGAAGTCAAAAGAGAAAATCTTATTGACCCAATTACAATTGTTAAAGCATAAGACAAAACGTTTACAGGAAGAAAGTTTACGGCGAATTAATAAATTTAAACGTACTCAAAAGAAAAGAAAAGTGGTTTCTGATTATTACAACATTAGATTAGACCGAGGACGACAATCTAGAAAATTTAAAGTGAAACAAAATGTATATACAGTTTCCTTTCATCCTTTTCCTCAGAAATCACAGAATACGTTTATTCGTCGTATTTTACGAGACGTTCTCAATCAAGTCAAAGAACGTATGCAATGTAATCCTAACGATTATGTACGGTTGAACATACGTCATCCCTCTTTAGAATCGGACATTTGGTACGAGTTTACTCAATCGAAACATTTAAACGAAGTCAAGATATTGAACAAAATTGAAGCCGTGCAGCAATCTAAAAAAGAATTTACCATTACCGATGGATCGGCTCAATTTGAATTGTTTCACGTGAAATATCCACAGGGTAGTGGAGGTCAGTCTTTGAAACATTTGGATTCATGTAAAGAGAAATTTAAGAAAGGGAAACAATCTGTGTTGAAAATTGTTAATCCTTGGGATCACTTGTGCCTCTCTCGGGCTATTGTGGTGGCTCGACTATACAGTCACAAACCCAAAGATCCTCAGGCTCTCAAAGAATGGCAAAAACAATGGACCCGAATGCGTAAAGGGGATTATCAAAGTCTAGATCAGAAACAACAAGCCATGGAACTGATGAGACAAGCCCATTGCGACCCTAACATGCCTTGTGGACCCCAGGAATGGAACAAATTACAAGAAGCATTAATTCCCCAATACTGGCTCAAAATATTTCAATTCAAAACAGGGTGTTCTCGAACGAAATTAGAACCACTTTACTAAGGGAAAGGAAACGGAACTTGTTTGAATATCTTGAAACATTACGATACTATTCTTTCCATGCCAGGAGTGACCTGTAAGAATTACTACTGTAATGATTGCGATGTAGGGTATAGCCACATCGAAGATCATCGAACCAAGTGCCCTCATCGATGTTCTTTCTGTTTAGGAGACACTCCTTGTATGGGCGATGGTAGTAGCATTCATTGTGAACACTGTAAGGGTTATTTCAAAAACTTGAGTTGTTACAAGAGACACTTAGAACCCTACAGTACAAAATGCGAGACTACCGTCTGTAGTTTAATGGATCGATGCCCTCGATGTCAAACCTGGATGAGTAAAAGGTTGATGGTTAATCACACATGTGGGGGTAGAAAATGGTGTAAGATTTGTAAAAAAATAGTCAACAAAGACCATCGGTGTTACGTTCAGATTAAACCTCCTCAGAACAAAAGAAAGAAATCATTGGATGTATACATTTATTTCGATTTTGAATGTACTCAAGAGAAAGGGATTCATGTCCCTAACTTATGTGTGGCTCATCGGGTGTGTCAACATTGCGATCACTTACCGGTGGACGAACAATGCCCCCACTGTGAAGCTTTAGGACCTCGTCGACACGTGTTCCGTGGACCCGACACTTTAAAACAGTTTATGGAATGGCAGTTTTAGAGCCATCCTCACTCCACCCAACAAGGGCAATCTCAGCTTTTACATCAAGATGCCATTGTCATAGCTCATAATTTTAAAGGGTACGACGGACAATTTATATTGAATTATTTGGTGCATACGGCTTCCATTTCTCCCTCGGTGATCATGAACGGAACCAAGATTTTATCCATGCAAGCCTGTGGATTGAAATTTCTGGACTCCTACAATTACTTACCTTTTGCTTTATCGAAAATGCCTTCGGCTTTTGGATTTCAAGAATTGAAAAAAGGAAATTTTCCCCACTTTTTCAATACGGATCAAAATCAACAATATGTGGGAATCTATCCCCCCGCCTCTTACTACAATCCCGACGACATGACGGCTTCTGGGCGTAAAGCCTTTTATCATTGGTACGAGCAACAAAAAGGCAGAATGTTTGATTTTCAAAAGGAATTTTTAGATTACTGTGTGTCCGATGTCGACATTTTACAGCGTTGTTGTGCTCAATTCAGAAAGACCATTCAAGGTCTGGTTCAAGTGAATCCCTTTCAAGAAGCCATTACTTTTGCTAGTACTGCTAATTTAGCCTACCGGAGAGGGTTCATGCCCGAAGACAGCATTGCTATTGTTCCTAATCTCGGATACGATCCAGCCCGACAATTTTCCATGAAAGGGTGTCGGTGGCTAGCTTGGACGAGTCGCGACGGGCGAGTCATTCGACATGCTAAAAATGGGGGAGAAATGCAGATAGGATCCTATACCGTGGACGGATACGACGAAGAGACTCGCACCGTTTACGAATTCTACGGATGTTATTGGCACGGGTGCCCTACCTGTCATCCCGAACTAGAAACTCAATCTCATCCTCATCGATCCGATTGTACCTATGGTGCATTGTACCAACAGACTTTAATGCGAGAACATCAATTAAGAGAACAGGGGTATGAAGTAGTCACAATCTGGGAACATGACTTTGATCAAGAAATAAAAAACAATCCCGATTTAGAACACTTTTTACAAACTCTCAGTTTTCAAGATCCTTTGAATCCCCGCGAAGCTCTGTACGGGGGTCGGACCAATGCCACTCGATTGTTTTGTAACGAGGGAGACATGAGATATGTGGATGTGTGTTCCCTTTACCTTTACGTTCTCAAGTACAAACCTTTTCCCATGGGGCACCCAGACATCATCACAGACCATTTCCAGGATGTTCGTAGTTATTTTGGATTAGTGCAGTGCCGGATCTTGCCTCCAAGAGGCCTGTATCATCCCGTTTTACCCTATCGCACTGGAGGAAAATTATTGTTTCCCTTGTGTCGTACCTGTGCCGAAGAACGTCCACAGGATCCCCACCACCGATGTCAACACACCGATTCTGAACGTTTCTTGATTGGAACGTGGGTGACGAGCGAACTTCAGAAAGCCTTGGAATGCGGATACCAAATTCAACACATTTACGAAGTGTGGCATTTTCCTCAGAGCAGTTGTAATCTTTTTCGCGGTTACATTGATACTTTCTTGAAAATCAAGCAAGAGGCTTCGGGATATCCTCCCGATTGTCAGACCGAGGAACAACAAAGAGCTTACATGAACGATATTTTTACACGAGAGAAATTGGTACTGATTCCTTTAGAGATCGAGAAAAATCCCGTGAAGCGTACCATTGCCAAATTATTCTTAAATTGTTTATGGGGTAAATTTGCTCAACGCTTGCAATTACCTAAAATTCAATATTTGACGGACCAGGAAGAACTCAATACAATGTTACAAGACACTACCCTCGAAGTCAAAGGGCTAGAACTTTTAAATCATACCGAAAAACCTGAATCGGATATGATCTTGATTAATTACGTGGAAAAACAAGATTTCATTGAAGATTGTCCTTTTGGCAACGTGATCTTAGCTGCTTTTACCACGGCTCATGCTCGTTTACATCTCTACGAGACCTTAGAAAAATTAGGAGATCGTGTTCTTTATTTCGATACAGACAGCATCATCTATCAACACGTGGAAGGACTGTTTAATCCCCCTATCGTGAATAGTTTAGGAAGCTGGACGGAGGACACATTGTTAAATTCATCTCTGGAGGACCTAAGAATTATGCTTTTGAAACGGAGACTGGAAACACGGTACAAAAAGTCAAAGGTATCACACTCAACTATCGTGCTTCTCAGATCGTTACCATGGACGCCCTTGAAAAAATGATCTTTAAACAGTTGGATGACGTCATTGTCAACTATCCTCACAAGATACAGCGAAGCAAGACACACGAATTGTTTACTCGTCCTCTCTCCAAGAACTATCAAATCGTGTACGATAAACGGCAAATGATTGAAGATTTTAAGACACTTCCATTTGGTTATTAACTTTGTTGAAATAAAATGTTTGAACCATTTTTTTTTTGTGTGTGTGTGTGTTGTCCTTTTTTTAGAGTTTTTTTTAAAAAAAAAAAGATTTTTTTTTAACAGTAACAATGAAATTTATAACAAACAACATATTTTTTTTTTACATTTACATCACAAGTTTTACATTTGTTTTAGTTTGTCCAACACTTGGCAAATCTGTAGAAATTTCAATAGTTCACTGTCCGTATCCACGATTTTCTTCAGTTTTCGATAGGACATGATTTGTAGTTTGAGTTTCATTTTTCTGATCTTCCTTTTCTTCTCTTCCTCTCTCTCTTCCTTTTCTTCTCTCTCTTTTCCTCTCCATTTCCTTGTAGACTGCACACTCATCCATGACTTTAGACAACTTTTCTTCTTTCATTTCTTCCTCCTCTTCCTCTTTTCTTCCGGTTGCTCCTTCTTCTTCCATTTCTCTCTCTTCTTCACTCTCCTCCCCTTTGTCTGTGACTATGTCTTCTTCTTCTTCCGCTTCTTTTTCTTTTCTTTTGTGATAGCTGACTTCCAACATTGGGGGTGTTCAAAGGTGCCACTCCATCCAAAAGGTTCATCCGGAATATCTCCTTTTTCTTCAATATCCATTAGGTTGAGTGCTTTTCTCTCCATTCTCTTTGGTTGTCTTTGTTTGCTTTGATTATTGCCCATTTGCAAGTGAAAATGGAACTCAAAAGAGCTTGCTTATATGCCATTCACGGTGAAAGCCGGTTTGTCAGGGTTTTTTTCCTCACGTGATTGATGCTATTTCCCTTACAAAAACGTCATTTCATGACGTCATTTTTTACGTTCTGACGTTTTCATCATCAGTGCATCCCCAGCCAATACAATTTTCCTGAAACGTCTTGCAACATTGTCCCTTATGAGTTTTAGGTTTACGATAGTGTTCATTAAACCATTCTCTCACATACTTGTCTGTTTGTTTGGGTGGCCAATCTTTAGGAAATAAATGGTTTAACACATTAGGTCCTCTTCTATGGCGATGATGTAAGAAATACACACAATATTCTCCGCACACATTGGTATTGTAATCCTGATAGCGATTTTTATTGTATTTCATTTTGTATTTATTTCTATCCATAAAGTCTTCAATGGGCTTTGAAATGGGTGGTAACCCATAAGAATCGAAATATTCTATCGTATTTCCGTTTAAATACAAACACACCCAATGAGATCCTGGTTGATCGTGAGGATCTAGATTAATCACCATGGCTTTTTCTTTCGATTTTAAATCAGGAATTAAATCGACGGGGTAAACACCTCCGAAAGAGGATCCTAAATCCCGAGATAAGACTTTTTCCAATTGATAGGTATCCATTTTAATAGTCTATGTTCACTTCTCTCTGTTTGTTGATTTCCAATAAATTATCAAATTCAGCATATACTAAACAGTTGAGGGCTTCTGGGGTATTTTCACCAAATTGAACTTCGATTCTTAAATTTCCCGTTTCAATGAGATGAAATTTGTCTAGTTGTGCTTCTTGATCTTTGGTGAAATCTATGCACCACAGAGTGTACCCGTCTTTATATTCTTCAAAAGTGATGTCGGGAGCCCAATCTTCTCCAAATTTTCCTAGTCCTTGATACAGGCTCAGATAAGATCTCAGATACAATTCGTTGGTGAAATCAGGTTCAAAGGGTCTGGTAGATATGCTTTCTCCGTTAATGCTCACTTCTAATTTTTTGACTTTATAATTTTTAAAATGGAAGGGGTTTTTAGTAGAATCTCCATTAAATGAGGCATTAGGTACAAATCCTATGACTATGCGTTTAGGCATTTGTCCTTGAAACAAATGATCGCTGATTTTAGATTGGTTCCCAGTAGGGATGGTAAACGTTTTCACTTCCACTCGTCTGATGGGATATTTTGCCGTTTCGGTGTTCAGACGCTGATTAATGGCATCGAGTACAGTAGGGGTCGGTTTGACTTTTCTGACCCACAATAATATACTGATAATAGACACTTTCCCTGTACTTCCTGCAGCTGTCATCATGTAGAAATCAGATTTGGCTCGATTGAATCTCAAACGAATGTCTACTCCATTAGGGATAAATCTGTCCTGTTGACATAGATCCATATAGAGTCGATCGATTAAAGTTATTTTTTTACTGTCCTCAATGATATCATGACGTTTTCTCAAACCTTCGTTCTTAGCACCCTCAGGATAGCTCAGTTCTAGATTGGCGGCAGTGACTGTTACCTTTGGGTTGTCTCCACCAGGGACATCAAATTAAGATTTAGATTGGGTTGCAGCATCCAGTTTAACATCGTCCATGTGTCCTGCGGTGTCTTTTTCCCACAGACTACAAGATTTCATTTGAGTTTCCAACGTTTTGGGTCTGTAAGATTGTAATTTCTCCAAATACGCTTTGTAAGGATAAGTATCTGTTCCTGGACTTATGATTTTACCATTAAGGGTAACATCGATTTCTGTGAACAAGGAATGTAAGATGTTATTGACAGGAGTGGAATCACTGTTGCCCCCCGTTAAATTGGTACCATCGGCTTTAGTGAATTTACAAACCACTTGTAAATAAGTTTGTGACAAATCAATGAATTCGTCTCCCTGCCCCTGGATATCGAATTCAATGGGAGCCGTATCCGATTCAAGGGTACTGGCAACCGGATAATATTCCATCCATTTCGATTCTTGTAAAGCTATATTCGTGGGAGGAACTTGGAAGAGTTCTAAACTCTCCATCCCACACATGCAAGATTCTCTGTGCATCATTTTGGAAAAAAGGTGTGTGTGACTTTTGAATGAACAAACCAAACTGCCTGGGGTGAGGGGAAGAATTGCCTTTTTATAGTGTCAGTCAAAGATGTCTATGGTCCTTGCTTTTTTACCTTTTCCCAATTTAATTTTTCTTTTTCTTTTATGAAGGCCTCCTTTAGCTAAAAGCACTCTCGGATTTTCTGGAGCTGCTAGGTATTTCCTTTCCATCGTTCTTCCTGTTTTCTGTAACCCTTCCATTCCTCGAGTTTGAACTGCTTCTTTCAAAGATCGTTTTCCTTCAAGGGCATCTAAACCGGCTTTGGCAGCACTCTGTATGGCTTGTCTTGTTCCTTCTTTGACTAATTCTTGTGCTCCTTTTTTTTACCCCCTCTTTAACCCCTGAACGGACTAGATCCCTGGTCCCATGTCTCAATAATTGGGGTAGTTGTTTGATTCCTCCTTTCATTCCTCCTTTGATCAGGTCTGTCATCACTCCTCTACCTCTTTGTTTTCTTCTTTTTCTTCTCCTTCCTTTCCCTGTCTGGCCTCCCAAGAATTTATTGACATTGGTATCAATAGCTGTGGCTACTTTATTTCTGACCAAAGGCAATACCTTACGTCTGAGTATATCACCAACGATGGGAGTTCTCATACCTGGGACATTTCTCATTAATTGTCTTTCTACTTCAGGAATGGCAAACCTTTTCAGTCTATTTTTAGTTCGTGTTCTCAAACCTTCCATAAAGGGTACTTTATTTTTAAATCTGTCTATCATAGTATTTTTAGTGACTTCATATCCTCCTTTAAGGACATCACCAATGATTCCTTTTCCTGTTTGTTTTTTTCTAACTAGGCCTCCTAGGACTTCTCCGATAACTGGTCCCAAAGCACCGGTGACTAAGGGACCTCCTATTTTCAAGAGGGCTCCTATAGGTATTCCAAATCCTTTTTGTCTTAATAATCCCCGATGGTAATCCCCAAACCCCTTTTGACGTAATATTTCCTGATGATATGCCATGATGACTGAGTAAAAGGTTGAGTGAATTCGGTTTTTATATCTTGCATCAAGGTCTGTTTTTATATCTTTTTCTTCTCCTTCTGGCTCTTATTCTCCCTCTTCCTACTTGAGAGGCTGCTGCTCCAATAGTACTGATTAGGGCAGGGCCAAGTGCAGCAGCCAAAGGTAACAGAGGGAAATTTTTACCTCTCTGTCCTCTTCGTCGTCTTCGTCGTCTTTGAGGGTAAGCCATGATCAATAATAATGCATAAAATGTTAAGCTTCTAGTCTATTTATATACTTTATTTTGGCCTTAGTATTTTTTGAGACACTCCATGCAACAGGAGAACAGGAAGAGGACACCCAATAAAACACCACCGAGTATAGTCCAGAGTTCCATGATTAATACACTTTTCTAAAATGAAGTTTTATAACCGTTTTTCTCCTTAAAAAGGGAAACAAGTCACCCAAAGAATTTCTGAGTTGAATCTCAATGGTATCAAAATGTCTTTTACTCAGTTTCAAATATTCGGCTCCCATTTTGCCTGCGTTTGATCCTGAGTGCCAGAAGTCACGGGGACGACTCTCAACAATTTCAAAGCATTAGATCCTACCATCTGAGGTTCTATGATGTCATAGTACACGTACATCTGTTTCAAATTCTCGAACAAATCAATGTTATGGGGAGCAAGATAATTTACATTGATCCATTTGGTCATGTTTTGGTCGATTTGAAAAGAAGCTTTTGTCCCAAGCGATTGGAGGCCCTTGGTTAAGAGGTATTTAGTCATATCCTCCTCCTTCAGTAAAAAAAAAAGCTTTTGTCCCAAACCCCATTTTTAAGGCTAGGGGAATGGGAAAAGGGATGCAAAAGGGGTGGCTTCGACGCATTACATGTCCGTTGTATTGATATTCGATTCGATCGAATTTATCATGGTACACTAATTGCATGTTATTCTTCTCATTGGGGTTTTTACTCAAGACGGTCCAGAGGGCCCCAAGTGTTAATCGGAGACCCTCGTTGATTTCAGAAATCAGAGCCTTGGGATGAACGTAAGGACCCGGTTGAAACTGAATTCGTATAATATTCATTTCTAAAGTAGACGGGGCCTCTTCTTTACTCTCTTCTGGTTGTCTATAATTATAACCATAGTAAGAATATTTCCAGTCCACCAAAGTGTCACAATCGGCGAGAAATGTGCTTCCTAATTTTGTTATTTGAAAACGATTGATTTTAAAAAGGTTAGGATCTCCTAATTGATCGCTATATTCTTTACTGATTACAATATCAAAATAGGCTTCCTTTTCTGAAATGTTTTTAACATCCGTCCCATACATCATTTCAGTAAGAGCCACTTCCCATTCTCCATCGGTTAAATCAATATTTTGGGGTAACAAGGTTTTAAACTGATAGATCCTATTATTGGGAAAGGTTTTCATCGATCCATCACTGGGTAAGGTCAGGTAAAACCCCTCTCTCTGTGCCATGTTGATTCCAAATGACTCTTATTGAAATAAAAACTAAGTTTATATAGAGTGAACCATTTTTTATTTGAACAAAACAAAACTTTTTTTTTCCAAGTTCAACAAATCACACAAAATGTCAATTGTCTTTGAGAAGGGGCACCGTGTCGCTATTCACATCTTCATCAACAGCCATGGTTGGATAATGGATTTCCGTCTCGAAGGGAGGAAGATTCTCGATTGGAAAGGGACGTCTCATGTACAGATATTCTATGGGGTCAAAACAAACAGACGTAATCGTATCCCCTTTTTCTTAATGTTTTCAAATCCGAGAGAGTCTGCATCAATTTCCTATCCCATTTGGATTCGTACATGGTCCACAAATGTTCATCTCGGTAAAAGCAGGCTTTGATTTTATACTTGTATTCCTGGTATTTACTCTTTCCAAAGATCAGTAAATGGTCAGGAAGGATCATTCTCTTGTAGAGATAAGCTTCTCTGTCTCCATCTATTTCTGAATTCTTCTTTAAGAAATCCTTGTAACATTCTCTTTTGGAGATGATCCATTCCCCTTTTAGGGTAGGACTTCCATCCAGTCCATTTTCGTAGTAAGGGGGAAGTAAGATTTTCCAGCGATATTCAGTTCTTGCCATCGTTGTGAATTCTGATGTCAAAAAACAACGAACATCTCCTTTTTATGTGTTTTTTTTAGTTTAAAAATAGAGACACGTGAGGGTGTGTTCAAACAACAAAAAAACAAAATCCGGTTTTTTCCAGTTGATCCAGTTTTATGCGGTTTGAGCTTTGCTAGCCTTGTTTAAGGCGGGAAGAGTGGGACTAGGCATGATGTAACCCACAAGGGAACTGAGAATGACCATCCAATATTCACGAAAGCTAACATCACAATAGAAGCAATGATTAAAGTAATGCAAACAAGTAACTGAGCAAAAAAGACAATTTCTGCTCTAGGAATTCTTTCACCAAACAGTTTCCAGTGTTCTAAGCTGGCAGGATGAGATCCGTTTGGGGAATCCATGAATCAAAACTAGGGGGATAACCTTTCCACCTTACTTTCACTTCAGTTCTGACTTTGTTACCTACACGACGCTTTTTATAACCCAAAATTTCTTCCACTTCGTACACATCGTCCTTTTTAATGACTTTTTGTAATTCAGACTCGTAAAAGGTTCCTTCTAATTCTTCTCCATTATAGTCCTCTACCTTATATCGGTAAGGTACAGATCCCTGCACTAAACGAGATATGGTTAACAACTCTTTAGTCCATTTAGGTAAATACCCTTTTTCAAAAGTACGTTTCGCTTTACTGATTCTCACTCGATCCCCCTTTTTAAACTTTGGACTTTTAAGACTGGTTTTCTTTCCATACAAAGTTTTCCAGACTTCTAAAACATTGGAGGCATTAACTTCAGCCGGAGCTCTCTTGATACTTCGGTGATAACTGTGATTGTAAGCATACACTAAGTCGGGTAAACTGTCCACATATCTTCTAGTTTTATGACGAGTGAAATATCTCCACATGCGGGTTTTCAGAGTACGTTGAAATCGTTCGACAATACTGGCTTTGGTTTCTGCATTACGAGTGGTAAAAAAATGAATGGATTTAAAAGCATTAAGAAATTCTTTATTGGTGAATTCTTTTCCTTGATCGGATTGAATACGAAGAGGGTGTCTTCCGTCTTGTTTTAGGATCTGTTGTAATCCTCGAATCATTTCTTTCCCCGATTTCTGTTTTAAGGGTACTACCCAAGCATATTTAGAAAAAACATCGATAGCACACAATAAAAAAGTATATCCATCATTGTCCTTTTTTAAGGGAGACACATCAGCCAAATCTTATTGCCATTGTTCGTCAATACCGGTCACTCTGGTTTGCTCTCTTTTGAATTTCCTTTGAATGGGTTTATGCAGAGTATAAGCTTCTTGTTCTTTTAACCATTTTCTAATTTGAGAAAGAGAAACGGAATGTCCCTTTGCGCGTAATTGACGATATAAAGACTGGACCCCTCCATATCCAGTTTTAGGATTGTAATAAATTTCTGCTAAAATTTCTGGTAACACCTTTTCCTTCATCTCTTTAATATAGACCAATCTAGAATAGCGTTTTTAGTCCTTTTGGTTGTCTTTGGAGTTAAAGCAAAAGAAGAACCTTGAGGTGTGCTAAAACTTGAGGCATCCTGAAACCCGGTATCATCGTAGTCGTCATCATCATATTCAGTCAACATAGGTCTAGGAGTACTGATTTTTCCTGGCTTATCCATCGCTTTTATAATATTTGGATTCTGTATATAATCTTTAGGTACTTTGGTTTCTTTTAAAGCTTGTGCAAATTCGTTCGTTCCTATAGGAGAAGCAAACCCTTTACGGGATTTAGTTTTCATGGTATTAGTGACTAGATCCACAATGTTAGAATCAGGAATGATTTTTCCTCGATAACTGATTTCTCCATCGTCATTCCATTTTAAAACTTTAGTTTTCTTAAGATGATCTAAGAGAAGCCCTGCTTTCTTTTGCATTTTATTACCCACACTTTTAATGACTTGCTCTTCTAATTCCGAAGAACTAGCTTCAGCTTCAACAGCAGCAGCACCAGGCTCTCCTTCCTTTTGGACGGTAACAGGCTTGGGTATAATTTTGTCCTTTCCTTCGCTACGAGCTTCACGTAAATAATTACGATAACGATATAATTGATGTCCATAGAGAGCCGCTTTTTCTTCAGGGTTCAAATCTTCTCTGTTTTGAATCTGGTCTAACTGTTGTCCTAATCCGATGGCCGCTTGAAAATCGGGAGATTTAGGTAGTTTACCTTTTAATTCCAATAACATGGTTTCGGGAACCAACACCATTTTACGACTCATGTTGACAAAATGTTATTCAAGACTAAAGAAAGAAGAGATCCTCCTTTTTGTTTCAATAACAAAGTTCTTCTTTTTTTAGGACTCTGAGGTTGAACTAACTTTCTCAAGATGTGATTCTTTGGAGCAAGCTTTCTCTTCTGAGAGGGAGATAGAGATATGTTTCCTTTTAATAGGTTGTAGACAATCTCACAAATCTTATGAATGCAGTCATTACTACAATGTTTTAACACTTGGTTTTTTAATACAGGGCTACTTTCAGGAGAAAGTAACAGTCTAAACACGGGCATATGAGGTTTCAATCTACAATGGCATACATTCTTCTTCTTCTTGTCTGAAGCCATCATGAAAAACTGAGAAAAAGATCCTCTTTCAGGGTGTTTTTATAGTCTACATCTTAGAGTACTTTTCCAAAGGACTGTTTCCTTTTTGAGTAAAACTAGCAATAAATTCACCTCCATAAGGTTCTTCTGCGTGCACGGTTGCTCTATGACGAAGATAATTTGCTTTCTCTCTGAATCCCACTCCACAGTCAGGACAGTAATAATTAAGAGTACCTTTCTTAAAACCTAAACTAAATTCGACAGCAGGGGGTACAGGAGGAATTTTCTTTTTTAATTTCAGAGAGAGTCTAGGTTTAGGAGATTGAGGAGTTTTCAATGGGGAAACAATTTGACTAAAGACAGAGGGTGCCGGAGAGGTTTTCACAGGGGTAGAGGTTGACACATTATCGGGGGTTCTGGCTGCTCCTATGGGGCCCTGCATGGATCTATCCATAATCTGAATAGCTTGATTATCCACAAAAGGAAGAGTGGCATCTAAATCGTCTTGATCTTGATGATACTGATCTACTTGTTCCTGAATCCAATTAGGTAATTGTTTTCTCATAGCAGGGGTTTTAGGAGCTGGTTTCTTAAAAGGAAGTTTTACAATGAGTTTCTCTCTGGGGGGAGGGGGTCCAGCTTCAGCTAAAGCCCTAGCCATCCAATCTGGATTGCTCACTGTACCTACTACACTCTTTAATCGACGTCCTTTTCTTCTCTTGGGGGCCCTTCTAGCTCTAGGGAATTTTCTAGCTCTTGGTTTTGCATACCTTTCTTTAGGTAACTCCAATTTTAACATGTTACGAATGATCACACCCCCTAAGAACCCAGCCCCTCCTCGTTTCAGAATAGCTTGAATCCTAGCTTTTTCATTGGCATGTTTATTACCAATGACTTTCAACTCTTCTTTATGTCTTTCAATAAACGTTTGAGTGTTTGTCAATAGGAATGGTTCTTTTGAGTAAATGTTTAGCTCCAATGAGAAACCATTTCATTAAAGCCTTACGACTTATTTCAATGATTTCTTGTCTTTTTTGGGGATCTCTTTCTCCCTGTAAAAGATTCAATAGCCTAAACACTTTGTTTTGTCTTGCCATACTGTATCAAATGAAGGTTACACCCTTGTGAACCTTTTATTTATATTCTCGAGGCATGTACACGGTCAACGTGTCAAACAGTTGACTTCTTAATCTCAATTCATCTGGAGTTTGTGGGCTTAAATCCACTAGTAAATATCCATGAGGTCTACTAGTAGCCTCTTGATAGGCAGACATTAAATGAGGCATGTCTAATTGTCGACTCAACACCGTCACTTGAGATTTATCTCGAGGATTTTTAAACAGTACCAAATAATGAGCATTGAGACTAATGGTACGATGTTGATTTGCTCGATCAAATACATTTTGAGTAATGTAAATGACACTGGTATTTCTATGATGAGCTTTGCAAGTAAACCAATCGACAATAGACTCGATGGCTTTGCCTCCCATCATATCGTCACAAATTAACAAGTGACGAATAGTAAAATCGGCTACTAATTTCTCGTCGTCTTCTGGAATATTGCGTATAAACTTGACTTGATCTTTTAAAGATTCGTAAGCGGGATGCCATTCTCGGTAACACCATATGATTTTTTCGGGGGGAGGGGAAATCCAATGTCTATTTTCTACTAACTTTCTAACAAAATGTGTTTTTCCCGATTTGGAAGGACCCGCCACCACCATGGTAAATTCGTGTTTCAATTCAAAAGGGGCTAGTGTTTCGTAAGAATACATCTTGAATTATGACTTCAAAGAAATAATCCTTTTCTATTTAAATGTATGTGAGTGACCACTGGTGTTTTTTTTTTTTGTTGTACACTTTTTTCTATTTGCACGTAATAAAGACATCTTTTCTAAAGATGTGGGGGTGGCCCTGAAAAGGGCCGTTGGGGTAGCCCTGAAAAGGGCTGTGGCGCTAGCCCTGAAAAGGGCTGTTTGTCAGCAGTCGCCACTACTGCTCCCCAGACCGGCAGAGGGGGCAAGGATTGATGTTCCGGTAGATTCCGGGAATGCACTTGCAACACACCTGCTGGCCGCAGTGGCGGCATCTGATCTGAAAAATAAAAAGTAACCATATATATCTATTTTTAAAAAAAATATTTTATAATTACATTAAATAAAACAATTTCATGTTTTACCTACCTGCATGTGTCCATTCTCTCTGTAGCAGAGAATGCACTCCTCTCTGACTTCCTCCTCCTCGGCTACTTTAACACCCCAGCTGGGGACAATAGTGAAGTGTTTACTCCTGTCCTCTGGTTTCCTGGTGTGGAGGTACAGGGGAGGGGTGGCCGCCCTCAGGATCGTCCTCAGCTGTGTCGAGGCATCCCTGGTGGCCACAGGCCTCACAAAGGCCGAGGGCAGCTGGGGGGCAGGACGGCTTGGTGGTCCCGGACGGCTGGGTGACCTACCCAGGGCTGCTGATGGCGGAGGCGGCGCAGGTCGATGAGGGGCCGGACGTAGAGGGCTCCCTGGTGGAGAGGGGGCCGGAGAATAATCCGGGATCACCGGAGAGTAGCCCCCCGGACTGGCAGGTGGGGATGGGTCAGGGCTCTCCGGTGTGTCAGGAATGATAATCGGCTCCCTTGGAATCTAAAAAACAAAATAAAATGTTATACTAAAAATCAATCATAATATCACATTATCATAAAACGTAATAATATAAAAAAAATATCTTAAAAAAAATGACTTACGGTGACTGCAGGTCCCGGAGGCCGAATGGCCGGGATCCTCCTGGGGGGCTCTGGAAGGGCCCTGGTGCCGGCTGCCTGGGGGGCAAGGAAAAGCGCATCCCCGGCCCACCTCTCCGGTAAGGCATGGCCCTCCTGGCAACATTCCTCACTCTCCGAAAAAAAGATGATGGCCCTCTAGGTCTCGGGGGGGCTGCTGGAGCAGGCGGTGGTGGAGGGGGCAAGGGAGTCACAGGCTCTGGGGCTGGGGGTGTCTGTTCCTGCCTTCTTCTCTCCATCATTAAAATGATGTCCTCCAAATCAGGGAGAGGTCCTGGGGGAGACGGCGGAGCAACGCTGTCCCGAGCCTGAAAATTCGCGATAGACTGTGCCGATATTCTGACATATCTACCCTGAACCCACTGTGTAGTATTCCGGAATTGTCTTTGTCTTATCATGTTGGTTTTGTCTGTTATGTGTCATTGTATGTTTTCCGCCCTAATAAACTACATGTGTTTTGTGTGACTGATTTCTGACTAACGTTTTGGACAGAACAGTGGCGACGAGGATTAAAGTGTCAAGATGACAGCAGTTTTCGGGAAAATAGATTCTTTCGAGGAGGGCAAAGAGACATGGGAACATTACTGTTAGCGTCTGGGACATTATTTCATAGCAAATGGAATCGGTGATACCGAAGAGGCGGATAAAAAAAAAAGAGGCGGTCTATTTTGCTCAGTGTGTGTGGCAGTAAAATATATAAGCTGATGAGTGACCTATTAGCACCAAATAAACCAGGTACGAAAACTTTTGATGAACTTGTAAAATTAGTGCAAGATCATTATGCACCCAAACCCTCGGAAATAGTCCAAAGATTCAAATTCCATAATCGTTTTCGCAGACCAGGAGAGTCTGTGCACAGGTGCTTGAGGACAGGACCCCCCCCCCCCCCCCCCCCCCCCCGATTTAGACCCCCGGGGTAGTTGTCGCTTTTTTGATAGAAATTCTTTTAAAGTCATGTACACAACATGTTACATATCAAACATCTGAAAATTAATGGAAAATAAACGATTTATTTAAAACTACCCCTGCCTGCATTTAAAAAGAGGAAAGGTATGCCACTCCGCTAGGTAACTGTGACGGAAGTAAACAACTCTCAGTCACTTTGGTACAATAACATCCGAGAACATCGATTTAATTCTATTGGCGCGCAAAAAGACTCCTCGGATTTTATCATTGACGAGTGTACATTACGTCACTGAAAGATGTTGACTTCCGTCACAGTTACCTAGCTTGTCTTCGAAAAACTCGTTTAACGTGATATAGTAGGTTTACAGAAAAACGTACATTCATTTTAAAAGCATAACGAGGAAGAGATATATTTACTGCGATAATATAATCCCATGCTTATTGGATATATAAAGCGGATACATGTTTTATAGTCCCAAAATGACGAAGGGGTAGTAATGTAAACAAACCAGAGTGGCATACCTTTCCTCTTTTTATATGCAAGAAGGGGGGGGGGGTGGTTTTACATTAATCGTTTATTTTCCGTTATTTTTTGAATATTTAAAATGGAACATATTGTGTGCATGACTTTAAAGGAATTTCTTTCAAAAAGTCAACTACCCCGGGGTTTAAATTGGGGGTGGGGTGGGGGGTGGAGGGCGTTCGGTCCTGTCATCAAGCACCTGTGAGTCTGTGGCCTCGTTTGTGGCCGAATTACGTCATTTAACGGAACATTGCAATTTTGGTGCGGCTATTGAAGTGATGATTAGGGACCGTCTGGTTTGCGGGATCATGGACGATAAGATACAGAGACGCCTGCTAGCGGAGAAAGATTTGACTTTAAAGAAAGCATATGAAACTGCAATATCAATGGAAACTGCAGCGAAGGGAGTACTTGATCTACAGAGTGGAACTCCACATGCTGAAACTGTAAACAAAGTGAGTGATGGTGAAAAACCACAAAAAGACAAAGGTAGCATAAAGTGTTATTATTGTCACTTGTTTGGACACTTTGCCGCAGAGTGTAGGAAAAAGAAGGCCGACCAAGTCGCAAATCGGGGAAAAGGCAGAGGAAACTCGAGAGGCAATTTTTGGAGTAACAAACCAAGGGATCAGTTCAGAAGAGAAAATGTGCACAATGTATGTGATACACCTGATGAAGAAGAAGACACCACTGAGTACACCTTGTATCATATGATGGAGCCGGGCAAGCAGTCACCATATCGTGTGTTTCTAGCATTGAATGGAGTAGATCAGTCTATGGAGTTGGATACGGGAGCCAGTAAGACCGTGATTAGTGAAGAAGTATACAAGACTTTATGTAAATCTGACTCTCGGTTGAACTTAGAATCTTCATGCACAAAATTGCGTACTTACACTGGGGAACTTATTCCCATCCTAGGAACAGTACAGTTGATTGTGAATTACAAAGATAAACAGTATGATCTGAAAGCAGAAGTGGTAAAAGGGAAGACACCGTGTTTACTTGGCCGTGATTGGCTTGATGTCATTAAACTGTGCTGGGATGAAGTATTTCAGATTAAAACAGAAGTACAGTCTGATGTGGAACAGATTCTGAAAAAATATGAAGTTGTGTTCAAGAAAGAATTGGGGACAGTCCAAGGAGTGAAAGCAAAAATATATGTTGACTCTCAGGAAAAACCGAGATACTTTAAAAGTCGTTCACCACCTTTTGCCTTGAAAGAGAAAATTGAACATGAGTTGGACAGATTAGTTAGTGAAGGAACTGTTACACCTGTAGAGTTTTCAGAGTGGGCAACGCCTATCGTACCAATAGTAAAGAGCGACAAGACCGTACGTATTTGCGGTGATTATAAAGTCACAGTGAATAGAGTTTCGAAGCTGGACAACTATCCTATTCCAAAAACGGAGGATCTATTTGCAATATTAGGGGGTGGCGAACATTTTTCCAAACTCGACCTGAGTCAAGCCTATCAGCAGTTAGAGTTAGATGAGGAATCCAAGAAATACACCACTATCAACACACATAAGGGGCTTTTTCAGTATAATCGTCTACCTTTCGGAATCTCATCTGCTCCTGGCATATTTCAGAGAACTATTGAAAACCTGCTCCAGGGCATATCCAGTGTTATCGTTCGATTAGATGATATATTTGTGACTGGAAAAACCCGTGGTGAACATTTACAGAATCTTGCAGAGGTGTTAAAGAAGTTGGAAGCAGCGGGAGTTCGACTGAAAAGAGAGAAGTGTGTTTTCTTGGCAGATGAAGTTACATACCTTGGACATCGCATAAATAAGCATGGAAGACAGCCAACTGAAGACAAGGTGCAAGCGATCAAGAACTTACCTGAACCAAATAACGTTAAAGAATTACAGGCTTTTCTTGGAATGCTTAACTACTATGGTTGCTACTTACCAAATCTGTCAACTGTATTAGCACCATTACATGAACTCTTAGGAAAAGATGTTGCATGGTCTTGGGGTCCTAAACAGTCAAACGCAATGCAGGAGTCAAAAAACCTTTTGAGATCTTCATCTATACTGGTTCATTTTGATTCAGCCAAGAAGCTTGTCATGTCCTGTGATGCCTCGCCAACTGGGTTGGGTGTTGTGTTGTCACACATTACAGAAGAAGGAGAGAAGCCAATAGCTTATGTGTCACGAACCCTGGCACCAGCAGAAAAAGAACTACTCTCAGTTGGAAAAGGAGGGACTTGCAATTATATTCGGAGTGAAAAAACTTCATCAGTACCTGTATGGTCATCATTTTGTTATCTATACTGACCACAAACCATTATTGGGCCTGTTTAAACCTGACCGAGCCATTCCAACCATGGCTGCCGCTCGAATTCAAAGATGGGCTCTGATCCTGGCCGGATACGAGTATGAAATATTGTACAAGGAGGGTAACAAGAATGGTAATGCAGATTGTTTGAGTCGTCTTCCACTCAAGGAGAGTGTGGATGTACCTGTACCGGGGGAGACTATTTTACTCATTGAACACTTAAACAGTACACCAGTACATGCTGAAGAAATTGAAGAATGGACACAGTTGGACCCACTCCTGCGTCGGGTGACATTTTGTGTACAGAGTGGATGGAAGGAGAAAAATAATGATGAGGAACGTCGTCCTTATTTTAGCAGACGAAACGAACTAAGTGTTCATGAAGGGTGTATTCTATGGGGAAGTCGTGTGGTGATCCCAGAACCAGGAAGAGAAAAATTATTGGATTTGTTGCATGAAGGACATCCTGGAATAGTCAGGATGAAAAACCTGGCAAGGAGCTACTTGTGGTGGCCAGGAATTGATGAAGCTATTGAGACCAAAGTACGAGGATGTGAAGATTGCCAGGCACAAAGCGCCATGCCGGCAGTGGCGCCCTTGCATCCCTGGGAATGGCCAGATCGCCCCTGGTCTAGAGTACATGCAGATTATGCAGGACCTTTTATGGGATCCATGTTTTTGATCCTAATTGACGCTTATAGCAAGTGGATTGAGGTCTATAAGTCATCTACTTCTACATCTGAAGTGACCATCGAAAACACATGGAATCCCTGATGTACTTGTTACGGACAATGGGACCTGTTTTACAAGTCATGAATTTTCCTGTTTTACATCAGAGAATGGTATCCTACATGTGAAGACTTCACCATACCACCCCGCATCCAATGGGTTGGCTGAGCGGGCTGTTCGAGTTTTTAAGGAAGGGATGAAGAAGATGGATAAAGGCCCTGGATCATTGATGACCAAGTTGCAAAGGTTTTTGTTAAACTACCGAACAACTCCACATACTACGACTGGTGTAACTCCAGCAGAACTCCTCATGAATAGGAAATTACGAACAAAGCTAGACTTTGTCAAACCTGAAATTCGAGAACGAGTAGAAAATCGACAGAAGAAATTCAAGCACTACCATGATGCACATGCAAAAGGACGAACCTTTATGGAAGGAGATGCCGTTATTGTGAAAAGTTTTCCAAGTGGACAGTGGAAATGTGGGGAAATAACACAAAAGAACGGACCAGTATCATACAGAGTCGCACTACCAGACGGAGGAATCGCACGCAGACATGTCGATCATATCAAGCAGCGACATTTTAAACCATCTATGAAACTTGACAATCCTGATGGAAGCGACTATACTCATACCCCAGTAACCATAGAAGAGAGTCTTACATCCAAAGCATCGGACTGCGAGTCCGTGACCGATACGACTTTACCATTATCCACTACTTCAACATCGTCCAGCGCTCCAAGCGTAACCAGTCCACGCAGATCATCTCGTTCTGTTAAAAAAACAGCCTATCTGGACGACTACGTAACTCCATAAATAAACTGTTGAAATGGAAGGGACAGATTTGTGCCTTTTTGGTAGAGTGTTTATGTTGTGTGTACCCAGCTTTTGAACTGTTAAAGTTAACGATATAATAACTATAATTTTGAAGGTATTGCATATACTGATATATATATAAGTAGTTTTAATATGTTTTATTTACAGTTGATGATCTAGTCAAAATCATTATGAAATTAACTTAAAGGGGGAGGAATGTAGTATTCCGGAATTGTCTTTGTCTTATCATGTTGGTTTTGTCTGTTATGTGTCATTGTATGTTTTCCGCCCTAATAAACTACATGTGTTTTGTGTGACTGATTTCTGACTAACGTTTTGGACAGAACACACTGGTAGGTTACTACCTCTAACACTGTACGCGTATTGAAATCCATAAAAAAATCCATCGTGGCGATTTGTAATAAATCTAGCAGATGAATGAGAGCTGGGCGGAAGCGGGCTGCTTTTTATTCGCTCAGAGCCAAAATGGCCGCCTTTGTCTAGTTTCGGCCACTAGATATGACGTCATTTTCAGTTATGACGTCAGAATCTTGTACTTGAATCCGTGCCAAGTCCTCAGCTCGGCTCTTCTAGCCAGGCTACCATGACAACCGGGTTTAACTCAGTGCAAACGCCCTATCGAGCAGTATAGAGTGCAAACAAGTTTTTACATTATTTAAAAGGGTAAAAAAAAATTAAAAAACCATGAAATGAAATATCACATTTTTATTATTATAACATGTTTAAACACCAATGAAACATTTAACAATAAATAAACAATTGTCATTTTTTAAACAGAATTTAACAAATGTTTTTTTAACATGGGCTCTAACACAATCGCAGTCTGTTGAATTCTTCTTTCAAAACGAAATCGGTCATTGGCCACAGTCATCCATTCACTTGTCCTATTTTCGTATGGTATTTCCAACACTTGAATGTCCATATTAAACTTTACATTCCGTTTTCTTCGTCTATGGCTTGAGTTTTCAATTTCAGGTAAAGAAATTCCAAAGTCACCATCTTCATATTGTCTATCTGTGAAATCACTCGACGACAAGCTCTCCCCTGATGGGTGAACATGCATCTCAGATACCCGAAGTTCTGATAATCCTTGTAGGAGACGCCTGTTAATTTCTCGAGTAATTGAATCTTGGCTCCCTCGCATATCAAATAAATAGTGGCTAGTCTTCCGGGAAAAGGATTTTTTTACTGCTAATGTCAACAGTATGTGGGCAAGAAAATTCAAACTGGTGATGTTCCGAGCCAAAGCTAACACCCTCAATATTTTTCTCTGTTTTTCCTCGTTCATATCTGCATTCCATTTTGTTACTAATTGATAACCCTCAAAGGTAAGACTCAATATTTCGCTCATCATCAATTTTTTTTTTTGGCTTGACAGAATTACTAAAAAATATTTAAAAAGCAGTTTATTATATACCCCTAAATGATGTCATATTTCTCACCCCACCTTCTAGGCACGTGAGAATCTAGAAAAAACCAGTTTTCAAAACCAAGGTCAAACTTAGCGTGTGACATTGTTTTTTCCCCCCTCGCGTGAAAATTAAACTGGAAAAAACCAGTTTCAACACACCCCAAGATCAAAACATATGACGTCATCATTTCTATATAATACCCCTTTTTTCAAGACCAAAAACATTCAGAACATGAATTTTCTCGACAGTCAAAATCCAATGTCAAAAGGATTGGGATATTACGACCCTTCTCTCGATACACAAACGCAAGACCCCACAGCGTTAGAGATGGCCGCTTACCATCCCCCGCTCACTAAAGAAGATTTTGCCATGATCACCACCAACCAGGAAGGAATTCTCAACACTCTCAACATCCTCTTTGATGAAATGGGCAAACACACCAGTGTAATCCTCAACAAAATGGAAGAACTCATCAAAACTGCACCGCCCAAAAGAACAGTCTTTACCTGTTACACCTGCGGAGAACCAGGGCATTTTTCACCCAACTGCCCCTAACACAATTACAACAAAGAAAACAACAAAGAAAAACAACCCCCAGCCAGAAACAACAAATGTTTCATCTGTCATGAAGATGGACATTGGATGAAAAACTGCCCACAAAAAAACAAAACGGAGGAAAATCAAGAGGATTATGCTCCTTATGAGGATTCCGATAAAGAAAACCAACCACCCAAAAAACATAAGAAAAAAACCATGAAAGAAGACTGGGATAAAGAACAAAATAGACCAGGAAAAATGAAGAGAATCAACAATCAAAACGTTTTCGTAGAAGAGCGCTAAAGCAAAAAAAAAAACATTGTTCCTTAACATACTTTGTTAAAATGTTTTCTCATTGTTCATTTGTTCAATTGTACCTTAAATCATTGTACCTTAACAGACTTTATTCATTGTTCATTTGTTTCAATAAACTATTAAAAATCTATTTATGTCCTCTTTTCTCCAGTTTTCACCTCATTTGCATAAAAAGTGCACTCAGTTGAACCACCCAGCTAGGCGTCTAGTACTACTCACGCCATGAGGGAATGACTGATAACGGTGTCACGCGTCACACGGGTGATTGCACAGAGAGGAAGGTTCGCAGATTTGACCAATCACACTTCAGTTTTTTAAGTATATAATTACCTGAACAAAGGAAACTTTCTCCTTGGTAGACTGCATTATTATTTCCTTAATTGCATACATGCACAATCGCTTGTATACCGACATGTTGCTACATTTCCCGTGGATCAGTACTTGGTCAAGCGACGTGTTTGTTTTCAAAATTATTTCAATTATCGCACATTCCACCTGGGCAATTGACACAAATTCTGGACATGCCCGTACATGGCGACAGGAGGCAATTCCTAAATCGTTTTGACAGTCACAGGGTGGAGTGTCCTGAGACAAACATATCCCGAGAAATACATGTAAAATAACTATCACAATCATTATGAAAAGAAAATGTGAATAACATCCAACTGTTCCACTTGGTAACTTTTTTGCGGGAAAGAGAAGAGAAAAAGTTCCTACGATTTATTTATATCAATTCTATTCGACTTTGATATTTGTCTTTCGACAGTGCATACAATAGGTGATTCGTTTTTGTTGACCTAGGAGTTTATTCTGATACCCCTATTACTAATGTTTGAAACAATGCAGTATTGTTCTCTACCCACTCATGACATAATCTATTTGGCTGCAAATTAATTATTTGCTCTCATTATATATGAGAGGGTGTTGTGACCCCCTTATTCAAAATCTGACAATCTAACCCTCTGCGCAAAAAACAGAACGCACTAACTTATTATCAGGTGGTGAAATATTTATGGAAGGGGAAGGGGGGATGAAGGGGAGGGGGGTGGGGGTACAACACCAAACATTACTTCTTTGTAATGTATAAGTTTATAGCTTTCTGCATTCACCCGTAAAAAAGATCTTGGGTTGGACCTTCTTATCCAATGTTAATGTTTTATTCCCCCAATCACACCCCCCCCCCCCCCACCACCTCTTCATACATCCCATCTATTATACACTTTGAACCAATCATTTCCAGGCATGAGATTTCTTTCTTTGGAATTGGATTATAAAATCATTGAAAAGCATTAATTCTGTCCCCTTTCTAAGGTCCTTCATATCAGCTATGGTTCATGTTTTTTATTGGATTTTTACTTTTGAAAACTATGGCAAGGTTAGTTATTTATAATTAGTGCAGCAGTTAATTGCAATTAGTGTTCCAATTTACCCTTGATCACTATACTCATTTTTTAAAAATTAAATGTTTCAGTCAATGCATCTGCAACTGTAAAGTTGAAGTAGTCGAACTTCTCGACAAAATTAAATATCTGCTGGACAGCTGTCCTTGCCCGTAAGTTTTTAAACTCAATAATTTAAAAAGATATTTAATTTTCCTGAAACAAAATACACTCAATCTAAGTTTTTTTTCATATCAATATTTGTACATTTTTGGAAAACTTAATATTTGATAGAAAATGATTTTGATCATTTATTTTAAAGACACAGCAGAAGGGGTGGAAGAAAAATGGAATCAACCCCAGACGTGTAGGTTACATTATATTCTTATTTTTCAAATGATATTTCAAATTGACTCTAAATCTACACCTTCAAGAAATTAGTTATTCTTTTATCGAATAATAAAAGCCATACTCTTTTAATTTAGAAAAACCCCCAGCGGTGAAAATGGGTTAGTAATACTAAGTTATACTTTTTTTCTGCTAATTATAAAATAAAAACGTTACTCTAAAATCTCTTCAAATCATTCATTAGTGTCCTTTTTTTTTAAAGCCCAACAAAAACCCCAATGGCGCCTAAAAGAGATCGGTTAGTATAATTATAGATCGAATTCATTTTTTTTTTGGGGGGGGGGGGGATTAAATCGTGACAAATTCTAAATTTTTAGCAACAATTTTTTTTTCAGTAAACCGAGAAGACTGCTGCAGGCAGAAAAGTCCTTAGAGTGGGAAATTTCTCCCATAGGGTTAGATTATTACTCATTCATAAGTTTATATTTCATCAAATAAAAAATTTAATCAAATTAAACAAAATAGATTGTTCTACTTTAAAAGCTGATTTTATAAAAAAAATCACTATCCATTTTTTCCAGCGGCGAAAAGTCATTCATCCTAATCAACTCCTCGTAGGTTTTTAAAACTTTTCTTACTTCGTTTTGTCAAATTTAAAAAATCCAATATTTTAGAATGATTATAAAATTTGGGTTTTTTTTCTTACTTTTTTTTCAATCAGCACTGAGGAGTCCAAATTAGGAATTCCCTTGTAAGTTTTTACCAGTAAAATCTAAATAGACCGAAATTGTTTTTACTTAATTTCCGTTCTAAAACAGTTTAATTTTTCGTCTTATTGCAGCGAACTGTCTGATGAATCGGATATAATAATTCCTCCGTAAGTTCCTTGCCTTTTATCTTGTGATCAAGGTTACGAATATTTTTTTTTTTTTTAAGATTTATTTGACGTTTAATATTACTCATGGTGATTTTTTCTCTCTCCAAATTTCAGATCCCAGTTCCATATGGACGAGAAGAAAGGAAAAAAAAATTGTAATTTGTACTGTAATAAAATAAGAAATGTTTTTAAGATTTGTTTCTTTGTTTTTCTTTTATCGTAAAAATTTATGGATTAAGCGTATTTTTATCGAATTTAAGGGATTAAATTTAAAAAGAAAATATGTGGAACACCCCAATTTCTTATAACCTAAAAAGAAATTGGATGGAAAATTTGTCTACGTTTTTTAAAATTATTTTTTACCAAATCGTACCGTGTTCATTTTTAAGTCCTTGAATTAAACCATAAATACCAGAAATTTATTGGTAAAAAACAATGAAACGGTACCTTTGGTAAAAAATAAGTTTTATCAACGTTGTGGATTTGTTTTTTTTTTCGAATATAACAAAAAATCAACTACGTGGAACACTAGATTTTTTTCTTGTAATTGGAAAAAAATAATTGTTTAAAGAGTTTTTCTTACCCATTGTATCGTATTCATTTTCAAACCCTTTCAGTTATTCCAAAGATACAATTTTTGTAAATTTTTATAAAAAGTTAGATATAAGGAAAAAAAATGAAACGATACCTTTGATAAGAAATAATATAAATCAACGTTTGAGAACACCATCAATGTAAAAGAAGGCAACTTTTCGAAAAAATTGGTGGCCGTTAAAACGGCCGTTGGTTTTTTTTATAAAATAGACATACGTCTATTTTTTCTTCTTTCTTCTTACCCCCTTCTCTCCTCTCTCTCCTCTCATACTGGTATACGGTATTAAACACGTATACCAGTACCCCATTGATCAGGTGGATCTGACCTGAGGGGTGTGGGTCTGCGGCAATCTCTGCATCCCAGTCTTCTGGTTCTTCACGGACTTCAGGCGCAGCTTCCTCCATCACAGCTCGTGGTGATATGGGGATTTCTATCGATGTCATGGCAAATATTTTACTTCCCCCAAATCAGATTATATACCCTTTATTTTTTGTTCCCTCTTTTTATTTTGTTAAAACTGCTGAAATGATGCGTTATTTATGCTAATTTTTAAAAAGTTCTATACAATTTAATGTCACTCAACTTTTTTGCATACATTGTCACGCCCTCAAGTAAATTTAACCCTTGACTTGTGTGCAGAAGGTGAAAAGACGGTATCTGGGTTTGTGTCCTATAATGTCGTTAAGACCGACTAGAACCTTATAAAATACACCGATAACTCTGAAAAAAATGTAATCACTTCTTTAAATATAGTTCTATAAAATAAACCGAGTCATAAAATTCACACAGACATCACGAGATGATCTCTGAAATATGTATACATTTTTATTTAAAAGGACGGGTGTCATTTCTCTCGTTATAAATATATACGGTGATCAGTTAAAACTGACTGATTTTTCCATTTAAAAAGTCTCTCAATCTAGTTCATTTTAGCAGAACGTTTGTTTTTTTAAAAACAGTCATTTATACTGGTATACATAAGAAACACCAAAATGTATTTTTCTCTCGACGTTTAGCTATCTTCATTTTAAAAACGATTTTTACTACACTCAGGTATTCATTCTACCCAGTGTCTAACAATAGGGTCGATCTCTTACTCTACCCTTTTATCAAACACGTGTTCAACCAAGTCTCCTTCCCCTTAACTCTTTTTAAAGGTCACTGACGCATTCCTCCATTCAATTTGGAAGTTCCTGTTTCTTGGTCGGGTAATCGTCAGTCTAAAAATAATCAATAGTCTTGATTTGTTGCTACGCTGTTTCTTGGTCGGGTAATCGTCAGTCTAAATTAATCATTAGTCTTGATTTGTTGCTATGCTCAGGTCTCGTGTCGGGCACCTGTCCCCAAATGTAGGTCAACCACCCCCCATTGTTCTTTTTGTTCCCTAAGAACAATAGGCTCCCATTGTTTTCAGGATCCATACATACGTATATACTACTCAAATCCTTTTTTTTTACTATTTGTATTTTTGTATAACTAACATGTTTTCTGTCCAGTTTTTATTGTATAAGACAGTGGAAGACTTATCTTAAAAGGAGGGGCCGATGTAGCGGGTTTTTTTGTTTTATACATGTATATTCCTGTTTTAATAGGAGCGCTAATCTTGGTGCCCTGATAGTGCAGCAGGCACTAATACTGGAGCCTGCTGCCCTAATGCCCTAATGGTGTAGCCGGCCTCGGTACCGGAGCCTACTGCTCTAATGCCCTAACATCGTTAGGTCTCAGGGCAAAGTATATAAGGGGAGAGAGAGAATGTGAGGAGGGAGCGAGAGCGAGAGAGCCAGGAGAGAGAGATAGCAGAGATTGGATATACATTTACTACTTGTTCGTTTAAATACACCTGATTCCAAAGAAACTTGTGTTCATCTTCAATAGATTTATTAAGATCTACTGGTTCTTAAAATACAACACAGAACCCACAAATGTTTGTGACGCTGGACAAAGGAGATCCTTAAGCATTGACTCTGGGAGCTCTAAAGAGAAAAAACGTCGCGTATATTGTCATACAGAAGACCAGGACGAAGATAAACGCGTTGATAGGTATTAACAATTAAAGTTAAGAACATAAGTCATATCTATAATAAATTGATTCACTAGTAATGAGGTTTTGTTATTAATTGCTATAAAGAAGAAATGTGTTATTTGCGGATTAACGAAGGGAAGGAGAAAATAAATGTTCTTTATTTCTGTTGATAGAAATCGATTCAAAAGAATGTAAGTATGTGTCAGGCCCAATTACAATGGGTTTGCAATTTCACCTGCTGGGCATGAACGTTAAACGTGCACACACTTATAAAGTGATACAAACTTAGCAGAGCAATAGTTAAATGCAATGTAAAAAAACATTGTTGTTTTTGTTTTAGTTGTGATATTTACGAATGGATTATGAACAAATTGATTTGTTCAATCGTTTTTGCAAAATATTAGGTCGTTCATTGATCCTTTCAGATTGTGTACGAGTTAACTCGATTTCATATTTAAGTTAAAATATACCTCCATCTTAGTTGTTTCGTATAATACATGTGACAATTTTGATTTTCCCAAAGAGATACCTGACTTCAATTTACCCCTCACTTCATATTTCTTATAAATCGTTTAGTTTGAATTAGTTTCATTCGATGTTTTCACATGATCGTGTTATATCCCATGTTTATTTCGATTTCACCGCCATGTTGTCATTCTTCCCGTACGTCTTATATTATCTGCAATTTCATTGGTATATAGCCTAACCACCTGATATTTATAAATCACCCACAACATATTAATTGATGACTTCTTATTAAATGGCGAATTTAATGATTTAGAATGATTTGAAGAGGGAGCTGTGACTCAGTATGTACCTTTTGCAAGCCACCAATTGGAATGACAGATGGTTACAATCTTTATTACTGGGGTACGAAATGGCGACTAATATTAAGTATTTGCATGCACAATTGCTTATTAAGATAGTCCATCCATAACTGAGGGGGAATTTAACAATTTGGATTGATCTAAACAACATTAAATACTTATTTCAAAATTATTATGAGGCTGACATAAACCAAACTCGGGAGTATGTTTAAAGTCAATTGAATGAACTTTTTGCACTTAAATTTTTTTAAAAGAGTTGTCTGCCCTTTACAAACATTAGGAAAAATCATTTTCTCAAATATGTATGGTAAACTATGATTTTTTTTTGGCATTTTCAATGAAAGGGAGAGCTTTTGAAACCTTTTACCAAGAGATTTGTGAGAAAATTACTTGTACTATAAAGATATATTTATTAATGCATTTTCCCCATAGACTTCAATGTTAACTTCAATATGTAATAATTTTAGTAATATTCAACAATTTTAAAAATTTAGAAGATGAGTCTTTATTATTTAATAATTCCCTTAAAATCGCACTAAGATTTTAGTGATCGAATAGCAATCTATTATGGATGGACGACCTTAATTCTTATACATTTGGGAAACTCTTTGTGTAAAATTCTTTCGAAATATTTCAAAAACATACATGTATATTTATATAGGTCTATACGAGGGTTGTTAGAAAAGTTCGCAGACAAGTTCGATTGTGAGCGGACTACTCGCATGATACAAGCGCATTTGCTAATAAATATGTAAAGATTTGTTTTTTTTTACTGCACCAAAAAATTATACAGCTTAATTATTATAAGATATACTTCACGGAGCATGCTGGTTTGGTTTTTTATTTGGTACGCATTAATCCTTATTAACATAAAATTGCACGATATTTCATACGATTTAAAACAAAACGTCAATTTGTAAAAATTTCAAATAAATTGAATAGTTTTAACCTGTTTTATCGCCTAACATTAAATATTGTGTGCTAGCAGGAAAGTCTCCGTTGGAGACCAAAACTTTCATAGATGCTGCTGAAGAAGGCCCACATTGTGTCTAGGACAATGATTTACAAATGGAATCAGTTATAAAGATGGAAGAATTGATATTTTAGCTCTTGCAGCACCGCCAACCACCCCAATACGGCTCCTATACGTGCACCTATAAATTTCGCTTTATTTCCTTATCTACAGTAAAAAATGCGTGGACAGAAATTTTCGGACCTTAATTATCTACGATATCCCCAAAAGACACTTTACTTAAACTTTACTAACAATGGTATGAAGGTGCTTTTTATAAATGGGTTAAATGGTATGAAAAGTGTGTGCTTGAACTGAAAGGTGTTTACTTTGAAGAGGGTTGCAGGTTTGCCTTTCATTTGTTTTACGTCACCTGACGTGAAAATATGAAGCGGTGCTCCGAAAATCTAATTCATGCAAAGTTAAAATAGCTGTATATTTAAAGAAAAATAAAATCATATGGTTTTTTGTATACTGATTTTCAACTGATAGTCATTTATTAAAACATACGTAATCCTACAAAGTATACAGTAATTTTTCCTTAAATTACTTCGTCTGCGAACCTTTTTAACAACCTTTGTATGTTATATCATTCTGTATTTCTTTACTCTCCAACGAGATCGCTGGGCAGACAAGTCCTTGGTTTTATGCAGTGTGATTATAAAGATCATATTGTGCGTTTTGGTCAAAGGTCCAATGTTTAGTGGTCAATTGACCTGCACAATATTAATTCACTCGTGCAAAGTCGACAATGAAAATGACTATTCAATCAGGTTAATGCAGTGCTTACTTCTCTGTTTTTCCATTGTAGACTGCTGCATGTGAAGGACCTCTACTTTCAAATAGTAAAGGGGGGGGGGGGGGGGGGTAGAGAGTAGTGTCAGTCTACAGCCAATGGCGTCATCGGTTTTTCCCACCCACACAGGTCATAGAGGTCACAACCAAGAGGTGCTTTACAGTCAGGTGGTAGTTCACAGTGAAGGGGGTCTCTACAGTCAAGGGGTAGTTCACCGTCACGGGAGAGGTCATAACAACTCTACCCATAGTAACAGGATAATAATATCACTAAAATTAAACCTCAGGGTCACCGTAGTTTGCATAGCAACACTCAAAGGATGATACTGTAAACACAACTTCCTTGACTACTTGTGCTATTGGAGTCACCTTAGTTCACATACCAATATTTGAAAGGATAAAACATAAATATCTACTACAAGGGTCAACCTATTTCACACAGCAATAGTTGAAGTGTAATGGCATAAATACACACTTTTGCGACTCTATCTCAGCTATAAACACGATTTATTTTAAAATTCTGTTTACAATCGGAAGATGCAAATCAACTGAATAAGAAAGTAACAGTTTATTAACATTTTCTATCACATAAAAAGATATAACGTTTTACCTTTACACATGATTCTTTTTTATGTTCAAAAGTTTTCCAATGCCTCAACACTATCATAAAACGAACATTAAATTAGTTATATAAGTGTCGGGCACATGCACTCACAGAATAAACTTGAACACTATAGGTACAAACAAGCAGAGATCTGTGTTATTACAACAACTTTATTTTTTTCAAAAATATTAGCATTTCCTTTAAAAGTTTAATATTATTTCATTCCATTCACAATCGCTGTTGTTGGAATTCCCTTATTCGTTTTCCTTCCAAAGAGTTCCATGAATTTGTTCACAATTCTTAGAAGTTCTTAAGACTTTAAATTGTCTCTGAGACCACGTATTTCAACGTTCTAAAACACAAGTGATATGCATTCACACAAATGTCAAACCCAACTACAAGGTCGTGAACTAAACCCTTTCTTACAGCTCTTTTTTAAACATATTGTCTTTAAGGAACTTCATGATGATTTTCATTAGCGCGCAACCTTCTTCAACACTCCTCATCAGGCTCATTTTAATTTCAAACTATTCTTTAAAGTCTTAATAGGCAACATTTCCAAGTGTACTCATTATATATTCCGACTGTTGGTTTTTCACAGGATTTTTCTCCAAATTCTCTGAAATTTACCATACAGGGTGTCAGATACCATGTACATAATTCAGTGTACATCTTACAAACTGATGATTTGCAGTTTTGTTTGAAGAACTTATGTTTATCATTTTGTAGAGAAATATTAGCATGAGCAATTAATTTGATTATACATTAAAAGTTACATTTCAAAAAAATGAATATATTTTTTCATCCAAAGTTTAGCAATATTCATCACTTTTAAATAAGACAGGATTGAGTCTTCCACGTTATCTTTAACCACATTTCTTCAAATTCCTCGAAGGAATTTGCCGATTCTTTTTTTTTCACTGTCCATCAAAAGAACATTTTATGTGCAACCCAAAACTTGGAAACTTGAAAAGGCATGAAATTTGAAAAAGAAAATATTTAAAAAATTTCTATAAAGTAAAAAAAAATGATTTTTTTAGTTTTGTTGTTAAAATGTTTTATTGTGAACTCTTTGTATGCTACTCTAAGCAAATTCATTAATTCAATTTAAACAAACTTCAAAATTTAATGAAAATGAAGATTAAAACTTTACATATATTGTAAGAAAAATTTGTAAACAATTTGTAAACAATATTCTGTCATTAAAATTTGTCTCCAACAATAAGCTAATACCGGTGTAGCCTTATGGGGAAATATTAAATTAAAATAAAATAAAAATAAAATAGGACAATTTTGGTACATAGAGTTCCCATCTTGCAAGGACTTTCCTGACATTCGTCAACATCTAGAAATATAAATTAAATCGTATCGTAAACGGTTTTGATTACTTTAATTTCACTGCTAATTCCTGACGACCACTGAACCAGGTCTTTTCCTTTCTCAAACCCTGTTCATAGGCCTCTTCCAGTATCTTCACTTGTTCTGGTGTAAATTCTGTCCTCCTTTGCTAATACATTGAACATGAGGTACACAATATTTTATGAAAATAAGAGCAATCATTAAGATTCAAAAATGAGAGGACTCGTTAAGATTAAAAAATAAACTTCTAGCAATTGATAAATATTAGGATGTAACGGTTAAAACCCTTTAAAAGTGGCTTTAATTAAACACTAACTTTTTTTTAATAATCCATGACCCCTCTCTGCCAGGCCCCAGGGCAAGCTTTTGGGAAATATGATCTATGAAAATACACGACCAATTCGATTGATACAGTTTTACAAAACACGTAAATCGCAATCTTGTGACGAAATGTCTTAAAAATACCCACCTCTATATGTAGTGGGGTACCTTGAATTGACTATGCACTGGGGATGGCACAACCCCCGACTGCACAGACGCTGGATGGAGCAGCTTGGACCGTACTTGAAGAGTGAGCAGCACTATTAGCCCTACCGTAGAGATTGCGAGTAAAGATGACGTTAATAGGTAAAGATCGTCGCAGAGTGCGATTGAAGCTTTAGACCTTCTGACAGTTGCTATTCTTGATAGTTTTGTCAATAACAGCTGGAGACAACCTCTTTGAGATGCAAGCACGGAGCAAGTTCTCGTTCTCTAAAGTGCGTGGTATTTCAAAGTTTGGACCTACACATGTACTTTTGCTAACCCAATTAACTGTCCCCTGTTACATACTAGAGATTGTCTCATGCACAGTACACAATTACCCATGTAACACTGCACAATGGCATCTACTGCATAGGAAAGCTTTTTTTCTTCTTTTAACTCTCACCTGCACACTAATCGTACGCTTGATTGATCTCGGCTGTGCATCTATCAACTGCATCGAGAGCAAAACTATGCAAAGTCCTTTTAGAAGGCGTTTGCAGCCCAATCAGCTGATATATCTGGATCAGTGGTAAATGCCTAAACTTCAAAGACGTCTTCACAGAGAAGTTCGGTCATCGCCTGCCTAGCCCAGGTAAACTCATCCCCTTTAGTATAGGGTCTGTAAGTCTCGTCACGTGACTAGCGAGAATTCGCGTGAAAGATAACTTCCGGGTACATGGTGAAGAATGGCGCTTTCGGTTTTGTATTGGGTAAATTACGTTGAGGGACATACTAAGTTAACAAGGAAGAGCGAGGCTGCAGTGGAGAGTGGGAGAGTTCTACAATTTGTTGTTGACGAACTGCGTGTTATTAATGCGTGTGTGCAGGCTTCTATGAGGGACACGTCGTACAAAGTACAGGTAATGTCAACATTCTACACTTCTCTAGAACTTTTCTGATAGCGAAGATAAACCGAAGAGCAGACTTTTGTTTAGGGAGACTACGTATTACTTATTGAAAGATACATAAATCAAGGCATTTTTAAAGGTAGTGTGGGTTTGCATAGCTACGCTCTCGAAAAGGAGACAGGAAAGGGGGGGGGGGGCTATTTAATTCAAGTTTACAGGTTTCTTATTAACAAATACATGGAATGTGTTTATTCACCAATCAAGGACCCTTGGGGGGATATACATTAAAAACAATAATATAATCAGCATAACAAATACTTATTTTATTAAAAAAAAAAATGCAAAGAATGTCCAGATACACATTGATTTTGAATTGTATTTTTTAGATATTTTTGGATAATGAAGATACAGGAGTGGTAAAAGATGCAACCTGCCAGTGCCCAATGGGACAATACAAGTGTCATCATATTGCTGCAGCACTTTTGTTTGGGTATGTTTACTTTAAAAAATCATCGCCTTTATTTTTCTTTCTTTTAACATGTTTGCTTATTAGGAAAATGGATTTTAGGTTGGTACAATAAAATCTAAAACTATGTTTTGATTTTAAAATTTCTTGTCATGTTTAAAAAGGATTGAAGTTTATTTACAAACCATTCAATATAAATAAATAAATAATGTGTACCATTCATGTTAATCATATATATGTTGATAGAGAAAAAAGTTTATAATTTCATTTACAGTTATAAAAGAGCTAGCAAAACCGACATTAAGTGTAGTTGGCTGAAGCATCCAAAGTCAGCGCCACCAAAATCCACGGTTACCATATCTGACTTGTATCCACCAAAGCAACAGGAGTATAAGTATGTATTTATAAATAAAGTAAACTGCTATATATATATATAAACACAACATTAAAGTTAATAACCATATATATACAAATATATATTTTTAATGCCCGGTTGTTTAGAGCACTGAAAAAAAAAGTAACAGACGAAGACAGATCATATTTGTATCATCAGCTGGGACAGTTGGGGCGCTTCACAGGTTGCCATTCTGTGCCATGGAGATTAATTTTATTAATTTTTTCAGTTTCCAAATCTATGTTATTTTTGATGTTGCAGTTGTATTTTATCTGGTTTTGTTTTGAATTTTGTTTATCTGGATACTATCTAACTTTGAAGCATGCGCGGATATGGCGGGGGGGGGGGGGGGGGGGCGGGGGTCAGGGGGTCCAGATCCCCCCTTGGAAAATTAAAATTTATTAAATTTACATAGTAAAATTATCGCAAATATGCCTCGGACTCCCCTAGCAAAAACAATTATCCTTTGGAACCCCCCCCCCCCCCTAAAAATTTTCTGGATCCGCGCATGTGAAGTAACTTGGCATCAATAGTCATGTATCTGATTATTATTCTAAAATCCAGGTGTCTGAATTAAGAAATTGAAAAAAAAAATTCCATTTGTACAATAGTATTTACCACCGCTTTTATCAATACTAAAACTGTATATAAAACAAAATACATTGTAGCTCTACATTGGATTCTTTCTGAGGAGCCAAAGTCTGAGGAGAGTCCAGTACCTTTAATTGAGGATCTGTTGATGAGCGAGGGGTACACTAATGCTGAAGACAGTAGAACATGGCTTCGAAAACACCTTATTCTCTCTCCAGAGAAAATTATGGAGGCAGCATTCACATCAACTGGTCAGAGAGAAAACTCTTTGTGGGCAGCTGTAAGGAAGCTTCGATTTACTGCGTCTAACTTTGAACAAATTATTGGAGCGATTAAACGGAAGAGGTATTCAACACCACCACCCCCCCCCCCCTATGTTCTATTTTGTTTAATCCAGTGTACATGTAGTTTTTTCACATTATTACTTTACACTAGTGTGATCTGGTACCATGTATGATATTTTATTTCTATAGCATTATATAATTTTACTTTGAAATGTTTAATGTGTGACTGTGAATTTGGAACTGTAAATTTTTAGATTTGAGTGTTCTATTGTAGATTGTCAGAGTCCCTTAAGAAACGAATCTTAAGTGCCTATAATTTGGAAAGAAGAGCTCCAATTCAGTGGGGCATCACACACGAGAAAGTGGGTGTTTAGGAATATTGCAAAGCTGGTGCAGTCACAGTTTTGCCGACAGGCAAGTTGTGTGTTATTGTGCTCAATAATGGGATGGGAACTACTTTTCTTATCTATATGATGTGATGATTGTGATTATAATAATAGTCTGAAGAGACTGAACGTGAAATGAGAATGTTTTATTCCTGCAATAAACATAGCTTTAATGTCAATATAATCACTTTTAAATCAAATTACTGATGTTAATATTATTACTTTGTTTAGATTGTATAGCATTTTTTCATTTATGTACATATTATTACTCGTGTACTTCAGGTATTTGGCTTCACGAATCAGGTGTCTTGGGTGCATCACCTGATGGCTTTGTCCAGGGAGATTTTAACAAAACTGACATTGTCCACCTTCAGCAGAAGGACCAACCAGCAACTCTACCAGCTATCATAGAGGTTAAGTGCCCATTTACAGCAAAGGACAAGACCATAATGGAGGCGTGCTCCTCAGTCAAAGATTTTTACTTGGGTACTAAAGTTACACATCTTATCGCATGCACACTTGGTTATCTTTTTTGTATCACTCAATAAAGTACCAGGTAATGGGAGAATGCATGAAAATTTTGTGTAATGGCATATATAGCTTATTGAATTAGGATGTAATTAATTACATCAACTACTCCAATATTAGTATGAAAATAATATACATGCAAGACAAATCTTAAAATTCTTAATTTGATAAACTTTTGTATCTTTGACCAAAATTACATTTACTTTTATATATATCTATATACATGTATTTTCAGTCGATAACAATGGAAGTTTATCGTTAAAGACAACACATGATTACTGGCATCAAATCCAGGGCCAGCTCTACCTTACTGATACGGAGTGTTGCGATTTGGTGATATGGACTACCAAAGACATGCAGATTGTAAGAATTGTAAAAGACAAGATGTGGGCCCCAAACATTTCTGCCATGATAGACTTTTATTTCATGATGTTTTTGGAATCACTGAAGTAAATCAGGTTAGTTATATTAATGATGCGATAAGATCATATGATGAACATTCTTAGTTATTAATGAATTGAAATTGGTTTTCCTTTGCATTTGTAAATAACAAAACAATGCTACTTGTCAAGTTGAAAACATTTCTAATATCTTTAATAGCATATTTAAATTTCGTATTTATCTGCAATTTCTTTAAGAAGAGGTGCCTGAAGGTTTACAAGACAACAGCATAACTGAAATATTTTAGTAGACATATGTCGATACTGAGCTGGAATGTGATTAAGAATTTCATAGTTTTTGATGCGCTCATTTGCTCTCTCCACATGAATCCTGGCCTTTCCTATCTTGTAGCATAATGCTGCCTCCTCCTTTGTGAAATGTGCTTTGTGTGACAGAAATGGTGGAATATTCAAAGAGACACCTGAAGGAAGTTTGTCATAGATGTTAAAACCCTTATCGGCTAATATGAGATCTCCTGCTTTTAGCTGTTGCAACACTCCGCAGTGATCAACGATGGCTGCATCTGAAGTTGAACCAGGATATAAGTCAGAGGAAAACACAAGTGCACCGTTCGGAGAAACACATGTGACTGCCTTAACAGTGTGTCTGCTTTTATAATTACTGTAAGACAAGGACTGTGAGTTCATGTCAGATGGCACATCTTGAATAATCTCTGTAGCATCCATAGCTATTCGAGCAGATGCGAACTCTTCAAAGGACTTGGGCATCGATCCTTTACACTTGAACTGACTTGGGATACCTGTTTCCTTAAGAATGCCGTCAAAGAAAATTTCATGCAAGACTGAAACATAGGTATTAATGATATTTGAAACAGTTGCCCTGCTTGTTGCAAATCGTACTGACAAGTCCAAGTCACGATAATTAAGCCGCAGCTTCATTAACGTTATCAACAATTGGTCCTCAATGGAAAAACAGGTCACAGCCCAACCAGAGTAATAGTGAAACGGTGCCATTCTGTAGAGCATACTGACAACAACTTGAAACACATCAGATGGGAATGAGGTGTAGAGCAACTTGTACCATAGCTTGGCGTGTTTTCTATTGTTTAAAGTGTGGGTTATCTGTACATACCCCACACTTTTTTTTAAAACTCCGCCCACTATCTCAGGTAAAAACAACATCAACAAAGTTGTTTTTTAACACGTCTGTAATATTCCACAGTAAGAAATTCCTCCAGATAAAAATTGGCAAAACTCAACACTCAAACTAAGTTTCGTCAGCTAAATCTCATTTGTAGCTCGAGACAAAACAATATCGGCAACAGTTTTGTCAGAAAGACTCTATTTTCATTCTCACCATGTGTGCGAACAAGGAGAGAAACGCGTGTAAGATGAAATAGGGGTATCCTGTATAAAGGATTTATAGAAAGGCAATCACGTGAAAGGTACGCGTTTGAATAGTAAACTTGTTTTGTGGACAGAGTGAATAGCGGTAGCCAATCGTATTTGACGTTTACCATTTACGGTTTCGCGACATGCATTTCTCAAATAATAATTTTTTTTTTTTGCTTATTGATTGATTTTTTAAAGTATATATATGTACATGGTTTTTTCAGCCATTTTTAAAAACATACATGTATATTATTGATACAGAGTATCAAATAGGATTTTAAAAAGAGTAACTACCCTCATCAATTTAGTTCTAATTTCAATTGTTTAAACAGAAGCATTGCACAACTTAGGGTTTGTAAACATGAAATTATGTTAATAAGTTTAATTCTTTGAAGCAAATATCGATACTAGAAGTCGGAAAATGATTAAATATGAAATGAAAATATGACAATGAGCAGTCGATTTATTCCTAATGGCTATGAATTTTAAAAGAAATAAAAAATAATTGATATTTCTTGGGATATAGAAAGTCATTTTCGAATTTCACGGAGTACAATGTACATTTATAAAGACCACCGCACTGGCACGGTATTGTTTAGAGGCAAGTGCACTCTCAATAGCTATAATAATAAGATATAATGAATAATCGTAAACTATGGTACAAGTAATTTACCCCATATAATATTGTTGATTATGTGCAGATACCCAATGGGCGTGGTCATAATGACACTCGGGAGCTACGCTCCCTCGTGCCATTATGACCACGCCCATCGGATATCTGCACATAACCAACAATATTATATGGGGTAACTACTACATCTACAAACGAATGAAGTCTTATATTTTATGGAGCATTACCGATGTTAAAAAGAGGAACAAGCTCTATGTTCCAATTTATGATGTGTACATTTCAATTATTTGTTGAAGACCAATTCTTTTAATGTTAAAGCTTATACATTTCATTATTTTATTTGACAATATAGTTAATAATTGTTACATTTTTCTTGTCAGTGTCAAAACCACATTAAAATGTATATATATATATATATATATATATATATATATATATATATATATATATATACAACAAACACAATTAAGTATGCACTGTCATTTTTTATTTAATTTTTCTACCGGTAGTGTAACAAGTTTTTTTTATTCACATGCATTTAACATATTGTAATTCTACAAAATGAAGCATTTAAATGTTCATGACTCCCTTTCTTTAACTTACCTTTTCAGTGTCATTTATTATATCTTTGATTGACATTTTGGGTTTTTGCATTTGCATATTTTCAATTTCTTCTTGGAGACTCGCAATCTGGTTCTTTAAGACGGACACTGTAATGTGTAATTAATAAGATTCAGTCATTTTGATAAAAAAAAATATGTTCAGGTGATCATCGCATACATTTTTCATTTTTCATTTATAATTGATTGTAAATAGAAACTTTCAGTATTCATTGGTTTAATTTTAAGCAGTGAAGTTTTTCTGATCAGTATATTTTCTCTTGCAGAATTTTGTCAACAACAATTCAGTTATTTGTGAATTAAATCCTCCTCAATATATTTTGTTGTGCTGTTTTTAAATATAAAATCATCATTCTGTTTATAACTATTTTTAATTACCCTCATGTGAATGATCTTGTGTGTCATCATGATGGTCACAGTAATTGTGATCCAGAGCAGGATTATGTCCAACATCTGACCCTGAAGCTGAATCACTTGGCATCTGATGAGAAATGGAGGATTCAATGTCCACTTTCTTTCTAGAAAAAATATTAAATCAGAGAAAGATTTAACATTTTACTCTCATACACCGGTATATGACTTTGTTGAAATAATTCAGTATAATTTATTCTCCCGTTTCCCTCATTCAAAACTTGTGTAAACTCTAATTATCTTGAATGCAATAATAAATTACTGTTTATCATGCAGTCCACTCTATCTACTTCACTTTATTACCTTTTAGGCGTATACACCTCTGGAAAATACCCCACATTTTTGCTGTATGCAAAAATGGTAGGTCCGGATTCTCTCTTCCCATCTTTGAAATGACAGCTGCACAGCCTATCATTATTGTTGTACTCTCTGTCTGCTCGTCTGAAAAACAAGCTCAATATTATTTGTTTGTTTTAAAAATCAATAAACAATATTTGAATTCAATTCAATACTAAAGGCATATGATATTGAAAATTAACCTGGTTTTATTTTGAGGGGAAAGTGAAACGGGCCCTGAAGAAGACGGCATTACTGTATGGGTGTGAAACTGTGGGAAGGGCTTTTTAATCTCAACATTGCCAGATAAAAGCATGCAAATTAAATGCTTTGTCTATAGAAACTTTTGGCTTGATCATCTTCGTCTTTAAATTTTTAAAATACACTCACGATTTGACGAAGTTTGTGTTTTAATGCATTTGTTTTCTTGACCTCTAAAACGCACTGAATATAACGACAATGATGCATTTTATTGTATTTTTATTACTTACCTGCATCTATCTATCCATTTCTTCCTTTCCCTAACATTAGTCGGGAATCTAAACAAACTACACGTCTGCTTTCCGCCAGTACGATGCGTACAACCGATTGCAAAACAATACACCATAACACAAGAATGTTACTACGAACGCTGATGTACCCGGAAGTTGGAAAACGAAAGTGAAAGCAAACGAGACTTACAGACCCTATTGTGACCACGCCAGGATGTGTGGTACATAATTTTGGCGATGGTGCACGTTCATTTGGGGAATAAAGCTCGTGGGGAATTAATAAATGAAGACTGCATAAAGTCCAAATGGCAGGATACAAGAATAGTTTATTAAAGATTGAAATATTAAATGATCCAATATACACAGGCAGGCAATATTAAAAAGCAAGTCTTGTTCCTATCTTATGGTAATTTAGAGAAATGGGCCTGAACAGATGAATTGGAAACTGTCTCCTAACACTCTACATGGTTTCTTAGCTTCACCCTACATCCTTTCAGTCCGAAGTCTCCACAGCTAACCCCCTCTCTATATACTAAATTTTAAAATTTAATCTTTTCTATGATTTACCTAAATTGCCTGAGGTAAGATTATAACATAGAGGCTAATCCAATAATTAATTTCCTTTGATGCCAGGAAGAAAAAAGTGGTTATGTAACACCCATGCCAGTGTTCTGCTGAGTGCCACAAGCAGTGTCCGTGACAATTATAGAGATTAACAATTACTGTGAAATCACTAAATATTTAAGGGGATTAAGAAGTAAACAACAGCTTAGACAACCTTTAGAAATAAATAATAAGGAATGCTTAAGATGACCATAGAGAATTGCTAAAGTATGGGAACAATTATATGATAAGAATAAAGTAAAATAATGTAGACTATCAAAATATAAGCTAAAAGTTATCAAAAGTGAAATGGGAGTCATTTCACTGGTGATAGTATGCTGCATGGGGAGGTTAGCGCCGCATTTCCTTGAACTACAACAGTGGTTAGCAGATGCCTCGTTAGTGACCGTTCTTTGAGCAGATTTTAGTTTCCGTTACCAATATAATAATTTGTTGTGTTTAGTTACATTATCATAAAGAGAGTAAAAAAGTCTGTATCGCCGGCTGAAATGGCGTATCACCGACCCCAGCGTACAAAGGGTTGTTGTACATGTTGTCGCACTGCACGTCTATAGACTGCGGTAACTCGTGTCCCTTAACGGTGTTATCGTCAACCAGCTGGCGACACCTATAACCAATGTCGGTTGCATCTAGAGTCTCAGTTTGTTATTTGTTTTTTGTAGGGACTTGCGTGAAGGAGCAGGATTGTTAGTGGAAATGAGTATGTTCCTCATTCCATCATCACCATGGAGTGGTTGACTCAACTCGATCTGAAGGGAGTAATAAAGTGTTGCAGGTTTTCTAACAACACCTTGTCTCTACCAGGTGTTGAAGAGTGGTCTCTACTTTCTTAAACAAGTTGTGTCTCTTGAACGTGAAGGGACACACACATCACACCTGAGGCCGATCCTTGTGGAAGTCCCTGCCTTTCCTCGTTGGCCAAGTCCGAGGTTAGGTTTCCATTGCAGACTCGGCTTCTGGTACCTCCCAAAAACTTGGTTCCACAGGGCAGCGGTCTTACCCAAGTGGAGTAGTCTGTGGGAATCTTCCTCTGCTCTACAAGATTTGTAAATACTGTTCAATAAGCTTGTGTATGTCTATGTTGTGAAGGATGGTGAAAATTGATTTCATAGTTACCTGCCTTAGACTAGATGTAAATTTTGTTGATTTTTAATATCAATTCATTTTTACATGTACTGCTTCAATTCCAATTATTTTGAAAAAGTTGAGGTGCATGGTTTATAAATGCATGTTTTATCCATAACTTCTGATTACATAAAGTTTCAGGTAATTACATGTAGAACCTGACAAAACTGATAAACTGTTAGAGAGTCCAAACAAATTGACATAAACGTTATTAAATGCATAATAAAATGTTCCTTTGGCTAAAGCTAATGTTAAATTTTTTTCTTATGTATTCTAAAAACACAAATTTGACATTCTGAATTAAGTAAAATTATGAGTACAGGAATGAGATTACCAAGCACCGGATGTTATCATCAGAGAAGTCTAAATACAAGGTTGAGCCCGGCAGAAAAAGGTAGGGCTTCGGTGATTGGCTGAACTAATTGCCGACATAATTATTATTTTAGAGTAAAATTATCATTGTTTAAATTTAATGATGGAATGAGGAGAAAGAAAACAATTGAGAGGGATTAAAACATGTTTTTTCCCCACTCAAAATATATCCATTGATAGCTTCCTCATTCTGCAGTTGCTTTTTAACTTCTGCATTACAATGTTTGTATGTCGATCAGTCTGATAACTTTTGCCTTTTTAGAAACTTCTCCATTACCTCTTTGTTGATGTAAAATAATGCAATTAATTGTATTCATTTATGATATACATGCAATTCAAATGACTAAAATGAGAGATCAGTGTTTGAGGCAGTAATGTGTCCAATCAAAGTTGGTTTATATTGCTGCTCAGATGAGTTATATGGCCCATGGACCTCTTATCAGTATTTCCATGAGTGTTTCTCCTCTTTGTTAGAATCATCTGGTGAATCAATTGGATTTGTTGTATTTAAATTGATGGTCTTCATAAATATATATTTGATCTGTGACATCATGGCATCACTTGAATTTTATCTGATAATTTTCAGAAAGTTATAACCTTTCCGAGTACTGGCTCTTTTCACTGGTACACTGATATCTATGGTTGTATGTTTTTACGGTGTGTAATAGTTGGAAACTGTGTTCATCCTGATGAAATTTCTGTTCATTTCCCTTACATTTTCATTGATTATGTTTTGCATTTGTCCTTATTTTGTTTCCAATTGTTATTCTTTAGTTTTTTCATTGTTCTTCTCTTTTTTCGTTCCACTTTTGAAGATGCATCGTGGGAATTGTGGCAAATATGATCTTAATATTTTTATTATTCTCTAATTTTGTCTTCATGAATTCAATTTGTTCGAAAAGGTTGCTTAAATTTACTTCTTCATTGGCAATTAATTCCTCATCATCATCATGTGCTCTCAGTCTAGATGTTAGATCATTAATTTCAGCAAAAATACAAATGATCTTGTTGTTTGATTGATCATGCTCATCAAGAAACTTCCCCATCTTCTCAAGCAATGCAATCATTTGGATTCCAGGAAAGCTTTTTGTTTCTACATTATTAATAGAAAGATTCTTTCCTCTACTATCTAAATATAGGTCCACTGATTCCATATGAATGTGATAGAGTTTAATTAGTAGTAAGGGAGTAGGGAACAGTCATATAGAGTCAAGCTGACGTCATGGGGTTTTCCAAACTCCGCCTATATATGTTATAATTGATGTCATATTCAATGGGTGAATATACAGTCAAGGGGTGAGTTTACAGTTAAGGGGCGTGTCTACAGTCAAAGGAGAGTCTACAGTCGTGGATGTAAAAGGTTACAACCAAAATATACATATGACGTCCTCTATTTTAGTTGATAGCAGACACTATGACATTCTATATTATGGACATTAATGGAGTGTGATGCAGTATAAAATACGACAAGCTGAAGTTCTTGCATTTTACAGTTCCAGAACTAATACACTGTTCATGGTAAGGACCTGGATAATATCAGGATTGAGTTAGATATAAATACGATATAAATATCATAGTATTATACACTTTTTGTTAAAACTCATTCATGCCTATTACGATGTTTCATATCTTAATTTGCCTTGAGGGTATATAATAAACTAGTTACCGCTTCTGTTAGAAAGCGAATAAAATATGAAAAACATCAGAAGAATATTTATTATCATTGATAACTTGACAGAAGGAATGCACACATTTGTAGAATATATATAATAAATACAGCAAACAATAAAACCCTCTGATTAATGTAACATCATGATACCACGGATTTCAACAGTCTAAGACACAAGTGATACTCCAAACCCAACTACAAGTTCTTAAACTAAACCCTTTCTTACAGCTCTTTTTTAAAAATATTGTCTTTAAGGAACTTTATGATGATTTTCATTAGCGCGCAACCTTCTTCAACCCTGTTCATCAGCTCATTATAATTTCAACATATTCTTTAAAGTCTTGGACTGCGACTTTTCCAAGTGTACTCATTATATATTCCGACTGTTGGATTTTCACAGAATTTTTCTCCTGTATATGAAATTTACCATACAGGGTGTCAGATACCATGTACATAATTCAATGTACATCTTACAAACAGTAACAATATGATGATTTGCAGTTTTGTTTGAAGAACTTATGTTTACCATTTTGTAGAGAAATATTAGTATGAGCAATTAATTTGAATATACATTAAAAGTTACATTTCAAAAAATGAATATATTTTTTCATCCTAAGTTTAGCAATATTCATCACTTTTAAATAAGACAAGATTGAGTCTTCCACGTTACTAAATCGACCATCATCAAAACTTTTGATGTTATTGTTGTTGGCCAGTGTGAATCTAGTGCCGTCGAGTATTTGGCAACAGGTGTAAAGGTACCGCAGTCAATTTTCAACATATATAGGAAGAAAATACAGATTCTGTTTAAAATATGCTAAAACTTAATAAAATTATCAATTGTTAAAAGGTGTAATATTACACTATAATGATCCAAAAAATTAAAGTTCTAAAATTATTTTAATGTTACAATTTATGTAATTATATTCATTATGAAATACATGTGATTCAAATGACCAAATTGTGAAATCAATGTTTGAGGCAGTTATGTGTCAAATCAAAGTTGGATTATATTGCTGCTCAGATGAGTTATATGGCCCATGGACCTCTTATCAATATTTCCATGAGTGTTTCTCTTTTGTTAGAATCATCTGATGAATCAATTTTGATTTGTTGTATTTAAATTGATGGCCTTCATAAATATATCTTTGATCTGTGATATCATTGCATCAGTTGGGTGAATTCTATCTGATAATTTTCAGAAAGTTATAACCTTTCCGAGTACTGGCTCTCTTCACTGGTACACTGATATCTATGGTTGTATGTATAGTTGGAAACTGTGTTCATCCTGATGACATTTCTGTTCATTTCCCTTACATTTTCATTGATTATGTTTTGCAATTGTTCATATTTGTTTCTAATTGTAATTCTTTGGCTTTTCTTGATTGTTTTCGTGTTTCGTTCTTCTTTTGGAGATGCATTGTGGGAATTGTGGCAAATATAATCTTTATACTTTTATTTTTCTCCAATTTTGTCTTTATGAATTCAATTTGTTCGAAAAAGGTTGTTTAACTTTACTTCTTCATTGGCAATTAATTCCTCGGAATTAAATGCTCTCTGTTTGGCTGTTATGTCATTAATTCCAGCAAACATATGAATGATCTTGATGTTGGACTGATCATGCTCACTGAGAAACTTCGCAATCATACTACAAAAGATATAGGAGGAAGGAGTTGCAGATATATCGCTCAGTGTCAATAGAAGCTAGTGGGAGAGAACATATATGACCTGTGTAAGTAAGTCTCAGAAAATACGTCTTAACTTATGTTTGATTGTTCCTAAATAAAAACAACAACAATTACATAACTAGGATAGATAGGATAACTGTTAAGGTTATATACGAAGACCCTTAACCCAACGATGCGTTTTCATGGAAAGATTTTCCCAAGTCAATCTTTTATAGAAGAATGTTGAATATATTGTGTATAAAATGATCTGCAAAAGAAATTCTAAGAAATGGAAAATTGTTTCAAAAATGGAAATGCATGCCATGTGACTATTACCATCCATCCGAGAGAAGACCACTTACAGATGGGATAAAGGAGTGTGATATGTCGTCTATCGTGTCTATGTATTATCATAACATGGCTCGTCGGACAGGTGATCATTTCTTGATCGTGATCAAAGAACATATAGAAAAGGTTTTGATTAAAGAAATGTGTTAATTAAAAACATGAAGAAATTAATGTGTACATATATATTGGCTCACCTAAACGTAGTAAGGATTGAGTCCTCATCATTCATTAATGAGCAATTTATTTCGTCATGGTCTTCGGCGGCTAAAGTTGGAGGCCAGTTCTTATCATGGGCTGGTGAATAAGATGGCGACGAAGCACTGGTCGTGTCATGTAGCGTAGCTATTAAATAATGCATACAAATTTTTAAACACTTATAATCTCTAAAAATATTTTTGAACAGAAAAAAATGTTACTTTTTTTCATTTCTTAGGGTTTTTTAATCAATAATATTTTATTATTACCCAATATTATGTAACGTATAGAAAAACATCCTTACCTGTTGAAAGGTACATGTAGCTCCGGCATTGTATTACTTGTATCATATTCCTCCTTTGCTGGTGCCGTACACTGTAAAAATGGTGTTTAGATGATGAAAACGTTTCCTAACATATTTGTGAAACACAGTTTTACACATGTTCTAAATCTCAACATGTTGCCTCTTTCAACATGTTATTAAAAGTGTTTAGAGCCAAAACATGTTTGAAGTCCATGTGTTTAGGAATTTAATATTTAAACCATTTCTTCATGTTACAGTTTTAGACATGTTTATATTTTAAACACGAAAGAGGTGTGCTTGAATCTAGAAATACTTACTTATGCCTCAATTATTTGTCCAAGAAGATTTTTAAAATTTCAGTAAATCATCCATGTTCATCAAAAATCTACATGTCATGTTGGTAGTATAAGAGTTACATAAGAAATCAATCAGAAAATACTGTCATTAATCTTAAAAATTTATTGATCAAATGAACTTATCAACGTGCACAGATTTACCTTCCAAAAATTGTGTTATATCATGTCTTTGGTAAGAAACTTAAACTAAATATCATGTCTTTGGTAAGAAACTTAAACTAAAATGGGGAATTAAAAATTAAAAAAATATATAAAAATTAAAAAATATTTATTTTCAAAATTTCAATTTTGACAACCTATTGATATCTCAATTTCAAAAATTTCCACGACCTATTTTCTTTAAAAAATGCAAGTACTCCAGTCCTAGTCATTAATTAGCAGCATTACGTATGCTGTCTTTGCAAAACAAAGACACGATTAAGTGTAATATAATTCACCAACATTCATAAAATGTACATAAAAACTGCATGCACGAATATCATACATGTAACACAAAACTAAATCTTTTTCATACCATTGATCTTGCATATAGAGGCAATCTATCATATAAGGTCTACAATGATATACATAGGATTAATGTTTAAAATGTACTTGCATTAAAAAAGTACTACAGTACCACCCCCCCCCCCCCGCCCCCCCCAAAAAAGTCATAACCTACTACTAATAATCAATACATTTAACATAAAATACATATCACGGAACCCTACCGCACTCTCAAAACTTCCTTTTCTAGAATATCTTGCTAAACACTACCTAATATAAACTGGAATGTTTAAGACAAATTGACATCTTGTTGAACTTGAAAAATTAACCCAAAAAATGTTCACAATTGACTACAAAATCTGTCCAAAACAAACATTATTAAAACATTATGTTCAATTTTATTCAATTTAACTAAATCTACTGAATTTTTGAATGAAACTCATTTATAATGAACAAATTAATAGTGCATTCCTACTTGCAACAAAGTCAGATTTTGTCAACATAACTAGAAAATGTTGGAATATGAACTGGAAGTAATGTATAACAGTCACAATAATGCAATTTCAGCTGACCCTGAATGTTCGCTAGGATGTTTTACTGTAAAAATTCTTCGAAATGCATATAGATAGCAGGAATCAAAGTGTGTCATCAAGGCATTTTGCAAAATTTCATGTAATGTTGCGACGTGAAAAACTTATTGTTTCTGTCTTTTAGAATATAATGCTGTAAGAAGTTTAAAAGTTGGTAATTCTTGGGAAATCATAAATCCCATGTATAGTACGAGTAAATTAAACGTAACAGCCCATCTCTGAGTAATCCCACATTTGTATCTATCTCTTGGCCTGCTCCAACAATATAAATATTCTGGATCTCATTCCGGGGGTCGATAACGGCAATTAATCTTGGTGGGTCATCATCCTTAGTTTTTAAATCTTTCAACTCGCTTGCCTATAAAAAAAAAAGGGGGCATCAAATCTAAACATTTAAAACTTTATCAGAAAAATGATCACCTGAAAATTATTTTTTTTTACTACTGATACTGGCTCTTTTTCATAAATGTTTTTCTGTGTGCCATCTGAAAATAAAAGTAATCTACCTAATAAACCTCTCTACCTTTTGAAAGATAAATGTTTAGCTTACCATCTGTTGAGGAGACATTTTTCAAGCACACTTTGGGTTTTTTCATCAACATTTCGTTAAACGGCTCCTATATAAGGGATCTGCCCCTAAAGCGCTTTTTTCCATATATCTCAAGAACAGTAACAAATTTCTAAACACTTGTTGAACAATATATGTTAAGAATTATATGTCCTTTCATTTGATATCAAGAAAAAGGGGCTGACCCCTAAAATTAGGGGACCAAAGGGATCTAAAGTCTTTAATCTGTAGCCCTTTACTGAAAGATATTTTGAAAAAAGGTTATAGAAGCAAATCTGTTTATCTTACGGTTATGTATCCAAGCAATGTAATGATTTTATCATGTGTTACGTAATTAAGTGTTTTAGGGGTCAAAAGTCCAAAATTTTGATCATCTATATATCAGAAAGGAAAAATATTTTGAAATGCAATATAGAAGGAAAGATGCTCAAAATGATGTACTAAAGAATATGCAATCTTCAAAATTTCGTTAAAGGTCTTACGCAAGGAAATAGCCAATCAAACTGAACTTAGTCAATTGTAGTTCCATATATATAGAGACAATTTCTTTTCTTTCTTCCTTTTTTGGCACCTTATTTTAGGCCTACAGTATTGATTTTGGACTCAGTGGCTAGGAAAATTATTACTTTAGTGGAATTGTCACACTGATTTCAATGGAACTATTTTTTAGATGCGAATGATGCAACTTCCTGGATGGTGCTGAGTCTGTTTTAACATGTGAAACCCACGTGTATTTGAGGGTAGGTATGTTTACTATCAATTATCTCTCTTAGAAGCCGCATAAGGCGTTATTTTTCTGATCTAAAATTTTTCTTGAAGCATTTAACTGTAATTTCTCTTTCATGAATTATATGCTGAGAGTATAGTTAATCAATTTACTTAATTAAAGTTATATAGTAACATATAGTGAAATTAATTCCTTGTGTGAGACCTTAAACGGCCCCTATAAGGAGATAATGGATCTGTCCCAAAAACATTCTTTCCCATTTATCTCAAGAACGATAACAAATTTCTGAACACTTGTTGAACAAAATGTGTTTAGAATTAAATGACCTTTCATTTGATATCAAAAACAAGGGTATGGCCTTCACAATTAGGGGACCAGAGGGCTCTAAAGTATATTATCTATAGTTGTTTACTGAAAGATATTTTGTTAAATGTTATAAAAGCAAAATTAGGTATAATACGTTTATCTATTCTAAGAATGTAATGATTTTCTCATGCGTTACGTAATTAGGGTTTCTAGGGGCCAGAGGTAAAAAAGTTTAATATTTTCTTTCTCAATTGAAAGAAATGCAAGTATTTGAAAAAGAAACGGAAGAGAGCATATAAAAAACGTACAAAAAAACATTAGTACTCCACTCCTTTTTCCAGATCATGTTTAGTTGTCCAAAATCAAAGTCGATGATGTCACATCACCTTCTAAAAATCGAACGGAAGTTTCGTCAGCGATTTTTTGAAAACGGAAAGGAATATTTAAACAATTAAACAAATGTCTTATAGCAATTCGAAATGACACGCGTATGTAAGGTTTTGGACTTCCTGTTCCCGTACTTCCGGTTTTGACAAGGAAAATACCAAGAATTGAATGAAACGCAATATCTTGCTTACAGTTTGAGTTAGAGCATTCAAATTTTAGAACTCGGTGTATCTTGTCTAGATATACAAAATTGTTAGTGTAGGCATTTTTCTATATCTTACCGTTTATGGGATATTAGGTTTGAAACTTTATAAAAGGGGGGATGAAAACAAAAAAATCCAAAAAAAAACCGTAAGAATTTTATAAGACGCATAGAAGATAGATAGAAGTGATTAACATATTTTCCAAGTTTCAATAAAAAATATTGAGGACTTCCGATTTTATGAGTCAATGAAAATCGCCTAAGGGAGTTTCAGTGTTAAAAAAAAATCAAGCGTCTTTCGTTTTCTCAAAAAATTTTCCAAGTAAATATTACAATATTTTATCTGTATAATGACACACACAATGCACAGACTGGAAAAGTTTTTGGGTAGACAATTCGAAAAAAAAGGATCTGCAGGGGTCAACGTTCAAAACAGCCCATAAGCCGTAATTTTTTAAATTTTCGTTCAATTTAAAAAATCTGTTCAGTGTATTGTTAAGAGTACAATCTAAAAACTAGAGCCGTGTTCGTTGCAAAGCAACGAAGAGGTCTTCCGTTGCAGCTTCGAGTCGAGAAAGGATTGTCAAACAGTCTGATAAAAACCACCCCCTTTTCCTTGCACTTGTCAGGGCCTGACAGGTTTTGATTGGAGGTCATCTTCACACGACCATTACTTCTGACCAATCAGAGCTTTAGAAAATCAATAGGAACTAGTGGGTATTGTTTTTTAACAAAAAACACATGTCTCCCCTTTGTTATGTATTTGTAACAAAATGGAAAGAACCTGAAATGGACCTTCAGTTTTAAAAGATAGGAGGGAAATTTTAAAACAAAACATCTTGTTACATGTACCGGTAGATGGTATATTGAGCTGACCCGCCTCTTTCTTGCTCTTCATGGCCAGAGACTTGAGGATATGTGATATATGTCATATGTGATATATGTGTCATATGTGATGTAAAATAAAATTAAGTTTTATTTCTATTTAGTAGGTTATATACAATCTATCTATGATACAATGAATGAATGATGAAATGCTTGACCTTGAAATAAAAATTATAGGTCAAGGTCAAAACTTTTGGTGGCGTGCACTCCTTCTCAATACCATCTACCTATGTTCCAAGTTTTAAGTCTTAATGTCAAAGGGTATTAAGGTTATGACCCAGACAAAATTTTATTATTTTTTTTCTTAATTTGACCTTGAGTAAAAGAAGGTCAAGGTCAAATATTATTCAATAGTACACCTAAGTGTATTATTATTGTTCTTTGTTTAAAGTTTGAAGTCCTTCTGTCAAAGTATATTCAGAAGTTGAACAATGAAGTTTTTTCTCATATGACCTCGAAATAAAAATTTTAGGTCAAGGTTAAAAATTTTGGTAAGGTTCAACTAGGTTATATACCATCTATCTATGATACAAGTTAAAAGTATGTATGTTAAAAGAGTCTTGCGTTATGGTCCGGACAATATTTTTTATGAAAAGCTTGACCTTGAAGAACAAAATAGGTCAAGGTCAAAACTTTTGGTGGCGTGCACTCTTTCTCAATACCATCTACCTATGTTCCAAGTTTTAAGTCTTAATGTCAAAGGGTATTAAAGTTATGACCCAGACAGAATTTTATTATTTTTTTCTTAATTTGACCTTGAGTAAAAGAAGGTCAAGGTCAAATATTATTCAATAGTACACCTAAGTGTATTATTATTGTTCTTTGTTTAAAGTTTGAAGTCCTTCTGTCAAAGTATATTCAGAAGTTGAACAATGAAGTTTTTTCTAATATGACCTTGAAATAAAAATTCTAGGTCAAGGTCAAAAATTTTGGTAAGGTTCAACTAGGTTATATACCATCTATCTATGATACAAGTTAAAAGTCTGTATGTTAAAAGAGTCTTGTGTTATGGTCCGGACAATATTTTTTATGAAAAGCTTGACCTTGAAGAACAAAATAGGTCAAGGTCAAAACTTTTGGTGGCGTGCACTCCTTCTCAATACCATCTACCTATGTTCCAAGTTTGAAGTCTTAATGTCAAAGGGTATTTAAGTTACAGCCTGGACAAATTTGGATGAAGAAGAATAAGAAGAATAAGAAAGTCGACAAAAACAATATGTCTCCCCTTTGAAAGGGGAGACATAACTCTTCAAAGGAGACAAACAAATTAATTCATGTCCATTTATATGTACCCTCCAGAATAAGTATTGAAGATATGCACCTAAACATTAAACATATAAAGGTATCCCTTTGGTAAACATATAAAGCTATGTCTTTGGTAAGTAGGAGTATATTTAGATTGTATGCAAATGTGAAGGTCTTGTATAGATGACCTGTTGTCGATACCTATCAGACCCTGACGAGTATAAGAAGAGAGGGATGGTTTTAATCAGATTAGACTGTCAATATGATAATAGTACGTTCAGAAAATCGAAAACGAGGCTCAATTTCAAAGTATTATTTTTTTATACCAGGCAAGTTCTCCGTTTAACTTACTTCATGTTTACATTAGGTTAGGATAATTTAAAAAAAAAAACATCATATATGTACATGTATATAATTATTCCGAACACAAACACAAAGTGATAAATACGTTTATGTACAACTGATTACGATACAACATGAGCCTAGCCCTATATCAAAGTGTAATCAACACAAATTTCACTGCGCTAATGCATGAAACAAACAGTGTTATTTCTGATAAACATTTTCCTGTACTCATACTTACAGCTCTACTGCTTACTAAGGGAATAATTTATGTAAAGGGCAGTGTTAAAATTAAACAATTGAAACGAACACAAATTGTAAATAAATGATGACGCCTTCTCCCACCTTAGGGTGCACTATATGAGAGGTGCTCAGCAGGAGGGACACCTCTCCATATAACGTTAAGCCATACAGACACTCGGCATCGTTCTTGCTAGGCGAACATATTTATACGAAATCTTGACAAGAAAATCTTCAAAGTCCTAATCCGTGGTGGTGGTGGTAGTGGTGGGGAAGCTGTGAGGCAGCTGTATCTTCTATTGTTTAATATGCTTCTGTTTTAAATTTGCCAAAAAAAATTTTGCTTTCTCCTTAAAAGTGTGTGTGGGGGCGGGGACAATGCCCCAAAATCCAATTTTCTAAATGTTAATTTAAAGAACATTTTGGTTGTGAGGGAGGGGGGAGCAGTGCTCCCACTGGATCAATTAGAGGTACTGTGTACTGTGAGCAAGCTAACAAATGATACCCCCGCTATGAAAAAATCATAACTCAAGTTTTTCTCTACTAGAAAATAATTGATGCTTCTATTTCTTATTGTAACACTGAACTTGCACAAATGACCAAAGCTCAAGTCAGAACATATTTACAGGTCACAAGCAATCTTTGTGTCAAATTTTAGCTTCTGATCATTTCTATTAAGATTATGAAATTTTTCTTCCACTGACCTTGAATTTGCCAAAATGACCTTGGGACAAATCATTACACACCCTCAGGTTATAAGCCATCTTTGTGTGAATTAGAACCTTCAATGTTTTTCCATAAAAGTTATATAGACCAGACACGAATTTTGCACTTTTCCTGACAGTTTCCTTGATCTTCTCCAAATGATCTTGGGTCAAGGTCATGACACACCCTCAGGTCATAATCAATCTTTGTGTGAAGTAAGAACTTCCGATGTTTCTGCATAAGAAACTAGGATATGGACAGGACTTTCCTGCCAGTGACCTTGCCCAAATGACCTTGCATCAAGGTCATTAAGGACCGTCAGGTCATAAGCACTATTTGTGTGAAGTAATAACTTCCAATGTGATTCCTATATAAGGTGATTCCTATTTACCCCCCAGAATTCGTTTGCGGGGGGTATAAAAAAATTTTTCGCCACTTAAGTGCGGCACAAAGAACGACCTATGTTTTAATATCATTTCTATCAAATCACATATACATGTACATGTTATTCATATTTTGTACTTTTTAAATATACATGTATTGACCAATGTATTGTATGCACATTTGCACTCGGAACCCACGAGTTTTCTATCCGTAAGCCAAGTGAACTATGGTCTTTCAAAGAAATAAGAAAACTGTCGACACTTGCAGTACTCTGATGATTTCTATGGCGACCGACTACATTGCATCATATAATCGTATTTCCTATCTTCTGATCCAGAGAACCAATTTTATTTAAGATCTTTGACTTAAAACTTTTAACTTATAATATTTATTTTATTCTGTTCATAACTATAGAAGTTTAGCGTGTTCAACAGTTTAATTTATTAGCCCCATTCTCAGATTACGATCTCGCACCTTTAACGCGAATTAAGATGACTGACTTCGAGTTAGACTAGATATCTAGATATTGTTTAACAATTGACCACTGCAGTGAAAGCACCCTTCTAAGTGTTTACTCAATTACATATCAATTGATGATCTGCAGCCATAAATAACCTGGGGCTATATATGTTCTGAGCTGTGCTGAAGCGACACAAAATTTTTTTGGTCGCATGTGGGATAGAATAAATAAATAGACGTACTAGAAGTACAAAAGTGATTATGCGATCGCTAGAATCAAAACAAAACTTGTTTAAAACTCATGTGAATATTCTTTTAAAAAATCACCCAATCCCTCAATTCCGGACATTTCTTTTATCGTGCCAGCACCTACCGCATACGTGAAACATTGTAACACGGATCTTTGATTTTAATTTGATTTGATTCTTTTGACTGCCTTGAACGCTCGGAGAATATTTAATTTTTTGAATTCATTTTTACTTTGTACACCCTGCTAAATAATGCATCCAATTTTGATCTCTCTCTCTCTCTCTCTCTCTCTCTCTCTCTCTCTCTCTCGCGCGCACGCGCGCGCAACTCTAAGAAAATTTCCTTTACTTTCTACGAAGTCTGTAAAAACTCTCCGCATAAATTAACGGAAATAATCATGGATACATAAACTAATCTTCAGTTGAAACATAAGTCGATTTTACATGGGCCGGTCAAGCCCGTTAGAGGCCGAGGTTTTTAACCGGTCGGTTTACTTAGATGTTCAGGTGTGAAGCCCCGAGGGAATCATGCTCGCTTGGGTATATTGTCTATATGCACGGGTGTTAAAATGCTCTCAACAGAGTTTTTCCGATGATCTAGAAAATTATTGTATTTATATAATTATGTACTAGGAAAAACAAATTAAATGCCAATCGTTGAAATGAATATCGGCATGAATAATCGCCAGCGACATGAGCAAAATCTTTCGTTTGTTTGAACAAGTTTTCGACGGGATTTACTGGAAAAATTATGCAATATACGATCATCGTACCGTACTCAAATACTAATGCAACTCTTATGCAACATACGTTTGTATAACTTTTCCGATCATCTGCTACAGTGCACAATAATTCTACCAGCTGCGCATCTACCAGAGTTAATTGTCTGTACATGTTTCTCTTTCGGTTTCGCTCGGGAAATTTCTCAAAGAAATGTGATAACTAACGTTATAAATCGTACACGCAATATTTCATTTATTTATATAATTATTTAATCTCAATTATTCCCAAACATCTTTAATTATAAAAGAAATTTTTCATGGATGATCGGCGCCACGTGATTTAGATAGACTATAGGTGATCAGTGCGTTTAGTGTGGTACATAACCATGCAAGTACGAGTAAATTTTTACTTCATATCTTTCAATTTCAAGAGTAGAAAATTTAATCTGTCGAAGGTAGTTTCTTCGTCCAGGTATGCATCAAAAGACAAAAGTTAATTGCATGATCATCGCGAGCGCCAAACATGGTATACACACGACGAGTAAACGAATGTCAATCATGCATTTTCTAACATCCAATCTGAGGCCTCGATTCAGTTGATTGACAGGGGTACACTGACCAAATAAATTTGAAGGCGGAGCTTATTTTCTCGGTCTTTAAAGGTTTAATCTTTGTGGGTTTTTGTGCTTATCCTAAACATTATTTGTACAGTTTTTAGAACTTTTTAGTCTTACTAAACCAACATTGATCTATGACTGACGATGCTTCTGATTTGGAATAATATATTTTTATTAAATTTCAGAACGATTTCTTAATTTACACTTTATTGTTCTAAGACGAAGAAACTTCTATAACTTAAGATTAAAACAGATAAGTTCTTGTATTTGCGGCTGAAAACCCATATATGAAGACGCGAATCCTGTGTATAAGATAACCGCTGACCGCTAGGTAATCCAGCCGCGACCGATCTCCTCGGCCGCGGGCGAGGGATAGGTGAAGCAAGGATAATTTAGAAAGCTAGCAGTATTATTAAATGACTTAAATATATTACAATAAGTTATTTTTTTTTACATAAATACCAGCCATTGATTTATGTGTGATGTTGCTTCTAATTGGGAATTACATTGCTTTTATTAATAAACAGCACGATTTCTTAATCAACACTCTATTGTTTAATTCAATTTTAGAAGAATAAACTTTTATATGTAATCAAAATTAAAACAATTCTATGTGTTTGCGGCTAAATAAACCCATATATGAAGACGCGAATCTTGTGTATTAGATACTCGCTGACGGCTGGGTAGTCCAGCCGCGACCGATCTCCTCCGCCGCGGGCGAGGGATAGGTTACGTAATGGTATACACACACAGCTCAGATCCCAGAAAGATTTCAAATGCATGCAGTATAATAACTAACATGTATAACAAAGAAGTTTTTTTAATCCGTAATTTGTGTCTTGCTAAAATAGAATGTTTATGTTTTGTGTTTATTGTTTTTATAGGATTTTTCACTCTAAAAACTTAACAAAACTGGCTTATAATCCTCACATAAAAGCATATATACTGTAAAAAAAAGACCTTTTCTAATGAATTAAAGCATCCAGTATAAACAGGTACACTTTCTGTGATAACTTTATGTCAGTTGTACGCTGTAAAAAAAAGACCTTTTCTAATGAATTAAAGCATCCAGTATAAACAGGTACACTTTCTGTGATAACTTTATGTCAGTTGTACGCTCAAAGACTTTCCGTTAACTTGCCAAATGAAAACAGGTACATGTTAACAAGTAAAGCTTTTTACACTCATATTACGCAATACCCTAACAAAATAACATTGTAACGACATTGATAAGATCCCAATGAACAACTTTTCCAGCGACAGCCATATCGAAATCTTAACCGTTTTTGAGTTATAAAGCAAAGAGTTTCAAGGGCTGTTGGCCCCTAATGTAAGGGGCCAGCCCCTTTTCAATGGTGTCAAATGAAAGCCCTTAAAATTCTGCACAACTTTTATTCTACATGTCTTAACAAAATATTTTTTATTTAAAAGATACAAAGGAAATTATGTGTAAATTTTCGCACTTTTTGGAATCCCGTTTCTGACCCCCTACCTTTTTCTAAATAAAACAAGAAATCCCAAAACAAAAACCGATGTGCACAACTTCAATGCCTCTATTATTCAAATTCGTTGGATTCCTATTCCCTGCTATTATAGTCTCAGAGCCTTTGTCTGGAAACCAAAGGCCCTAAAAAATTTTCAAAGGGGAATAACTCGTTAACGGAAGAGGAATTTTAAAGTTTATGATATGTTTTAGATAGTGTTTTGTATAGTCTATAAGCCCTGAAAATTTGAGCAAAAACCGTTTAGAAATGAGCAAGATATGAAGCTTCAAAGTTTGCGTCTAGGAAAAAAAAAAAAAAAAAGAAAAATAAGAATAATCTTAACCAGCACAATAATAGAAAGGTCCTTAATTATGGTCCGAGGTGCCACTTTTTGCCTTCTTATATGGTTTGAAAGGCCTAAATATCACAACTTGTTGAAAATTCTAAATTGTAAGAATGTAGAGCATAAATACTGTATGCATACCAAGTTTTGTGTCCGAGAAATGAATACCGTATAACCGGTTTTTTTGGCGGATTTGGGCCTACAAGGTATACCATAATTTTTGGCGGATATAATTTTGGTGAATCCTTTACTCTTTATTAAAACTCTACTTTCAGTTTATTTTTTATAACTGAGAAATGTCCTTGAGCAAAAATCCTAAAAGAAACCGTCAGTCAGACAATTATCTGCACCTGAGTCGATAATGTATCACACGTCTCCTAAAACAACACAAGCTAGCACCCCTGTCACTAGGGCTAATTACACACCTGAACAGGGAAAAGGGATATAGTGTTTAATTAATTAATTAATCAATTAACTTCTAATTTATAGTAATGTTTAGCTTTTATTTATTTACATTAGTTTTTTTATTTATTTTGAGTAAATGTACATTCGTATCTGTAACAATGTATGCATGTAACAATTGTCCCTTTTTATCATACTCACTTATAACTAGTGGGTATTGTTTTTTAACAAAAAACACATGTCTCCCCTTTGTTATGTATTTGTAACAAAATGGAAAGAACCTGAAATGGACCTTCAGTTTTAAAAGATAGGAGGGAAATTTTAAAACAAAACATCTTGTTACATGTACCGGTAGATGGTATATTGAGCTGACCCGCCTCTTTCTTGCTCTTCATGGCCAGAGACTTGAGGATATGTGATATATGTGTCATATGTGATGTAAAATAAAATTAAGTTTTATTTCTATTTAGTAGGTTATATACAATCTATCTATGATACAATGAATGAATGATGAAATGCTTGACCTTGAAATAAAAATTATAGGTCAAGGTCAAAACTTTTGGTGGCGTGCACACCTTCTCAATACCATCTACCTATGTTCCAAGTTTGAAGTCTTAATGTCAAAGGGTATTAAGGTTATGACCCAGACAAAATTTTATTATTTTTTTTCTTAATTTGATCTTGAGTAAAAGGTCAAGGTCAAATATTATTCAATAGTACACCTAAGTGTATTATTATTGTTCTTTGTTTAAAGTTTGAAGTCCTTCTGTCAAAGTATATTCAGAAGTTGAACAATGAAGTTTTTTCTCATATGACCTCGAAATAAAAATTCTAAGTCAAGGTCAAAAAGTTTGGTAAGGTTCAACTAGGTTATATACCATCTATCTATGATACAAGTTAAAAGTCTGTATGTTAAAAGAGTCTTGTGTTATGGTCTGGACAATATTTTTTGTGAAAAGCTTGACCTTGAAGAACAAAATAGGTCAAGGTCAAAACTTTTGGTGGCGTGCACTCCTTCTCAATACCATCTACCTATGTTCCAAGTTCTAAGTCTTAATGTCAAAGGGTATTAAAGTTATGACCCAGACAGAATTTTATTATTTTTTTCTTAATTTGACCTTGAGTAAAAGAAGGTCAAGGTCAAATATTATTCAATAGTACACCTAAGTGTATTATTATTGTTCTCTGTTTAAAGTTTGAAGTCCTTCTGTCAAAGTATATTCAGAAGTTGAACAATGAAGTTTTTTCTAATATGACCTTGAAATAAAAATTCTAGGTCAAGGTCAAAAATTTTGGTAAGGTTCAACTAGGTTATATACCATCTATCTATGATACAAGTTAAAAGTCTGTATGTTAAAAGAGTCTTGTGTTATGGTCCGGACAATATTTTTTATGAAAAGCTTGACCTTGAAGAACAAAATAGGTCAAGGTCAAAACCTTTGGTGGCATGCACTCCTTCTCAATACCATCTACCTATGTTCCAAGTTTGAAGTCTTAATGTCAAAGGGTATTCAAGTTACAGCCTGGACAAATTTGGATGAAGAAGAATAAGAAAGTCGACAAAAACAATATGTCTCCCCTTTGAAAGGGGAGACATAAATATGTAAAAAAGAATAATCTCCAAAAACTTTAGATTTGTCATTAAAATCTATAAAGAAAAAAGTACTTAAATTTGGTGATTTTAATTTTGGTGAATTTTCAAAAATCGCCAAAATAGGCCACAATTATATCCCCGCCAAAAATAAACAGCTATACGGTACTTACTTTAAAATAATTTTTTGAAAATATTCCTCTAAAAATTGAAAGTGTAGCTACTTGTAAAGTTCTGGAATTGTCTTTCTTTTGACATTGCACTACTTATAAGTTCTCAGTTAAATCAATTGGTTATATCAAGGCGTTCACAAAATCGGGTAATAGATGAATTTTTCTGACATTTAAAATAAAAAAGGGAAAATAGGGCTGTCGAAAAACCCTTACGTTTTGTTGAAGACAAACAGTTCTAGTATTTGTTTTTGAAATTTTTTTTTATATATTAACATTGCATTTAATGTAATAATTAAATCCATACTTTAATCATAAGTAGCCCGCGGATTGAAAATACATGTAATTAATGTTTAAATACTTGCTTTTATAGATAAGCCCTGATTGGTAAATAAAGAATAAATCATTGTAAAATTATGTTCACATTGATTGTTTTTATGATATTAATGCATCGTTATACGGATATTAAAACAATTCGAGGGGAAAAAGTCACATGATCTCCAAACTGGTTCGTGCAGCGCACTTTTAGGATGAAGATGTCGATGGCCCAAACACAGAACATGCTTGGATTATTTTAATGTCATGAAGTGTATGTGGATTCAACTATTTATCGATATGTATTTGTGAGAAGATGTGGCTTTTCGGTCATGTACGTGACCGGGTCAAGAGATGTTTCCGTACATGACTTGCTGAAACAAATTTGTTCGAGGTGGGTTTTTTTTTCAGAGTCTGCCAGAAAGGCTCGAGAAGTTGCGATTTGAAACTAAAATATAATCTGAGTTCAGACTGGTTCATTCGAGCTTTGAAAATGAAGAGAATATATTAAAAAGATTGATGTCTTGTTTAAGCATACATTAGAGTACCTAAGAAACAAGCAAAGGGATTCAAACAAAAGGAACATGTTCTTGTTTGCCTACCCTTTTGTAGATATGATTGTTAAAGCCACTCTGGTCACCTCAAATCATTCTCTCTCGAACAACTGACCCCCGATCAAGACCGGGGGAATGGGGTATTGTTAAATGCCCCCTCCTCTCTCTCCATAAATTATTTCAAAAAATGTCACGAAGATTTTGTTTTGTTTTAGGTGTTCCATCCACATCAGGTGCGATGATGAGTTCCACCAGGATGTTAATCGGGACCCCCACCAAGACCTCCACCAATAGCGATACTTCAGTTTGGACCCCATTAGTAGGATTTTTTTCAATTTGGACCCCCACCGATATCGGTACATCAATTGGGACCCACATCAGTAGGACTTTTTCAATTCGGACCCCACCGAGACCTCCACCAATGGCGATTCTAGCTTTTCCACAGAACCCCCACTTATACCAGAGCCCCCCACCGAAAAAGGTCTGTCCACTGGGACCTCTACCGTAACCTTAGGCCTGGCTTATCAGACTATTGTTGTTGATATTCAGCTGTTTGTTTCCTATGTGGACTCTGTTGAAGGTCTGATTCAGGGAAATCCATTGGTTATCAGATGTGAACACTTGTTTCCTTTTAAATTTCTGGTTATATTTTTGTTAGGATGTGTACTTGTGTATGACGTCATTGAATGTGTGTATTAATAAAATGTTGAACTGAAACATGGTGTCAGAAGTGCTCCAACGAATTCACCTCCCCGCATAATTCCTAGCCAGCGAACAGGACCACGCGTTCGCGGAGTGTGAGAAAACAAAGCCAGGATACCGGGTATTGTATCACAGCCCCAACCATCCCGTAAATTCATCACATTTTTCGCAAGTAGTTCGCCCCAGCATCACACGTGCTCAGTACGGCCGCCGCCATAGTTCCCAAAATCGCAAAGAGTATCCATATATGCGCATACCCTTGTGTAGGTGTTGTTATCGATATATATTGCACTAAGTACATTGTGAAAGACATTTCATCAAGTAACATTGCAGTTATAACCTATGTGCATTCATAAACTGTGAAAACTACGCACATTTCTCAGAGTACAGTACCGTCCAAATGTAGGGCACGATGGCGTCTAAAGACTTACCTGTACCTGCCCCGATGGTAGTGAAAGGTGACATGAGAGGCAATTGGAAATTTTTCAAATCTCAGTGGTCTAACTATCAAATTGCTACAGGCCTTGTTAAGAAGGAAATGCCTGTCCGGCTAGCAACCTTACTGACAGTGATGGGTAAAGACTGTTTCCAAATATATGAAAACTTACCTCTAAGTATACAGGATAGAGCGGATATTGACAAAATGACAAAGACATTTCATGCCCAAGACAAATGTCATTTATGAACGCTATATATTCAATACTGCAGACCAGTTATCCAACGAATCCTTTGACGACTACTTGTGCCGCTTACGAGAACTCGCTAAGACGTGTGAATTTGGTGACATTGCAGACCAGATGATCCGTGACAGGATAGTATTGGGAACAAATGATCAAAGCGTCCGTGGAAGATTACTTAGAGAATCTAAGCTCACCCTTAACAGTGCCGTAGACATGTGTAGAACCAGCGAGAGAACTGCAAGTCAGCTCAAGAAACTGCAGGGACAAGGTGAAACACACAGCAACCAAGCCCAAGTCAATTACGCAGCTAGAGGAGGACATAAGAAGCACATAAAAGATGTAAAGCACAAACAGAAAAAGTTTACAGCACAGCCACCAAAATATCCAAAGAAGGCAGATTTCAGATGCAAATACTGTGGTGGAAAACATGAGCGAGGAAGAGAGAAGTGTCCTGCATACAAACAGGTTTGCGGCAAGTGCAACAAGAAAAATCACTTTGCATCAGTATGTCTGAGTTCTAACTCAACTGTTCTTCAGCTCGATGATGAAACTGATGACAGTTGTGACAGTAGTGATTGCGAAGCGTGTTATACTGTGAAGACGACACATGGAAAGCAGTGGTTTGCAAAAGTCAACATGGCAATTGATGATGCAACTCGTCAAGATGTGATCTGTCAGCTAGACTTAGGATCAACATGCAACATCCTTGGATTTCGGCAGTACTGCATTCTTACTCAGAATGGTTGTCCGCCATTGAAACCAACAGCCAAAGCTCTACGTCTATATGGTGGAAAGTCAAAGCTCGAACCCCTAGGAACTGTTGACATCACCTGCTCAGTACAAAACAATACCGAATGTCTGAACTTTTACATAGTTGATACAGATCAGACTGCATTACTTTCGGCTGAAGCATGTGAACTCCTAGGACTGTTAACTGTGAATACTGTGAACAGTGTTGACATACCTACCAATTGCAAAGACAGTTATGAGCCACTCACACGCAGTCAGCTGTTAAATGACTACAAAGATGTATTCGAGGGACTAGGATCTTTCCCTGGAGAGTACAATATTGAAACTGATCCATCTGTCAAACCAGTTCAGCACCAACCGAGAAAAGTTCATCAAGCCATGAAGCAAGAAATACACACAAAGTTGAAGGATCTTGAAAACAGAGGTGTGATCAAGAAAGTCACAACTCCAACAGACTGGATAAGCAGCATGCTGATTGTGAAGAAACCAGGAAAGCTACGCATATGCATTGACCCAAGAGACTTGAATAAAGCGATCAAGCGATCACACTACATCATGCCTACTCTTGAAGACATTTTACCAAATCTCGCCAATGCCAAAGTATTCTCAGTTCTTGATGCAAGAGAAGGATTTTGGCACATCAAGTTAGATGAACATAGCAGCTATTTGACTACATTCTGGACTCCCTTTGGACGATTTAAATGGTTACGCTTACCCTTCGGAATCTCTTCAGCGCCTGAAGAATTCCAGCGCAGACAACATGAAGTCTTAGAAGGACTAACAGGAGCAGAATGTGTCATGGATGATATCATTGTTTACGGTTGTGGACAGACCATGGAATCAGCGATTCAGGACCATGACCGCAAGTTGACAGCCGTCCTACAGAGAGCTCGCGAGGTGGGACTAAAGCTAAACAAAGACAAATTCAAGCTTCGCCAGACTGAAGTAAAGTATATGGGCAACATACTTACCGCAGATGGCATCCGTCCTGATCCGGACAAAGTAACAGCCATTACAGATATGAGAAGACCTGAGAATGTAAAAGCAGTACAGAGGTTTATTGGACTAGCAACTTATTTGTCCAGATTCATGCCTCATTTATCAGAGACCTGTGAACTTCTGCGACGTCTCACAGACAAAGGAGCCCTTTGGTCGTGGCAGTCACAACAGGAAGAAGCGTTTCAGAGTGTAAAACGCCTTGTGAGTCGTCAACCAGTACTGAAGTACTACAATGTCCATGAAGAAGTCACAATCCAGTGTGATGCGAGTGAAGTTGGATTAGGAGCCACACTACTCCAAAATGGACAACCCGTTGCGTATGCATCCCGAGCCTTATCGAAAAAAGAGCAATGCTATGCTCAAATAGAAAAGAAGTGTCTTGCTATCGTTTTTGCTTGTGAGAGATTCGACCATTATATATACGGTAAAGACCATATTACTGTGCAGTCAGACCACAAGCCGCTTGAAATTATCTTCAAGAAATCTCTCTTGTCAGCTCCGAAACGACTCCAGCGGATGTTACTGCGCCTTCAGAAATACAACTTGGATGTTGTCTATACCAGAGGAAAAGAGTTGTACATTGCAGATACCCTGTCGCGCGCTACTCCAGAGTATCATGGAAAGCACCCTTCTAAACTTGCTGAGGAAATTGCACAAATCCAACATGCAGAGTGGGTTAGAAAGATTACTGACTCGCGTCTTAACCAAATCAGAGACTTGACAAACAAGGACGACAATCTCCAGTCATTGAAAACAGTGATTCTCTCTGGATGGCCTGATACTAAAGACGACGTACCTATAGCAATACGGCCATACTGGAACGTCAAAGACACCCTCACAGTACAAGATGGTATCATCTACCACAGTAGCCGTGTTGTCATTCCGAAAGCCCTTCGTCCAGAAATGCTTCGACGTACACACTCAAGCCACCTAAGAATCGAAGCTTCCCTACGTAAAGCTCGTGATTCACTGTATTGGCCCTTAATGAACGAGGAGATCAAAGACTTTGTAAGCCAGTGCAGCACCTGCAGCACATTTCAACATAAGCAACAGAAAGAACCGTTAATGACACATGATATTCCAGAGCAGCCTTGGTTGAAACTTGGAATCGACATCTTTTCCGTGAAGACTGATGACTACCTTGTTACAGTCGATTATTATTCAGATTTCTTTGAGCTTGACCTACTTCCAAATACGACAGCAGCCACAGTCATCAACTGTTTGAAACAACATTTTGCGCGCCATGGAACTCCGGAAGTTGTTGTCACAGATAATGGGCCCCAGTTCAAAGCAGTGGAATTTCACCAGTTTGCATGTGATTGGGAATTTCAGCACGTTACCTCTTCCCCTTATCACAGCCAGTCCAACGGCAAAGCCGAGTCAGCAGTAAAAATAGCCAAGAACATGGTGAAGAAATGCAACAAAAATCAAGATGACCTTTGGAAGAGCATCCTTGATTGGAGGAACACCCCAACGGTTAACATGGCCATGTCACGAAGAACTCGTCATTCATTACCAATGTCACAGGAGTTACTCCAACCAAAACTCGTGGATGATGTTACAGACAAGGTGAAGTTTAAGAGACAAAAGGCAAAGTTCTACTGTGATAGAACCACTAAGGAACTTCCAGAACTGGAAATAGGACAACCGGTCAGAATGAGAGCAACCACTGACCCAGAGAAGAAATGGAGTTATGGAACTTGCGTGGACAACGTCGGAAAGCGATCGTACTTAGTTGAGGTCAACAATCGACAATATCGCAGAAACCGCAAAGATCTTCGCGCTACAAAGGAACCTCAGAATGCCAATACGCAGCCACTCCCAGAATATGATGTTTTGGTAGATCCACCCCTAGACATGTCCGACAGTTCGAATCCGAAAGACCAACACGTGAAAGATCCGTCTCCGCAAAAGCCCAGTGATCCACATACAAGCCTCCGTACAAGTTCGCGGGACCACAAACTTCCAAGGAAATTTGCTGACTATGTCATGTGAACATTTGTACAAAATGTTTATGCATTGTTTCGAATGTATGTTGTACATTGATAATTTTTTTTCTTCCTTCATTTCTAAGCTCAGAAATACTCATGCTTGAATTATACTCGTGTTATGTCAAAACAGTATTATCATTTTATTAATGTTTGTGTGTTAACTTGGTTATTATTCAATTGATTCAACTTTAAAGGAAGGGAGATGTTAGGATGTGTACTTGTGTATGACGTCATTGAATGTGTGTATTAATAAAATTTTCTTTAAAATTTGATGTTGATGTTTTATGGAAATTAAAAATATTTTCTCTCAGATAGTTTAACATTTAGGTTATTCATTTTTTTGGGGTAAACTTTATTATATAATTTGTGTATAACTATTATTGTAGATTCCGAAAATCAAGAAGACCTCTTCATGGACCCTGAATGGAAATGTTTCACAGTTTTTATTATTTCCAATTTCGTGTTTGGGTTTTGTATTTTTGTTGGTATGTTAATTTTAATCAAACATAAGCTTAAAAATCTGAAATAAGACACTAAGACATCCAGAGAGAAATTCAAAAGAAATTCAAATCGTTCAATATTTAAACCAAGAAATAGTAATTAATCAACAGCTTCTTAATGTCTAAGCTATGATCGCCCCAGGCGATTAATTTCCTCCTTTGAAATGGAAAGTCCGATGTTTTGTTTACATTCATAATAATACATCCAAAGAATTTCACATTGTAGTCCACATGGAGTCAAAAACGCACTGTCCTGTATTAAATTATCATTCTATATATATAGTATATTGTCATCACTCCTAATGAGTGATTAGGTATAAACAAGGGGTCATCACTCCTTATGAGTGGCAGGGTATAAACAATTCTAAAAATAGCTCGGGTGGCTGAAAACATGGAAACGATATATAAACTAATTTAATTATAAATAATTGAATAAAATTAATACGTCTGGAATTTTAAAATGTTACAAGTCCACTGCCTACAAGTTTTAACTCCGCTCAAACGTAATAAAAAATAAGTTTAAATTAAATATTTACAAACACATATCTACATTAATAAACAAACATAGTTATGTTAAAAAGTCAAATATTTACAAGATATAACACAGGGCGAAAAACCATCTCTAAGCAAGTCCGTAAAGGTGGCTTAAAGGATATAAGATCGTTAAGTCACCTTTAAGCAAGAGCTTATAAGTCCTTAATGTCCAAACTTCTTTAAGCCACCTTTAAGCCATCTTTAAGCTACCTTTAAGCATCTTTAAGTGGCATTTACGCTCCCTTTAAGTTATCTTTACACCGTCTTTAAGTTTCCTTTAAGTTAACTTTGATCAAGCTGAACAGTTTCATATTAAATTCATAAATTAATTCAATAAATGCAAAAATTCTTTTGTAGGGGTGGGAGGGGGTGAACCAAGTGATTATATAGTTTAAAAGACGGAGGGGGGGGGGGGGGTCCAGGCGGTTTTCATTGTCAACACAGACCACGCAAAAACTGGTATCTACACCAGATTATTAACACTGCTCCAATGAACACTGATCGTCGTTATAAAATTTAATTTTATTTTTTGATTTCAAAATTGAAATTTCTAAGTTTCTAAGGCGAGGCAAGCTACTGACAAACAAGTTGATAAAACAGGACTATCAACAGGCTCGTTTGAAGTCATCTTTTCGTAAGTTCTATGGTCGATACAACGACCTTGTCAGCAAATACAATCATCCACTGGGTCGCATGCTGACAGACGTTTTTCATACTAATTGTTAGACAATAATTTATCACCTAATTATCTACAGACTTTTCCGGGTTTTTTCCCCCAATTACGACAAAGAGCACACGGCGGGTGTGACCGGTCAGCAGAGGATGCTCACTCCTCCTAGGCACCTGATCCTACCTCTATCATTTTGAAGGTCCGTGTTGCTCTGCTTTGAATTTGTATTTCGTTTTTTGGATTTTTGAGATGGTTGACGGTTTGTTATTGTCATTTTTTCAATATAGCGGCGAGCGCAGTCCCTGTCTCTAAATCGGGGCATGAAATTATATTAAAGTACGCATGTTTGTTTCCTATGATAAACTAATCGGTAAAAGCTCTCTCTCTCTCTCTCTCTCTCTCTCTCTCTCCTCTCTCTCTCTCTCTCCTCCTTGGTAATTAATATTTAATATTTGACTAAATTATACTTAGTCGAAAACCATCAAATGTTTGACTGTTAGCACAAGATTTTAAATTCATAAATTTCATGGAACCGGATTCAAAATTCATTAATACAAATCTACATCAATTTCGATTTTATTTAGAATTTGTTTTCGTTAAAGAACGCGCATTCACCCAAACTAACTACGATAAAGGGTTTCTTTCTTCTTTTAATTAAGTTTATCCAGTTATTAAACAAAATAAAAAATGAATGAATAATACATGATTTAATTTAATAATCAGATAATAATAAGATATGTATTTTGTTTTTAAATTTAATTATTTCTAGGTCTAATTCTAGATCTGCTATAGATACATGTTAAAGAGGAAATACTCTTAACTGCCTTTGTTATATGGGGCGGGATATTGCTGCTTTGTTTGTCTGGACATGGTTTTATTCGTTTGTGTATGTGTGAGGCTAATTAGTTACAGTAATCATAAATGGGGGTTAATTATTAAATATATTTATAAGGGGTAATATATGTCACATACCAGGCCCGGTACATCATATGTACATGTATATGTACATGTATACATCATTTATTTCGCAATTGCCACATGCTGAAAATAGTACGTCACTGGTAATTGGTGATATTGTTGGTAATAGAATTGATAGTTTAAAAATCATGTATACAATTAAATATTTAAACATAACTTGATCAGTATTACCGGTACATTAATTCAAGAGCCAATGACTTATAAGTACATAAAACCCTATTAAATATGAAGTCCCTGTGGCGCAATGGAAGTGAGCTGGTGCTATATCATATTGCAATTTATTTTGTATGTACACTAAGGAAAATACTATTTTAGCAGCCTGTAACAAGATTATGAATTCTATTTCTTTTTCTAAAAGAAGATTTTACATATCTTTTCCAAATATTCTCCCGAAACATAAAGGTGCATTTTTTGTAGTTTTTCTTTCCCTTAACAATTCGTGGCATTCTGTGGTTTGGTTTCCAAACTGAAGTAAATTCTCTCTCAAGATTTTTTCATTCCAGTGACAGACTGCTAAGTTTGTTCTAGCATTATACTGGGCATCTGAAAATGATATTCTTTTATCTTGGTAAACATTTACAACATTATTAAAACTTTCTACGTAAAATGTATCCTTACAAAGTCTGTATTCATGAGGATGCTTAAATATAACAGAATTTTTCATGACACCTAACAACAATTTTTCAGCTCTTGGATCTGTTATAACCTTTCTGGAAATTTCATAATTAGGGTCTTTTTTGTACCTTGATCATCCATGACAAGCTCGATGATTATTTTTGTAATGTTCAACAATGTTGAGAAGAAGGGATTTCAATTTTTCCGGGTCTTCCTCACAGTTTTTGATGGCCCAATGGAAATGAGTGGATATTGGTTCCACCTTGTCATCTAATTGGGATGACCAGGTTTTTCCATCTAAATAAGCTGGTCCAGACGAAATTCTTTTCAGAGCTGCTTTCATGGACTCATTTTGGCTCTCTGACTCGCACTCCTCACGAATGAATTTATTAATTGAAAAAAAATTCTGTCATGAGCATGGACTCCGATATTGACCTCTTGACCTTTAAGATGTTGGTAGATTTTTACTGTTACCAGCTTTTCATGCCTCTGTGATATAACATCATCGGATTTGGTCACATGCTGACATGACAGTACTTTGAGGGACTTTTCTCCGATTGCCACAACACTTGTGTCTTTGGCATTTTTTCTCCACCCATGTCTGGCATCAGACATAATGTTGATGGTTCCAAGTCATTTTTGTAGGAAGCCACTTCCTATTTGGTAAATACGGAGAGGATGACCAAAGAAAACTGTGGTCATTTTGCTCATCACAGAAAAAATGTGTGGTAACAACGTGGCCTTCCTGGTAAATTTTTTTCACTTTCAGGTTTTTTTAGTTACTTCCATGGTGCTCTGCCACTTCTACAAGTCGTTTTATAGACTGCTCGGCACACAGAAATATTCTTTGATTTACATCTTTTTTTCTGTACCTTTATATACGTACTTGGTACACTTGGTTTTTCCTTTTCCCCAAGCTCATTGTCACACTCATTCGCCTTGTTAGACCACAGGTTAAACAGAGTTTCAATACCTTGAAAATTTCCGACAGGTTTGTTAAGTTTTGAACTTAAAAACTTTCAAGCGCACTTCGTTTTGGTTCATCATCTCCTGCAAACTCAATTCTAAAATTGGGATTTCGTTTTCTCTTTTTAAGTGGACTTGCCATTATTACAGGATTATTCTCATTAAATTGATATAGGCTTTTGTTTCATGACTGGAGTATGCTATTTCTTGAGGGGTTACTGTGTGTTCATAGAATTACCTACACAGGCAATTGTGCCTCACGTGAATTTCACGTTAATTTCACATGAAATTTTTCACGTGAAATTCGTGTGAAAAGAGCACTCACTCGAATTTCACGTGAAATTTTTCACATGAATTTCACGTGAAATTAACGTGAATTTCACGTGAAGTCTAATAGCTTTCTTTAGCCTTTTCATTAGGTTTTTACACTCAAATGATGGTAAATACACCTCATTAATTGTTTTGTCATTAATTTTCAAAGCATTTGCACTTGTAAATATAATTGTACCTCTACAAAATAAGGACATTTAAATATTCAAAATATGAGTTCTTAATCAAGCTTTGTTAAACATGTATTGATCATTTGCATTAATATATTCAATTTGTCAATTGATTTCGAAATCAATGCCTCCATTGGATCCAAACATATGAATCATTCATATCACAAACCCTGGCAGTTACCTCTTAATAAACAGTAAACTTTGATATAAAATTCTTTAAGCTTTATTTTTCTCTGTATTACAAAGAGATGTAAGATACTCTTTGGTGCTTCAATCTGAAAGAGAAAAAAAAAATTCAATTTAGTAATTTTTTTTTACACAATGCTTCTAAAGCTCTTTCATTATAATATGAAATAAAACATATGATGTGATAACGTTTTTGCTTATAATTCTTAGTATACTCAGATGTACTGTTTTTATTTATTGGAATTCAAAACACAAGGTCGATAGGTAAAATAAACAATGAAAAAGATGCAAAACGAGAGGAGAGAGAGAGAGAGAGAGAGAGAGAGAGAGAGAGAGAGAGAGAGAGAGAGAACAAATTCAATCATTAGCATTTCGTTTTTCCTGTATGGTTTTACAACATTAACTTTTCAACTTTTACCTCATCTTAGTTGTCTTCTGTCTACCACCTCCACGTTCTCCTTTGTCAGTGTTTTATTCTGTAAAGGCATATTGGGATAATTTCTTAAATGTTTATAATTATAATCAGTGCTAAGATAGATTGGGTTAGAGTTTTTAAACATTATTTATAAAATTGACAAGCAAGATTAAAAAGTACTGAAAAATTTATTCTTGAGGAAATTCAGTACTATCCTCATTTAACCTCATGTAATATAATTCTAATATATTAATATCTTTGTTCATTCTTGAATCTTTAAACTGCTATTAAAATTCAAAATGGTTTTTTATTCTTCATACAAACAATCCCTCAAAAAAACTTTTCAAATATTACCTTGGATCATTGTCCCCATCATATCAGCTGCAGTGCGGAGATTATAACCTTTGAATTTAAAAGGAATGGTTTAATCTTCTGGTAATGTCCAACCACATCTTAGAAACCTACAAAAATGTACGTCTGTCATTTACTATACAAGTATATCAAAAGTTGTACATTTACAAATTGGCATTTGGTGCAATTGTATAATATTTAAAAATACATTAATAGTAAACAACAATCTTTACATACTGTATCAATGTAAGAAATATTAACATACATATACAATTTTTTTCTTGGTATAAATATATAGATCTTGTAACTTTAATACTTTAAAAAATGCTACAAAATGCTTTATAGCTAAATGTTCTTGAATACTCAGAATTATAGTATAATATTCTAAAGAGACACAATGTGCTGTTACGATAGACAATATTGTTTTTTCCCGTCGGGTTCGAAATTCTATTAATTTCTAGGGTATATATATTTGACTTCTTTACTGAAGAGCGTTAGTCCGTGCAGTTTTACCGCCAATGTAACTGTAGTTTGCAGTCACGTCACAAATGTAAGTTTACTAATTATTATATCAATTCTCATTTGTTATAACATTTAAGTCTTTTCTAAGATACCGTAGTATTTACATCTTAAGTGAAGTTTTTATAAGTCTCGAAAAAGTTGCATGGTATTGTAACGAGTAAACAAATGTAATAGTTATTTGTGTACTGCATTAATGTTAAACATTTATAGTATTTTCTGTGTTTGTGGAACATGTTTTTGGGGTAACGATATATGTACTGATATTTTTCCTTTCTGTAATATTGTAGCTTCTTACCATACATACACAAGTACGCACGAATAAAGTGGATAGAAAAGTGCTCGTGTTCGGGTTAACTATGCACAAGGCCAAATACACAATGTATTTCTATGATAGACTCTGTGTAAGACTGCATATGAAGACAATGCCTTCCAAACATCATGTAATTCCTTGAAAAATAAAAAAAATAATAATTAGATGGTAGATAAAATAACAAAAAAACTATGTTCATGATTACAAAGTGATAAATCATTTTTTTAAACCTACTTTTCTTTAAAAAAAAAAAAAAGAAGACAGGTGTACATTAATTGTTTAAAAAAGAGGGAAACTACAAACAGACGCCGATTACGTTAAACAATTAGGCCTAGATAAGTCACTCACCGAAACAAAAAGATGATCATCCGTAATACAGCTGATCTATCCTGTTTTCATCTATCGTTGTTTGCGAAGTCAAGTCTCCCCTTCCACTTTCAATTTTCTTCCGATGCCACTGTATCTAGCTGCCTTCAATAAATACATATGTATGAAACACAATGCTTTTATTCTTCATAAAATTTTATTGTTTTTTTTTTCTTATTTATCAAACCTGCACAGCTTTAGTAATAATTAAGATTTTTCCGAGAAAATTCGGATTGACAGACCTACCGATCTCAATTAATTTGATTATCAACATTATTTCACAGTGACCTTTAGTTAACTGTTATTAAATTATTTTATTTGCATAGTTTATTGAAATATCCTCATCAGCATCACGCTGTATATGTATAATATAATTGTAGGCATATCAAGTGTCGATCGCGTCTTCGAGACAGTCAATGTTCAAAGTGAAACAGAATTTTCAAGGATAGAGATAGATATAAAGCGTTGCAAAAAGATCTACGCGGTCACTACTCTTTTTATTTTAAAAATATACATCTTACCTTACAAGATTGGCATCCAAGTTACACCAGTCCACAGCATAACATACACAGTGCAGTCCATCTTCTGCTTCAACCTGTGACGTAAAATGTGACGTCGGCACAAGCACGACTAATTCAAAGCCGATTCAGACTTCAAACCGGAATTCATTTAATTAATAGCATTGAAATAATATTTTACGAGTTGAAATTATTAGCATGTATGTTGATGGACTTTTATTGATATGCTTATACATTTTTTATTTTATTTATATATGTTAAGATAACGTTAAATTGCTAAAGGGTTTGTGTTGTTGTATGCATTCCTGTTATCTGGTTATATCACTTTGGTGTAATCGAAAGTATTATAAATTGAGTTCAACAACTCTCAGCCAGTACTGAAGTAAAATACACATCTTGAAAAAATATAATCAGGTGTTTGAAATTTCACGTGAAATTAACATGAATCAATTCACATCAATTTCACGTGAAAGGGATTTCACATCAAAAATGTGTGAAAATCATGTGAACTTTCACATGAATTTCACGTGAAGATGTTTCACGTGAAATTCACATGAAAAATTTCACGTGAATTTCACTTCACACGAATTTCACGAGAAGCTTAACGTGAAATTCTCTTAACGTGAAATTCTCTTCAAGTGAATTTCACGTGAGGCACATTTGGCTGTGTATTTATTTGAAATTATCATTTGAATAAGAGAACTTTGTAAAATAAAAAGTGCTATAAACATAAAAGACGTAAAAATCTATTATTTCTGCATTGTGTTGCATCGTTTATGAGTAAAACATAACAGTAAATTATGATCATTCTTACCTCATAATTTGACACCCCTGAAACAATAATGGTTAACACCTGAAACTTGATCCTAGTACCATTTAGCAGAACCATGCCAAAACTCCTGATCTATCATCTGTAGGTGACATAATCAGGCTTTTAGAGGATGATCAGAGGCTCCTTAGGGATAATACAAATCTAACTGTATATGATACTAGTATGTGAGTAGATCTGGGTTTCAAATTTGTAAAAATATATATATATATATTATAGGAACACTTTCAATTCCAGACAAATAAACATATAAGAACTTTTAAAATTTGATTTGATAAACAATCAATTATATTTGAATGCCCCTTTCTATGCCCGTATTCATCTTGTGTTGGGATTTGGGCCAGTGTGAAAATGGAGGGAAATCAGCAAATGTCGGAAGAAATGTCTATTTTAGCAATAGAAGTATCAGAAACTCAAAGAGAAACCATTCGTCAGCTCTTTGCACATAATGTCTGGGAATTTAATGAAGTGCCTATTGAGGAAAACAACTAATAGCCAGGCATCACAGGACACTGAAGAAAGTGACCCACATTTTGAGGAGTATGTGATAAATCAGAATCAGGAGGCTGAAGAATGTCAAAATTGTTTGTGTCGCCCCTGTATCACACTCGAGACCAACAGACAACTTTGGTGGTTAGTGGAATGTGAACAGTCAAACAGGAACAATTCACACAGACGAAAAGACAAATACCAACGTTTTTGGACAATGCTGTTGCACAGGAATGTTTGGAGAGATCCGAGATATTTAGATCGGAAAAGGATAGCTCTGCAGAGGGACCCGCATCATAGACAATACATCTACCACAGACGGGATATAATGCCAAAATGTGTTGTAGACTTAGTGAGGACTTGGTTACCAAATTTAAATGATCAGCCATATCTGGGGCATATGTGGGAGTGATTACAGTTTTGATGTTTTAGTAAATTTCGTGAACTTAGTAGTGTTTTGTGAAAGATTTTCAATCAAGGGGTATGTAAAATTAATGAACATTATATTACTAGTGAGATGAGTAATTATGTTTAGCTCTTACAGAGCACATGGCTACAGCCACTTCCTGTTTAAACAAACACAAGCTAACCCCGCCTACAATGTCAATCACTATTATGGATTTTAAAATTTTGAGCTGCTTCAGAACTTTATGAGCTAAATACTCTTTTAATAAATTTTAGTTTGATACAATTTCAACAGCCATTGTAGAGTGTCATGGTAGCAATTTCCACACCAAAAAGTAGAATTTATTACTTCCAAATAATGCATATATTTTCAAATTAACCTCTCTGATCTGAAAGCTGCAGAAAACATTGAATTTCCCATTCATTTTGTGATTGGCTGCTATTTATACCCGGTCCCCAGCCTTTAAATGAAGTAAAGGAATATATTATGTAGTAATCAATGTGTGACATCGAATTCTCACAGTAACTTCATACCTGCGTACGAACTGACAAATTAGCGCGCCTCAATGTTCAGCACCGTTTTGTTAATATATTATATATTAATAACCATTCTTAAATGTTTTAACTTGTAAAGCAAATTAAATTGACATTGTAAATGCATTGTTACGTTAATTTTCATTTCGCAAAATCACTGAAAATCCTACTACCATGACTGATGAGCGCATTTACACCTCCTTTACAACTCCTTGGCCTTATATTTCACTTTCAGTTCTAACAACCTCTTTGTAATTGCATGTTTAACTAACCTGTGGCTCAAATTCCTTAAAACTCACAAAACAGCCATCCACCTAGAAATAACATCAGGGTTGAGTTTTACTAAGCTTCTTATCTTACGCAAAAAAATTATGACTTAAGATCTTCGTAAGTTCTAACTTAAGATAACAATGTTCTGTTTTACTAACGTGTTCGTAAGTTTTATTCGTAACCTTAATGTACGAAAAATTCGTAAGTTGATATAATGGAACTCTCTTACAACGGAGGTGAAAATATTCGTAGTTACGCACGCCGCGCAAGCGCAGGGGGCACTTTCGTTTTCGCGGCTATTTACATTTTATCGTCTGCGAAACTGTTTTGAACATGGAAAAAGAGCTTAAACGAAGGAAGCCGAACTGGAGTGAGTCAGAGCTAATGGCTTTAGCAGAGGCCGTGACTCCACACCTTCGAGTATTAAAGGGGAAGTTTTCCCCTTTAATAACTTCTGAGAAAAAAAATCAACTGTGGCAGGATATCGCTAACCAGTAAGTAATTGGGAGAAAGTATTAAATTTGGACCTCAAACCCTTCGAAATGATATGATAGCACGTACCATGTAAAAGTTATAGCACCGTATGTCAGTTGTTTTAAAAGTTTAACAAAGCAACACTCTTTATACCAGAATACAATGTATATATATACATATTGGCCCTATATATCGACCGAGTTACTCAATCAGCTGTTGTGGGCGGAGTTAATATTACTGGCAATATAAATAATTATGGTGGATTCAGGGTTTGAAATGTTAAAGAAAATTTGGGTTTACTTAAAACTTTTAAAACATATTTTGTCATTTCTTCACAAATTCATTATATAAGCACAATCAATATGTATCTATACATATATACATGCAGGTACTTGTACACTCTAGAATTATACAGATGTGATATATTGAAAGCATGTAAAACATGTATTTAAATAGTTAAGGCAAATAATTATATTCTAATAGAGTCAATGCTGTTGCAATGGTTAACAGAACAACTGAAGAAATGAAGAAAAAATGGGCAGATATGCAAAGTCTGACAAAGAAAAAGGAAGCAGAGAGGAGGAAATCCATGAAACAGACAGGAGGAGGTCCCGCCCCAAATATTATGTTCAGAAATTGGGAAAATTTGGTAAATACTAACAACAAATTCTTATTAGTATAGGTAGTAAAGTTATTAATTAAATATTAATAAAAGTATAAGTAAAGAAATTATGCAACCCATTATGAAACTGTTTATATCACCAAAGTTGGGTATATATCTATCAGTATGTATATGGGTATAGCTACGGTTTACTGACATGCAGATCTTGAATTCAAATACAGCAGGGACTTTTGATTTCATGAATATAATGAACAGAAGTTAGAAGTTTTTAAACATTGAATTTTCCTCTGAAATTTAACATTTTGCTTACAGTGCATGCTAGTTTTCTGTATCTGTTAAGAATTTAGAAGTACTGTGGATTCATTTTTATTCATATGGGTGAATGTTCATAGGTAGCCAATATATTCCTGGTTCGTGGGGACGTAATTTCGTTGGTAGAGTAATCGGGACAATTTTAATGAATATTAAACAAATGCTCGCATAAACGTTCGTGGGGATGTAAATTCGTGGGCAAGTGTTACCCACGAAAGCCTCAAACATTGGACCTCCACAAACAATGATGACTCCACAGTATTTAATTGTCTTTTATGTGTATTTTTCTCAGTGGTGAGAGGACCCCTTAACAAAGGAAAAAAAACTGCATGTGTTTGAGTTTTGTAAACATTACAAAAACAGTAAAACTCTTGTCTTTCTGTCATGACCAAATCATTTTCTCTTATAGAGGTATCCTATTTTTTCAGGTTCTACAGTCTTTATCAGATGTAGCAATTGAAGGCATCAGTGGTGGAGTTGATACTGCAGAATGTGGTGATTGGCTTTTTATACATATCTATGAATTTTAATATATATTGATATTAAGGGACCTCACTACACTTAGACTTATACCTTTTAAGACACTGTATCACAAGGTAGCAATTTTTTGTTGAATTGTTTATATCAATCGATTTGGTTGCATCTCGTCATAGCTAATTGGCTAAAGTATCATGCAGATCATGAGTTCGAATCCGCTTGGGTCTTTTGCTCTCATTTACTGAATTAAAATGGAAAATCTAATTTTTATCTAAAATTAAAAGGTGTAGAGAGTCACTTAAAATGTCAATCAGTCAGAAAGCTAAAACTTAAAAATTATTGGACAAGAAAAGAATACAGTGAATTCAAACTAAAATTTGATATCACTGTAGATTGACCATGCAGTCATTACAGTGACTATAATGCATTTTTTAGTAGTCCAAGAACCTTCTCTAATCAGTAGCTTGATGGCAGAGGTTCCTTCTACAGATCCTGCTGAACCTGGACCCTCCACCAAAGGTGAGTACTATTGTAGTTGATTTTTTAGCTCACTGAGACGAAGTTGGGGGGAGCATATGCTATACCCCCTGCGTCGGCGTCCGGACCTGGTTAAAGTTTTTGGTGCAGGTCCTGTATCTAAGTTATTACTTGTCCTATCTTCACCAAACATGCATGGATGATGCATCTGGACCTACTTATGGACTTGAAAGACTAGGATGCAGAATCTGGGTCATGAATTTCAGATGCTAGAGGAGGTTAAGGTTTTTGGAGCAGGTTAAAGTTTTTGGAGCAGGTGCACTTTGATAGCCATTTCTAAGTTACTACTTGTCCTAACGTCACCAAACTTGCAAGGATGGTGTGTCTTATGATACTTATGCACTTGACAGGCTTGAATGCTGAATCTGAGTCATAGGTTTCAGATGCTGGAGAAGGTAAAGTTTTTTGGAACAGGTCACATGTTTAATAGATAATAGTACTATTTCAAACTTGCATGGTTGATTTAACTATATAAATGAATCGCAGAGGTAGCTTCAGATACAGCGCCTGATCTCCATTATCAAGGATGCTAAACAAGATATCTGTGAGCCAATGCTCACTAGTAAAACCCCCGCTCTGATGTGAATATGTAAAATAAGCAAGGTTAAAAATTAAGGTTAAAATAAAACAAAATCATCATTTAACAGGAAGTTGATGTCCGATTGGTACAAAAATATATCCCACCATATGGCATGCCTTAAAAAAGAGTGTGTTAAGATTTGAAGCATCTGCAATGAATAGAAATTTTTGTTACGGACAGACAGACGGACACACAAGGGTAAAACAGTATACCCCCTTCTCTTTCGGAGCGGGGGTATAAAAACCCTCCTACATCATTAAAACTTGCTTGATAGATGTGTTTGTTGTTAAATGATATAACATGATTCCTATAATATAGTACTATATGATATGATGCACTATTGTATTATATGATACAATGTCATATTATGTATGATATCATATATGATACATGTATATAAATTACACGGTAACTGTCTTAAAATATAAGCTATATGATACAATTATTACTAGATCATACAATATAATATCATATAATGCAATTTTGCAATGTATATGTGATATGATATTGTATCATATGATACTATATTGTATCATATAATATGTAATGATATTGTATTATGCGATATAATACAATGATGTATAACACAATACAATATCGTAATATATTATATGATACAATATCATATCTGATGCAATGTCATATCTTGATACAATGTCATATCATATGATACAATATCATATTGTTTCATGATATATTACAGTATTATATTGTATCATACATCATATGACACAATATTGTATAGTATAAAAGGATGCAATATCGTTTTTTATAGTAGTGTAGTGATAAATATTGTATCATACAATACTGTATAAAATTTACATAAAATATGATTATCATACAATTTTGTATCATATGATATATGATGTTGTGTCAACCCACATTACAGTATCCATGAATTACCAAGATCATTAACTATGATTTTCAATTAAAATAATAAAGGTGGTCTCATGAAGGTGATGCCTCGTCTCGGTGAGCTTTGTAATCTCTGATTACCTATGGGTTTTTTTTTTTTACCTTGAATACAAGTATAAAACTTAATTGGATTCACCGTTTGATAACATAATTCAATCAAAGCTCTAATCATATTGATATATTGTTTTTAAGATAAATGTATGTCCAGTGACTCTACTGGCTCCAGCAGTGCACTTAGCAGAACATCAGCATTTGCTGTTTGTGGTAAGATTGAAGAAGACAACTAAATTGAAATTTGACAGGTCATTTACTTTAAAGAATTAAATTCAAATTGATAAGAAAAATAAAAGATCCAGAAAGCATTGTCTCTTTCATAAACCATTTCCAGTAAGACTTTCACAGGCTGCTGTGGGTATAACTGAAATAAGATAAAATATATCTTGTTATATAATGAAGTATGACTGACTAGTGTGATGTAAGAAAATTTATAGACATGATTAATATTTACATTTTGTACAGATCTAGAGGAATGTAACAGAAACACTCAAAGGACTGCTTCAGGGCAGCAAAAAAAGATGCAGAAAAGAGGTAAGTCAACCTTCAGTAACTATCACAAATATACAGCTTTATATAAGCATGTCTCTAAATTCACAGGGGAAAAAGTCCTTGTTGTTAGTATTTTCATATTATCTAGAACCATCAAGCCAATTTCAATTGAACCTGACACAAAGCAAAGTCAATTATAAGCCCTAGGGATTATGGGAGTGGTGTGGTGGGATCCCTTTTGGATATAAGAAATAAACAAGAAAGAAGAAAACAATTCAATCCTTTAGTTATATTGTAATCCCCCAGGGTCATATATATGATAAGACATTATTGTGGGGGAGGTATGGATATCGAAACATAGCTATTTCCATCAGGAGGCTATGTCTTTTAATTACTCTGATCATCACAGTTTATAAAAAATCTTGCAGATGAAGAAACAGCTAATGAAAGATACTTTAGGTGTGAAGAAGAGAAGATGGAGAAGCTAGAGGCTTACAGGCTGAAAAAACTTGAGCTACTGGACGAGATGAAATTGTTGCAGTCAAGACAGTGCCGAGCTCTGGAAAAAATTGCCGAGGCCATTTCTGAACCATCTCTTATGTCATTATCACCAGTCATTAGATCACCAGTCATTAAATTCTCTTGAATCCAACACATGTATTTAGGTTTATCTTTCTTATGTTTTTTAAATGTATGTTTAAGTAATAAACCGGAATGGTTGGTCTTAGGCAATCAAATCCTGTGAAGATCAAAACCCACTGAACTTACTTATAATACTGTTTGAGAAAGTATCAATTCGTTATGAATTATGAACATAAACATGTTTGAAATACAGTATTGCAACATTCAAACCATGAACTAGCTTGTGTGGTTAACTGTTGTGATCTCAAAAATAGTGTGTAAACTTTAAACAGTTTTCATAGAAATGAACGTGTTTGCACATCAGGAAATACATTTGCAAATGTAAACATGTGGTTGAAAATTTAATTAGCAAGTATTCACTGTGTTTACCTTCAAAATCTTTGGACTATCCTCATTCTAATTGTGGCAGCATTCATGTTATCGTTTGCGTACTGAGGGTAAGCTTCAACAGCCTCTGGTTCGGCTACTTCCATCAAAGGAACATTCCTTTCAATGGCAAGGTTGTGTAGGCGCATGGTGCATTCAAAGATCCTCGTACATTTGGATGGCCTGAATGGTAAACAGCCCCCTGTTTTGTGTAGACACCTAAATTGAATAAAAGTTGATCAATGGTTTGCAGGTGTAAATAAAAAAAACTTCATGACTAAAACCAAGTATTTTTATACCTGAAACGGGCTTTCAGAACACCAAAGGCCCTTTCAATGACATTCCTTGTCTTGCAATGCGCTGTATTATAGCGCTCTTCTTGGCCTGTTCTTGGGTTATTGATTGGGGTCATCAGCCACTCCTTCAACGGATATCCCGAGTCCCCCAGCAACCATCCTCCATTCATCAGATTAGCAACACATTCCGGCAAAGAACTGCTGCTTAAGATGTAGGCATCGTGGGTGGATCCAGGAAATTTACATACAGCATTTGTAAATCTAAATGAGAAATTTGTTGTTTTCTAACAAAACAATAACAAAATATTTCAAGTGGTAATGGGCACCTTTAATTGTTTAGAGTGAAATATGCATGTTGTTAAATTAATGCATGAAATGCACCAAAGCGCTGAAACTCATTATTCAATACATGTAATTTGCAGAAGCGATTCTGCAGCCATAATAAAAAAAATTGTGCGAATATTTTGTACTACATCTACATGTACAAATAACTATGCATACCGCAAATCTGGTTTCACTACAGCCTGCACATTTATCGAGTGAAACCCCTTCCTACAAATGTACAGGTGCTCATCCTCTGACGACATTCCCTGGATAGGAATTTGTGTTCCATCGATTGCGCCTGTATTGAAATTCAAAAAGATTATAAAATACGGAAAGTTATTGAAGATCATGAATTTTTATGACTTTGATGAGACTGGGCTGTTTATCAATTGGGAATTACAATACCAAGAAATATTGTGAAATGGGAGTTAATTCATTCAGTCCACCCGCTTGGCAACACCAATACTCACCTACTACACCGGGAAAACTAGCTATTTTGTAGAAATCTGTCTTGATGTTTTTCAGTTCCTCTGCATCAGTTGGAAATTTAATATTCTTCAGAGTGGTGCAAATGGCATCGATTACTCGATGAATAATTACGCATCCCGACGACTTGGAGATACCATGAATGTCTGCAATTTCTGAAAGGTAGTCACCTTTTGCCAAAAATCGAAGACACGTCAATACCTAAAATGAAATACATTATGTATAGTTTCAAAATATTCACTTGAAGTAACACCCCCATCCTCCCAAACACACGTAGCAATGGATGAACCCTCCATTGTTTAGACACGTGCATTAAATATTCTTTTTTTTTACATTTACCCAAGCAGAAAAACATTTTGAGGAGAGGAACCTGATAAAATGCACACAGTAATCCACAGTATCCAAAAATATATTGATTCTTTAAAAATGTCATCAATTCCGCTAGATTTTATTCTTTTTATACTTTAAACCACATCAAAATGTAATTGGCCTATATTCAAATAGAGGGGAAAGCCCTTGTCAAAAAATGCCAATCTTCTCTGATTTCTATAATTTTACAATATTGATTTACATGTATTTCCTAGATGAACACTTGACATTTTATTATGATTATATATGAACTTTGATTGTCATTATGGATATGGAAATGAAGTATAATTTTACTTGACTGTCAACAGGTCAATAAGAATGATAGGAATTTTACACAATAAGTCAAAGAATATGATATATAAACAATGTCAGAATTTATATGGAATTTGCTAAATACATTTAATATTTCCATTTGTTTAAAATTTTATCTGACTTATTAAAGGGGAACAACTCGGTGTAGTGATAACCCAGTAGTGCCCCTTTTGTTTACTCCTCACCCTTCTCTGGAAATGAGCAAATAGAAATGTTTATGCTAGGATTACTGGACATTCTTTCAAATCATTTTATAGTAAGTGTATGTTACTTTATCATTATGATTTGTGTGATGTATTATAATAATAGGCTATTATATTTTTGTAAGAATTTGGTTCATGGGATGCTTTATAAGCGTTGAGCTTCATCTAGAATTTCCTCTGTTAAGCAATATTCACGAAATTACCTGAATGTGGGCAGGAATTGAATGAGACCTGCAAGTTTTTGGCTGAATGTAGTCTCTGATATCATCAGTCAACTGCAGGATCACATGCCTAGGAAACCGATAACGTCCGATGAGTTCTTCATCGGTCAAAGTGTCCAGCACTAGACTTCTGTCTCTAAAAACGCGTTCACGACGCAAGGGTTTCTCGTTTTCTCTCAAAATGCCAGGAAACAGTAAGAAGGCGGCCATTTTTAATCATTTATTTAGAAAACTACGAGAAATTCTTACCTTAGGGTAGCCCATAGGCTGTCGTAAGTTACGACGATATTTTTGACGTAACTTAAAGTTAAGAAGTTTGATAAAACAGATATTCATCGTAACTTACGGTTACGATGAAAATCTTAAACTTACGAAGCTTAGTAAAACTCAACCCAGGACCTGCATGTGAACTTGTTCAACTAATTACTTTACCTTTATGTCCCAATAACTGGCACATACAACCACCTCAAGATGTTTCCACCATTAACATTACCAGAACTTACCTTGTATTTCACTACATTTAAATACAGTGCACCCAAATTAACATCACTAACGTGCATACTAATCGTTCAATAACAGTCAAGACAAGACACCTCATTTCACCATTAAAAGCACGTTCATCCAGAACATTATACGGCACCCGTACACTGCATATTTTCTTTCGCACCATCAATATTTGAAAATCCATAATTAACCTTAAAATTTTTCTCAAAGGACTATATATGGTTTGAGCCTAAAATGGCCCCCTTAAATGAACATCGTCATTTTACTGTTATTCTTTGTTTTCTTGGTACAGATATACCTTTGAAGTTTTTTCATAATTTCGTTTTGATTTAAGTGCTAAACATTTAAAAATATGATACAAAGTTTATCTTTTCCCGCCATTTTCCCATTTTTAGCATAAAATGGCTTGTTCAGAAGTAGTTTTTCTTTAAGAAAACACTGAGCAATTGCTTGTACAACCAAAATATTTTCACCAAAGATGTATCTATCCAGTACTTATAAGTGACAAAAAGTTCGTTTTTGTTCAAAGCGTCGCTCTATATTTCCAATTCGAAAAAAGATTGGAAAAATGTCAAATGTAGACTGATTTTGTTTGAATTATAAAAAATAGCGTCATTTCTGACGTCATATACTGCCAGTGAGTGCAAATAAATCGAATAAATAGGCCAAAATATATATTTAATATCAACTCTTCTGAAAGATAACAACAATTTAATGTACCTGAAACACTAAAAAAAAATGCAATTATGGGGCCCAAATTTGACTTATATCATGTATAGTTCTTTTGGCTGGACCATTGTCTCAACATGACTCACAGTGTGCATTCTTACAAGGAAATCAATTTTGCATCATTTTGACCTACTGTATATACGTTAAAATTTGTCTCATTCCCATTGTAGTTTAATTTTGTTTAGATTATATGAACTTTACTCACTATGAATTTATTTCAGGCATTGTCAGTTCTTATCTTTTTATTAGTTAGTTAAAACATAGAATACCCTTGCTATTTTTGCATTTGCAATACAATTTTGGTGTGTGCTTTTCCTTTTACATTTACCACATGTAAACCTGTTTTATCTTTGGGAACAAAAAATTTTCAACCAGGAGGGAATTATCATATGGTCATTTTTACCTTATAAACAAACTCTATTTAAGAAATTTATTCAACAATTTACATGTTATTTCATAATAAGAGTGTCCCTTTTTCTAATTCTTGTCTTACTTTCCAATATGTGTTTGTCTTTCACTTCATGTCATGAACGTATTTGTTTATTTACTCTGTCAAGCGTCCCATTTAATAGGTAAACTAGCTATATCATTTAGGCATTTAACCACCAAATGGGACTCGAACCAACAAACTCGGGTTGTGTCCAACATGTTCATGAATAATAAAACTTTTCTATAATTTGTTTTGTAAAAGTACATAAACACTTTAATTTTTAGACTCATTCATTTTTAATTTACTATTTTGTTTTTTTACATTCCACCAACAAACACTACCAATGTATTATATGTGGTGTCTTCGGCCTCATCGCCTACACCTGGCACATCAACTACCTGTACTGGATGGCCATAACAAGCTGAAAAATGTTTGCTTGATTTTTTTTTAGCGAATTCAACAAACAACCTGTAAAAATTAATGGATAAAAATTTCCAAAAAAAAAAAATAAAAATGAAATACATTGAATATTGTTATACTTCTGAGCAATGTAGACTGAAAATAAAATCTCTGAAAGAGAAGCTTTCTAGGTTATCCGAAAAGAGAAGCAAATCAGGGGGATGGCGGAGTTGAGGATGTACTGGAAGACAAAAGGAATGCAGAAACATTTTCCACTCCTGACTGCAAGCCTGTGTATATTTCTTAATCTGGTAGGTACATGGTTGTAGTGTCCGGTATCGGTTTTAATTTTAATTTGTATTGTTAGTTTCCGGCAGTCTATTTGCACAACGTGGTCTCTTACGTTGGTGTGTTATTGTTTTGTTGCCATGTTTTCTTTATGTTTATAAATTGATTGAATACTGTTTAAATATTATGTACGCTGTATGTAGTTAGTGTGCATTACGTCTATTTTGCATTTCAATCGGCTGTTTTTGTAACAAGTCAAATATCATGGTGGATGCTCCGGCATTAAAAACAATCTCGGACCATCACTTCAGCAGGGATGGAACAGTTCAAGTAAAAAAAGAGACATTGATTCAATTACATGTTTCATAGACATTGCTGAAAATCCTGTCATGAACTTTGAACGGCCAATATACCTTAATCACCAAATTATGATGCAATACGAAAATGCTTCTGGCGAATATGCGGCCTACTTGCAGAGACAGTCACGTATCTGGTAATAGAGAGAGAAAATCTGAAGGTCTCTCATTGCGAATGTACCTGAAGAACTTTGGTCAGCAGTGTTGAAACAGTTGAACTCCGTACTACCAGTACCAAGGACGAAATCGCAGATGTCCGTATACAACAACGGATCAGCATCTTCACATCTTACGTATAGCTGGGTTTTTATTGGCGGGGATATAATTCTGGCCTATTTTGGCGATTTTTGAAAATTCGACAAAATTAAAATCACTAAATTTAAGTATGTACTTTTTTTTCTTAATCGATTTTAATAACAAACTTGAAGTTTTTGGAGATACAAATGTTCATTTACTCAAAATCAATACAAACTAATGTAAATAAATAAAACCTAAACATTACTATAAATTTGTAGTTAATTGTTTAAACACCATATCCCTTTTCCCTGTTCAGGTGTGTAATTAGCCCCACTGACAGGGGTGCTAGCTTGTGTTGTTTTAGGAGACGTGTGATCCATTATCGACTCAGGTACAGATAATTGTCTGATTAACGGTTTCTTTTAAGATATTTGCTCAAGTACATTAATTTCTCAGTTATAAAAAATAAAATGACAGTAGATTTTTAATAAAAAGTAGAGGATTCACCAAAATTATATCCGCCAAAATTAATGGTATACATGTACCTTGTAGCGCCAAATTTGTGTCCCGCCAAAAAAAACCGGCTATACGGTACATCTGTGGTAATTCAACACACAGCAAAAGTTGAGGAAGCCCGCATAAAGCTGAAATATGCTAGAGAAGAAGCAGAGTTGATGCGAAAAGAAGCGGATTGCAGTCCATCTCTAACTCTTCGTCAAGAAAGAATTTGATGCGGCCAAATCAAGCCTGCTATTAAGATGGTTATTGATTCCATTTCTCTAGGACTTTATAAAACCTTATAAATAATATTTTAACCATTTTTTATTAACATTTACACAAATTAACAGTGAGCACTTTTCACCAAGAGGATGAGGCAGGTTTCTTCCTAGAGGCAGGAGGTCAGATGCTTTTTATTCTGATATTTTAAAGAATGCAAGTTCCACCTTCAGGACTACAGGATATTCAGCATGGTATTTCATTGCTAGCCATATCATTAAAAGGCATGTAAAAGTAACTTTTTCATCTTGTAATAGCTGTTCTCTTTTTTTCAGTGCTGCATTTCTAATACCTAATGTATTCACCGTTTCCTCTATTGCCTTCACGTATTTGCCGCTGGGAGAGATTAATTACTTATTAATTACTTATTTCCGTTTCACCCCGTAACTATAATTATTGAAATTCATTTTTACAACTAGATGTTGTTCACTAGAAGATGTGCTTGGTTGACTTTTAAGTTATTGAATCGCACGGTCCAGGTTCATCATCATCTGCATTTCAGTTTGACTGTTTTTATTACTTGTATCCACCTGTGTCTCCTGTGTGACTGTTGTTATTACTTGTATCCACCTGTGTCTCCTGTGTGACTGTTGTTATTACTTGTATCCACCTGTGTCTCCTGTGTGACTGTTGTTATACCCGCACTTTCTAAAGAAAGTTCGGGTATATTGTTGTTACCCTGTTCCGTCTGTCCGTCCGTCCGTCCCACTGTCACGTTTTACTTTCTCAAACTGCTCTTACATCTTATAAACCAGCAAACTGAACTCTTGGAGTATGATTTGGGGTGTCATGTTGTTTTGTAAAAAGGTTTCAAAAATTCTCTGGTAGTCCTGGGGGTCAAATAATTGGTAAAAATGACGTTTTTTGACAAAAAACCTTCTTCCTCGAACTCCTTTTACATTTTCAACAGTAGACAAATCATATCTTGGAATATGTTTTGGGGTGTCCTATAGATGCCAGAACTCCCCTCATGATTTAATGAATAGCCACATCATATCTTGGGGTATGATAGGGGCTGTCATATAGTCATATAGTCATATAGTCATGCAATAAGGTTTTAAAAATTTAAATTTCATCCAGGGAGTCAAATAGAAGCTGAAAATTGACGTTTATCACTCCTGAAAAAACCCACTTCTCAGAACTCCTCTTATGATTTAATGAATAGCCACATCATTTATAGGGATATAACAGAGGCTGAGCTATAGATTTGCAATAAGGTTTTAGAAATATAAATTTGATTCTGAGGGTAAATGCTATCTGCAAAATGATGTTCCGTCCCATAAAAAACCTAATTCTTGGACCTCCTCTTATCTCTTGTGATTGAAAAAAGATGCATAAGGAGGAAGAATATATATGCTTTAAGGGTGGGTATCACAAGCATTTTTTTCAAGTTACTTGATTATTTTTGATTTTTGGAGGGTGGGGTGGGGTTAGGGTGATCCCCAGATGCCATGACCTACTAATACCACAAAAAGATTTACCTTGACATGGTTCAAGAAACAAAAATATATATGGGTTAGGAGTAGGGATTTCGATGATTTTGAAGATATTCACAGGATGAAATTCGACCTTTCAGTGGACTGAATGATGACTGAATGGTAACTGAATTACCACGGAATTGTCACTGACAAGGTACTTTTCCATCAGCATTCAGTTACAATTCAGTTATCATTCAGTCAACTGAATGGCAGAAACCATTCAGTGACCATTAAGTTACCTTTCATTTATCATTAAGTAACATTTCAGTGACCATTAAGTTACCTTTCAGTGACCATTACGTAACCTTTCAGTGACCATTAAGTTGTCTTTCAGTGACCATTACGTAACCTTTCAGTGACCATTAAGTTGTCTTTCAGTAACCATTCAGTTACTTTTCAGTGACCATTCAGTTACCTTTCAGTGACCATTACGTAACCTTTCAGCGACCATTAATATGCCTTTCAGTAACCATTCAGTTACTTTTCAGTGACCATTAAGTTACTTTTCAGTGACCATTAAATAACCTTTCAGTAACCATTCAGTTACTTTTCAGTGACCATTCAGTTTACTTTCAGTCATCATTCAGAAACAATTCAGTGATAACTCCGACATCTTTAAGTAAAAATTCTGTCACCTTTACGTGACTATTCAGTTACCCTTTAGTGACCATTCAGCCATCTTTATATAACCACAGTATCACCTTTTAATAACCATTCATTGGTGATTCAGTTATCTGTCATTTACAGTTCATCTTTACTTTGGTGATCATTTAATTATGTTCCAGTAATCATTGTCATCCCATCACCTCAATACTTTCATCACCTTAACTGATCAGTGACAATTTAGATGTACAGTAATTTTTGGATGCCCTGGTATTGAATGTTTTTTTTCAATGCAAGTCACCGATTTTATTGGCATTTACTGTTTCCTTTTTTCTTTTGTTTTTGTGGTTATAAAGAAACACTGTAAATTTAAAGCGTTTTTTCCAAACAATTCCAAATGCTTCAAAATTCATATATAAATAATAAGTATCATTAATAATTTATTAAAATGTATATAAATAGGTTAAATCATTTATACAAAACTATTTACACAACATACACATTCAAAAGATGTACCGGTAATGGCAAATGGTATATCAAATGCATATTCTCTATTTAAAACATGAACCATACAACAATATTGCATAAATAAACCTTGAAACTAGTTGAAGTTGTGCAAAAGATTTCATTTTTACAATCAAATCAGATTTTCTAAGAGAAGTCACTGTTCAAGGTAAAAGTTAATAAGCTTTTAACCATATTTATGTGAAGTACTTTTCATTAGTTAGTTACAGGAAGAAAAAGGATTGAGAAATAGGTAAGTTATTTTATAAATTAATTACACTTATATCAAGTCTATAATAGCTACTATTAAATAAAAAATAAATAAAAGAAAAATCAAATAAGTATAAATGATACCAGTGTATTTCAAAATGAATAAACACAATTGTTCATGCATTAATATCTACTATTAACTCTTAAAGGAAATATGAAAACAAAAGCAGTAAGCAATTAAATGTGTAATTGTTACAGATAAATAAATATAAATCATCCAGAGCTAAGGCCATCTTTCTATAAGTTGTTTTTTTAAGACTTTTTCTAAAAGTTTGAATCATATTTAAAACACATTTTGCACAAATCTTTAACAAAATACTGTGAAGACATCATTAGAAAATTCCTTCCTTTCACTCCCTTCTTTTAACATTTTTTCTCTTTCAAATTCTAAAAATTTTGATCAGTCCGTCTTCAAAAACAACTTATAAAAAATTGCTTTACAAATGAAAATAAATAGTCACGTAAACATTTATTATTTACATTTTTAAACAACTTGTCACATCCTAATCACTGTCTTCATCCTCCCTGTGGATGAACTTTGGGCAGTCCTCTGGTGCTGTCCGTTTTGACGGAATGTCCAGGATCTTTCGATTCCTCAACTGTCTCCTGTGCTGGGGGCTCAGGTTTTCCTTATCTTTTGCCTCCAATTTGTCCTTAAGCGTCTTGAAGGTGCCTTTTTGCCATGCCAGGAGCCGGACAATAAAATGTCGAAAATCATCATTATCGTCATAGTCCGATTCCTCCGAAGACAAATACTCTGGCGTCATCACTTTGATGAGCTTTTCTCTCGCTACACCCTCTAGAGCTTCTTCTTTGATGGATTTCAACATCTGCTGAAGTCTTGCAGCTCTCTGAAAAAAAAATCAATACATTGGTAAAGAGGTGCATTCAATATAAATTCTGAAATAATATGAGTTATATAAAATATTATAAAAATGTACCAACTATTACAAGTTATAAAATCAGTTCACATGGTACTACTTGTATCTTGTATCTAAAATGAGGATGAATTTTTTTAGTGATGGGGTTTTGAAATCTGCAGGTATCTGATATCTATATATGTAATTTTAAGGGAGATATTTGCTTTTCTGGTACATGTAATGTTCACACATACTAGTTCAGAAGAATTTTATTAAATTTTTTTAATAATGCCTTTCACTCCTATCAATTTAAGTATTCAATTATTGATCCTGGTCAACTATTGAATCCTGGCTATTTTAGTCATGAATTTAATCACAATCAGATACTGCAATCTTTTAAGGTGTTCACACTTGAAATTGAACATAACTGTTTCCCTTAATCAGAAATTAACATAAATACTTCGAAATGTTTCCTTTCATGGTTAAAGCTTGTTCACTGACCAAAACTATATCCTGTGGTATTATATATGATATGCAGTATTCTGAATGTCCCTGTTCAAATTTGATTTTTTTTTTAGACACATTGATTGATTGGTTGACTTTCTTTAAAACTGAAAAATTCCATAATAACAAGGTCTTATAAGATTAATTACTGTGTTGATCAATTAATTAAAACTTCATAACATATATTTAGTTATTAAGCAAGAACACGAAATTCTGTATGTGTGTGTGTATATATATATATATATATATATATATATATATATATATATATATATATATAGATATATATGCGATTGCTTTTCAAAAAATTATGGAGATCACCTCTTACTTTTCAACAACAGTGTACAAAAACATGTAGTTGAAAAAAAGGAAAAATGAATCATGACAATAAAAAAATATTAAATCTTGTCGGATTTTAATACAAATTCAAGGTGCCCAGCTTCAGATGGTGTTTAACTTATGTACAAAGTTTTAGACTATTCCAGCAGTGGTAAAAAAGTGTATAGGGAAGACAAAATTGTGTCTACAGACAGATGGACAGGACCATTCCAATATACCCCTGAACTTTGTTTGCAGTGGGTAAAAAATTATTATGGTTGTGAGTTGGCAAGCTCTTTCATGGAATCTTTGACTGTAATTTTTCTCCTTAGGAAAGCACTTAAGGGAAAAGTTCCTATCTTGGGTTTGATAAAGAGTTTTTCCCCTTACAACCTTTGGTTGGACCTGGATAACTAATAATATCATTAGGAAATGACACAAAATGTACATACTTCCCTTCTCCTGCTTTGCCTTCGGCTCCACGTCGCGTGATCTTTATCTTTTCCACTTTCTTTCCTTCTGGCCTGATCCCTTAGAGATATATAATATGTTTTTGATGCTCCTGAAAAATACCAGTACATATTAAATGCAAGACTTCAAAACAATTTTTTTACGATTTGTTTGAAATAACTCATGCAAACAAAGAAGGGCAGGATGTAAGTAAATGAGACATATAATATGTAAATGAAAAGATATGTTTTTGAATGCATGAAAGTATTACTAAATGTCTTATAGCTTTTAAATCCTTGTTCAATTAAATAAAAAAGAATTCAATGATTATTCTTAAATTGTTGTTAATATCTGGTAACTTAACAATGTGAATTTAATTTATCTAAAAATAATTGAAGAAGTATTTGATTTAATCATATAAGTATATGGATTGAACAGCAGACAATAAAAGCCCATATTACCTGGTAGTGTTGATTTATCATTTGCCAAAATAAACAAAAAGTATGTCCTGCCAAAATAATGACCACAATTATAAGGTTGCCTCTTACTGACTATGGTCATATTTATTATTAACATTTTTTTTTTATGTTTGTGATAAAGAAATCACTCTGTTGCAATTATTTAAACAATAAAATGTTTTCTTTGGTCATACATGTTGGATATGAAGGTAGATTCAATGCAGGAAAAATGTGTTATGTAAATAGTTTCTGCAATGATCGCTACTTTCTTAACCAGCATAATTCATCACATAAACATGTTGTTTATATGCCCATCTTTTTTGCCCAATTAATGAGCTGATCAAAAAGGGTGAGTAAAATTAACAAAATTATTGTTAACGTTTGTAGTACCTTAGCAAACAGAATTAGCCAAGTCATTTTGTATAGAAATATGAGTCTGACAACGTCAAATTGACATAATCTTTTCTTAGATTGCTGAAGGTTAGAACTGGATCGTGTATATTTCAGCCCAGTAATTTTCAATAAAGTTATGAATCGGTTTTCTTTAAAAATAGAGGAGAAAGTACTTAGTGAATGTAAATATTAGCTTCTGAAATGATCCCAATAAATATGACTTATCAAAAAGTCTAAAAAAAACTTTATCATCTACACTACTTGGGGATGCTTCCACACGAGTTACAGCTTTTCTGGCAGATTGGTATTTTGAAGGATTTTTCTCTCTATATTCTTATGAAAAAATTTGACTCTTCATTGTGGCCCCATTCTAACCACCAAGGATTTTTACTTTCACAACTTGACTCTACCCTAATTAAGGATGCTTCTACAGGAGTAACAGCATTTATGGCCAATTGGTTTCAAAAAAAATGTTATATATATTCCTATGTAATAATGTTACCCCTTATTTTGGCCCACCCTACCCCCAGAGATCATGATTTTCACAACTTTGTATCTACACTACCTGATGAATCTTCCACATAAGTTTCAGCTTTGTTGGCCAAATGGTTCTTGAAAAGATTTTTGATACTTTCAATCATTCCTTATGATCTCCCATTGAAAAAAGGCATGCTCCTTTATTTTCAACTTTGGATCCTCTTAGCCAAAGAGTGCTTTGGTTGAAATTGACCAAGTGGTTTTGGAGAAAATGTTGAAAATGTAAAGAGTTTATGGACAGACAGACACCAGTCAAAAAGTGATCAGAAAAGCTCACTTGAGCTAAAAATGTAAATATATTAACATAATCCTGTAAAGCAAGAAGGATTATTTGTTAATGAAACTAACCTTGTATTTCTCTAAGCGTGAAAGGGCATTTCTGCAGGCCTCCTTCTCCAGCAATGACTGCATTGACAAGCCTGTCAGTGGTTTCTTCATTGCATTTATCCTTGAAACTAAAATTAAATTGAAATGAAATTATGTTTAAAACAATGAATTAATTATCTTTAATATATGGTGAATATTGTTATTTTTCTCTAGAAATGCAAAAAACAAAACAAATAAAACTTATCAAAATGTACCTTTTGTCCTTTTCTAAGGAGAACCCAAATCCATTATCAATCTTTGAAATTGCTTTGTATGCTTCTCTCACTGCCAGCTGCAATAATTTAATGATTTGAAGAATTTATTCCCTTCATATATTAAAACAGTTTTTGTACCCTTATATTATAATCAGTGCTTGTACATTAGATAACTGATGACAATTGACAAAACAGAAATCAAAGAACATAAAGTACAGATACCTGTATGATGATGAGTATTGAAAATGTTTTCATAATATGGCATTATTTCAGACTTAATAGACGCATTGAGTCATTATTAATGATTTAACTGAGTTTATAAGCATGTTTATACATATTTCCTTTGATATTGTTAAAGCAAAATATTGTGGAAAGATATTTAATACCCTCCTAAGATTAACTGATGAATAGTTACACTTTTATAACAACTCCTGCAACAATTGGACTATGTACTCTCAGCTTGATAACAGGATGATCATAGTCTCGTTCAACCAGATACTAAGCTGTCTTTGTAAATCAGACAAGCAGAATCAGAGATTTACAGAGCCAGCAGAGCATTTTGTTGAAAGAAACTAGGATGATTCATGCTACAAGTGTAAAAAATATCAGAGAGTTTTGAGGCCTGTCAGGGCTGAGAACTGTTGGGTATTCGTGTGTATGTTAAGGCCACCTGATTGATTTCACAGCAATGTGTAGAAAGTCACTTGTCTGCACTTTAAAGATATGACGTTATAATTCACTTTGACGTCAAGATCTGCATTCCTTTCGATCGTTCGCAGGGAATGTATTGTAACGTAATAATTGAATTTTATTGTAACTTAATAATTGAATTTTTTAAAGATTATAAAATTGCTTGATGTCATTGCTTTACATGGACACTGTTGTAAATAACAGTGATACTAACTTCAATATTATCAATATTAAGTATAAAAAAATCAGCAGTTTTAAAGCTTCGTATTAGGTAAGTTACTATTTATAAACTAATGGTTTTTAGACTCCCCCCTGCTACGTGTAAACAAATGAATGAAGATATTTTGATGCATGTATAAAATAGCTTGGAGCAGGTGAAAGATCAATACAATCTTCGTATATTTTACGTGCAATTGGGAGAGAAAATAAGCATCAATGTGAATCATGCTGGTGGAAACTTACTATTTGATCCAATTTTGAGTAAATCAAGCTTTATTAAGTAACTTTATGATAATCAAAATAGTATCGTTTTCCGATATAAATTAAATAGAAAGTCTTAACATAGTTGCGTTTTGTTCATATACAGAACTTTTTGAGGCATATATACCACGGTAACGGTCTGATATTAAGAAGCTCACTAATATCGGACTGTCACACAGCTGGAACAAAGGAATGGCATCACAGCAGTGTTTTAAGCAACTTTGCATTGCAAACTCGAATGTTACAGAGAAAAATAGTATCATGTAACGTTAAAACATATCAGATGTAGACTTACATGACCAAATCCATGCTATACATTCTTTGCTTTATTCTAAGGTGGAACTACATTTTTTTGCGGAGAACGATTTCAACAATTGTATACTCAACATTCTCTTTTGGTGAACCATAGCCGAGCCATAGCTTACGCAATGAGCCCAACTAAAAAATAAGACACTACTTGGCAAAAACAACATTTGTGGGTTATTTAATGCTCTTTGAAGGATTCATTATGAAATGTAAAATCTAAGATTTTAAGAGATTTTAAAGGTAATTCAAGGACATTTTATTTTTGACAAAAAGGAATATTTTGCATTCTACATGTTCTATCAACCCATTTCTGGCTGTTCATACGCCTTCACCTCCTTCAGTTTGAAAATGAAGATTATTCTTTGCTAACACTTACCCATAACTGAAAGGAGAAAAGGACCAAGACAGGCGTCGTGAGATGTATTAAGCCCCTCCATAACCAAAATAAATGTCTAACTTTGCATGATTTTTACAGATTTAAGAAATCATTTTTTTTTTTACAAAATAACTATGTACTTGGAGTGTTTACTTTATGTCTAGAAAGGTTTTTCTTTTTCCATGTTTTCATAAACTTATCATTTATATAACGGTTTATAAAATTGGTTGACACAAGGGTTGATATTAAAAAATTTGCCACTCTTTAAATGTGTCATGCCCAAGTAATTAAATAAAGTTAGGAAGAATTAGCTGAAAATGTTAGAAAGGTTATGACGGACAAAAACCAAAGTAAACTACTGTGAGATGCCTGATGACTGCTTTAGTTATGCACATTAATATTGAACATATAGAAATGAATAGTTATTGAAACCATTCACAAGTAGCATTTGGTTTCCCTCTTTTTTAACTCAGGACTTCTCATCATTTACTGACTATTCAGTTGATATCAAGTTTATTGTCGTCCTTGACAGCAACTTTTTTATTCAGCTTGCCTTGCCAGCTAGTTGCAGTCTCGGGGGACAACAAACTTGATATCGTCCTTATAGCCTGGAAATAGGTATAAAATATAATATATATAATGTATTGGCATCATTATATTACATGTATTAATAATTGTATTTATTTTTAAATTTAAAAATAGAGGTATGATTACATATACTTCTTAAAAATCTTAAAGTCTGATAAGGAAATGAATCTTACTTTACACTTGTTTGAAGCTCTTCTGTGTGTGCGTGCCTCATCCTTCCTTTTTGGTGTCACGGTGATATTGTAGTTGTCGCTCAGTTGTTTATGAATTGCTGGGGATAGATCTGTTGATTGTCTAAAATAAATTAAACTTGATTAGTTCTTAAGTCTTTTATTTGATATTTAAAGATTTTCATTGTTGACATATATTGTATTTGACTGTATCTCTTACTGACATGTTATATTTAATGACTAATTTAATTACCAAAACATCAATGATTTCATTCATACTCCTTAAGACATGTAAGAGGCCTTTTTTTATTTGCTGTTTTTATCTTTATTAAACTGTTCTCATGCCAATCAAATCTTTGATGGTGTATACCATTTTGTAATTCAAATGCCAATTAAAATGTAACTTAATAAATTACCAAAATGTCAATTCTATGTAGGTAAAATGATACATGTTAAGTAGCTGGCTTCTAGCTGCCTCACATACTGCCAACAAATTCAAAACAGGAGGGGGTGTACCTGTATGTGCTTTATTAAGAGTTGTGCTATGCTTGTGAATAACAAATTCAAGTTGCATACTGAATAGTCTCTCTTATAAAAAGACTAAACAACAATAAATTAACAGATTAAGAGGTTAACCTTAAAAAGGAATTCTATGGATGAGTGTTATAAAGAGTATAAATAGAAATAATGTGTTCACTTTAGGAACCACATTCATCTTAACCCTCAATGGAAATTTTAATACTTGGTACTTCACAGAACTTATCCATATTTGTTGCTGTTATAAAAAGGGTCTTTTTAACATATTCAACTACTATATTATCCGAGTTATGTGCCCAATGAGCTCAATTTTTTATCTATAGTACATGTATACACTGATTGGACCAATTTTCTTTTGAGACGTGGGCCGGCTTAGTAGACTAGCTATGCCTGTCCACTTTTCAAAAGAGAATATGATTGGACCTTACCCATTTGAACCGGTCCTGGTTACACTGCATAAAAATTGTCTTGTCCTTTAAACGATTGTAACTTTATGAATCACTGATTGCTGCATTACATTTTGTTGGAACGCTGTCCTTGATATTGTTTGCTTTGTTCCTAATATATCTGATTCCAAACATTCATCAAATTCTTGTAAAGTTACCAACTCGCCAACTGTTGTCGTGTTGAACACCAGCACCCGCATTGCGGGTTGTTGTTTTCTGATTTCCTAACCCGATTTAAATAATGCTTCGATTTATTTTGTATACAATAAAGTAAACTCCATACTCGTAAAATTCTCTGATGAAAGTTGAAAAAAACAAAACTGATTTCAAATTGATAAACTTAAATTTCATCAATTATTAGAAAAATATACATGTTCTCACACTTTTTAAGATGTCAGAAAAACGTAAATAAAGCATAATTTATTTCTATAACATCAGAAAATCGTACTTTTTTTTTTTTTTTTTATAAAAGTAAAACCTTTGTCGGTAGAAACTTGTTTATCCTGTTTAATTTTATTGTCAGCTATGTCAAAAAACTGAAAAAGAATCGTTGTGATAAGAAAAATTAAAAAAATTATTTATCTTGCGCGAATAAAGAATAACAATAATATTCTGCATTTAAAAGGAAGACAACTTTACAAGGATATCTCAATATTACATCTTTTTTCCCTTTCTTCATTTTTTCTTTCGTTTCTTTCGTTTATAGGGTAAATTTACAAGATGAAATTGATTTTCTAAAATTACATTTTCATAATTTTATGTTATATTCAACATGTTCAACATTTGTTAAAAATCACAATTTAAAAAAAGGGATCTGCAGCTTAACAAGAACTTGAATATGATTGGTTTTAAACCCGAATATCCTACTGGTTAAATCAAATCACGTGACAAAAATGATTGGTTAGTTCACATCACGTGACAATTTTCAGAGCAGTGCAAAACCAGTTCAAACCGCATTTTACGACGCCATTTTGAAATTTGAACAAAAATTTACATGTTTTTTCCAAAAATGCATACTTTTTTGCTGCTTTTCTTCGAAAAACATAAAAAATGACATTATTATAAATGTTTAAAATGTTACCAATTTTTCACCCCTAAAGCAATAACTACATAAATATATTGAACGAGCTATATGGACAAATACCATTGAATCCGTACGCTTAATTCAATGGGTTTTCATATCAATCGTTTTTATATATTTAATCTCCATTGAAATTTATGAATGTTTGAAAAAAAATGACTACTTTAATGTAAAGACCACTTTAAATACTAACACTTTATCCAAACATGAAAGACATGTTATGAATGAAAAATGATTTGCATGAATATAATAATCATTCTTTAAACAACCATGCTAATAGAAATCTTGATATTTCACCTGCATGGGGTAAAAGGGGCGGTTATAATATGCTAATCTACATTGATTTACATATCAATTAATTAATCGTGACTTACGCCATTGTCTCCTTCGGCTGCCCATTCAGAAATGATCGATAGCGTCTATTTTCATCACGTGATCCATTTGCTATCCAATGATAGGGCTCGAAAAAGTCACGCGCCTTCTCTATCCAATGAATTCAAAGCAATACGACGCGATATTTCATTTTGCGCCATTTTCAGACCAATGATATAGACGAAAGAGGACGCAACGCCATTTTGATCGACAGGGAAAAAACCCGTTGGGGGCATCTTAAAGGAATCTTTAAGGTAAAATATTAGATAAATGTGTGCATATTCAAACACTTTACCAATATATATTGAACTAAAATTTAGTAAATTGGTATAGCAATTAGAATATGAATATAAAATACTGTTGTTCCCCATATAATGAGATGTACAAATGATCTCTTATTCTCGATTTGTTTTAACGCTTTAATTAAACGCATGCATTAAAAGTTCAAAGGACTATGTGTGGGATAAAGTGTTTTTATGCCCCAAAATTCAAAGTTGTAAACAGAGCTTTAGAAACTTCCTAAAAGATAGGTTAACATATATCTAGTTTAGGTTTATAAAGATAAATTGTCTAATCGAAGTCATGATAGAAATATGATATCTTATTAATGAGCTTATTTCACAAAAAGTACGTATTTAAGCCAAAAATGGGGCATTTCCTATCAGTTTTTTGAAAAGGAAACATCGAGCGCATGCTTGCTCCAACACCATTTTTTAATATGATATGCAAAATAACATGAACAATAATATATCTAAAAATGGTTTTGGAGCAACATTGCGCTCTTTATCCCCTGCTTATGAATATGAAGAAAAACTGATGATTTTTTTAAGCTTTAGAGAAAATGCGGGAAATGGCCAATTTATGTGACGTCATAGGAGCACGAGGAATGATCGATGTTATAAAACTTTTCGATTTCTGTAACTACCATATTCAGTTTTATATTTTATTAAAATATCTATATGATATGATGTTTTTTTTCAAATTTATAAAAAATGGAGGCAGAAATTAGACCTTATCGCATATAGTTCTTTTATTGTTAAAATTATCCGTATGTTCATACATGTATCGCTAAGCAATGCATGTTTCTTTAATTGGAGTGATTCAGAATTTGATTCGATACGTAAAAATCTCTTCAAAATTATATCAAGTGCATGTTTGTATTTGGTACTTTTTTATTTATTTTGAACATGATATCTTTAAAAAAAATCATTAACTTACACTTTAAATCTTACACCATAATGTTGTAGTAAATTCAAAATCCAATATGGCGCCCTTTTATCGATCATCATTTTTAGGTTGTTTTCATTTTAACCCTTTTTCTTGATAATAATTAGATAAAGCTTCGTATGAATGAAATTTGCGTAAAATGGCACTTATATTCTTACAATTTTTAATCATTTACTATGATTCTTTTTGAAAACTTGATTGCACATTTTGCTATTCAAGATGGCGGATTGTCCTTTTCAAAATGGCGACTTCAACATGTTCAATGCCTTGTATTATGGGAAAAAATTAACTCTATTTTTTTTTTCAATGCACTGCTACTTTTACTGAAAAAACCCTCAGATATAGCTGAAAATGAGTAAGCATCATTTGAAACACGCATTATCTTGACTTTCAATTGTTTAATATGATTCATATGAAAGTTTGCTAGCTTAAACATTTCGCTTTTCAAGATAGCGATTTTTTTTCAAAATGGCTGCCCGCAATCTCTTGCATTGGGGGAAAACTTAATTACATCAAGAATTTTTTTTTTTATTTAAATGTATAGAAAAACTTTTTTTTTAGTTCTAATATACATGTATGTAAAAACAACGCATAATTTTAAATTTTAAATTTTTTTTTTTGATCACAAAGTTGAATAAACACAACATAAGAATAAGGCAATAAATACATTTCACCATAATGCAGTCATTTGTTAAAATCTTTTATCGTCTTATTGAAAACACACATACACATGTACAACAATGTTTGACACAATGAGTTGACTTTAATGTCGTCTTGGAAATGCCATTTCTTCTATGAAACTCGCAAGTAATATGCTAAATTCGAAAAGAAACAAACACACGGCGGATTCGATAAAAGTATCTTTTCATTCCCGATGCACTATCTAATCCGGACGTTCCCAAATGTACTAAATCTCTTTGGAAATCCCGTGGGTACTTTATGTCCTTGAACACTACGAATTGATGACCAAGTTGACTCTTCAGGAGGGTGTTGATCTTCTTTCTTTTTTTATCGAATATGACCTTGGTCAAATCCTTGTCGGGGGATCGGCTAAAATCACCTCTTGTCAACACTTCTGCCACAAAAACACTCTTTACACCGGAGTCTTTTAGATTGCGGTAGATATCCATGATTTTTCTGACGACATCTTTCGGGCTGGTGGTAGTGGTGATATCGTTCTAAACAGGCAATCCGGCTTGTAGGTCAAAATGCTTCTCCACATCTCTTCAGTTAACGAGTCGCAACGCAATCCTGGGACTCCAAACCATCTTACTTCCCCGGGCACCTTCAAATCTTCGGACGTAAATCTCCTTAGCCGTTCTACATAACTGCTGCCTAAACTTGCGAACTTAGCCATGCTGTCGGTTTACACCACTTTAAAATGATCACTTGTTTAATATATATTATTTATAATAGTATATTTATGCAATTTTAATAATTATTGATAATTTTGAGGAGCTCATAATTACGATGAATTAAATATGCTTAATAACTCATTACGCATTTCTATCATAGTGTAATTATTTCTAACTGCGATTAAATTTTCGCTTTCATTCTGTAACGAATACATATTAAGCGTTTTAAGAGTCTAAAACTGTGTTAAATTGTTAAAATAGTAAATATATTTGCAGTCAGATGTAATAAAAGAGTAAATTTATATGATACAAAAACCCAATATCATACAAAACAGAATGAAACTATACCAAGGATTGTAAAGTTTCTACTGACCAAATAGTCTATTTATTCTCATATTTCTTGTTGACATCAGACATATATTTAAATAATAAAAGAAATATCTTGAAACATAAACTCAGTTTATTTCATTGTCACTGGGAATATATACACATCGGCATCAGTATACACATAATTTCGAATAGGATTTTGAAACTGTCGATAGAGGCCATGTATTCTTGTGATTCTGACTGAGTTACATGTAGCTATTCGGTTAATCCTCTACTATGCGACCCCATCATATCATGGATAAAGAAACCGTACAACGGTAGGATTCTTTATGCTTTATTATGCCGTATAACCAAACAAAAATAGTCTTTACGATTATATATTATAATATTTATTATGCAAACTCGCTTGCGCCCCAAACATTGTCATTTGAAGTTATTGGCTATATAGTACAAAATCGATTCGTAGTGTTATCACAGACAGAGACACTGGAAAATGTAAATATTATAGTATATGACATGAACAGCTGATATCATTTTCCTTTTATCAAATTCAAATTGGTTCTGATTGAATTTTATCTTAACTACAAAGTTTACGTTGGCCATTTATGACCAAGTAGTGTATTTAAGCAAACAAGGAACATAATTAACAATGCTATTAAATAGGAAGAAAGATATAATTAAGAGAAAGCAAGGAATGTTTTATTCATAGTGTTTATAGGGACTTGTACTGGGAGTGAAAAAGTCGCTGATATATGAAATCATTCAAAACCATAAAACCAAGTATCATTGTCTTGAATATTGCGGACAAAAGAAATTGAATAAAACACAGCTAATTAAACCTGTAAAAGCAATAACTATATAATAATATATACTAACGGGATACTAGGCAACTTCTACATTTGCCATGTTTACTTCCAATACTATCAAGCGAGCCTTGACAAGTTTGTAAATCTCTGTTAAATCCCATGCAGTAAAATATATCATTTTTAAAGCGATCTGGTTAGACCATCATTGGGTATGCACTGTACTCGAGCATGTGTGCCTCAACTTGTTAAAAAGCACCGAATGTTTTACCAAAGATCATGTTTTTTTCAAAGTTTATTTACAAGTGCCGAGTTTAAATGCGGTGATTGGATCAGCTACTCGCAGCCAATCATAAAACAGAGCCTGTCACCAAATTTTCATAATGAGGGGTTTATGAAATAATAAAGATTCACCTTTGAAATTTTTTTTTCTAAAACTTGGCGTTCATGATCATTAGAAGGATATGTACATAGACTACGGTGATTATCGTCTCATAATAAGCAGCTAGGGGTGCGACTGAACACCATCATATTGAAAAATAACTGATTATTGTCATTTCTACTAACTTACAGACTTTCCAATTTGATATAAAGGATGATAACCAGTCATATTCATTTTTCAGAGGTCACTCTATATCTTAAAATAAACTCCAAATAGTTATGACTGTTTTTCATCATTATTCTAAAAATGATGGTTTAGTTATGACTAACATTCAGTTTTATGATTAAAAATCATCATTTTTAAATAAATTGTTAAGTCTGGGCTCACTTAATTATCTCATTTGTTTTACGGGGCGCACTAATTTATTTTGGTTTCAACTGTGGGTCAAGGTGCTTCTCTACACATGGGATCATGTACTATGATGGAAATGGGTTGGAAGAACTAACTTGGGAATAGAAATATGATGAAAACAAGTCATATTTACAAAAATGAAAAGATGTGTAGCTAGAAGAAATGACAATAATCAGTTATTTTTCAATATGACGGATTTCAGTCGCAACTCTGACTGATAAGCTTGCTCGTAATTAAATTCTAATTGTCACCAGTGACAAGTTTGAAACTGTAAAGAAGAGTGCCACTTCCTCTTGTTTGTTTAACTATTAGCACTTCATTGTCTTCATTTTTCATAATTTTCATAAGTTGTGTAATATTTAATTAGAGATATAATTTACACCATCAAACTCTACAATGCATTATGTAGCAGTAATCGAACTTTTTTCTGAAGTTGTTTTAAAACAATTTTTTAACAAACAAATGATAATAAAGTCTAGTCTACACCCCCAAAACATCCCTTTTATCATGGAAAATTAAGTGGATTTAGATTGTTCTTTTATGCATTTAATATTAAAAATCCCTTTGCATAAGAATTTGCATAACAATCCATTATTATGAATACTGCCTCTGCATTCTCCTAATGTATAGCTATAATTTTTTAATAGGTTGTCATGCCAAAGCGTAAAAGATGTCCAGTATGCCGTGAAGATTTTCCACAGAGGAGCTTCTATCGTCACTATGCCAGCTATTTTGACATAAATACAAATTCATGGGTTGATCATGGCTCAGAGGCAGATGAAACAACTGAAAGAGAGGAGTCAGAACAGAGATTCAAGAACCTACTAGCATATGTTGCAAAAGCTACAGACCCAGATGGTGACTATTTTCAACTTGCATTAATGATATGATTTATGAACATTTAAGATTATGTTGCACAATTATGTACTGTTTAATATCATTTTTAATTTAAGAGAAAATATGTAATGCTGACAGAGTTGAAATTTATTTTGAAAATTTTTTCAATATATCAGCTACTGCTTAAAATAATCTCTTAGCTTGACAAACATTTATGACTAAAAAAATTCATAAAAATTTTAGGTGTACAAGAAGAAGCTTGCTTTAGTGATTTTGCAACTAGTTCACCTACAGAGGATGATGCTGCTGAAGAAAGTGATCAGGTATGAGAATACATTGGTCATGAATGTTATATACTCCGGTATTCTGAACCTTGGGTCAAGTGAGCTTTTCTGATCAGATGTTGTTAATCGTCTCTATGTCTGTCCTACAATCCTGATGAAGTGTTCTTTAAATTTGTTGAAACAATGACTACCAAAATAGCATTTTGCTATAGACATGGTAGACAATTTTCCATAAAAAAAATGAAATTAAAATCTAAAAAGAAATACTATCACGATATGTGTTATTACTACACAAATATTGTAATATAGCAAAGATTCATACTTGTGACACCATGACCCCTTGAACAAATATAGGTCACAAAACAGCAAATTAGAGCAAGAAAATATCTCTAAAAACCCTTTTCTTAAGATAAAGTTTCATAATCTGTAAAATCACAATGCAAGTATCCTGTTACACATTATTAAGTTCTGTTTCTCTTTTTTGTCAAAATGTGAACCACTTTTTCATATCATCCCCCACCCCCCTCCTTTTCAGGCACTTAATGAAGAACTAAGAAACGATTACAGGAACTTATTTTCTTAATTGCTAAAAAAAAAATGAAAACAATCATAAAAAGGTTTAAAGGAAGTATGCATAGTTGATATTTAATTGTATTTCGTGATTTATTGTGCTTTGTTTTGCTTGTACTATGCTAAATAAGTAGTCATATTTTGATTATATAGTGCACAAGCAAGACACAATTGGACTTTAAATCGGAATCCGACTACTCTTATTATTATGGCAATGTGCTGAATGATATACATGTACTCTGATGTCACATTGATGTACTATTCTGAGTAGCACATTTGATTGTTGTCGTCAAACCCCCCGCTCCAAAGTGGGGGGGGGGGGGGGGGGGGGGGTTGTATGCTGTTTTGCCTTTGTGCGTCTATCTGTCCATAACAAGTTTTAATAAAAGATTTCTTAGCATCTATAAATTGCAGATGCTTGAAATTTTAACACACTCTATGTTTAGGTATACCATGGGGGGGGGGGGGGGGGGGGGGTTCATTCAGAAATCAACAGATATTGATTTTGCTAAATTTGTATGTTCACATCAAAGCACTAGTGATCATTGGCTCACATATATCTTTGTAGGTTTTTTTTTTAGGTCCCCTGAGTCACTCTGAGCCCTCTACCAAAATTTCAAGTTCCCTGGTGTAGGGGTTTTGACTCTACGATGGGGGCCAAAATGGATGTATTTAAGCATTAGATGCTTAATTTTGGATGTCGTCGGTCCTGAAACACACCAAGCGGTGCAGACAAATTGAATACCGCATGATGTGTTACAATACCAACGACATCCAAAAATAAGCATTCACTGCTTATATTTATATTCATACTGATGTCTATTTGTATGAAATAGGTGTGTATTGTTGCTGTAAAGCCGTTATATATGCTCTCAGTCAGGGATATGAAACATAATGGAACAGCCTTATTAACATGCTATTTAGTTCGCTTCCGCGACTAAATATATAGTGCCAGAAACTTTGTATAGAAAAATCTTTCTTTTTAATTAAGGAGTAGATATACTTAAATGATTATTTTTCAAAAGTACATATCAAATTGGTTATGTAAGATTGAAAGTTTCATTTAACCTTTCAAAAATAAATATACTCAAAACATGTGAAGACGTTTATATTTGTGCTCATGGCACATGAATTAGCAAAGCGTATTCATAGAAAATTGAAAGTCGCAGATTTCTAATGCAAACATAAGGGGAAATATCAGTGAATGTAAATAGAGTGTTAATGCATATAATTTTTAAAAATCTTCTTCTCTACTCCTACACATCTGTAAGAAAAACTGAATTCGTAGTTATGTAGACCAGGAAGCCCTTTACCAAAATTGTAAATTCCTTGACCCCTGGGATATGGGCTTTGACTCTAGGGTGAGGCCAAAATGATGATACAGTGTTAATGTTTACATAATGTTTTATAAATCTTCCTCTCTAGTCTCACACAGCGTTATAAAAAAAATGAATTCGTAGTTATGTTGACCATGGGTGCCCTTAACCAAAATTATTAATTTTTTTTTCATATTAATAATGCTTAACTAAGGTATTTCTAAGGGTTGGCCAAAATTTTACTGTCAGTTGTATACTGAGCTTACAAACAAAGCTTGTGCCTTGTTTTTGTTTAAATATGTTCAATATACTGACAAAAGATTAGTTTTCCTATAATTTTTTATCTGCAAGTTTTATATGATCAGATTTTGGCAGATTCTAGTGTTGTCATTTTATACATTGTTTTAAATAATGTATTTTCTCTTCAGCAACTTAGTTGTAAACAAAAACATGGCCAAGGCTTGTTTACATAACAGGGGTTGAAATATACGGTAGCCTAGTCAGTTTAAAACTCGGGCTTGCTCATTTATAGTAACTGATAGTCCGTCGGGCTAGCAAATCGGGGAAAAAATCCTTGGCTTTCACTTTCGTTTTTTATTTAAACTGGTTCCATAAGAACTAGTTGAATTGTATCTATCTTCAAAGCGTTTAAGAACAGGTGAATAAAAGAGCATATTAAAGCATCTTAATCACATTGATCAAAGCATGAGTAAGCAAACCACGTCGTTTGGATTTACCCAACCGTGTAAAAAATCAGCGGAGGTCAGTAAAGATGAGAGATACGATCAGACAAAAAGGAAAAGAAAGTTCCAAGAAAGTTGGAGAGAAAGGTTTCTATGGGTTGAGGTTGAAGTGCAGTCTCATCCCTCAGGCTCAACTTCAAGTGACGCCGATGTCGGTGACTCTATGTACTGTATTTACTGCAGAACATTTCCAGAATGTGCAAACAAATCAAGTGCTCTATTCAAGGGTACCGGTAATTTCAGAATTGATCCACTTATTTCGCATGATAAGACAAGCGAACATTTCGTAGCAAGTAAAGTTATTTTACCAGAAATAAAATTTGTGACCAGAATTACAATGGACCCGGATTGAGAAAAAATGTACAGAGAAAAGCAATGTACAGATTATCGGATGAAGAAAAGAAAAAAAATGACCGTCCTCTTTAATACAGCATATGCAGTTGCAAAGAATGGAAAGCCCTTTAGTGATTATCTCTATTTGTATGAATTAAATAAGTTAAATGGTTTAGATTTTAGTGGCCAATACAATAACATTCATGCTTGTGAAAATTTCATTGAAGCCATAGGTCAAACATATCGTGAGAAAATTCGGGATGAAATTTTGAAGACAAACTGTGTTAGTATTCTTGCAGATGGTTCAACTGATGCTGCTGTATTGGAACAGGAAATTGTATACTTGCGGTAAGTGTGTAAATAAAACATTTCTAAATGATATTAAAGTATTGGCCTGAGCAATTACTTGTATATTTTGAGCTGGATATGACATGATGTCGTAAATATTTTTTTGATTAATTGTAAAAGTTAACATACTGATAGATCATTAAACTAAACAATATGATTTAAAGTATTTGCATTATTTATTTAATTTTTATTAATTTATTCTTCAATTAGATATGTCCAGCCATATTCTGGAGTTCCTGTATGTAGGCAAATTGACATTGTAGCTGTCCAATCATCAGATGCCACTGGGATCCTTGCTGCACTGCACCAGGCTGTGGAGAAAGGCTTGAATATCAACATGAGTGATCTGCATCCAAATCACAAGGGGACACCATCTCTTATTATGGCCAACTTTGATGGAGCATCTGTGAACTTTGGATCCAAATCAGGAGTTGTTGTAAAACTGAAGGAAGACTTTCCAGAACTGTTATCTTTGCAATGTGTGGCACATAAATTAGAGCTGTCAATTTTAGATGCTGTTAAATCTTGGAAATATCTCAGTGATTTTTTTGAAGAGGTTATCAAAGGCATTTTTAAGTTCTATCACTACTCTCCAAAACGAAGGAGGGAATTAAAGGCTATTTCAGAAATACTGGAAAAGGATCTTGTACATTTTTCAAGTGTTAAGCAGGTCAGATGGCTTGCTAGCAAGTCTACAGCTCTTGATGCTGTAAAAAAAAATTTGGAACAGGTTGTTACCCATTTAAAGCACAATAATTTGTCCAGTAAGAAGCAAAGCTCTTGGTTATGTGAAAAAAATCAAAACAGTCAAATTTGTCAAAGTCTTGCATTTTATACTTGATTTTTTACCTATTGTTGCAGAGATGTCAAAAGCTTTTCAATCTGAGTCAGTGTTGTTGTTTGAAGTACCAATACTTATTCAAGGGGTTATATTGGCACTTGAATCACTGAAAACAAATCCAGGAACTCATATGAAAGAATTCCTAGATATGTTTGATAGTGAGACATGCAAATATGGCAATGTAAAGTTGACAAACAAACCCCAGAATCTCACTTATACTGATGACCATGAAGTCACCAAGTTTTTGTCTGATGTTATCACCTATGTGACAAAAAGATTTGAAGCATTGTATGAACCACCATTTTCTTATTTTAGTATTTTCAATGTGAAAAACTGGCCCGTCCTCATACCTGAACTTGGCCAATATGGAGTTAGTGAGTTAATGTCAATAGTTGACCATGAGTGTTTTTCTTTTTTATTCACAGAAGAAGAAAAGTCTGTAATGGTATCCCAGTGGTCTCTATTAAAAGCTTAAGTAAGACACTTGAGGCATGTCCCTTTAGTTGACATTTTTTCTTCAGTGATTGCTGAAAACAGACAAAGTGGTACAACTCAGCTAGGTGCTGTATGTAAAGTTATTGAAGTAATGATGACCCTCTCTCCCAGCACAGCTAGCTGTGAGAGATGGTTTTCAATTCAAAACATTTTGAAAACAGACAAAAGAACTAGATTAACCCAAAATAATCTGAGAAATCAACTTCTTCTTATGACTGAAGGTCCTCCTGTTAGTGAATTTATTGCAGAAGAGTGCATATCAAAGTGGTTGTTCTCAACATCCAAGGGGAGACATGTTCATGGGCACAAATTGAAATGTAAAAACAGAGAATCAGATCCTGATGAAATGTATAACTATTATGATGTGAATAAAGTTTAATTAAGATGAATATGTTATCACTGTCTGAGATGAAGTTATATAAAAGAATTAAACAGCTGTAAATTGTGTTATATTTTCATTTTGCATCCTAAAATGGTTGGGCTAGCTAATTTGAGCTTTGGGCTAGCTAATTTGAGCTTTGGGCTAGCAATTGTTTACTGACTAGTAGCCCCTGGGCTAGTGAGTTTCCCTGGAATATTTCAACCCCTGCATAACGAAGAACTGTGAGCTTCGTATCTTGCTAATAACTTGTCTACTGGTAAAAGCAATTTTGGCTGACCATTGGAAATAACTTTGCTATGTATTGTGAATGTTACAACTGGAAATGTAAAATTTGAAAAAAGATGTTGTGACCATGCCCCTTGAAAGAAGTGTTTTTGTTTCTGATTTTTAAAATTTTTATTGTAGTCTTTGGACAATGAAGAGGATAGTGCAGATGATGATGATGAACCAGAGCATTGGGACATCCCTGCCAATCTACTGGATGATGATTTGGGCATCAGTGTACATCCAACCCCCTTAAAGATCATTAATGGGTTTTCATTCTGCGTTGTGTATGCAAATTTATATTTGCAAGCAGTCCATCACATTAGTGACAATGGGGTAGAATACTTGTTGCAGTTTTTGTTCAAGATTTTTCAAATTTTTGGTGCTAATGTAAACAACCGGCTGTTATCTGAATTTTGTATTGCTTTTCCGCCAAGTCTGTATCTTGCAAGGAAATTATTGAAATTAGATAGAGACGATTTTAAACGCTATACTGTATGTTCATATTGTCACACTCTGTATGATATTTTTGATTGTGTTGTTGAAAAAAATGGTGTCAGGTATGGAAAACAGTGTCAGACAGAAGTTAAAGTGCGTGGTAAATTTGTTAACTGTAACACACCCTTAGTGAAGCAAGTTATTTGTAAGGGCAATGTACGGACATTTTACCCAATGAAAGTTTATTGTTACAACAGCCTTATTTCAGGCATTGAAAGAGTTTTGAAAAGAAAAGAAATTAAAGAAGTTTGGCAACACTGGAGCGATTGGGAAACTGAAACTGACATTTTGAGGAATATTTATGATGGTAGAGTTTGGAAAAATTTCATGTCTTTTAATGGGGTTCCTTTTTTGTCTGAATTCAAAAGTATTGGTTTAATGATGAATATTGACTGGTTTCAGCCGTTTAAAAATCGTAATGATTATTCTGTTGGAGTTATTATGGGCCGGCACAAGCCGGCCCATTCTATGAAATAAGATTTATAGAGGTGTATGCGTTTCTGCGGGATAGGGAATTAAGTTTCTGCGGGATGTGTGTGTATATTTGATAAAAGAGCAATAGTGCTTGTAAATATGATTTTCATCATTTGCATGTAAAATAATTCGTTTTGTTTCCATAAAAATAGCAATACTGATTGTAAATATGATTTTCATCATTTGCATGTAAAAAAATTCGTTTTGGTTTTTTTTTAAATGTTTGTTTTAGCAAATAACACTGCGTGCGCCCAGGTCACACCGCTCCAGTCCATGTATCATTTCATTCGGTAAACCTTTGATTCCGTAATCTTCATTAGATGAGGTACAAATCGGCTGAGGTGTGCCGAGATTGTTGACCTTAAAGCTATTTATATGCTGTCGTCATAGGTGTGCCGAGATTGTTGACCTAAAAGCTATTTATATTATGTCGTCATAGTTTTCGAGACTCCTCTTAGTTTTACCAACTCTTGCTTTAGGATTTTCGCGCGCTTTTAAACAAAGGATATTTTCGGAATCCCGGGGTTTATTTCGAGACTCCTCTTAATTTTACCAGTTCCTGCGCTATGATTTTCGCACGTTTTTAAACAAAGGATCTCTTCGGAATCCACCTTTTTGCTGAAAGAAGTCAAAATGGTAAGAAGTGTATTTGCTAATGTGCATCAAGGGTGTGCCATTTTTCAACCTTATAATGGAGTTCAGTGTACAGCGGTAGCGCTTATCGCATTAGTAACATTCATGCAATATATGCCATACATCTCAAATATGTCGAGTAACGTTTTAGACCAAATCGTGTTTGATGGGACAGATTTGTATAGGCACATTTTGGCACGTGGGGTGGGAGATATTCACGGTTATTTGTCTCACCGTGAATTACCTTCAAATTTACGTGACTGGAACGATAATTATGGAGAGGTTCACTACTTTTATGATATGTTTTATGGGCCTGTAAATTCGCAAGGGTTGATTGATAGGAATACTGGTTCAATGACTTTTCATGAAGCGTTTTTGGAAGGTATAAATTTGTCGTCGTATTTTTTGATTACACTTCAGGATAGCACAGTTGCAGTGTATTATGATCACATGAGTGGAATGGTGAATTTATTTGATTCACATCAGAGAAATAGTATTGGTTTACCAGATCCTAATGGGCGTGCAATTTTGTTAACATTTAGCAGTGTGGATGAATTTTTGCAGTACATAACAACTATTTATTCACCTTGTCAGTATGAAATGACACCAGTTCATTTCAATTGGTTTCCAACAAATATTTCTGAACAAAACGAGCAAAATTCAATGATCAATGATACAAATTTTAAAATATTTGAACCATGTACAAACATGAAGAAAAATGAAAATCAAAAGATGAACTTTAGTAATGGTGGTGATACCTGTTTAAATTCTGAAGACATGCAAAATTCAAGCATCAATAAAAAGAAGTTTAAAATATTTAAACCATGTACAAACATGAACAAAAGTGAGAATCAGATGAACTTTAGTAGTGGTAGTGGTACCAGTTTAAATTTACACACATATTGTAAGAAAGAAAAAAACTCAAAAAACAAAAAGAGAAAACTAACTCGAAATGCATCAAAGTTTAATATTTTTGATCAATTTTTTAATGAAGGGTTACCATCTGACTGCATTGATATTAAAAATTTTCAAGATGGTGACAATGATTTTCTTCCAAATATTGTTTCTGAATGTTGTGTTGTCAATTGTAGTGAAGTGGAGGGAAATGATCCTGACATTTTTCTGAATGAGAAACATATATTGGACTATGAATATGCTATTAGAGAATGTCCTGAAACCTTTTGTTTCAGCTGCGAGAGATTTATTTTTAAAAAACAAATTCATTATTTACATGAGAATACAAGTATAGCAGGATTTCAATTTAAGAAAACAGGATATTGTCAGCTTTGCTTTGCATCTATTAAAAAGAAAACCCTCCCTTACTTATCTTGTGAAGGAAATGCCTTAAAAGTGTATGATACACCTGATGAATTAATAAATTTAAGCACACTTGAAAAACGACTTATTGCCTTAGTTCAGATATTTATGACATTAGTTGTATTGCCAGGAGGACAGTATGCAGAGAAAGGTTTAGTTTTAAATTTACCGTCAGATGTACAGAACGTTGCCAATCAATTGCCAGTCAGGTTCGCACATTCAGATATGGTAGGCGTTAAATTCATTGATGATAAACATGTGCCTGACGATGATATTAAGTATTTTGCATCTCCTTTAAAAGTATTTCAAGCTCTAAAATGGTTGAAAAAGCATAATATTCTATATAGGGATGTTAATAGAGACATGGAAGAAATGGTGCATGATAATTTGTTTGGTTCAAGTCATAATGATGAAATATTTGATGTTGATTCAAGTACATTAACTCCTATGAACAGCTCTGTCCCTAATGTAAACATTCAAGACTTTATGTCCAAAGGATATATAGAGATTCCTTGTATTGAACAAAAACCAGTAAACATATATGAACTGAAAACGGGGGAAGAAATGGCATTTCCTTGGCTATTTCCACATGGAAGAAATGGGTATAATTATCCAAGACATACACCTATTCCAAGAGCAATGTACTTTAGACAGAGACTTTATCACAAAAGTGGTATTTTCAGAAAAAATATGACATATTTACTTCATTCTGCAGTTAATGTAGATCTAGCTTTATTAAAATCAGAGATAAACATCAACATGAGAATGACCAAAAGTATAAATGAAGACAAATATGTGACAGCTTCAGATGTAATGAATTTGCAGCATAATACAACATTATGTCAGAATTCGTACATGTTTATGAAAAACATTCGAGGAACAGTTGCATATTTTCGAAATCAATTGTACAATCTTCTGGCTATGTTTAAATGTATTGGTCCACCTACATTGTTTATGACATTATCAGCTGATGATCTTCATTGGACAGAGTTGGGGATGTTGTTGCATGAGGTTAATTTTAAAGGTGCACAGCAGAGAAAATCATTTACAGAGTACATGAGAAAAGACCCACTTATGACAGCCATTCATTTTGAACGCAGATTTGATGCATTAATGAAACATGTTATTTTGTCTGGACCAGAACCATTGGGAAAAGTATTAGACTATTTTGCTCGTGTAGAATTTCAAAATAGAGGTAGCCCACATATACACATGTTTTTTTGGATAAAGGATGTTCCAAGTGAAATTAATGAAGTCAATGTACCTGATCTTTTACATTACATAAATGAAACGATTAAATCAACTATTCCAAATGTTGCAGATATGGAATTGCATAATTTGGTGAAAAAGTTGCAGACACATAGTCATACATCATATTGTACTAAAGCATTTAAAACAAAGTGCAGGTTTGGTTTTCCTAAAGAAAAATGTTTTAAAACAAGAATTTTTGGAAACATAAATTTTTCAGAACAAAATAAGGGAAAATTTTATGAAACAAAGCGTGGTGAAAAAGATTCTATGATTAACCCATATAATTCATGCATACTTCGTCATTGGCGTGCAAATATGGACATACAATTAATATGCAATGCTGAGGGTGCAGCGTACTATGTTTGTAGTTACATATGCAAGTCAGAGCCTGATGAATTGAAAAATGCTCTCTCTAAGCTAATAAAACAGGTTTTTCAGGATAATCCGAGCATACCAAAATTTCAACGTTTACTAAAGATAGGACTAACGGTGTTGCGTCATAGAAGAATGAGTAGTCAGGAAGCTGCATATAGATTAAGTAATTTGAAATTAATTCACACTAGCAGAAAGTTCATATACATTAATTCAAGGCAACCTAAGAAAAGATTTAAAATGTTGAAAAGCAAGAAACAAATTGAATGTTTAGAAAATGATTGTACAGACATATTCCAGTCAAATTTAATTGATTATTATTGTTGTAGACCAACAGAGTTAGAAAATATGTGTGTATTTAGATTTTGCTCTTGGTATTCAAAATGTTATGACCCTCCATCAAAACGAGAAAGGTATCAAAACAATCGTATCTATATTGCAAAATACGACTTGTGGATGCGAAAAAGTAAAAGACCATGTGTTGTACGCACACCAACTTTTCCTGTATTTACTGATGATTATTATTATTATAGTTTTTTGTTTTTATTAATCCCCCATAGAGCAGAGGTGGAACTATTACAACCTTATGAAAATGCTAAAGATGCCTTTGTTAATAAAAGAATGCAGATGGACAGTTCTTTGAATTTTACATATTTTTCATTTGTAGAACAGATTGAAGATGCTATAAGAAAATTAAATATGGTTGAGGAATTAACTAAAGCTGAAATTGCTAATAATGATGATGGACATATTGAATGTGAAGTGTTTTCTTATAATCAGATGGAAGAGATGTCTTTGAATGAAAACTTGACATTAAGAAATTTTAAAAAAGGAACAATTGGAAATGTGCAATCAAGCTGATTCTGAGCACTTCCAGTTCCATGATGAGTTCCATTTGCATTCTTTGCATTGCATTATGTCTTATGACGAGTTTCAAAGTAGTACTAAAGAATTGACATTTTCCCAAGTAAAAGCTTTACGACATGTTCAAGGATTGTTCAGTGAAAAACAACTGCCATTTCATATTTTTATAACAGGTGGGGCTGGTGTTGGAAAAACTTTTATGACAAGACTTTTGATAGCTTATATTCAATTGTATCAGGCAAAGATTTTTAATTCAAATCCTGTTATAATATGTGCTCCTACAGGAACTGCAGCAAATAACATTGGAGGATTCATTCAGTATTTAAGATTCCTGTGGGAAAGTATTTACATTACAGCAGTCTTTCACCTTATGCTTTAACAATTTTGAGAAAACAATTTCAAGATGTTCACACTGTTGTCATAGATGAAATTAGTATGGTTAGTCAAGAGTTGCTTATGTTTATAAGTAGAAGACTGTCAGAAATAAAAAAACAATGATAGTGTGTTTGGTGGATGTAATATAATAGTTGTTGGTGATTTTTATCAGCTTAAGCCGGTTAAAGGATCATTTTGCTTTAAAAATGAATTACTTTGGCATTTGTTTCATCCAATATTCTTGACAGAAAATGTTCGTCAAATTTCAGACACTTCTTATTCTGGATTATTAAATCGTATTCGCATTGGTCATCCAACTGAAAAAAATATCTCTTGTCTTGTATCCAGATTGTTGTACAATGAGATTGATTATAATGATTATTTACATATTTTCTCAACAAAGGAAAACGTTGAAAAGTATAATACTATGCAGATAGAAATATTAAAACATAAAACAATTATTGTTCGTGTAAATGCTCAGCATTCCTTTTCATCAGATGATAGTAATACTGTTGGAGAAGTACCAGATTACATGATTCCAGTTAATGATGTTGATGCAGGGGGATTAAAAAGGCATTTACTGATTTCAGAAAATGCGAGAGTAATGTTGACAAGAAACATCAATGCTGAACAAGGGTTGGTTAATGGTGCTATGGGTATTGTGACTGAAATTATTTTTCAAGGTGGTATTCCTTCAGTTGTGTTTGTCAAATTTGATGACCCAATGGTTGGTAAAACACGGTGCAATGGACAAAATACTTTACATACATCAATACCTATCCGTCCTGTTGAAAGTGAATTTTTATATCATGGGCGTCGTGTTATCAGAACACAATTTCCTTTAATTTTGGCTTGGGCTTGCACAGTTCATAAAGTTCAAGGAATTTCCTTAGACAAGGCAGTAATAGATCTCGGCAGTAGTATTTTGAGTATGGCATGGCATATGTTGCTTTGAGTAGAATAAGGACTATTTCTGGATTAATTTTGATAAAATTTGACCCAAGTAAAATTAAAGCCAGTGATGTTGTTACAAAAGAGTATAACCGATTAGGAAAAAAATACTGACTGTAAAATGTATAAGATAAATTTTGTACCATATTTGCCATTATAATGCCTAAAATTCTTGAGAAGTGTTGCACTATTAAAAATTGAAACACTTCAGAATCCATATGTAATTTCAATTGGTATTTTATTTTAATAAAGCAATTGTGAGAGAGTTAAAATTCAAAATTTTTATAAAAGTTTGAAATATTAAAAAGCAAATTTCAAAGAAAGAACTAAAAGAAGAGAATTGATTTACTCATCTCTAATTCTAATGGAAAAAGAAATGAATACAATTGTATATTTAGTCAAAGATCATAAAGGCAGATATGGTACTCTGTATTTTAGCAATCATTTGTGAATTTCTATATTTTTCCCTTTTTTTATCAGTCGGACGAAAGTGTGTCAAAGCGTTTAAAAGTCATGAAGAAATCAGACGAGTTGCTTCATTACAACAATTCAAAGACAAACAAAGAAATGAAATTTTTAATTTTGTTGGCGCTGAAGGTGATAATGCTATGATTGTCAGATGCTACATTACATCTAAGTTCAACACCATTGAACCTGGATTGAGCTTCAGATTTCAAAATTTGACAACTCGAGGAAAGAATGAGTTTTGGGCAACCAGCAAAACAATCATATCATACACGTCTACAGTTGATGTAAGCCCAGACATTGCTCTTCCATGCTTGCCAGAAAAAATGCCACCAGATGGACTTAACCATTCTTTACAAGAGGCATTAAATTCCCCAGAAAAATCTAGCATTATGGGAAAAATTGTTAAGGTAGATATGTGTAACTTTTAATTTTTATGAGTACAGTAACTTACAGAAATGTTTGTTTACGTTTTGCAATTTTAAGTATTCTGTTCTTTTCATATAGGTTTCTCCAATTAAGTATGTAAGAGACGGCAATCTTGCAGTGAAGTCAATACTCTTGAAGGACAACAGCACAGTTGCCAAAGTTTGTCTTTTTGACAAACTTGCAGAAAATGAGTATGCCGAAGGAAACAATTTGCAAATTACAGCAGTGTATCCAAAGAAGTACTTGGGTGTTGATCAGTTGACTGCAACTGCAGTATCAAAATGTCAGGTATGTAACAAGTAAAAAAAATATTAAATTTTTATATAATACTCTTTGTTTAAAAGTATATCAGTGTTTATGATTTTATTTTTAAAATTTTCCTTTTTTACAGTTTTTATCTGACCAGAATTTCCCCGAAATGGTTGATGAAGATTTACAGATATTTCAAAATGACGAAGACTTCTTCAATTCTGTTAGTGATTTGCAAGCATCAATTGTTACTCTTACAGACATCCTTGATATTGACATCTACGATGTCTGCGCTAAAGATGGTAAGTATGAGAATGTGCTGTTTAGTCTACTTAAGCTGAAATTGTGTATGTTTGATGTCATATTTTAAACTAGAATTCCTCCTACTGTGCAATGTTTCCTTTTTTCCCCAAAGAAATGCATAATTTTTCAGGAAATTGAACTATACATTAAAAAAAAATTAAAATGAAAATAAAGGCAATTTTATATAGTAATATGTTTTCTTGACTTGTTTTATTTTTCCCTTAAAATTAAGACAAATATATTTCAAAATTAAACTTTTAAATGCATGAAAATTGACATACAGGAATCTATAGGAAGGGTATATTGCATCTTTTTTGATTGAAAATATTTATTTTCAGCCTGTAGAGAGAAAAAAATGCTGAAAGACAAATGTCCTATCTGTGGTGGAAAGGATAAAAAGAATGAAAGAAACATCAGAGTAACCTTCTTGTATTCCACAGAATCCAAGCAAGATGAGAGGTCAACTGTCTTTAAAAACACTCTGCGAGAAATCATGAAAGACAATTTTAACATCGAGTCAAAATCTGCATGTTTGAGCGCTCTTCTCGAAAAGTTGCCCATAAAATTTAAATGTTACATTACAGCGAAAAACTCATTCTACAACATCTCACAGTTGTAGATAGCAATGTTAGTTTTTTCTGAAAGGTTACATTACAGCAAAAAAATCTCACAGTTGTAGAGAGCAATGTTAGTTTTTTCTAAATTTTTTTTATTTTAGTTTTTTTTCATATAGCTGATTTTTTTTTTGTAGATTTTTTGTTTTAGCTTTTTTGTTTAATAGTTTCACTAGTGTTCACATGTCAATTGATGCAAGATGAAAGAGGCGCTGTATTTAAAGAGACAATTTACAAGAAATTACAAAAGATGTTGACTTTTAAACTAGGAGCATGTCTTGTGCAAGTGTCCATTTGGAAATGTTTCCAAAATTATGTTAGTGTGAGATATACATTTTTTAAACATCTCAGAGTTGTTTGACCTCTGACAGTTGTATTGTAGTAAGCAATAATGTTAGTTTTTTTTGGTTTTTTGCTTTTGTTTTACTTTTTTGTAATTTTCAATGCTATAGAAGTACGTAGTATTAGCAGTCATCATATTTTGTTGTTGTTGATTTTGTTAACTTTAGCACCATGATACAAACTGTAGCTTTAGCACTCAGTACAAAATATTTACAAGCAGTATTATTTTAGTACAATACAGCTCTCGAAACATGATATTCTTTGTTCTAGTCGTTACAACTAGTCAATTCTTTTTAAACTTGTTATGTCAATAAAGTTTTCATATATTCAAAATGAATTGATTATTTTATAAACTTTGATATCTGCATGACCCTTAGCTTGCTACTTTGGGATTAAAGGTCACAGACACATGGAAAGATGGTTTGAAGTTAGGTTAAGCAATGTTTAACGTAGTCCCTTTAGTACTGATCTAGTGATTTTGAGGTGAAAGGTTCAAAGTTTCTGCACATAAGAAAATACTGTTTGCTGAATATCTTGATAAATATTCATCGAAGTTCTAACATCCATAGTTAATCGACATAATAGGTTTATTCGTTAATGAACACTTAATATTGTATAATCATAGTTTTTAGAAACCTTACTCGATAGAAACATTTACTCCTGCAATTTTGTACGGCCCATAAATTTGGTGCTTGAACCAATGTTTCTTGTTTATTTTGTTTTGCTCAATTTACCAAGGAACATCAGGTTTAGATCAGAAAATGTTATAATAGCAGGTTTGATCCCGGCATTCAAGAAGGAGCCCCACAGTATCAATTCTTTTTTAAATCCGATTGTTGAAGAGTTGCAAGTGCTATGGATAGGTGTGCGATTGGAGTCAAGTTTTTTTAAATGGTGCATCTGTTTTAGAGCAGCTTTACTGTGTGTATCATGCGATATACCTGCCGCAAGGAAGTGCTGTGGTTTTAAATCACATGCAGGTAGATTAGGTTGTCATAAGTGCTTTAAGATTTTTCCAGGAGATTTTGGTGAATAAAGGGACTATTCTGGTTTCGATAGGCAGAATTGGAAGCCACGATCTAAGTCATTACATAATTTGTATGCTAGGAAGGTAAAAAATGCTAGCAGTAAATCTCAGGCTGATAAATTATCTCGCGACTATGGAACTTATTATAGTGTACTGATAGAGTTAGAGTATTTTGATGCCATTCAGTTTTGTGTCATTAATCCTATGCACAATCTTTTTTTTAGGAACTGCTAAGAAAATGTTTAAGCTGTGGGTTGAAAAGGGTATTCTTTCTTCTGAGAAATTAGATAAGGTTGAGGAAAGGCTTGCATCAATTAATTCTTTGACAGATATAGGTCGTATTCCAACCCATATTTCGGGTAATTATGGTGTTTTCTCTGCAGCCGAGTGGAAAAACTGGACAACCATTTTTTTCATTATATGCTCTTTGTGGTATTTTACCGGAGAAAGATTACAAGTGCTGGGAGAAATTTGTTTTAGCTTGCCGACTTCTTTGTAAGCCATTTGTTTCTGTTACTGATGTGCAAAAGGCAGATCTTTTGTTATTGGATTTTTGCAAAACATTTGAGAAAATTTATAGTCTTAAAGATGTGACTTGTAACATGCATTTGCATAATCACTTAAAAGATTGTTTATTTGATTTTGGACCAATTCATGTATTTAGGTGTTTTTCTTTTGAGAGATTTAATGGTGCTTTTGGTTTTTTTCATACCAATAATAAGGCAGTTGAAATTCAGTTTATGAGGAAAATTATGACAGCCAAATTTTGTGATTCTTTTAGGGATGTGTTCCAATTTCATAATGAAGCTGGTATTTCACATATTTTTTTTTGGTCAAACTCAAGAGCTTCACAGCATGTGTCAAATTACAGATGTTATTCAGTTTTTAAAAGCTTCAGAAATTGTGTCTTTTCCATCTTTATCTATTGATGTCCTTAATTTTGTTTCACTTCCAAAAGTTTTTAAGATTGTTGCTCTAGACCAAGAGGATATTGTGTTCTTAATGGCATCATATAGAACAATGTTTCCCTCTGCTTCTCTAAATGTAGATGACATTGGAGAAATTGTCAAAAAATTTGGTTATGTTACAATTTTAGGAGAAAACTTTGGATCACGACACCTTCACAGAAAATTACGATCTTCAGATATTTTGGCCTGTTGGAATACTGATCCAGGCGAAAATATAGGTCATCCTACAATGGACCTTCGTCCTTGTAGGATTGATTTTTATTTTTCACACACTGCACAAATTCGAGGAAATTGTGTAACAAATGTATTTGCAAAGGTGTCTTGGTACAAAGAGTTTTCTGAGCGATATAAATATGGCAATGCTCTTCAAATGTGGCACTGTGATAAGTTTGAGGCAAATGGTCAAAACTGTTTTCTTCCAGTTCAGAAAATACACAGTCGGTTTTCCAAAGGAATCACTGGTGAAAGCAAAGATTTAATGTGTGTTTGCCCTATCCCTAGACGTGTCTTAAGTGACAACGATGAGTAAAATAAAGAAAACCAGTATGTTATGTAGTATCTTTGGTATTTCATGTTTATTAAATAAGTAATATTCTTACTTATTGTTGTCACTTAACATGCTTTTCCAGTAGATTTTTTAAAGTTGTAGTGAAAGAAATCCATATTACATATTATTTAGTGTCTTGTAGGCTTTGGAGTAGAAATCAAGATTTTCTTGATGTACTATCTTGTCATAGTGCTACTCCAAAGCTAGAAATAACAAGAATGTTTCCATTTACTACATGTATATTGAATAAGTTGTTCTTGCGTATAATTATTGTATCAATTTCATTTAACATCAGAACCTGAAGTTGATATGAAATACAGTTTATTAACTTTTGTTATTGTTTTAGGGTCTTGCATGCTTTTGGAGTAGAAATCAAGATTTTCTTGATGTACTATCTTGTCATAGTGCTACTCCGAAGCTTGAAATAACAAGATTTTTTTCCTGTTGTATGTAATTTTTGTCCATTTTTCATGTTCAGTACTCATCAATTTCATTTTACACACATAATTGGATTGATTATTAAATTGAGAGTATTACTTATTGAAATGTGTAAGATGATTTTGCAACGAGATAGTGTTGATTCCATTAAGGGTATTTTTGTATGTACATACTCTAATAATTGCAAAGCATTAAGCAACATATTTTGTTTAGTCAAAGAAGCTTTTTTCAAAAACCTCTTATTATATTTGTATTATGTGGTAAAATTTAATTGTATAATAGTACACATGTTTATCTGTATCTAAGATGATATAAGCATTACTTGTTTTGTCTTGAATACTTCTTTTGAATGCATGTGTGTGTGTGAGGGTGTGTGTGTGTGTTTGTATATATATATCCATACCTGACACCATCATGTTATTTTTTTTTATTGATTTTGGATTTGTTCTGTAAAATTGTCTATGAAATACTGTGTTCCATAATTAACACCTGCATGTATATTAGGAATGCAGTAGTGTTTTTGATGCTCCCATCCTGTACTTTGATCATTATGTCCTGCTTCTATAACATGATCATGTTACTCTTACTTAAATAGAAAAATTGACATGCATAATGGTGAGACCATAAAAAATCATTTGACTGTTGATTTGATATGAGAAGGATGATAACATTCATTCTCCATCTAGAATCCATCGTAACTGAATTAGTTGCAACATTTTTATTGATTTAATATCACTTGAATGAACTTGATGTTAAATTTCCACTGTTTTGAATATTGTTAAAAATTATAATAGATTGACAGAAAGTTTACGAATTATTTTAATAAAACTCTGATTTATTGGATAAAATACGATATTGTGAGAAATTGTTGCAGGGTCATATGGAATAATGATCATTTAAATATTGCTGAATAGTAGCTACATGTATAACACGGTCTCCAAACACTAACATCATGTCTGCACGGGGCATTCAAATAATTGAGTAATGATTGAACATTGACTAAATAATTAATGATTGATTTGTCAATAAAATGTGAGTGAATACAATGTAGGTGATATTAAATATGAAGAAATTGCCATTTGATATGACTGAATAGTAACTTAATGGGCACAGAAATATGACTGAATGGCCACTGAAATATGGCTAAAAAGTAACTGAATGGCCACTGAAATATGACCGAATGGTCGCTGAAATATGACTGAATTGAAACTGAAAGATGACTGAATGGCCACTGAAACATGACGGAATGGTTTCTTAATGGTCGCTGAAATATGACTGAAAAGTAACTGAAAGGTGACTGAATGGCCACTGAAACATAACGGAATGGTAACTTAATGGTCGCTGAAATATGACTAAAAAGTAACTGAAAGGTGACTGAATGGCCACTGAAACATGACAGAATGGTAACTTAATGTTCGCTGAAATGTGACTGAAAGGTCACTGAATGGCAACTGAAACATGACGGAATGGTAGCTTAATGGTCGCTGAATTGTGACTGAAAAGTAACTGAAAGGTCACTGAATGGCCACTGAAAAGTACCTGCCATTCAGTGACTGAAATGTTACTGAAATGTTACTGAAAGAGACCTTTCAGTTTTAACTGAAAGGTCTCAGTTTTTCCTGTGATTTTAAAAATATTCAACTATTCATGTTTTCTGTTTAAGAGGAGGGGGGGGGGGTGTGGTTGTTTAAAAACAACTCCGGGGGTGGGGGAATGACCCAAGGGGCAGGAGCCAATTTGTCTTAAATGTATCTTGACATGATCAGCAGAATTGGACAGAATGATCACTAAAGGGCATCTGCAGAGTGGGGCCCTAAATAGTTACAAAATCAATCTACAAAAAATATTGATAATGTTACACATGTATTTAGAAATGTCTTTATTTTCAAAATGATTAAAAAATTAATCATTTAAAATGATTTATAAATAACCGATTGGCAATTCTGCAATTGATTGCAAGATCCCTAGTATAATATTACAGGTATTTTTTTTATATATTATTATACATGTATGTTAACAATCAGGATTAAAATGCACAAATTTTCATGAGTCATAAATCTTGACATACCACATATCTCTTGACAAAAAAGAATAAGCAATTTAAAATAAAAGAAAATTAGTCATTAACTCTTTTTCTATTACTGGTGTATGATGATGGGGTAGGGGGTATAATGGGAAAAAAGCTGCAGGATGCCTTCATTTTTACTAGAAATATATATCTAATCCACACATCCTGGGGATAAGGAACGGTTAAGGCCCCTTCCCCTTCCTCCCTATTATAACTCATATAAACATGATATTTAATACCCAAATATAATACAAAATAGGGTCAATATGGAGTCAACTCAATAGTGTAAGTCTGACAAATGAAAAAATAAAAAAAATTCTGCAATTAAAATGACAGAAACTGTAGATAAGCTTATTTAAATACAGATGATGATACAGTATGCTGGCAAAGGGAGATCACATTTTAGAAAGTGAAAGTAAAACTTAACTATTTTGTATACCGGTGTCTCATAATATTGCACTACTACATGTATTATACTTACCTATATTGGTCAACATCATAATGATAATCCAATTAGAACAATACGAATTCCTTTAGCTGATCACCACAAAAGAAACGTTTATTCATGTTAATTAATCCTATTCTGCATTTCAAGAAAACATATGCATGTACACCACGCGAAACCCATCTAACCAAAGAGCTGGGTAACACTAGTACCCGATGCAACCTGTACACCTCTGTTGTGTAAGTAACTTCAGACAAAAATCATTTAATTGAAACATATTGCATGTGGCCTTCTTTTTGACTAAAACTAGTACAAGAGAGTGTTTTTTTTTTTAGTCAAACACTTGGTGCGGGTATTGCTGTCTAATGACAGCATCTAGTTATTACTTGTATCCACCTGTGTCTCCTGTGTGACTGTTGTTATTATTATATCCACCTGTGTCTCCTGTGTGTTGTTTGCTCTCTGTCGATGTTTTCGCATGCACTTAATTCTTTTTTACACGTCGGACCTCTTTTTGCAGGTAGTTGTTGCTTACGTTTGCCTTTTCCGCTTCTGATAATTTTGTTGACGCTCAGCATTCTCATTCTAGCCATTACCTGAAGCTAAAATAGTACTTATATCTGTGTGTGAATTACGTTACACTGTTGTGAATTACGTTACACAATAATACAGATCCATGTTTTATTTTTATGATATCTAAGTATAACATATAATCGTCATTCTCAAAGTATAGTTGCAACAACATTATAAACAATGGGAACGTTCACAGTTCTCCAGATGGTAACTGTCCGTATTTTTAATCACCATTAGTTTACCAATGGTACTGTTTACCAATGGTAGTTACCATTGGTAAACTTTTCCGCAGGCCGACCACATTCACGGTAAGATTGGAAGCGCAGGATTTACGGTCAATAGTGAAAACGTAAATATGGCGGAAAAACCTGTTCACTCGAATGTCAGAGATATATCAAGCGCAGGTTTGCCTCTTCAGTTGCATTTCGGGGGGGGGGGGGGGGGGGGGAGGGGGGCGTAAATTGCAGATTTTTACAATGGGAGGTACTGTAGCTCCCAGGTCGTCCATATGAATTTTTTCAGTCCGAGAGCTATAGACCTGCAGCTAGAATCTACCCTACCTGAGGACTGCTTTCTGTTGGAATTCCCACGGGTACCAATTTTGCTCCACTGTTAATAGACATATTTTTGTATTCATATGAAGCAGAATTTTTTCAAAAATTTGTACCTGAAAAAAAATAATCACTCGCTGTGGCCTTCAACTCAACATTCAGCTATATCTACAACGTGTTATCCATTAACAATTGTTACTTCCATACTTACGTCGATTCGATATATTCCAGTGAACTTGAAATAAAGGATACCACAGAGCCAGAGTCATCTGTTTCATATTTGGATATTTTACTGGAAATGGACATTGGTGGTAACCTAACAACAAAACTATATTATAAACGTGATGACTTCAATTTTCCTATAGTCAACTTTCCTTACTTATGTAGCAATATACCTTCATCACCTGCATTTAGTGTTTTTGTCTCTCAGTTAATTCGATACGCAAGGGCATGCTCTTCGTATGAACAGTTTCTAAGGCGAGGCAAGCTACTGACAAACAAGTTGATAAAACAGGACTATCAGCAGTCAAGTTTGAAGTCATCTTTTCGTAAGTTCTATGGTCGATACAACGACTTTGTCAACAAATACAATCTTCCACTGGGTCGCATGCTGACTGACGTTTTTTATACTAATTGTTAGACCATAATTAATCACCTAATTGTCTACGGACTTTTCCGTTCTTTCCCCGATTACGACAAAGAGCACACGGCGTGTGTGACAGGTCAGCAAAGGATGCTCACTCCTCCATGGCATCTGATCCTACCTCCATTTTTTAAGGGGTCCGTGTTTGCTCTGCTCCTGTTTTGTAATTTTAATTTTCCTTTAGACTTTTGAATCTGAACACTGTTCGTTATCACCACGTCATTTCACACAAATTTCAGCTTCTCTGACCAATTGGCTTCTGAGAAGAAATTTTTAAAGACTTTTCTCTATATATTCCTATGTAGAAATTCGACCCCCCATTGTGGCCCGACCCTACCCCAGGGGGTCATGATTTTCGCAACTATGAATCTACACTACCTGTGGATGCTTCCACATAAGTTTCAGCTTTCATGGCCAAACGGTTCTTAAGAAGATTTCTCAAAAAGTTTCAGCAATTCCAAATTATCTCCCTTTTTTAAAAGGTTATGTTCCTTAATTTTCACAAATTTGAATCCCCTTTGCCGAAGGCTGCTTTGTGTCAAGTTTGATTGAAAAAAGCCCAGTGGTTCTGGAGAAGATTTTGAAAATGTGAAAAGTTTACAGACAGACGGACGACAGATGTGATCAGAAAAGCTCACTTAAGCTTAAAATTGTAGCATAAAATCCAGTGACATAAGTTGAACAAATCTTAAGTACAAAAAAATGATCGCTTGAAATTACACCACCCTACCCTATATACTCATTAGAGCCCTGCCCTAACACAGGAACCCCTGACCGAGGGGCCATAAAATTCATTATTTTGGAAGAGGCATTTTTCCTCATCATAACTATGTACTTAAATTATCCTATTAGTACCCAGGAGCAGAGAAGAAGATTTTCAAAATATTACTATATTCATTTAGAGCCCCACCCTAACATCAGAACCCCTGACCTATGGGCCATGAACGTCACAATTTTGGAAGAGGCACTCTTCCTCGTCATAACTATGTACTTAGTTCATGGACTTAATACCCAGGAGCAGCGGAGAAGATTTTCAAAGAATTAATGCATATTCACTTTTGATCATTACAGTCTCACCCAAACACCAGAACCCCTGACCCAGGGGCCATGAGTTTGATAATTTTTGAAGAAGGATTCTTCCTCACCATTACTATGTACTTTGTTTATTTGCGTAATATCCAGGAATAGAGAAGCTTTTTGAAGAATTGATACATGTATTGTTACAACATAGAGTTGTTCCCCTTTATCTTTCAGAAATTTCAATTCCGGATTGAATCCGTTACCGTTTTGCATTTTAGTAGCATTTCCGTTTATATGTAGTGTTCTTGCACGGCATGGCGCCCACTCCAAATGTCATATATTTTGTGCTGTTATAGTCCCGCATAGAGTAAGTCTTGCATTAATACTGTTTTTGATTGATTTATTTTACATCCCGAGTGTCATAACAATGTAGCCTTTTCTAAAATGTATTTAATTATGCATATAATGTGTTTTCGTTGATTTGTACCTTTGTCTAAATTTAGTAACGGATGTTAGCAACAGAGTTTAGGGTTCACATTGTTTTCCCGCGTTTAATGTAGTCAATCGAATATTTTATGTACGACTTGTTGTCAGTATTATCACTGAGTCATGTAACAATTATCAAGTCAATTTCTGTATACTCATAGCAGCCTTTTGTATAGCAATATTTTCATTAAGGTTGTACAGCAAACAATATAGTCAACCTCATGGTAGATTTAACTCAGACACAATTAACACTTATAAAATGAACAGTTGTCAAATATTATACATTGGATTGAAGTGAGCATATTTTATTGTATACATCATATACAAAAAGGATTAGAGACACATTGTTAGCTCTCTAAATGTATGTTTGTTTTTCTTTTTCAGTTTCTTACTACTACTACATACATATACTATGCGAAATAAAGCAGTGTTATACCACAAGGCTTTACAATACATTTTCTTTTTTTAATCATTAGAGCCCCACGCTAACACAGAACCACTGACCCAGTGGCCACGAACCTCAATTTTTTTGTAAGAGACATTCTTCCTCATCATAACTATGTACTTAATTCATGGGCTTATACCCAGGAGCAGTGGATAATATTTTCAAACAATTAATGTATATACCATATATATTCATTAGAGCCCAGCCTTAACACCAGAACCCCTGACCCAAGGGCCATGAAATTCACAATTTAGGAAGAGGCATTCTTCCTCCTCATAACTACTAGTATGTACTTACTACTTAGTTCATTGGCTAAATAGGTGAAGATTTATAAAGAAATAATTCATTTTCACTCAAAAATCATAAGCCCCAAACTATCAGCATAACCCTCCACCCCGGGCCATGATTTTCACAATTTTGGTACAGAGCTCAATACTTAATTCAATCATGCCAGCACCTTGACTGCGTGGTGTCCAGGGGAAAAGAAAAAAGATTTTATTAAAGATTGCATTCAGTTCGAATGACTCAGTCAGGTGACCTAAAAAATCAAAATTACAAAAATTAATTTACATTAAACATCCGATTTATAAACAAATTCAGAAAAAAAATCAAAAGAATATGAAAGTATCAAATCTAAAAATCCAAATACTTATTCTTTCACACAACTTACAATAAAAATACACAAAACAAAAACAAGTTAAAGCACAAAGTAGTGTTATTGTTATTAGTAGCCAAGTTAGAGGTCGGAGGAAGTGGAAAGCAAAACCGGCAGCTCCTAGGCGATAACGGCGCTAACTTAAATTGCAGCACATGCGCATTGTATAAAGGGGAATCATTCCCGCGACTATTACTAACTGCATGAAACATTTGTTTACAGGAACAATGTCGAAATATAACGTCTAAACACGGGGTAACGATTACTTGTTGACATACGCCGTAATCGGGTTTGAAGGGTGTTAGAGAACATTAGTCATTGCAGATTACAAGGGAGCTAATACGTAGTAAAATTTTTAAAGAACGTACATATTGTAGCCAACATGATATGCAGATAATAGCATCAATCACTTGAAACTTGTCGATATAATTTAATTCACGATTTGTGTACAACTTAATTTTATTAAGTATCACCGAAAACTGGTAGCTCGATCATAGTTGGACTCCTTCATAACATGTACGTGTTAACTTGATTTTCTTTGGATTGTTAAAAAGTAACTCGTTCTCAGTTAGGAAAATCAAAGTTAGGGAAGGGATCAATTTCATAAGTTAATGAATTAAACAGCGAAATGCATAGCATGTGTTCTTGTAAAGTTGTAGACCTGACTTTAATCTGGGTCATGATAAAAACAAGTCGTTTTCATGCGAATTCTGCAACTCTTAATGGCTCTCAAATTACAGTAGTTTGGCCAAATCAGAACAACATTGTCGCTTCGACTCCGACATTCATAGTCCGAAATATCTGACGTTTTCCTGGCTTTTTTTTTTTTTTTTAGCGATTTTGACAATTTACATGCCAGGAAAACGTCAGAACCGGCGCCATTACGAAAACTGGAAATTCACCGCCTCCATCTGGAAGCGGCATTCTAGGCTCGATTTTAAATAGATATATATCTTAAGTCTATAATACAGCTTAAAATATAATTTTACTGCACATTTTGATAATTACACTGATAAACAGTAGTGTTGTTGACATATTTTCTCACGAGATTTTAAAAAATGCACGAAATCAAAACAAATCTCAACAGTTCGATAGGATGTGATCAATAGTTTGTTTATGGGATGTAAAGACCTGTAAAAGCAATATTAGTGAGCAGTAAAATCATCGTCTTATTAATTTGTTGTGAGTGAAACATTTAATTCAACTTGTAAATATTTAAAATCGAGCCGAGAATGCCGCTTCCAGTTGGAGGCGGCGAATTTCCAGTTTTCGTAATGGCGCCGGTTCTGACGTTTTCCTGGCATGTAAAATATCAAATTCGCCAAAAAAAAAAAAAGCCAGGAAAACGTCAGATATTTCGGACAACGACATTCAATACTCGGATCTAGAGGTGGGGGTCAGGGCTGGATAATAAAAATTAATTGTAACGTCGTCGATGTTTCAATATTGCTGCGTTATCGTATTTAGCATGCTGTATACAAAAGTCTGTGTCAACACTAAACTTGGTTTATTTATGTAGGTACAAACAGAATAATCAGAACATCGACCCGATCAAATATACATCATATTGTTACATCCCTTTTCCTGTAGACAAGACCCCTTGAACATTTAACACAAGAATATTATGCTTGAACTGACTAGAAAATAAGTATATGCTGTCTTCTGCACTTAACCTGACTAGCATCTGAAATATAATTAATGACTAGAATTCATTGTCTCCGAGTATTTAACGTTATTGTTCATTTGGCTAGATATGGCTATACACACTCTATTTACATCTCAAACACTGGTGAAAAGTTAGTTTAAAATCATGATTTTACAAAGTCATTATATTATGCTGGTGGCTTCACTTCGCGTCCTGATCGAGTTGTGATGGTCTTTGGATCTTTATTTGTGTTCGGCTCGGGACTGGTTCGTTTGTTGTCATAGGATGCGCAGTCTGGATTGTCATCTGGCACATCTGGATTGTCATATGACATTTCTGGATTGTCATGTGGCACTGGACCTTCTATCGATTTTCTTATGTGTTTCCTGTTTTTTGTATAGTCAGCTCCAGCCTGTTTTGACCTCTTACGATCTTGTCTCTATGTTGGTCCCTGTTATAGTTCCTTTTTCCCATGGCCTGTTTGGGGTTTTCACTCTAACCGTTTCTCCTACTGATAGCGGTTGTAACGGATGTGCAGATTTGTTGTAATACTCTGCTTGTTTTAATTTGGCAATATCAATTTTCCCTTTCTCAAAGGTGGGATCTTTAGGCTAGAGTAGGTTCCTTTTTATAGGAAGGAGTGTTTTTGTTCTCCTACCCATTAACAGCATGGCTGGACTTGTTCCCACATATTGCGTTGGTGTATTTCTGTAATCCAACAGTGCGAGGTATGGATCCGATTTTGAATGTTTTGCTATATTTTAGCCCTACTATGCTAAAAGGATCCTGCTTGATCCGGTCATGTGTCATGAAACAGGTGTCGCCGATGTTATCCATCTTGTTGGATCTTCTAGAAAGGGAAGCCGATAGGTGGTTAAAATGATGGGCTCTCTGGTTGTACTCTACGAGGAGTGTCTGTGATTGTGTTGCTCCAGGGAACTGATACCTGCCTCTTGTGAGAACACCAGAGAAGGCGATGTGTGTCGATGGGTTGGAATTCCAGATACTTTTGGCGAAATCCTGAAGTGAGAGCAGACAATTGAACAGGTTGATTTGAGACGAACAATTGAGCAATGACAAGCTGGTAAGGGATCACTGTTGATGCAGTAGTTACTGGTTAAAGAGCATTGTGTTGATAAGCCATGGTTTGATGAAACTGCATTAAAAATTTCCCTCGTATATTTTTGCCGTTGCCATTGTAACCAGTACCTCAAAATGAACAGTTAACACTAAATTTACTTGATCAACAGAGCAAATTCATACCCAAATATCTCATAAAACCAGGATTTAAAATTGCAAACGTTATTTATTAATTTGCATTACTTAAATATTCAAGAATAAAATTATTCTGTAATTGCAAAGAATCGGTCACACTAAATTAACAATAAAATGCGCAATTTTTAACACTTGAATTACTCTCATCTGCCTTTCGACGCCATGTGGAAAGAGTGCGAACCCTACCTGCCAGGTGAATTAAAATCTAGTACGAGTCAAAAATCAAATTACGTCAATCGATGCCATGCTTGTTCATGTGTAACTCAGGTTAACCGAGTTCGTAATCGACTTCCAGATGGAGTCGCCTGTAGAGTTTAAAATTGTATTTTAAGGTCAGACGCGAAATGGGATTGAATCTCGGTACAAAGGAAAAACAGATTATGATTCTTTTAGTAAAGTCTTACAGTGAAGGATGGAATATTTGATGATAATGTGTTTGAGTGTGATTAATGCCGATAGAGGGTTGGTTTTTTTTTCTTTCTTTGTGACTATATTTAAAGGACATAATCATATGTGAAAGTAAAATTATGTTTATGTGATTTTTGCATAGCCTTTTTATATTATAAACTATAAATTATACATAAATGAAAATGTTTTACTTTATGATAAACATATTTTGTTTAGGTGAGTTTTTTTTCGAAGAACTGTTACATTTCATCTATTTTAATGTTGTAGAAATTAAAATTTGTAATGTTCATAAAGATATGTTTGTTTTCTTTTGAGTATTGGGAGGAGGTTGGTTTTTTCTTTAGGTTACTGAACTGAAAAGGCATGTATGATTGATGAACTGCAAAGGTTTTATGCCCAAACGTAAACATGATCTGAATGCGGGAGGGGATTAAACACTGAGGATAGGGTAAGAATATCATTGGTTAATACCCACGCAGAAGTACATGTGACGTACAATTCATTTTTAGACATCCATGCCTAGTTTGTAGACAAGTAAACAGCGGATGGAGTGATGAATGTAAGAAGGAAATACTGTCTACCCACCCACCCACCCTCTGTAGGAGTCAAAGGGGGTAAAGTATGTTTTTGTATGCCCCAAGTTATTGCTTCCGTCACTTTTTGATGTTTTTTTAATTAAAATAAAAATACCAATGTCAATAAAGTACAATTCAAATCGATAGAAGGAAAAAAAATCCAATATTTCTTCATTGAAACATCGTCTGATTATCCCTGAGATTGTCATATGAACAAAAACAAAAACCCTAAGAAGATTCAAAATGGGAAATCTTTTCTCCATTCGGAAGTACTCGGGACACCTCGCACAATTTTTTAACGTTATCATCCGGGGTACCTGGTTTTGTTTACAATGCGAAATCACCATAGCCTTTCTATTTTGGGTTGTGTATTGAAACCTGACAAGTTAGAGGGGGCGTTTCAAAAGGTAAATATTGGGATTTTTTCATACTATTTGATGAACATCCTTTGAACCTAGAGGTTTTTATAAATAAAGAATAATTTAAGAAAATGTGCGGCAAAAATAACATGGGATAGAGTATAGAAGCCCCAGTTTTCAAGCCATCTGTTATAACATAGATATTTTCGTGCTTGATATGGGAGTCATCTTCAATAGGTGTCTATAGTCTTTAACTTCGCGAGACTGAACATATAAAAGATGTTCTATATTCTTTACAGGCCTAATGCTCAAATCTTCTTTAAAATTTGTTACAATTTTCTTTTGATGGTGAAGAGTACATGGTGTATTTTCTTCTAAAAAAACATGAACTTTATTTTACAACGATTGATAAACAAATTCTACAACTGATATTAAAACCTTGACATGGATGTAAGCGCGAGGGGGTCATTGATGTGGGTGGAAGCGGGAGTGCCAGGAGAAAACCCACGTGTCCAAGCGGGCGAATGCCATACCCTTTCAGATGCAAACACTGTAGATCACGGGGATCGAACTCGGGTCCCAGCGGTGATAAGTGAGTGCAATGTCCACTGCGCTACTTGGACCCGGTGTTTTCTTCTCTTGAAAGCTTTGAATAAAATTGTATGTTGTATTCCCTTAAAATATTAAAACTGAGACAAAACATTAGAAAGTAATCTTTCCATTGATATTCAGATAAATTTACTTATACTGTATTGCACCAACCGGCGCTTAGCTTTGTATGTGTGGTGACACTAGAAAAAAAGAAGAATATAATGGCATAAAAAAATATCTGTTATATGTTTCTTAGAGACTGTGTTATGTTATACAGTGACTTGGCTATGTTATACAGACTGGGTTATGTCATTCCGTGACATTGTTATCTTTTCCTCTGTAACGAGATTACTTTGATAAGTGACTTGGTTGTGTATTTAATGACTTAGTTACATTGATGTAGATGATAATTTTTAGTGAATGCATTTTAAAAGTATTGCACACTTACATCTTCCCTGACTTTGATTCGCTTCTTTTTGTTGTTTTTGTAGTCTCTGTCACTTCCCTAGTGATATTCTACTACTTTTTCCCATTATGATGAAAGGGATGACATCATAATCTATATGGGGTTCTGCATTTTGTTGCGAGTCTATAAATCTGATGTGGGATTTCTGAATCTTTTCCACATATATTGTCAAGTAATGAAAAGAAGATGAATTTGTGTTAAAAAAAGTTCTGTCCACCAAAACAAAAGCCAAAAATTAAGGAATAAATTAAGACTGGACATACATTTATCAGTGAAGTTTACAATCAGGATTGGGCACAAGTTCTCTATCTTTGATATATAAAAGGTCTTCATTATTAAGATGATACAAATTTAACATACAGTACTGCAGAGCATATCAAGGGTAATATAGGTATTTTTATCCCCTTCATAAGTCATGATATTGATCTGCATAATTATATAAAAATGCACGTGTGCATAATTATGTAAATTACGGACATATGTATGCAATATAAATATTCATTATGATACACGTGGCACTATATCCCTCGTTCTATATTGGATACTACTTAATATTCTGAGTATTTCCCTACAGCATCCAAAATTACACGGAATTATAACAGACAAGAATTGTCGAAATCCACTTAATAGCTGAAATAGATATCATTTAGTTACATGTAGTACATGTAATTCATGCATATGGATTCAATCATAGTTGATATATCGAGCTAAAACAATTTGATTTTTTTATTTCATTACACAAAGGTACAATATAAACTATATGAGATTACAGCTAGAAGCCCCTGTTTTCAAGCCATCTGTCAAAACATGGATATTGTCATGCTTGATGTGAGAGCCCTCTCCAGAAGGTTTCTATAGTCTTTAACCTCGGGAAACTGAACATAAAAACGATGTTCTCTATTCTTTATTGGCCTAATCCTCAAATCTTCTTTAAAATTTGCTACCATTTTCTTTTGATGGTAAAGAGTACATGGCGTGTTTTCTTCTCTTAAAAGCTTTGAATAGAATTGTATGTTGTATTCCCTTAAAATATTAAAACTGAGACAAAAACAGAAAGAAATATTTCCATTGATATTCAGATAAATTTACTTAAAATTATCTGAAACATGTACCTTAATCTTCACTATTATTGTTAAGCAGTAAAATATACACCAATCTCTCTATGAATACTAAAAATCTTTTACACATTACATGAAAATGTAATAAGTTCAGTAGTCTATGGTTCAAACTAAAACATACCGAATGGCTTAAAAACTCCACAATATGCCGGATTTTAATGCAGACAGGGCAAGCTTTCTTCTTGCTGTTTTGCATTAACCGGCGCTTAAGTTTGTATGTGTGTTCACACTAGAAAAAAAGAAGAATATAATGGCATAAAAATCAAAATTATCTGGTATATGTTTCTTAGAGACTTGGTTGTGTTATACAGTGACTTGGCTATGTTATACAGTGACCAGGTTATGTTTCTTAGAGACTGGGTTATATTTCTCGGTGACCAGGTTGTTATACAGAGAACGGGTCATGTTATACAGTGTCAGGGTTATGTTATACAGTGACCGGGTTATATTATACAGTGCCTGGGTTGTGTTATATGTGATTGGGTTATGTTGTACAGTGAACAGGTTATGTTGCACAGTGACCGGGTTTTGTTATACAGTGACTTGGTTATGCTATACAGTGACTTGGTTATGTTATATAGTGACTAGGTTATGTGATACAGTGATCAGGTTACGTTTCTCAGAGACTAGATTATGTTTCTCAGTAACCAGGTTATGTTAAACAGAGACCGGGTTATGTTATACAGTGTCAGGGTTATGTTATACAGTGACCGGGTTATGTTATACTGTGACTGGGCTATGTTGTACAGTGACCAGGTTCTGTTTCTCAGAGACTGGGTTAAGTTATATAGTGACTGGGTTATGTGACACAGTGCCCGGGTTATGTTATATAGTGACTGGGTTATATGATACAGTGATCACGTTACGTTTCTCAGAGACTGGGTTATGTTTCTCAGTGACCAGGTTATGATGTACAGTGTCAGGGTTGTTATACAGTGGCTGGGTTGTGTTATACAGAGACCGGGTTATGTCTCTCAGAGACAGAGTTATCTTTCTCAGAGACCAGGTTATGTTACACAGTGTCAGGGTTGTTATTCAGTGACCGGGTTATGTTTCCCAGAGACTGGGTTATATTATACAGTGACCGGGTTATGTCATTCAGGTTATTTTTTTCTCTGTAACGAGATTACATTGATAAGTGACTTGGTTGTGTATTTGATGACTTAAGTACATTGATGTAGATGACAATATTTAGTGATCATTTTAAAAGTATTGCACACTTACATCTTCCCTGACTTTGATTCGCTTCTTTTTGTTGTTTTTGTTGTCTCTGTCACATCCCTGGGGACATTCTAATACTTTTTTTTCCCAATATGATGAAAGGGATGGCATCTTAATCTATATGGGGTTCTGCATTTTGTTGCGAATCTATAAATCTGATTTGGGATTTCTGAATCTTTTCCACATCTATTGTCAAGTAATGAAAACAGAAAAAAAAATGGATTTATGGAAAAAAGTTAAGTCCACCAAAACAAAAACCAAATATCATAGAATAAATTAAGACTGGGCACATACTTATCAGTAATGTTAAATTATATTAAGCCATTGACGCAGGTTAGCTAAAATTGGTTACATGTAAAAGATTTAAAAGATAGAATCAATAAGAAATATGATCTTACCCACATCCTTTCCGAAGTGCTTGGGGCTTTTGATACAACAAATCTAGAGGAAGCGGCATACTCGTACTCCTGTAATATATCTTCCAATTTTGTATGAGTAGTCACATATACAGAGAGTAATGTTGATCTCATATCGAGCAGGTGTTTCAAAGTGTCACTTCCAACACAAAAAGCATTATAAGACTCAACAAAGTATGAAGTTTAAGGTATTATTTCCTCAATATTTTATGAAAAGTTTGACATTTCCCTTTAAGGTCATGTCAAATCATTATCTTTAGCAACATAATCTATTAAACATAGTGAATCTACTTAAAAATAGCATAAATCAGTCTGTTTGACCGGATGAATAATCAGTTAGATTGTTTTAAAAAGTTAATTGATTCATTAACGATACGAATATTACGTGACCTTATTATGTAGCACATTTATGTATTAATGAATTATAACAATACATTGTGTCTTCCTCCATGTCAGTTGCTACAGATATTAACTAATTATCCAAGATACCTGATGAATAAACTAAGAGAGATTGATTAGGACTAAATACTTTATTATGGTTTGGCGTTACTGGCCGCAGTGACTTTAGGCTACCAATGGGCTGCTTCACAACAATTCAAACAATACAACAATACGTGACGGCCCATCAATAGGCTCATTGCGCAGTGGGTGAGCGCAAATGCACAAACGTCACAAAATATAATATTCTGTATAGTGGGTAAGTGCAAATGCACAGACATACAAATGACAAAGTTATACACAAGGTTTGTGCGAATGGGTAAACGCAAATGCACAAGTTTCAAAGTTCAAAACACATTAAAATTGTCAAAGTGCAGCAAGTATGTGCACGAATGCAAGCATGAATACACAGCATTTTAAACACATTAACAGCATTATAAACACATTATATTGACAGTAAAAAACTGTATCCTATGATAATTTGAATGATTGCACTCTTCCATTGGAGTTGGGGTGCGACGATAGCGCCATAAATCGACGACAATGTCAGGAATAGAACGAGTGTCACTGCGACGATTGTTTGTTCAGAGCTGCAGGTATCACAAAGATTACGTGGGTGTCACACCGGAACTGAAGGTATCACAAAGGTTATGATGGTTGACCTGAAAAAAATAATGTAAAGAAAAGCAGTATGTGGTTCTAAGGAAAGGAAATGGGAGAGGAAGGAAGGGTAAATTAATCTAAAGAGTATACTTTATTACAGAGAATTAAAACATGTCTTACCACTTTCAAGAAGAACCCAGAAATGATGCAAAAGGAGGCCTAATTTTAAAGCGAGTATATTCAACCGGAAAAATTCCGGAAAAACATAAACACTATTTATAGGTCCTTGGATAAATTTGCATATCTTTGACAAGCCAAGATATGCCATATTATCCAAGATACCTGATGAATAAACTAAGAGAGATTGATTAGGACTAAATACTTTATTATGGTTTGGCGTTACTGGCCGCAGTGACTTTAGGCTACCAATGGGCTGCCTCACAACAATTCAAACAATACAACAATACGTGACGGCCCATCAATAGGCTCATTGCGCAGTGGGTGAGCGCAAATGCACAAACGTCACAAAATATAATATTCTGTACAGTGGGTAAGTGCAAATGCACAGACATACAAATGACAAAGTTATACACAAGGTTTGTGCGAATGGTTAAACGCAAATGCACAAGTTTCAAAGTTCAAAACACATTAAAATTGTCAAAGTTCTTGTGCAGCAAGTATGTGCGCGAATGCACAAGCATGAATACACAGCATTTTAAACACATTAACAGCATTATAAACACATTATATTGACAGTAAAAAACTGTATCCTATGATAATTTGAATGATTGCACTCTTCCATTGGAGTTGGGGTGCGACGATAGCGCCACTTGCAAGGGTCATGAACGTTTGTTTATGACACTGCAACCGCCACCAATGGAGTGCGCCACTTTCCAAAAGTAACATTGGTGACGGCGGCAGGACCGCAACTCCAATGGTCACCACGAGCCAGTAGTAGTTAATTGTGATGTGGTTAGTCCGGAAGGCCAACACCGCCACAATTTAATAAATCTTGCAACGCACCTTTAATGGTATTTAAAAGGATATCATTACCCAGCTGGGACAGGTGAACTCCATCAGGGTCAAACAACGTAGGTGGTTTTGGGGAAAACTGAGGGTATTTGATGTAATGACCGCCCCTGGATGTTACAAATTTTATCGCTTCTCTATTCATTCGACCCCTTATTTCATTCATTGCTTTAACATTCTCTGAAAAGCGCCAAGCTAATCTAGGCAGGGCAGAGGACCAAACTATCGTTGTGGTAGGGAACATGTCACAAATTCGAGACAAGGTTGTGGAAAGGAGCTCCAGCAGCTCTTCAGTGGTTTTCTGGCCAACATTGTTTGCTCCGCAATGAATGATGAGAAACTCAGGACGATCTTCTAACGTTAGCAACGTTGATAGCCTAGTATTAAGGTCTTGTAGCTTTATGCCACTGTATCCCTGCCATAAGACTGAAGTATTCTCGAGATTAAGATTAAGCCCCCCTTGTCTTGATACTGCACTCATAGCTGCTCGTTTGATGATAGAAGATCCGACAATCCAAACTCTAACAGGACCTAGAATTATCTTTATGGTTAGTAAGATAGATACTGTTGGAATGATAAGGTTACCGAATGTATGTACGAAATGCATTAGAGCGCCATCGTCCTGACCCTTGGATGACATCACTGTGAACGCCTTGAATAGCAAGGGTTGTAGCTGCACCTATTCTAAATGAGTGGGAATTATAATTGGAGCTGTCAACCTCTATTGCATTAAGACAACGCTTCAATATGGTGATAAATTGATAACGGGTCAATGGTTGACCTTCAAAATGAATAAACAATGGGCCAGTTTGAGATGTGCGCATGTGTAAGTAGGCATGCATGGCGGCAAAAGGACAAGCAACACCATTTGAAGCAGGAATCTGCAAGTTTGCCCCCACACCTAATTGGTCTGTTTTTGAATGAGAAATTGTCAATTGAATGTTGGTCTGCTGCATTGTTATGTCATGAAATTGGATGATAGTTGCTGGTGTGTTGCCTTTAGACACTGTGAATTCCCCTATGCGCAAGAGGGCGTGAAATGCTAAAGTGAAAGCTGCAGTGAATAGTTTGGTTTCGTATATGGTGTTGCATACAGTTTGCAATGTTGGTATAATTTTGTTCAAGAGCTGTAATGTAATAGGCAAACGAGTGTCCTTGTGTAGTGTTGTTCTTTGCATGCCCTGAAGTAGCTTTCTTATAATAAAATGATTAGTAGGATCTACATTGTAAATTGCTTTGCTGTAAAAACTGATGGCTGCAATGTATGACTGAGCTGTGGAGTATATGTAACCTGAAAGTGACAGGTAAGCGATAAACCTTGTAATGTGAGTGTCGAGAGGTGGCCACAGACTGGGTAGGTTATGAGACCGGCGAAATGTTTCAAATGAATTGATGCCTGCTGTGTGTGTTTGCCTAGTGTTTACAGCAACTGAAGCGTTGAACAATGATTGGATGTGACTTGTGAGAGTAATGTCTGGAATAGGGCTGGAATGGCCTGCGGATGAAGGTCTGCATAAGGTGCTGCTGCTCGAAAGACTTCCCACTGTTTGCGAGATATAGAATCAGCAATAATGTTTGATTTTCCCGGAATATGTTGTGCTTTAAATTGTATGTTGTGTTTTAAAGCCATTAAGACTAACGATCTGACAAGTACCATTACTCTTGGGAACTTGGCTGACTGTTTGTTGAGAATATGTACAAGGGAAATATTATCTACATAGAGGATGACTTTTTTGTTTTGCAAACGCAATCCCCATATCATGAAAGCTAATACAATAGGTACTAATTCGAGAAAAGTTATGTCCCGCAAAATTGGCTTGTTTAACCATGAAGATGTCCAGGTAAAATGAACCAACTGAACCCGAAAGAAACTGCCGCAACCAAGGTGGCCAGAACCTGCACTATCCGTGTAAAGTTGCAAAGTATCTAGTGTAACCCATTCAGTGTCTGGGAAGTATACAACGCCGTTAAAGTTGTCTAAAAATTGTAGCCATGTGAACATGTCTTCACGGATAGGGTTCGTAATTCTAATGTGATGATAGGGAGAGGGCACCCCGGACATAACATTGTAAAATCTCCTATTAAATGCACGGCTACCTGGGATGGCTTTACTAACGAAATTGAGCTTGCCCACTAAATATTCTAACTGGGAAAGAAGAATTTTTTTCTGTGTGACCCAATGCTGCAACAAAAGTTTGAGTTCTTGAACCTTACTAACAGGAATTTGGACCAGCATATTCACAGTGTCGATTTCTAAACCAAGAAATGTAAGCTTAGTGGTTGGCTCAATAGTTTTGTCTTGGTTCAGGGGGACCCCTATTTCTGAACAAATGTCCTGAAAAGTGTGCATGAGAGCTGAACAATTATCTGAATTGGACTTGCCATTAAAAATAAAGTCATCCAAGTAGTGGTGAACTGTATCGAGTTGTGTTTTAAATTTGACAGCCCATTCTAAGACAGTGGAAAAAGTTTCAAATATTTTGCATGATATTGAACACCCAAAGGGGAGGCATTTGTCGATGTAATAAGCCCCATTAATGTAAATTCCTAGAAGTTCAAAGTCCCCTGGGTAAATTGGCAGAAGACGAAAAGCATTTTTAATGTCCACCTTAGCTAATAGAGCCATAGGACCTAGTGTGCTTATGGTTTGGACCACTGTGTGAAATGATGTATAGGTAACTGTAGTGAACTGTGGGTCTATGTGTTCATTAATACTGAAAGAGGGTGGGTAGGATAAGTGTGTTATCATACGCCATCCTCCGTCAGCTTTGGGTACAACACCTATGGGAGATACGTGTAAATTAGGCATGGGTGGGAGTAAGTATGGGCCAGACATTCGACCTGCCGTAACTTCACTATATATTTTTTCCAAGAGAACCTCCTCACTGTCGGAAGCTGAACTCAAGTTTTTTGAGAAAACTGAAATGCGTGGTCCAGAGAATTGCAATTTAAAGCCATGTTTTAGACCATCCTCTAAATACCTTGCCGAGACCCTATCTGGGTATTGACTCAAATAATTGCTAATTGCGCTAATGATTATGGGAGAATACCCTAGGACCCAAATGTCTCTGGGGTTAACGAGGGTTTCCCGCCCAATGTTGGTTGGTGCGTGTTTGGTGTGCTGGTGTCTGAGTCCTGAATGTGGCATAAGAGTTGTTGCGGACTGGAGTGGATGCCCGAAAGGAGTTATTTGCATGACTCGGGGGTGGGTTAGCACTGTTGCAAAACATAGATGGATGGGTGCCATTGCATTTAAGGCATCGGTGTATGTACGGACAATGGGGCTTGTAACAGTTTGCTTTGAGATTGTAATCGAAGCACTTGTGGTGTTGGGTACTAGAAGATTTATTTGAATTGGCAGTCATGTATAATAACCAAAGCTCATTATCTATGATTCCCCAGTTCTGTGACGGGTTGTGTGCAATCCTTAGCCTAAATTGTTCATCGTACGAAACCCACCCATTAGAATTCTGTGCCCCTAAGCGAACGTCATGCATATATTTAATAAGCTGTTGCGATCTAAGTGGGTGCACTGCAGTGTAAATGCTAAAATAAATGAGAAATGCATCTGTCCATTTTTCGATAGATGTTATTCTGGTTGTGGGTTTTGGTTGTGATATGATGTTACCCTGCGCATCAATTGTGAGAGTAGATGTTGCATGGGCATTAGTGGGGTCCCTTACCAATAATGTTCCCAAATTGACAAATTCGCCCGTGATGATTTTTTGCTTAATTGGTTGGTTTACATGATACCCAATGGGAACTGTAATAGAGTTGATTGGTTCAGGAGTAGGCTGATGGGTTGAGGTGATAATGGAAGTTATCCCTGTATCTGTGCATGTAGATGTGAGACTAGAATTGACAGGCGAAATGAGGCCGGGCATTAGAGTGGGGTTTTGTTGTAATGTTGCTACAGGGGGATTAAAAATCACATTACCCGCCTGATCCTGGGCTTGCTGTGGTGGGGCTGCCTGTTGTAACAGTGCCGCCTGATGCTGTGGGGCTGCCTGGGGTAGTTGGACTGCCTGGGGCTGAGGGGGTGCCAGTTGAGCCTGGACATCTTGTTCGTTATTGTTGGTCTGTTGGCGTTGAGCCCTGCGCCGGCCTGGCCTGCGTGCTTGTCCTGGGTCTTGAGTATCACGGGCAGCCGCCCGTTTAAGTTGTCTCTTCGGCCTTGGCATTGACCCCGTTGATCTCGTGGTATTTTAAAACAAAAGCGAAAATTGTTACCCAATTAATTTGTAAATAAATTAATGTTAATCAATTTCATAAAATTCTATTGGTATATTGGTAGCTAAGCCGATAAAAGCAGTAAATTTAAGATCAAGCTAAAATAATGTGCGCCATTGAAGATTGCACACGAGAGATTGTTGCATCTAAATCCATACAATCAAAGGACCTCAGTGGCCATCGAGTGGAAATCGGTGGCATATATGCCTTTTCTCGACTTAATAAAATTGATAAAAGTATTTGAACGATTAAATTAATCTAAAGAGTATACTTTATTACAGAGAATTAAAACATGTCTTACCAGTTTCAAGAAGAATCCAGAAATGATGCAAAAGGAGGCCTAATTTTAAAGCGAGTATATTCAACCGGAAAAATTCCGGAAAAACATAAACACTATTTATAGGTCCTTGGATAAATTTGCATATCTTTGACAAGCCAAGATATGCCATATTATAATGTTCCATGTATGCATCATATAATAACCCACACTTTTTTCTATACAATTCCATGTACACTGTACAAGATATAAATATTGGATTTTCCGCCTCATGTAAAAAACCCGATCGGACTCGATGTTCAATAAAATTATAAACCTGAAACGAAATCGGAAACCAGGTATGTTATCTAGACAGTTTCAAAGTGTATTGGAATGTCATACTTTCAACTATGCTAGGGGATGAGAGTTACATGTAGGTATTGTGGTTCCAAAGGAAACTACACTCAAAATTAATAATGGATTGCCTGCAATGCATGATGCTGTTCACGTCAATTGTTCTGTTGAATTGAGTACCTCTAGAGTACTGAATACAACATCTTAATTTGTGATTAGCAATTTTAATGTTAACCATGTTGATAAAATATATTACATCTTCAGCGGGGGTGCTCTGATGGTTATCTTTAGATTCTTTCTATAGAGGCATTAAAACTGGCTCTGCTAATTCTGCTACAGAGAAAGAGTTAAAATTATGAATATGACCTACATTTTTAATATTAAGTAAATTACAAAGCATTATGTTCAGAAAATAAGTTTTAAATTTCCATTAGAAGAAACTTATACAAAACAACATTATAGGACTAACAAAGGCAATGCCTGCTGGCCGACTCATTTATATGATGTTTAAAAAATATGTACATGTACCTGTATATGTGTTTTTTAACTCTTCTAACATTTTCTCATAATCTGCCGTAGACAGGACTGGCAGAATAGGAAGCGCCGGTTCAGGAGGACACTCAAATGCAGGGATTGTAGTGTCAATGACATCTTCTAGTTCTCCAATCACTTCATCTTCTTCCTGAATGTCAGGGTTGTCTTCCTCCAAAATGGTACAACAGCCTCGATAGTCAGTTGAGACACTTTTCCTGTTTGCAAGTATATGTAATCAATGCCAATGAGCTCCACTAATAATACATATACTTTTGTAGTTTTTAGTCATAAAAATAAACTTCAATGCACATGTAATTGCCAAAGTTGTGAGATAACATAACTGTCAGCCAATGTTAACCAGTCATACCCCTGCTCTGATGTGAAATATACAAAATAAGCAGTCGACATTGCATGAACAGGAAGTCTACGGGAGCGCTTGATTTAGCTTAATTGGGTGTACACCAATGTACACATTTTGTATCGTATACCAAGTACACTTAAATTAGTGTACATGGTGTAGTGAAGAATAGAATAAATATGGCGGAAAAGGATACAGTTTTGACTGAGAATCTGATGTTAAGCGACAATCCGAGGGTTTTTTCTGATATAAATGCAATAAAATAAACGCATTTGAAATTTGTTTTCATACTAAAGGCAACTTATATGCGACTTAAAATCCGTTATTTTACTTAAATCCTTTTTCAAGTTGCCAATCATAACATTCGTCCGCCATGTTGGTTTCAGTGCTACACGCAACAGCACATGCCTCTGTTTCGGTTAAGAAAAGTGTAAACCGGGTGTACACCTTAACGCTACACCACTGCACTTGATTTACAAAAGTGTAGACAGTGTACACATTCTTGGAAAATCAAGCGCGCACTACATCAAATATGGTCAAAGAAAATCCCACCTTATGGTATGCCTTAACGAATAGGGGGTAAAAATGTCAAGCGTCTGCGTTTAAAAGTTGCTGAGAAATTTCTTTCAGACACATACAAACACAAAAGGATCAAACAGTATACTCCCCTCTCCTTAGGAGTGGGGGTATAGGAATCAGAATCAGAACATCACTTATATATATCCTTGGTTGTCGAAAGTCCTCAAAGAAAGGGTCTACTTGGATATCCAAGGAAAATTTGTTCACCGAGTTCTTAAAGACCGGGGCTGGGGTATAAATAGCAGCCAATGAGTAAAATGGAGGAAATTTCAACTCTCTTCAGAGTCTCTTGCAACCTTTCATTTCAGAGAAGAAATTTCTGAATTTAAACATTAATCAATAAAAATTTTAAAATAGTTTTTGATCCATAACTCAAGTCAACTGAAAGGCCTTTTTAAATTATAAAAGATAAATTATTCATGCTTTATTTCTCTTGAAATTTCCATTAAAAGCTTTGAAGTGAACAGGAAATTCAGATTTCTTAAGATTATATTGACAGTTGCTTTTTGTTTACACTTCTACCGGAAATGCCTATGGCTATAGACGCACGCAAGGTAAATGGCGGACAGCTTGTCTTACCTCAAAATTGAATAACACAAAGTACTCCTTGTAATTGTTTTATTACTTTGGTATCACTTTGCTTATCATATACACATAGAAAGAACACACACGTGTTTAAAGCCTAGTGTCCATCCTGTTGCTTAACTCTCGGTATCAAGTTCCTTATCAATGAATGCATGGGGCCTCCTTGAATGGATTAATTGCAGTCAGACTTTGACATCATAAAATGGTATCAATGATATATACAGCACACTGATTGAAAAATATAACTATTATCATTAAATATATATGAGGGTTTTACTTCCAGCGATGTCCCATGTATGGCACATTTTTGGGATTAGGGAGTCACGTTCTTACTGTCTCTAATACACATGAAGGTAAAACATTCCTACGATGGCAAACTACGCTACGAATCTCGGATTTTGGTGCAAAATCTCATTTTTGAGGCTTTTGTATCTAGGGTCTTGAAATGCACCTCTTTGGAACAGCAAAGTCCAGAAAAAAAATATTTTTCTTTTCTTAGTGAACTATTACATTCACATTCCGATTTCCACCACATCTGACGGTTTCTCTCATTGATTATGCAGGGTCTGCATAAGCAATGGGAACATTCTTCAACACTGTTGTCCTGGGGAATGTGAAATATCCTTTCAAAATTTTCTAGCATATCACCATTCTCATCTGTCCCATCAGCACTGCTCTGAATTCTTTCACCTGTTGCTTCTTCTAAATTCTAATTATTTAAGTTAAAAAGCTGTATAATTGCATCTCTTTGATCTGAATTTACCCTCAGTGAAATTACACGTGTCTTTTTCTGCCATTATTTTGTTACTGGGTATTTTGGAGGGAATATTATTATGGCAGTAGTAAAACAAAAGGAAATTTTGTAAGCATTTACTTCTCGGGTTACAAAACTTGGTATGCTTAGTGTATTTATGCTATAAATCTTTAAGCAAGGCGAGATAACTTTCTAAATTATTTTTTCAACTTTCAAAAAGTAATATTAAGGCCCTTTAAACTCCTATAAGGAGTCAAAAAGTGGCCCGTTGGACCATAATTTTGAAATTGTACTCTGTACTCCAAACCGTAAAAAATTGGATGTAATACAAAAAAAGTTACAGCTTAAGGACTATTTTCATTTCTGACCCCTATATATCCCTTTTCATTCGGAAATATAATCCCAAAACCGTGTCTGCGTATCAGGTCTTTTATTATTTATATAAATAAATATAAACTATTAAAATATTTACTTGAAAACTTTTTGAGTAAACGTTACACATGTGAATTTAGTTTTACATTAAAACTCCCCTATACGATTTTTATCAACTTATCAAACCGCAAGTTTTTACTAGTTATAAACGAAAATTTAAATATGTGGTGATTATAACAATTTTAACATTTCCTTGCCTCAATTAGAAATTCGACGGTTATTTCACCTTCTTCTTCCCCCTTTTTTCAAAGTTTAAAGCCTAATATTTAGAATAAGAGGTGGAAAGAAGTTGTCGCTTATGATTTTGTTTATAATAGTAAGAATATCTTATTTCGAAAATTTCTAGTATATAATAAATGAATCAAACAATAAAATATATACAAGTTTTCTTTTAATATTTTGTATTTTGCATGTGTAAACCGGAAGTCCAAAAAGCGACATACGGTAGAACAAAACGATTCCCACAAGAATTAAACATTTTATTTTTATTTTCTTCTTCCGTTTTCAAAAAATCGCCAACAAAACTCGTTAAAAATAATAATACAGAACGAAAACAAGTCTAACTTTGATGTTAGGAGAAACAGCAGTTTGACTGCTGAACCTTTTTTCTACTATAACTATTGGATACAAAAATCCATGTGAATTATTTGTTTAAAAGGGAAAGGAATGTATTCTTATGCACTGTTTGATTGCATTAGAATGCCAATGACCTTATTGTTGAATTTAGGTTTCTGGAAAACTTAATCGCGCAGCATCTGTAGCAGCACCAATTCGAAAACTAAATGTAAGGCAGATTTTAAGTTTGATGATACAAAAGCGTGAGTAACTGGAACAACAAATTGAAATGTAAAATATGTACATGTATCTGAATTTGGATGAAAATTGCAAGAGTAAGCGTACAATGCGCGGATTTGGTGGAAAAAATAGTAACGGTTGAAATATTTGAGATTGATTGATACGATCAAATTTCAATTGCATAACATTTAGAGATCGTTATATAGTGTCGAAATGAAAAAGCAATATTTGAAAAAAAGGATTAAAGTCGAAATGGAAATCGTGTGCAAATAGCATATTTTTACGTTTTATTTTGAAAGCAGCATTTTATTACGGTGCACTTATAACGACAATATCGGTTTTACAAAGATTTAAATACACCTCATCTCCGAATTTTCTCTATATGAAGGAAGTTTTGTCGACAACTCCCAACCTCTTATAGTAAGAGTGATCTAACTGTGTCTCGGGATAGGCCCTGACCTTCTCAATACATCTTTCTCTCGAAGATTGTTTGTTTTTTAATTCAAGGCTAACGAAAACAAAATTATCACTGGAAAAAAATGACTTTTTTCTTATTTGTTATCTTGTTGACACTGAAAGAACCTCTAGACTAACTCATTTTCGCCCTGTGAATTGATAAGCAAATGCAAACACTGCCAATGACCGCTGAATTGAAAAAATATTTACTTCAGTTTAGTGGTGCCTGGGGACAGGAAATGGCTAATCTCTATCTTTAAGCTTGAAAGCTACGAATGCTTCACTATGATATCTTTAATGTTCATCTGAATGTAAGTTATACTGTTGTTAGCGATAAAAAAAAAAACAACAAACAAACAAGTCTCAAGGCTCCTGACATGGTCTTGATAACTTTGGTCAAACATAATGCTGATAGTTGTGTTAGAAGTATTGCCTTATAGTGATTATCGCAAATTGTTTGATATAAACCTTTTAAAGAATATTTAAAGATACGCTATGATTAAATCAATCAGAAAAACAAAGATAACGAATGTACTTATTAGAACTAATTTATTGTTAGTGTTATTTCAGCCAATTGGTCTGAAAAAAGAATTTTTTAGCATTAAGAAATAATATCTAATGAGAATAAGGACTCCGCATCAACCTAAAATATAAATAATTCAATTATAACATACATCTGTAAGCTTTAGCGTTTTTCTTTAAAAAAAAAAAAACTCGAATGAACGCGCGAAAATGAAGAAAATGAAAATGACATGTATACCTTAGTTACTGAACAATGGAAAAAAACCCACCTAACTCAATCCCCAATATATTTTCGATAATGTCGCCCTCGTTGACATGTTTTGAAAATAAATAACTTGAAGAATATTATAAGTATAATTTTCACTGTCTAATTATATTCACATTTTACAATACAAATTAATGGTTGTGGTCCCAGTCCTGCTGACTACTGGTTTTGGTAACAACGAGGAGTGGCCTCAATTTACACAATCCACTGTCGTAAGACTGGATACCGGATGTCCGGTTACTACACGGCTAGATGCCCGGATACACATATATGGTGAAATACTTGTTTGACCCAAAGGCGGGAATGCACGCATGACTGTATGGCTAGATTTCCCGTATGGTAATTCCAGTATAACTGAAAGGCCCGTATGGCTTGAATACCCATATAAGACTTCAGAAAGGAAGGACCACGCGTACGTTACCGTAGATTCAGCACTGTGTGGAATGCTGGGTTTACTGGATATGTATTTATATATGAATAAATACAATAAAAGTATTAAGTGCATCATTCTCTCTGAACGGCCGTGTCCAAACTGATACTGCACGGATTGGCGGGTTTAAGGGTCAGTGAGATTATTTTCAATGCACCCCTGCAAATGTTCGAAATGTTTTCTCCATCGTTCTGTAATCGGTAATAAATCCTGAGGTGCTTAAGTGAAAGTTCACGAGATTTGTTCAGTTCCTTTGCAATTTTGAGCGGACGTATCAACAAATTGATAAATATATTCTTAGAAACGAAACGCTTGATCCGATTAAAATACTGAGGAATTAATTCTGATAAAACGCGAGACCTCCTCAAATCGCAAGTGCCAAATATGTGTTAAAATTTTACATACTGAGTAGTTATTAAATGTCGGGGGAAAAGCGAGATCTTAAAGTTCTCGAGAGCTGCTTCTCGCGATTTTATTTATTCGTTTAGTATTTCTTCGCTTTTATAGAGAATATACAGTATGAGACCTCTTAGAAACATATAACTAATCGATACACTAATCTCGTTGATCTATAAAAGCGACGGCTTATAATCAAGATATATTTTTTCGGTAAAAATGTTAAAAACACAACCTTTTATGAAAGTGTTCTCTAATATCAACTGACTGAAGTGTTACCCATATGCTCAAAGTAGCTGTACGCAGTAATTACATTGATTTTTGCATACACAGGGTTAATATCCAATTAGTGTGCGGCTTTTTAATTAGGTGTTATAGACCTTATATGCAATTGATTTATACACTAGTGTATGATATACAAAAGCGAATTTGCAAGATGGCTCTGCATATTATTTTACTCCAAGTTTAACTGAAAGGATATCATTCAGTCTTTCTGTTTTATAGCTGATTTAATTGCAGACTTTCATCCTATGATTACCAGACGAACGAAATGGTTGTCGATCAATGACAACAAGGAATGAGAATTTGAGGGATATGCATGTCTTAAAGGAGTACCACAGATAATCAGTCGTAAATGACATTATAATTAAAATGTTTGGCTATATATTTTAATATCACGTTTAAAAAGATTTATGAAGCAATTTAAGTTTACATGTATGTCAAGAAACAACTCGTACATTGCAATCTGACCATTGTTTTTTTAATTGTACTGCAACCGTCGTGTTTATTGTTTAAAAATAAGGACAGTCTTAGAATCAAAAATGAGATGCAACACAAGTCGAATAATATTTCCCGTTAAGAAGTAATTTGAAGTTATATATTGCATGTTATACTCATCAACCTGGGATGTTTTCTTAATGAGTTAACTTTAATTATTCGCTGGCCTGAGCATAATCAATCCTCCTTTTTAATCATGGTTATAATAGAAATTATTCAAACATGTTTCATGATACTGATTTTATTTTCTTTTGGAAATCGATATCAATATACTGCAAGGTTGGTTTCTGTTTAATATTTCCTTGAAGTGTAATTTGTTCTTAACTCTTTTGGCTCGCCTGAGCTGAATGCGGTTTTCGGATCACATTCTGCCTGTCTGTCTATAAACTTTTGATATTTTAGTAATTCTTTTCAAAGTTATTTGTGCTGCGGCTTTATGATACACATAAGCTCAAAGCTCAAGTAAGCTTTTTATCATATTTTTTGTCGTCCGTCCGTACATGTAATCTAGTAATATTTTGAACGTCTATTCCTAAGCCACAGGGCCTTTTTAGTACACATTATGTACAAGTCTATTTTGGGTTAAGAAAATTAAAGATTTTTATCTTATTTAGAAAGGGTCACGTGTTCTTTCTTCTGAATAAGATAAACACATTGTTGGCATTTAGAAAAAAAAACATCCTAAGATCGTTAATTATGGTCCCCATTGGTACAATCCCTGAAACGTTCTACTTTCCCATTTTTACGTACGCTCACAGTGCGTTCATCGTGCGCTCACAGTATGCTCACGGTTCGTTCGTCGTACACTCCGCTCCGTTCGCGCTCACCGTTCACCTTGCGTTCACCGTTCGTTCAGCGTTCACTTATCGTTCAGTTAGATAATATTATATTTCGGCTGATAACAATACATACATGTAGTTTAATTATTTTTTCATGGTTACCGACGAAACACAATGTAAGAATAACTCCCCAGGCACTCATAATAAATCGTTCATCTTGCGTTCACATAACTTCCACATATCGTTCACCGTTCACTTTGCGCTCCGTTTCCGCTCTGTATTCGTTCACCGTTCATAATTATCACCAAATTCCGTTCAGCGTGCGCTCACCGTTCGCTTGCCGTTCAAGTGGGAAAGAAGAACGTTTCAAGGACTCTAGGATATGTATTGCAGGTTGAATTTGTTTTGTTTTTTTTAAAATCATGTTCTCCATAAGTAGGATAATACCAAACTTGGAAGATAGAATAAGTACATAGTTATACTAGACTTTAACCTCTGCATGCACATTTTTATCGAGTTAGATGAACAGAATTTGAAAAAAGAGGTAAAGTATTCACGAAAAATTATGCCATTCATAAAACGGTTACCATTAAAGATTAATCCATTAGACTTTGTAGGCAAGGATCAAAGAAGAGAGTGCACTGCCCTGGGATTGATGATCTTTAACTCAGAACCGTTTTTATATAGTTTATATTAGTAATTGATGTGCTTTTTTCAAATGTGAAGTGAAATGTGATTCAAACATTTTGCCTTCGTATCTAATTATGGATGCATTAAAAGAAACCGCTGATACGATATCCTAGCTTTGTTCCTAGTTTACATGCAAAGCTGAAGTTTAGACAATTACAAAGTTCGAATTTGATTCGATTCAAGTTCCGGATTTTGGGACTTATTTTTGCTGGTTATCAATTAATCAACAATACTTGGGGTAAAATTAGCCCTGATAGGCATAAATAAATTACATGTAATTTCGACTAAAACAATTGACAGTTCTCACCCCATTTACCAATATTTCAACACAAAAAAAATAATATAGTAGTATAGATATAATTTTTTTCTCAGTCGTGCGATAAAACCATACAGGCCTCTTGCTGTTCAAATTTAATTAATGCTACACAGGCATTATTAACTTGCTTTGATTACGATTCTCCCCTGAATATTGATTTTTGATGCTGCATGTACATAACGTCATTACCATTCACCATGAAAAAAAAAATTCTGAAGAGACCGTAGTCTTAAAAGTTCTGTGAGGGTTTTTTTTGTCAATAATATTAAAACAGCTCAGATAAGGTGCGGATTTTCGCTCAGAAATTTCCAATTTATCGTCTGATGATATTCTGCAAGTGAAATTCGTCTGAGCAAAAAGAAAAAAAAACGTATTTGTTGTTTAGGATGAATTCCGGTAGGGTCATCATTTTATTTTCCTGCGCTGCTTTGTCGATTACTTCAATACAACACATTTCCCGTAAAACTCCCCAAGCACCTTGGACATCATGCAACAGATTTGAAGGGTTTCCTTCCATTTTGACGTGCTATAGCTTTTGCATTAAGGTGTTCCATGACTTATACTTGTTCAGTCGTGACGATATAACGAGGAGTTGTTATTGTTGTGACCGAGTACCAGGATTGGGCGATCAGTACCACTCAAATTCTGAAAAAGTGTCCTTTAAAACTGGTAGGTAAAGGACAATTTTTTTTTATCATATAATGTGATAATTTATGCAGAAAATTTTAACAAAAATTAAGGGAAGTATATTAATGTAAATGTGTATGTTCTCACACCAGCAGATTTATTTGCATTATACATATTTCGTTGTACAAATTATGATCATATAATTTGATAATTTATGCAGAAAATTTGAACAAAAATTAAGGGAAGTATATCATTGTAAATGTGTATGTTCTCATACCAGCAGATTTATTTGCATTATATATATTTCGTTGTACAAATTATGGCAAATATCATTGAAAGGTTCATATCTCCACACTAATTGACGTATAAGTTTACCCATACTTTTCCGTATTTTAATATTAAAATATTTTTATGTTCTAGGATTTTGCCCATTTAATTACACGGGGTACAAATACAAAGAGGATAAAATCTGTCTGAGGTACGAAGAATCTTTAAATACTTATCACGAGGCTGCGGACATTTGCCAGCGAGAAGGAGGCGACCTCATTCGAGTAGATTCTTTAGACAAGCATAACATTATGAAGGACTTTGTAGGTAAGGATATGGCCTTTCTAAAGTCAAATTTCTTGCTTTTTTGATAAATCAAAATATCACTTTTCCCGGTAGATATTTTAACCGAAAGAGTATGCGCTAGTTCAGTGATTGATGTTTAGACTAACACAATATTATAAAGTCGGTTTTAAGATCAAGGTTTTGCAGAACACAATAGTTTTACCTTGCACTAACCTTAAAGGCAAATGGTATTAATTATATAAAACCTTTTGCAAATATAAATAAAAATCAATATTGAAATAATAAATGATGGTCACCTAATGCGGAGGTGTATTGATGATACAATACATTTTAATAAAATTGTCAATTTGAATTTAATAATAAAAGCCCTTTTTTTATTTTATCATATAAATTGAAAGAAAGCAAGCATTTTTGAAAAATAACGCGGGCGATTTCTGAGGCGTGTTCAGCAGAGCGAACGCTCGCGAAAATTTGTGTTGCAGGTATAAGAAAATTTGGCGAGCGCTTGCAAGCTGTTCAACACGCCTCTGGTTCTTTATTTTTGTGTTTGTATTTAAAAAAAAAATAATGATAACAACCTTCAAAATAGTTCTAACGCACCGAAGAGAACACTTTTCAATTTATATATAGGTTTGAATTTCTCTCCGTTATAAATATAAAAAGAGCAGCATTATTGTAAAAGTCGATTTATACAGTACATATATTTGATTTTTTAAGAAAGATTCATTCGGCACACTTCGGCCATTGAGGGGATTGGGTGTAGTTGTAGTTTGACAATAAATAGAAGGACATCCTTACTCTAAAGTCCATGCAAGTAAAACATGTATGTTTTAAAGAAAAATATGTAATGGATAGTATTGTATCGGACATTGATCAATATTTTTAAGTCGAGTATTTTTTTTTCACACCTCTAGTTAAAAAAAACACTTAGTCTAGTCATTGACTCATTGTACTCGTGTAATTGTACATTACATTCATAGAAGAGGAACTCTATTAATTTCAGATATAACAAATTATATGATCATTTTACGAAAATGATGTAACATGGATTCAATGGACTAAAACGTTTTAAGAGAAAATCAAAGTACAGAAGCACTGAAAGCCGTGCTCTTTTGATGTGTCATTATGCATATGGTGTAGTAATGACTGGAAATCTCTCCCCTCTCTCTCTAGATCTCTCTCTTCCTCTCTCTCTCTCTCTCTCTCGTTCTTTAAATGTCGGTAAAACATTCAGAGTTCGACTGAATTTTGTAAGCGGCCATTAACAAAATTAGGCATGTCTAGTAGAAACAAATCAACAGTGGATTGAATTTTGAAACAAGCGTTTTAACCCTCCTCCCTCGCCATTCCATTTATGTTCAGCAGAATACAGTGCTTTTAAAAGTAGTTTATGCAAATTCATGCACATTGTAAATGTGGCCAAAATGCAAAGTCCTGTTTAAAAAAACATAATAAACAAGAAAAAAACATTAAAAACTAAATTTTTTCGCCCAAAAATACGTAAATAACCAATAGATTTCACAAAACATGCCTTCCTTTTTAGTACCATGGGATTTGCCTGCCTTTAGCCAGGACTTAAAAACAATTCTATAATATCCCATCAAATATCGTAGTATTTTAAATCGCAGTATAATTTTTTCTGACAATAGCCACCATGAAATATATACACATTCTACTAACTCCATATTTTACTTAAATTACTCTCACCATAAGTGTATAGTTCAAATGTACATACACTTGGCGATTTACTTGTGACTTATGTTCTTTGAATAATTACTAATATCTCATTACGTAGGAGAAATAATATCCTCAATTATCAATCATACACCACTTCATTTGTTACATGTATTTTCTTATATATAAAAAAGTTGTATTCTTTGTAATATTTAACCTGATGATGATGACAAAACAATAACGTACTATATGTAGAGCTTAAGGATATTTGGCGGGAAATTATTTTTCAAAACACCTAGCGTGGAAATAAATAAGCTTATGTCTAAATGTGCTTATTCTAAATCAAATGAGAAGGGTATTTAACGATGTACTCGATCTAGCGGAAGCGACTTTCTGACAAAAATGCTAAAAAGATTGCACATAAAATGAAATACGTTTAATGTTAATAAAGTTAATCATAATCATTATTACATGGTGACCATTAGGCAACTAATGTTTTTTTTTTTATTTTATCAGAGAAAACACGTTCGCTGAGCCAAGTTCAGGTGTGGGTCCAAGGCATCAGAGATAGCAACCTTGTATGGAGATACCACGACTCCAAGGAGTTAAACTACACCTGTCTGACACAAATAACAGCCAATGCTGATTCTAACTACATGCGGGCGGTTAGCGCAGACGACTACAACTGTAACGACCACAGTCACCTGTTCCGTACCTTCTTCCTGTGTGAGATATACATTCGTGATATTTGGTTTTAAGGTACTTCACACTACACCGAGAGTTATACATTTTAAGACACTACGTCACTAGATGGCGACTTAATTTTTTTGTTAACTTTTTTGTATCAACCGATTTAGTTCAATACCTTCATAGTTCAGTGGTTGAGGCATCAGGTTTGTGAACCGCGGATCATGAGTTCGAATCCAAATAGGGCTTTTTTTAAAAAACAAATTACTGAATTTATATTTTGAAAAATATGATTAGTTTATCCATAATTGCACGTTGTTCACTTGTTTGACTTTTATACGTCTTATTCATCATGATATCTATTATAATCAAGTAATTTTCTGATGGTTTGAGAAACTATTTCTAGGTGTAATGAGCAACCTTAAGTGCCAGTGAACGACGAGAAGGTGACATGTTCTGAAATATCCTGCATTCACTCCTTCTGATTATGACATACGTGCTAAGTTGTTAGTTAGTTAGTTTAATTTTAGAGTTTACAGTTAAACTGTAATTGCTACACTCAATGTGTAATACCCTTTTTCTGTGTGAGATATGTATTCGTAATATTTAGTTTAACTAGACTTACACCGTGCGTGCACGGGTTGACATTGCATATCAGACATTTACGAAATAGATACATCGACACATTCATATTTAGAAAGAATAATCTTACCGTGATTAGGCTACGCTCAGGTCACAGTAAGAATTCGACCCATATACTTGCAATGTAGCAGCCGCGAAGCGGATCTGCTTCGCGTCAATTTTAAAATCTGTTCAAAATTATCTGCAGAGGAAAAGCACATTTTTATACATTACAAATCTTTTTGAATATGCATATGTAATTAAACCCACAAAATATCCATTTAATGGGTCGTACCAAGGCATTTTGTTAAAATACACGTTTGAATTTGACTGCCATTTTGTCGGAAATCGCACTCGGAACGTCACGGATTCTATCATTAACATGGCGACCGTAAACAGCGAATTTTCAAACGTGATGTTGAAAGTGTCGGTGATTTCGTTGCAAAAACAGTTAATGTTGTATAATGGGATTATAAAAGATCAACATTGTAGGTATTTGAGACCAATCATATGAAAATATAGGCGAGATTACAGCCCGATATATTTTTTTTATTTGCTACGAAGCGAGCATATGGGACGAATTCTATCGTTAAACCGGGTCTGTAGGACATCTGTCATTTTAACGATAGAACATTCTAATTCATATTGTAAGGTACTTTTGAAATAAACAATGAATGTGAATATAATTCTGGTATTTCTGTTTTTATTTTCTATTGTTTTGTTTTTTTTTATTTGAAAAATTGAACCAAGCTATATAAGCCTACAATAATGCTATTAATTTCACTACACTCTCCTTAGTTAGAATAATCTAACTGTGTCTCGGGACAGGCCCTCACCACAGTTAGAATGCCTCCCATATGCATGTACCCGTAAGGTAGCAGAAAATTTCAGAATCGTTCTGAAACGATTTAGGAGAAAATTATGAAGTTGCATTGAAAATAACAGTCAAATTAATCATAACAAACCTTTTTCAGAATGTAAATACCTTTCATCTAACAATTTAATTCATATAATGGCATAATTCAACAATTTCTCACCAATGTTTATACTCGCTTCAAATTTACCCACCATGTTGACATTCGGAACTCTCGGGATTTTTCATAGTAAATGCACTGAGTTAGAGTTATCTCCCGTATTTTCTTTGCAACAGAGACAATATACACGGAACGCAATTTTATCGTTAAACCAGGTGCGTAGGACGTTAACGATAGAACATTCTATCTACACTCTCCTAAGAAATATAATGTGATTTTTTGCATGGAATCTATTGTTTCTTTGCCTTTAGTCTATGTTTCCACAATATTACATTTGCATGGATACACTCAGAAACGATAATACAAATAGGTGTAAATTATCATTGGAAACTTGCTTTGTATTCTGTTCATGTATATCTATTTCTTATGAGAGAAATTTTAAAATAACAAATACATCATTACTTTTGTCTTGAACACCGTTATGAGCCTCCCGTGGTTTAGCGTGTATGTAATGCGCACGTGCAAGATTGTAAAATCCAAAAATATACAGATTTCCGGAATTTTGGAGGACTTTTCGTTCTCAAATAATTACAAATTACAAATAAAAACAACTTGGTAATCTTTAAGTTCCAATGATGTTTAAATATTTAAACAAAAGACAGTGCTCTTCCGATCTATAAGTATTAAAGGCCAAAAATTCGAGTCTATTATTTTAATATAGTAGTGTAGATGTATTAGGACAAAGTGGTACAGTTTGTTTTATAATGTATATCGTGCCACACTTCACTCATAGAGAAAGGGCTTAGCTGCTACTTGGTTTAATTTTCAAATTACATTTAATCAGTCACCGCCAATTACTAAGTTCTAGAAGATTTAATCACCCAACTTATTGGTACTCTGGGTTTTTTCTCCTTTGCTAGATATACATTCGTAATATTTAGTTTCAGTGTATTACGGGTTCAGTTATACAGAATAGTTTGCTTACAAATATTTACTTTCACTGTAGATGATAACATTCTCGAGATGAAATTTCGCAGATTTATGATCTGATCTTGTTTTGTTTGGATTTGTTTTTGTTATGCGCAGGACAACATATAATATTCGGTTTGAATTGTATTTTGTTGGTAGATGGTAAACACGCAAGCATTAAATCCTTAATGAATATATTTGCGCCTCGTTGAAAATGATATTTGATATTGATTTTATGATTATGAATCTACTTTTCAATAATAAGGATCAGTGTCTTCATAGTTCAGTTCAGTTCAGTTTAGTTTATTTTCACTCAAAAACCATATATTGGTACATGAAGTACATGAACAAGAAATAACATATTTACATATATATATACAAAATATAAGGATATCTGAATTGAGGAATTTTTTTTTTAAATATGTATGGATACCATTTCAACAATTTGATTAAGGTAAATATAAAATCCCATAATATTTCATATCATACCGTTTTTGATACATTTTGTAACGGTCTCTACAAATTGCATTTTGTTTAAGAATATCTAATTTTTTAAATTATTTTTTTTGGGGGGTGGGGTGGGTGCGGGAGGGGCTCATTCGCTGTTACATTACAGTTTTTTTTTTTTTTTTTTGCTGTTATCATAACCTTGAGATAAATATAACTGTTTTATTGGAAACAAAGAAAAAGTTTTTGTCATTGAAGATTGTTCTTGTCTATTTATAACAGCTTCAGTACTAATTTAATACTTCATTTCTGTTTTACGACATTAAAAATGCAAAGATTTGTTTGTTCTGAATGACTGTATCAAGAAAGGTTTTGATAGAGCTTAATATGTTTAACGAAACCCGTGCGCATAGGTTTAGGAGAAATTGTTATTTAAAAAAAAAAAACCTTTTTTTATTTGATCTCTTCACGATTTATTTTACTAAAACACTGCAATCTTTAGAAATTCGAAAAGCGAAGAGCACCTTATGCACTAGAAATACTCAACGGGATCGTCCGATTGTTAGAAAAGATCATTAATAAAGAGGTAGCCTACATATAGCTTGAATACTCAATGTATTTACATTAATGTAAATGAATAAAAGCCTCATGTTTGAAAATGTTGTTTGGTTTAATTACCTCGTAGGTTTGTAATTTAAAGTGACGCTAAACACAGAATTAACTTTGAGCAGCTTTCTCCTTTCTATAAAATATAGGTTAATTACAACAACAGTACATATATGAACCAACGCGTTAAGTATCTATTTGCCATTAAATATCTAACTCTCTCGTGACGCTGTAATATTACAATTAATGTGATTATAATTAACATACAAGTACATAATCGATAAGAAAAAAGCTTGTTAATATTGTTCTTAATACGTTTAATTCTATTAATTTGCATCTGCAGTTAAAAAAGGAAATTATGAGTTTATAATAGATTGGTAATTGTCAAACACCATAAACATTGTTCTAGATACTCATTGTGAATTCCCAATTAAACACTAGGAATTCATATTCTCGTAAAATCGCGAGAAGCATCTCGCGGATTTTAAAATTTCGTTTTAATTTTTCGGACAGATGTCAACTTTTTGGAATTGTGATAAAAATTCGGCGTTTGCGATCGCAGAATTAAGTACTCGCCTAAAATAAGGAAGGTACAGTATGACTGATCAGCCGTTGGAGTTAAATTCGCATTCTAACTTCAAAATCATTCAATTACAATCCCTCAGCAAATCTTGAACAAGCTTATCAAAGGGAGAAAATAACTCGTTCTGATAAATGTTGCAAAAATAGATTTCACCTCAAGAATTTTTTTTTTATTTGTGCGATTTGTCACAGCAAATCATTTGACAAATATCAAAGCAAGCACCTTGAATGCGAGGTAACAGACCGGATGATGGTATTAAAACCTTGTTAATTAGTGTAGTAATTATGAGAAGTTTGTTATTGCTACGAGAAAGAATACTGTATAGGTTATATGCACTGTATTAACTTAAATAGAAATAGTTGGTTTTAATCATCATACAAACGATTTTTTTTTCTTTCAGAAGAATGATAATATATTTCCTTTGATCTATTTACATTTGTGTGTGATAAGATAAATGTCCGTCTTGAGTTATAAATAACCTTTTGAAATGTATATTTCATCAAAATAATCAATGATAAGGACACATTTTTTAATGTCTTCTGCTAGACATATAATTTATCTTAAAGCTGACCACGATTGTCCACCAAATTATTTTCCCTATATCCCTAGATATACAAACAGATGGATTTTTGATGCGTCTACCCCATTACAAGTACCTTCAGAAACACTGGCCAATAAATTCTCTACTGTAGTCCCTTGGCTCCGTGGGTCTACTGAAAGGCCACTATCTTCTCTTTTCTGTACCAACTCTGAATTTATCCCTTGGCTTGGTGGACCGTCTTGTCTTCTCTATACTGATTCAGAATCTGTCATGACCTCAGTCGGGATCACATTGACAAGTTCAATTTTTCTGTGTTTTAGCTTGGTTTTGTTGTCTTATAATTTCCGCTGCCAGTTTTTCATCTCCTTTTCTCCTGTCTCTGGCTTTTTTTGGGTACAAACTCCTGCTTATCAATGGCCTCAGGCTTCTTCACCCTTTTTGACATGGTTCCTGACTCCTGATTTTGATATAAGTAATTTGGTATGTGCCATAAGACTTTAATATTTGTCTTTTCTATGTATTAATCTTACCGGTGTTATGAAAACTACTAGTTTCTATGCCCGTGTATTGAGGTATATTTTTGAATTGTGTTCAGCTTTCAAAAGTAATCTAAATCTAATGAGTTCTTCCCAAAAAAAGATATTACATTGATCGATTACATACACGGATATTTAATTGACTGGGGGATTGAGAATTGCGACACCTTTCGTGATTTTTTTCTTAAATATATGTTATGGCTCATGTTCGATTACCGGGCATCAAGTTAAATGCGATTACAAACCAAAAACCTGTTGACTTTGATGATTGTTAATTGTTCATTGTTATTTGGATCTTTCTAATGATGTTACTGGCTTATTGGAGATTATTGTCCTCGGACTTTCTTTGATCTTTGCAACTGTAGAACGGAAGTTAATTATCGCAGAATTCTTTTGATATTGGATATACGTAATGGAATGCTGAATTAACGTAAGCGTTGTTTTTCGCTTCTTAAAACTTCGTATGTTTAAATTCTTATGCCATTCAAAATCATAGGAGTTGATTTTCCAATGCTTATTAAAAATAGTTGATGATATACTTGCGAAAAAAATCAATATAAACACAAACGTACGAATTCGAACATTATCAATTAAAAAATATTTGTTTTTGTGTTTATCCGCTTGCTTGGATCGAAACGTAGATGCAACGAATGTTGGTCAGTGCGTTCTATAATTGCGAATTATATTTTATCATAAAAGAAGTTTAATTAAATTCCAAAAGTTTTCTTCTAAATCGCCCTTCTAGCATGACAAGTGTTAATACACGGCTTATACTAAGCGAAGTCTACTTTGATTTTGCATTGAAAACGACATGAAAGTATCCCGGACGATAACGTTGAAAAAGAAATGGAGAAAATGTTTCAATATTTCCTTTTATAAACCATGTAGATAATTTGTTTTAGTTCCCTTAAATTCCTCAAGGTTTCATGATATGATGTCTCAATGAAGAATTCTTGAATCTCCCCCCCCCCCCCCCCCCCCCCCCTTCTATTCATTTAAATTGCACTTAATTGACAGATATGTTGTTTTCGTAAGAAATCATTAAAAATGCCCGTAATAATATCTTGGAACATACTGTAGTATTATAGTACCCGCTGTCACTGACCAAATTGTATTTAGTAAAATGACCATAATCTTTATCTAAACAATATTATTTTCAGTATAATTTCTCGAAATGTATTGTTTTTCTAAAAGTTTCAATGGTAAAGAAAGTATTTGTATTACCAGAATATAACGCACTTCTACGTGTATATGATTGCATTTATTTTTATCACATCCATTTTCCTGAAGAAACCTGTTGTACTTTTCTCATGTCTATGATAAACAGAATTCTTTTTCAACATACTTATTCAAGCATACCTTACGAAATCGAACTTTTCACAGAACACTGCGTCACTTCAAGTATAATTGACTTACACACGTATTGGTTTTATCTATTTGTTATCTAAACATATAACGTTAATGACATTTCTTTTTACTTTTAAATCCATATTTGATATTGATTTCGTAATTGATTTTAAGCGGGGCTGTGTTTATTTTCACAAAATAATCAAGCGTGCTCCGACAAAGTGAAAATTTAAACAAAAAACGAATGACTCTAATATTGCTGCCAAACTAAAAATATACAGAAAGACTGGAAGATATTTTCGAGAAGTAAAGCATTCTGATATCTCACGAAAAATATGAGTTTCGCTTTTCAAATTATCGTTTTATTTGTGTGTGCCGTTTCAACATTTTATTCAAAACACAACGTATACCGTCAAACTAACACGGTACCTTCGACGTCATGTGAACGATTTAATGGATCCACGTCCAGTTTGAAGTGTTACCGCATATGCAGGGAGGTATTCGATGATTTATACTTGTTTAGTCGTGACGTAATCACGGGGACTTGTTATTGCTGTGACAAGACACCAGGAGTGAACGATGTGCTAATTCCTGAGGTTGAAAGAGAGACTTTTATTACTGGTAGGTAAAAGATTTTAATGTTTTAATGATATTAGCGTATTTCATTCATTTCTCACCAGATATGTGTAAGAAATAGAGGTGGGTTATTTAAACATTAAAATGCTTTCATATGTGCTTTATACTGGTATGATGGTAGGTAACAATGCAAAAAAAAAAAAATACATAACCAACTATAGCGGGTTATGCATTATTTCTGCATTGCTTGCTACATTTGCACACACACAAAGCACCGAAGAAAGCATTTTATTGTTTATATTTACATTTACCTTTGAATCATTTAATCAGTTAACTATTAATTCTTTTTTCAGAGAATAAAATACGGTTATTTAAATTGTGAAAATGGCGGGCGGCTTCCAAATGGGTACCCCTATCGTACGGATAACTCCTCCTTCAGTTTTTAAGATAAGAATTTGTGTTTGTTTTGCAGATCAATTGTACATATATCACATATGTGCATATTACTTGGATTTTGATATTTAATAATTAATGACCAAAATATTACCAGTTGAACTTGGTCATTTGTTCGCATTATATTGCATATAGGATACCCACATTATACTGCTCATACAGTGTTCAGGATAGGAAGCTGTTTTGCAGATCAATAATACAAATATCAGAGATGTGCATATGACTTGGATTTTGATTTTTAATGATTTATGAAAAATCATGTAGGGATAACTCCTCATACAGTTTTAACGATAGGAAGTTGTTGCTTTTCAGATCAATTGTACATATATCAGAAATGTGCATTTTACTTGGATTTTGATTATTAATGAACAAAATATCACCTCTTGAACTTCTTGTATTTTCCCAGATAATATAGGGTACCCTTATTGTACTGATTACTCCTCTAAATTAGTTGCTCATATATCAGGGATGTGCATATTACTTGGATTTTGATTACTAATAATCTATGAACAAAATACCTGCTGCTGAACTTGGTTCATATTTTGGAAAAATATTGCATATAGATAACAACATTTCTCTTAATAAGTAGTGTTTATCAATTCAAGGTTGACAAATGGAGTATTGATACTATTCACACAAAAGAAAATCCGGTTTGCTGTCACATTAACAGCTTTTCTCTTGTGAAAACTTAGAAGAATGCGTATATTTTTACACCGACAGCCAGGTCGTGCTTTTGATTGCATAGATTCTGTCGTGTCATGCATTTATGAATTTTAAAGTCACATTCCGTAAGAAATAGAGGGAAACATACTTATTGGATGGGGCTATTTTATTGTGACTAATTTAAAAGATTACATATGAAAAATGACAATAACAAACTGTCAACCATATCAAAAACCCATAAAGCGAAAAACAAATTCAAAGCAGAGCATCACGGACCTCTAAAAAGATAGAGGTGGGATCAGGAGCCTAGGAGGAGTAAGCATCCCCTGCCGACCGGTCGCACCCGGTCATTGTCAAGATCTTCAAAAACTGAAGAAACTGCAGTCAGTCCTTTATACAAATAATGGTCTAACAAGTATGAAAAACGTCAGTCAGCATGTGTCTTAATGAAAAATATATCTCGATACAAAAGTCTACGCACATAATTGAAAGTCCTGAAATGATTAATTTATATATTTATAGCATCGCTTTGGTGGATATACACCAGAATAGCATCAAGTATGCACTCTTCTTATATTGCTCTGTTTACGCATGCGTAACAATTGGTTCCCTGGTTTGTATAGTTTGTAAAAAAAAAATTGCACATGAGAATAATTGTTTTGGTAGCCAAAATCATATTAATGGCAAAAAACCAGGCAACACTGTGATAAAACAGTTACTCTAAATTCCTCATTTTACGCGAGTACTTAATTCCGCTACTTTGTATGAAATCGCGATAATATAAAATCGCGAGCACCAATGTTTTATTATAATTTCCTATATTACAAAACTGTCTGAAAATTAAAAGCGATATTTTAAATTCCGAGAGGGCTGCCTGTCGGTTTTACGCGGATATTAATTCCTCGCGTTTAATAAGGACTCTACAGTATAACACAATACTGTGAGAAAAGTTGTGTAATATATGTATCAAATGGAGATAAATAAAACAAAAATATTGTCCGACTCAGTAAAAATATTATTGGTAATTTTTCTTGTTGTTTCACTCCCCTAGGTAACTGTGCATCAAACTACAAGGGGTACCCGTACAACAGCCTAATAATCTGTCTGAGGTACGAAGGATCTTTAAAGACTTATCACGAGGCTGCAGACATTTGCCAGGGAGAGGGGGGCGATCTCATTCGAGTAGATTCTTTAACCAAACATAACATAATGAGGACGTTTGTGGGTAAGCATGTTAAAAGAAAAACCACAACCTTTTCTACCTCTAGGTTTCTGTCGTTTAAAGATTTAAACAATAAAATACGAATAGCTTATCTGGTTGAAGCACACACAGGATTAATTCCCTGTGTAAAAATAGTCAGAAATATTACAGAGTACATATCCTGCTTATTTTTCAAAAGATAACATGCAACAATTGATTTGCAAGATTTTAAAATTGTGTTACAATAGCTATTTAAAAACAAACAAAAAACATTTGTGGGGTGTTTTATACCTGAATAGTACTAAACTGGTGATTGTTTAAAAACAAAAACGTAAATCTTCGCTTTTGGTTACCCTTTTTCGACAGAGGAACAACGTCTCGATAATCGACCAGAGGTATGGGTTCAAGGCATCAGAGATAGTAACCTGGTATGGAGGTACCACGACTCTACTGAGCTTAACTACACCTGTCTTTCTGGTGTGTCTGGGAATTCGAATTCTAATTACATGCGGGCGAAAAAGACAGATAATTACCTCTGCGCCGACAACACCGGAACCTATGAGGCATATTACGTGTGTGAGATGTTCATTCTTAATAATTGATTTTAAATTTGTAACCTAGAGGTAATACTAAGGTGTCAACATTTTCTATTCGTACATTTTCGATAGTTAAAGTATATAATAAATAAATATGTATTTTCTTTAAAAAAAAACAAACAATCAAATCTGTATTTTATTTTACACTGTTCAACAATGTGATTTTTCCTTATCATGGCACAATTTAATATGTAATATCATTTTTGCAATGGACTTTTTACTGTATATAGATGACTTCTCTTTTCATTAGCATTGTGGTTTGTGTTTTTTTTACCAATAAAAAGTATCAGGTACAATGTAATTTTAAATTATCGAGATGATGAAGATCTCAAAAGGGTTGTATGTAAAAGAGACACAATATTTAAAACTATTTAAGAGGACATTGGTTAACTTTAGCATAAAAAGGTGTATTTTAAAGCCGACAAGAATTCGTAAATGAGCATCATTCCCTTTAATCTTCGACTACCGCCATATTAGTTGTCCATTTCTATTGGTACGTTCATCGCCGCTACACACACCCTATATAACAAATACAATATTACAACTACTGCACTGGTAAGGACTATCCAAGGAAAGACGAAACAAAACAGACTGAAATCCAGTCACACATATTTCAAAACCACCGATCTTTCCTCCGCAAACCACACACGGTAATAGATCGTGCAGAGGCAGCATTGACTTTAATTAGAAAACGAAGTGTTTTTGTAGAAATTTACAAAAACGATGTAACGTTGTTTTTTCTTGGATTTACTATCACTTATCTAGTAGTGCATCCTGGGTCTACACTACAATAAGATACAGACGTCATTGACATTGTTGAGAAGATAACGAACTCGAGGGGACTCTATATAATAGAGACAAAAGGATTTAAAATTGTTTAGAGGAAATTGGTTTTATTTAGCATTACATTAATATGGAGAAGGGATAAACTAAACACTCATTGAATAAGAAACTTAATACCTGTTACACAAATGCTCTCAGTGGGAAACGTGTGAGCCAAATTGGGCCTTTTCTAGGCAAGTGATGAAAGGTCAGAAAGTCACAGAGCGAAACCTTTGAAAAGTTGTTTTGAATGAAAATATGTATTTGAAGATTTCATTTGCAGTAAAACTCGTAGTAAAACGACCATCAAACCCAAAGCTGTGGAAAACGAACCATTACATGTATACCTTACTTTACAATCGTTCACCTTTCAGGTCCGCCGTCTCCATCTTTTTATATTAAAGACCGATTTCTACAACAAAACAAATATGTGTTAAAAAAAAAAAATTATCAAAAACGTGTAATCGCATCAAAATCAGAAATCAGAGACAAATTTTGTTTATCTTATTTAATACGGAAAATTCCCCGTTTTTTAAAATATCTCTCAGTTTTACCCATTATTTACCATATAGTACTGCATTATATCATACCATATTATTGCACAATTAAGGTGGTATGGGAAACCTCCATATTGTGACGTACTTCCCATCAAAATATCAATAAAATCAATTATAATTCTATATAATGGTGTACTCCACAAAATATTGCCTAACAGCGTGGCGCAATGGAATTGAGCGTTAGCTACGAATCTGTAAGTCATGAGTTCGAATCCCTCTGGGCATTTTGAAATTCTTCCGTTCATTAAAACAATAAACACATTTTTTAGACAAATACTGTAAAATTTGAAAATTCTAAAACGGTGAAAGTATTTTGATAATTTAGTACTTTTTCTCTACATGTATATCTCGACAGGTGTCCTATATCACCTTAACAGAAACTTCCTTTGAAAATTTTATACCGTTGCAAATAAATATCGTCAAAAAGTTTGGCGTGAATTAAAAGTATCTTACTCAACCATCGCATGAACTTATAACGATAAATATAAAGCACAGAGAAATTCACCATATTGGACCTCCACCTCCGCCCCGGCCCAAGTTTGAACTCATTATCCGTCGGAACCTATTCGGCCAGCGTGCTAACCACTCGGCCATCTAGACAAGACAAAAATCTTGCTTTCGATGACGAACGGAACCTAGCGCACAGGCCGCACACTATACGGTCGTTTGAGATTGAGCTGGAATACAGTACATTCCAATTTGAGAGGATCGGAACGATACATATTCTACAATAAATAAGCACAAACGCTGCAATAACTTTCAAATAAACATATACAGGTCCATAGTGAAGAAATTAGATACCTATAAAGCACAAATAAATTCACCACTTTGGAGCTCCAACTTCCTGTTAATGGTTTGGTTTTTTTTGTTTCACTGTGAATGGGTACTGTTTAAAAGATAATGTCATGCAGAGAGATGGCCAGTACTAGTATTTAGAAATATCACAGTTATCAAAGTATGATATTTGCCTTCCTCAATCTTTAATTTTAATGAAAAGTAATGCTGATTTTTACAAACGAATTGAAACCTTGTAGGTACAGGTAATACATACACATAAAAGCCCTTGTAGAGATAATTCATGTAGAAAGTAATTTTTAAGTTCTCCTTTTAGTTATTATTTGGATGCCTAAGGAATTATAACTCTGAAGAAAAAAATAAAAGTGATCTTTCTTATAATCAACACCCCAGGAAATCAATCTATATCCCCCTCCATGACAGATAAAGGAAAATTTCTCCCAAGAATTAATTGATTCCGTTGTATGTTCGGTCCTTGATTTCTCTGTACATGAAGTATTGTTGAAACACATTATTCGATGACGATAAGAATCTGTTGCTGGAGGCTAGGTGTTGAATAAAGATCACTTTCACATATACATGTAGTTACCTCTGAGTCAGCGCCGTTATCTGTCAATACTGCTACGAACAGGTATATATAATACCCGTGATGTTAAAGGATATATCGGTAAATATTTGTATATGGATGAGTGCTAACCTTCAGATTAGAAGTGATGAAGTGGTGTCGTGCACAACGAGTTTAATTGCTATGGGAAACCCCCAAAATAACCATTGCATAAGCAGTAATGATATATAAATGTACTAGTTCAGGTTTTAGGTGTACATGTACAATATATTTGATGATGGATTTGTAGAATCCAACACTATGTGTTTAAAACGTTGTTGGTGTTAAAATATATATTTTTTTGCTTGAGACAAAAAGTAATAATTATCATTCACTTACTTGGATGAGCAGGCACTCAAAATTGTATTTTAACCGCTTGAATGCGGATCAGTCCGGTCAGATAGTTTCAGCCTGGTTTTATAATTATCTGCGGTGCCCTGTTAGAACGCTCTCAGAAACATTTCGCACTTTGCGAGGGTGTTTTTTTTTTTAGAGTGCGTTGCCACAGTTCCCCTATATTTTTTTGGTTGATATTGCGAATAATTTAATTATACAGAAATAAAAGAATTAAATTAACTATGAAATTAAAAAAAGGATAAATGTTATTAATGAAACTAAACGATTTCATAATATTGTCAATTTTGACTACTTGTTACATGTAAATCGCTGATTTTAACTTCTTTGTTTCAGGTATCAAACGTAAAACACACTTTTAATTTTGTTTGTTAAGGTCTTCCGTCTTCAGCGGAAGACCTTACTGTTTTTCTACTGTTTTTCATTCTTCTATATTCTTCTTGGTAGACACCCTTAATTTCTCAGCCATTTCTCCATCGATTTTAATGATTTTTACAGGGATGATGTATTAGGTGAACCTCTCATTGCATACAACTTTTTGTCTGAAAATTCAATTCCGCTTCTGAATTATCTCCCTTTTTCATGTATTTTTGGACATGATATTGTCCACGCATCTCCTCAAAAACCGTTATAGTTAAAGACTTGAAATTTATATGCAAGATAGAGTGGTTCTAGTAGATTTGCATGCTTGTTTTAGATTTGACTAGAAGTCATTGTCCTGGAAGCTCGCCGGAACCTGAAAATGTTGATGTTAACTTTTTTGACAGTTTTTTGGGAAATTTGAGATTTGATCACGAATATCTTTCTTGTCATAAATATTTTGTTAACATATGTAGAACATTAAAAGTTTATATAAACAAGACCTTTCAAATGACACCAAGCAAAAGGGGCTGACCCCTCATATTAGGGGCCCAGAAGGGTCTAAAGTCTTTTATCTATATCTCTTTAATAAGAAACATTTTGTAATGTATTATAGAAGCAAAAATGTTAATCTTCTAGCTCTTTATCTACGCATGTTAAAAGTTTTCGGATATGTTACATAATTAGGGGTTTTAAGGGGCTAGAAGTCCAATATTTTGATCATTTAATATCTTAAAAAGGAGAAATATTTTGAAAAGCATTATGTAAGAGAAGATGCTTAGAATAGTGTTGGTAATAAAATTCAACCATCAAAGTTTCGTCAAATGGACCCTACAGGGAGATAAAGGGTCGGCCCCTAAAGCAATCTTTCCCAAATATCTCAAGAACGGTAACAAATTTCTGAACACTTAATGAACAAAATGTGTTTAAAATAATAAGATCTCTTTCAGTTGAATTCAAGAAAAAGGGGCTGAAAAAAAAAATGAAAAAAAGATAAAGAAATAGAAGAAAATAGTCTGTTCAGAATCAAGAGATCTTTTTTTCTTTTCTTTTTACAAATCATTTAGCTGGTAAATAGCAAAAAAAAGGTCATACACGTGTCTCAACTTCTAAAATTGGAAGGAAGACCTCCTCGTTGCTCGCAACGAGATCGTGTCTAGTTCTTTATATAATGCGCCAAAAATACTGGCAAATCCAGATAAATCTCGCATCGACAGAATACTATAAATGCTATCAAAAGAGTTCTAAACCAAATAATAAAAATGTATGCAAAAAGGGAACACAACATATATTTGGGCTGGAAATCGGCCGTAACACAAGATTCTAATGAGAATTTATCGATTTGCTTTACATACTCCCATTTGATATTTGAAGTCTTTAAGCAGTGTTTAAAAAACCTTGTCAGATAACAGATAAAATACAAGTTGTGAAATATCAATTTTCAAATTGTATCGAATTAATTTTGCTTATGAATAAGTGAAAGTAAATAGCGACCAAGATATTTCCTTTTTGTTCAAGACAATCAGTCAATTTTTAAATAGATAATTGTGTGCCTAGGCCTCTTACAGAAACAGTTTTTGTGTGAAGGACTAGTTACTTCGTCAACATAATAAAAAAAAACTTATACTCGCAATGTAGTACTCTAGCACACTGGAGAGTTATCAATTTTATTCAATATTTTTATTATGTTTGGATCCACCACTCAAAATAAAACGAATACTTCAGTTTGCACGTATGTTATCACGCTGATTTATTGTTTTATCATTTGAAGTTATGTTTATGGAGTGTCCATATCTCTGTTGTTCCATGATATGACGAATGCATATATTTTGTAAAATTGAGCCATGAACCCTGTTTTCAAAATTGATGAGCTGAAAATTTGAAAATATCAGCTCCTTAAATAAAAGAGCGTTGTTTTTCTCACTACTTCCTTACAGTTTAAAAAAATCGCCAACGGTATATAAAATCTATATTTGGAGAAAAAAAGTTACGATTTCTTTTTTATCTCCTTAAACAGGCCGGGGAAACTACCTTATATGGATATCGTTGTCATTGCGCAGAGCGATGCTTACCGCGAACAACTATCCAATCAGTGAATAAAAAACAACCCGTGTGATTTACTACATGTTTACGTTTAAACAATAAACACGTGGTTTAGACTAATTTACGACTTGATTTCAAATGTCTGGGGGAACGCCAATTCCTAAAAGAAAATCATTTTTTTTGTAAAATGTTAAATTTCCATGTTAAGTAGTACGTTGAAATACCTCTCATTAAGTCTTCACAAGTCATTATATTCCAGTATTTGATTTTCGTAAATTTTGTGTTTTTTCGCTGTTGTATTGCTATTTGTTGACTGAATTCATATTGATAAATGTTTATTGTTGTGTGTCATTTATATAACACAGTAGTAATAATTAATACGCACGTACATTGATAATTTCATGTACATGGATTAATATCAAAACGTGTTTCTGCAGAGAACTAGTCGTCTTCAATTATAGGAGCTGTCCTTGCAATGCATGGACGCTTTGCCCAGAGAGGACGTCTTGTTGAAATAATACGAAATACATACTCATGAAACCAAAAAAGTACTAGTATCTTTATTTATTTTCCCTATATTTATCATTGTTATTACCATATTATTTCACAAGATTCGATTCGCAATGAAAAAAAAAGAAAGAAAAATATTATGTTCTTATTTACAGGTAAATTTTATTTCGAAAGTGGACTTGTATCATCAAACGTATTGTTCTCAACGAGATATTTATATGTGTGCTAACATGAACACACCATGTGTTTTGGCTGGAGATATGGCATAACAGCGTCTAATGAGAATTTATCGTGTTGCTATATATATCTCAAATTTATATGATGATGTCTTTAATTATAAATAACAAACGTCTTTACATTATACATATTAAGAAGCTTCTTCCAATAATGATTAATGGTTTTATCATTTTTCAAAATGTAGTCGTTCTCACGTTAATATTACCAACTAGGCATATGCAATCACTATATGATGGAAATGTTATGATTTTCTTCCAAGATTGTCAAACATTTAAAAAAAACGAATAAGAAAAGGTTTACAGGTAGTTCTTATCTAGATCAAGTACCCAACTTTCTACTCTAATCCACAACACATGGTCAACTTTCTTGTTGACATTATGTAGCAATGCCAAGTATGAGCGAGTTATGGAACTTTCCCATTCTGCTCCATGTTAGATTGGTCATATTTTGTATATGGCGTATATTTTATGTAATCATTAAGCAGAAGCTTTAGATTAAAAATTTATTGTAATTAATACATACAAAGATTTAAGACAAATATGCGTTAAAAACTGTTTAATACGGGAAATCTTGGATGGCTATAGATAACAAAACAAGTAATGGCGGTCATTATTGGAGAAAACACCCAAGCTATAAATATGTATTTTACGCAATAAACACATGGTATAAGCAAGTCATCTGGATGTTTTACACAGGCTAAGTTATGAAAGGTTCAAGAAACATCCTGGCTACGTAAATCATTGCCTGAAAAGGAAAATCAAAGCGAAAATAGATGACAGTTCGTGTTTTACCTAGTTTGTTTCATTAATTTGCCGTTTTGACAATACTTTGACGAGACTTATCAAATACAGTAATAATATCGCATATTCTAGCTTGTCTTGAATATGTGCATTAATCACAGGAACAAGCTGTATGGTAAATGTTTTCCGGAAATTTTCGGATTGAGCATATAACACTTCATTACCAACTTCACCTAACTACATCCTTTTCAATCTTGAGTATTCATTGTATGAGTGCTTTGAATAAGTGTCAATCAATTTATTGGATATTTTTCAGTATTATTCAAATGGTGAAAAAATACCATTTTATCGTAAGAAAGCATACGCTATGAGAACGTTTAAAGCTAGATTGTTAAACGATGGAAATATTATATGGCCTGTTTTTTTTTATTTGGAAACTGTATTTCGGTATCGTTAATCACGTGTTTAAAAAAATATTTACATTTTCCTATATGAATTAATGCTCAAACCATGCCAAAGTCCAAATCACGACCACGTTTGAGTGACAGCCCGGGTACAGGAGGAGGAAGGCGACAACCGCGGCAGAATCGAACCCTAGTGTACAGTCGGGTGTAGCATCACAACCGCTCTCCTTACCTCATGATCCCACAAATACAATGTCTTTAGATCAACCGCAAATGCTAGCCCCACTTATTCCGTCTCCACAGACACCACCACCGAGAGAAACGTTGACACAGGTACAGCTGCCAGGTAATGTTTTACAAAACCCTTCATCACTCTTCCCCCTCACTCGTAACCTAAGACCCTTTCCTTGGCTAATACCACTCAATTTTCTTTGGGGTATCATGTGGACCGATCGGTTCAAGAAAAAAATATCAAGGGGGAGTATGTCAACCTTGCAAATCTATGGTTAGAGAACCATGGGATGGGAAAAGTGGGTGTCATGGACCTTTCATGCCTTTTATTAAGAAATGTTTAGAGGAAAATCGATTTCGAACTCTTACTCGCATTCCTTTCCAGGATAACATATTCAATATTCTATTTCACAATGCAGGTGTGGTGTACTTTTTCAGAGAGAAAATGGTACAGTTTATCCAATCGACATATGCCAATGAACAAATGCTATTATAATAAATTTGAACGAATTCTAAAATCATTATTTCACCTCTAAAAGGATGAGGAAGTCAATGTTAAAGTGTTTCTTAAAAAAAAGGAAAGAAAATTATAATATTTCATTTCGAGGGGCATGGTCACGATTTTGGTCAAATTTTATTTTATCCATCTTCATTGTTAACAGGATTTTACAAGTAAAAAATCCGGTTATTAAAATGCTGAAAATGGCGGGCGGGTGGCTGCCAAAAGGGTACCCGTATTGTACGGATAACTCCTCCTACAGTTTTCAAGAGAGGAAGTTGTTCTTTTGCAGACCAGTTGTACATCTATCAGAGGTGTGCATATAGCTAGGATTTTAATTTCTGATAATTTATGAAAAAAGTATTAGCTGTTGAACTTAACCATTTTTTGGCAAAATATTGCATGTAGGGTACCCCTATTTTACTGATATATTCTTCTACATTTTTCAAGATAGGAAGTTGTTCTTTGGCAAATCAATTGTACATATATCAGAGGTGTGCATATTGATAGGATTTTGATATCTGATACATGATATTTATGAAAAAATACCAGCTGTTGAACTTATTTTTTTTTGCAAAACTATTGCATATAAGGTACCCCTATTGTACGGATAACTCCTTCTACAGTTTTCAAGATAGGAAGTTGTTCTTTTGCAGATAAAGTGTTCATATATCAGAGGTGTGCATATTGATAGGATTTTGATTTCTGATGCATGTAATTTATGAAAAAATACCAGCTGTTGAAATAAGCCATTTTTTGGCAAAATATTGCATATAGGGTACATGTACCCATATTGTACTGATATCTTCTTTTACAATTTTCGAGATAGGAAGTTGTTCTTTTGCAGATCAATTGTACATATATCAGAGGTGTGCATATTGCTAGGATTTTGATTTCTGATACATGTAATTTATGAAAAAATACCAGCTGTTGAACTTAGTTATTTTTTTTGCAAAAATATTGCATATAGAGAACCCCATTTCTTTGGAAAGGTAGTGCTCATCAATTCAGGGTTGACAAATAGATTATGAGTACTGTTCACACAAAAGAAAAGCCGGTTTGCTGTCACATTGACAGCTTTGCTCTTGTTTACAATGCTTCAGAAATTCATTTATAATGCTTTATGTAATGTAAACAAGGCTCGTGCCCTGTTTTTGTGTACATTGGTTCAATATAAAGGTAAAAGCTCTTTTTCCAAGTTGATTTCTCTCTCTCTCTTCTAATTCATTTTAAGCATAAATAAACAGTTCCTAACGTTTTACACATTAATTTAAAGTCTAAAACTGGAATTTTTACTTCAAGTTTCAAAATGTAAACAAAAGCTTTGCTACATGACACATAATAGACAGTTGTGTATCTCGCTTATAACAGAAAGACTGACACTCACATTTGAATTGACTATTAGAAATGTCTTACTGAAGCATTAAAAACGGAAATATAAATTTTTACCAAAATCGTTACCATGCCCCTTTAATATTTTAGACGTAGAGCTAATTTATTGTTCCGGTAGTTCACTTTGGCTATTTGTTTCTAAATCTGCACTGTGTTCCTAAAATCACAAAATAATAATATATTACATTGTGTACGATCAAATACAATGTATAGATATTTATAAAATATTTTTCAGTAAAGTCAGTTTAAAGCTGTTTGCTCGATGTAAACATCCGGAGGTTTGATACTCTTATTATCGTTTCACAGGGTATGCTCGCTACAGATAATTCTGGATTTAATTCAATTTATACAACTCGATGTCACCGATTTGAATAAAGGAAAAACCCGGCCAAGACGTATTGAATAAAAGTTATTGGAAATTTTTCCGACAAATTGAGAAAAATTGAGTCTTCTAAATAATGGGAATGGGAATATCGTTTGTCCCCTGGAAAGGTACTAAAACATTGAAATAGGCCATGTCTCTTTGGTGTCTTTAAATTTATTATGTTGTACTTTATTTGACTTCTCATAAAAACTATGTTACTGTCCAATTCACGGATCTTTGTTTTCATATCCTGATCATAGCTTTCCAAGAATTATATGATCGATGGTGTGTAGAAAAAACCTAAGACATTAAGAAAAATTGCTTTTAATAAATAGGATTGCTTGTTTCTCGGCTATTTTCCAAATGACCTTTTTAATGTTCTTTATTTAACATTCCATATTTTTATCAAAATTACATAATCATATAATGAATTCTCTGTTTAACGCTCTTATTCCTTTTTGTATGATTCACTTATAGTAGTATAAGGCCCCTAGATAGGGGGGTCAACTGAGGTCAAATCCAAAATGGCGTCTAAATTATTGAGGTCAAATCCAAAATGGCGTCGAAATAAAGGTAAACAAAGGCAGTATAGACAGAACAAGTCAAATTTTATTGAATTCAAAGCAAATAAATGAACAAATGAACATATATACAGTGTTAAGGAGAAAAAATGTTTATAAAGAACAATTTTTTTTCACTCGGAAACGTTTATTTCCTGATTTCACACTTGACTTTGTCTCCGCCTTTGAGGGCTTGATCCGTGAAAAAGATCGAGAAATAATCATTTTCGTTAAACTTTGCTGCCATGGCCCAATTTTCAGTGGCTTGTTCCTTCGGTCCTCCGTTCAGATAGATGTTTGGTCCCAGGAGTTTGTTTAGTTCTTTGATGTTGAGTGGTTTTTTCAGCTGAATTTCCCCGCTGATATTGTGGGTTCTTCCGTTTCTGACGAAGCAGAATTTTTTGCAATGTTCGGTGAAGAGTGCCTTGAGACTTTTGAATTTTTCTTCCGTGGCGATTTTGGGTTCGACATAGATGCTCCATGCTTCTCTTTCTTTTCCTGTGGCTGCTGCTTCCACCCATTCTTCGCCTTCTTTGAAAGTTTCTGTCATATCCTTGATGTGGGGGAGGATTTGGTCCAGTATTTCTCCGAATATTTTAACGTTTTCCTTGTTGTCTATCTTGACTGCGTCGACTTCTGCTTCCATGAGGGTCAATTTTTCTTTAGCTTTTTGGATTTGTTCATCAGCTTTCTGTTGAATTTCTCTGATGAAAGTTCCGGCTTCTGTGACTTCGTAGAAGGGAGTGAATCTCTGTACTTCTTCTTTCATTTTCTGGCCCATTATTTCCATGTCTTTGACATGTTGTTTGTATTCTTGGAGCTCTTTTTCTTTTTCTGCCATTTTTTTTCTCCATTTCCTTTGATTTTTGTACGTAATCGATGTCGATCCAAGTTTCCATTTCGATTTCCATGCGTTTCATTATTTCTCTGTTTTCATGGAGTTCGTCCTTCAATTCCAGCAGTTCTTTTTCTTTTTCGGTCAGTTGTACTTCCAGTTCAGCTTTTTTCATTTCTGCTCTCTCTAGTTCGTTTTCTAGAATCCATTTGAAGGTGTACAGTTTTTTGTACTCTTCCTCGGAGAAGTAGAGGGGAGGAGTTTCTTTGAGTTCGGCCAGTTTTTCCTCCAGTTTTTTGTTTTTTTCTTCCAGTTTGACTATTTCTTTATCCTGTTCGTCAATTTCTTTTTCTTGCTCTTCAATTTCTTTTTCCTGGTCTCCGACTTCTTTCAAATCATGAATTTTTTTAGTGGCTTTTTCATTTTCTTTGATGACCTTTAGTAGTTCTTCTTTGGTGATCTGCAGTTCCATTTCCACGTCTCTTTTTTGTTGTAGTTCTGCTTCAGCCTCTTCCTTTATTTTTTCTGCTAGAATGACGTCCAATTTCAGCTTGTTGAACTCGTTTTCTGGGTAGTAGTAATCCTTGAGCAGGTCTTGTATTTTTTGATAGAGGGATTTTGTGCCCGTTCCAGGTCCAAAGGTTCCTGTCACTAAGTGAGGGTTATTAGCTATTCTTCTTTTTTCCTGGATGGTGATCATTCTGTAGAATTCTTTGTCTTCTTCCTTTTCTCTTTTCAGAATGTCTAAGTAAGTTTCTCCGTCTTCATTTTTAGGAGGCTTTAAAAGAAATGCTGGTTTTTCTTCTGTTTCCTCGGAGAATGAGAATCCAAACTTCTTGGCTGGTTCAATCTCAGTCATTTCTTCTTCTTCTTTTGGCTCTTCTTTGATTTTCTTTTCCTCTGCCATGTTGTTGAATTTCTCTCTGATTTTTTCCACGATAAGGTTCTGAATGGTGTGAGGAACTGAAGAGAAACACTGTGTTATATACCCTCCGTGTACGTGACTTGAGTCAATGCAGCTGGTGGGTAAACAACACCTGTGTGACCCGCTAGCTCTGTGTACTTGACTTGAGTCAATGTAGCTGCGACGTAAACAACAGGTGTGTGACCTAGACAGCTGTGTGACCTAGTTTATGGTAAAATACTCAGACGTAGCTGTCTAGTGACCTTGATATGAGTTCGTAAACATGTTTTGATTAATATAACTATAGCATTATTAAATACTTTTTTCATTTGAATCTGTCACTTGAAAGCGAGAGAGATGAATGTAGACGAAAGCATTTTGTTGAATAAATCTCGTTTGTTGAGATATAAAAGAAAGCGATTGATCGATCAAAATTTAAAACTTTTAAAGAAAAAAAAACCGGTCAATAAAGCTGTAAAGAAAAAAGTGGTTTCTGACTTTTACAACGTTAGATTAGACAGGGGGCGACAATCTCGCAAATTTAAAGTGAAACAAAATGTGTATACGGTCAGCTTTCGACCTTTTCCCAAGAAATCAGATAGCGGTTTTGTGAAGCGTTTATTGAGTGACATGTTGAAAGAAGTGAAAGAGCGCATGCAATGTAATCCTAACGATTATTTGAGATTGAATTTGCGCCATCCGTCTTTAGATTCTGAGATTTGGTATGAATTTACTCAATCAAAGAATTTGAACGAAGCTACTATTTTGAATAAAGTTCAGGCAGTGCAGCAATCGAAAAAAGATTTCACCATTACGGACGGATCGGCTGAATTTGAATTGTTTCACGTCAAATATCCTCAGGGAAGCGGAGGACAAAAAGTCAGACACCTTCATGCTAACAAAGAAAAGTTTAAGAAAGGAAAAAGATCTGTATTGAAAATTAAAAATGTAGGTGATCATCTCTGTCTCCCTCGAGCGATCGTGGTCGCTCGATTACACAGTCAACGACCCCAGGATGGCCAGGAATTACAACAGTGGAAAAAACAGTGGGACCGCATCAAAAGAAATGACATACTTTCCCCCCAGCAGAAAAAAGAAGCTTTAGAGTTGATGAAAAAAGCTCATTGTGATACTAATTTGCCCTGTGGACCCGAGGAATGGAACAAGTTACAAGAAGTATTGCTTCCTGAATATCGATTGAAAATATTTCAATTTAAAACGGTGTCTTCTAGGTTGAAATTAGAGGCTATTTACAAAGGAAAAGGAAATGGAAAATGTTTGAATGTTTTGTTGGATGAGCAACATTACGATACTATTTTGTCTATGCCTGGATTGACCGAAAACAAATATTATTGCGATTATTGCGATGTAGGTTATAGCCACATTGAAGATCATAGAGTCAAATGTCCTTACCTTTGTTCTTTTTGCTTGGGGGACAGCCCTTGTATTTCCGATGGGAGTAGCATTTATTGTCCTGATTGTAAGGGGTATTTTAAAAGCAAGATTTGTCATCAGAGACATTTAGAGGCTTACAGTAAAAACTCTGAAACTACTGTATGCCGTTTAATGGATCGATGTTGTCACTGCCAAAAATGGATGAGTAAAAAGTTACTCCCTTATCACAAATGTGGGGACGGAAAATGGTGTAAGATTTGTAGAGAAATGGTCGAGAAAGATCATCAATGTTTTGTTCAAGTCAAACCTACTCTGAAAGAGAGAGGGAAAAAACTTCAAATGTACATTTATTTCGATTTTGAATGTACTCAAGAAAATGGAACTCACGTTCCTAATTTATGTGTAGCTCATCGTGTGTGTCAGCATTGTGATCATTTAAAGGTAGATCAGTCCTGTTCTCACTGTGAACATTTAGGCCCTCGACGCCATTTGTTTCGTGGTTCTGAAACTTTGAAACAATTTATGGAATGGCTTTTTCAGGCCCAACCTCACGCTACTCAAAAAAGTCAATCTCAGCTTTTGCACGAAGGGGCCATTGTCATAGCTCACAATTTCAAGGGATACGATGGACAATTCATTTTGAATTATTTGGTGCATACGGCTTGCATAACTCCCTCGGTGATCATGAACGGAACTAAGATTTTATCTATGGAAGTTCTTGGTTTGAAATTTATAGATTCTTATAATTATTTGCCTTTTGCTTTATCAAAAATGCCTTCGGCTTTTGGATTTCAGGAAATGAAGAAAGGATATTTTCCCCATTTTTTTAATACGGAGCAAAATCAGAATTACGTGGGTCCCTATCCCCCTGCTTCTTATTACAATCCTGACGACATGACTTGTTCTGGACGAAAAGAGTTTTATGATTGGTATCGCCAACAAGAAGGGAAATTGTTTGATTTTCAAAAAGAATTCATAGATTACTGTATCTCTGACGTAGACATTTTACAACGGTGTTGCGCTCAATTTAGAAAGACCATACAGAGTTTGGTACAAGTCAATCCTTTTCAAGAAGCCATTACTTTTGCCAGTACTGCTAATTTAGCCTATCGAAGGGGATTCATGCCGGAAGACAGTATTGCCATCATACCGAATTTGGGATATGACCCAGAACGACAATTTTCAATGAAAGCGTGTCGTTGGTTAGCTTGGATGAGTCGAGACGGTCGGGTGATTTACCATGCTAAAAATGGGGGAGAAATAAAATTAGGGCCCTATACCGTAGACGGTTACGATCCAGAATCGAATACCGTGTACGAATTTCATGGGTGTTACTGGCACGGCTGCCCTCAATGTCATTCTGATTTAGAGAATGAAAATCATCCTCATCGAGTCGATTGTACATACGGGACGTTGTACGAACAGACTTTAATTAGAGAACATCATTTGAGAGAACAGGGGTATAAAGTAGTTTCTATTTGGGAACACGAGTTTGATTTGGAAATGAAAAATAATTCTGAATTGCAAGAGTTTGTAGGCAATTTAAATTTTCAAGACCCTTTGAATCCTAGGGAAGCTTTGTATGGGGGGCGCACCAATGCCACGCGTTTATTTGTACCGAGGGAGACATGAGATATGTAGACGTTTGTTCTTTATATCCTTTTGTTTTGAAACATAGACCTTTCCCCATGGGTCATCCAGAAATCATCACGGAGAATTTTGAGGAGATTTCTAATTATTTTGGGTTGATTCAATGTCAGGTTTTACCCCCTCGGGGTCTCTATCATCCTGTTTTACCCTATCGTACCGGAGGAAAATTATTGTTTCCCTTATGTCGTACTTGTGCCCAAAAACTTTGTCAAGATTCTCAGTATCGCTGTCAGCATACAGATTCTGAACGCTGTATCACGGGAACTTGGGTGACTAGCGAACTTCAAAAAGCATTAGAATGCGGATACCAGTTAAAGAAAATTTACGAAGTGTGGCATTTTCCAGAAAAAAGTCAGGATCTCTTTCGCAGTTACATTGACACTTTTTTGAAAATCAAACAGGAAGCCTCTGGATATCCCCCCGATTGCGAGACCGAGGAACAACGGGTAGCTTACATCTGCGACATATTTGATCGAGAGAAATTGATAATGAACCCTATAGAAATCGAGAAAAATCCCGTGAAACGAACTATTGCTAAGTTATTTTTGAATTGTTTGTGGGGAAAATTTGCTCAGCGCCTTCAATTACCTAAAATCGAATATTTGAACGAAGAAGAACAATTGACGAGAATGTTACAGGACAGCACTCTTGAAATCAAAGGAGTTGAGTTATTGAATAACTTGGAACAACCCGAACGAGATCTGATTTTAATTAATTATCTGGAAAATCAGGATTTCATCGAAGACTGCCCCTTTGGAAACGTGGTGTTAGCTGCTTTTACTACTGCTCATGCTCGTTTACATTTATACGACACCTTAGAAAAATTAGGAGATCGGGTTCTTTATTTCGATACCGACAGTATTATTTATCAATACGTGGAAGACTTGTATAATCCTACTATAGTCAATAGTTTAGGAGGATGGACCGACGAATTGGAGGGAGGTCATATTACCAAATTCATGTCTGGAGGCCCTAAGAATTATGCATTTGAAACGAATACTGGAAAGAGCGTGCAAAAAGTCAAAGGGCTTACTTTGAATCATCGAGCTTCTCAAATCGTAACCATGAAGGCTTTAGAGAAAATGATTTTTAAAGAATTGGAAGAAGTGACGGTCACTTATCCTCATAAAATCCAGAGAACCAAGAGACATGAATTATTGACCAAACGTTTTACTAAGAAATATCAAATTGTATATGATAAACGGCAGATCATTGATGATTTTAAGACTCTTCCTTTTGGTTATTAAACACTTGTTTGTTCAAATAAAATATATGAAAAAAATATCACCTCTGTTTCTTTATATGATGAAATAATAAAAACAATGAATTTCAAATGCAAAACTTTTTTAATTGGAAACTCAGAAAACGAACATACAACATATTTACATGATTTTGAAAGACTTTAGTAGTGAGAAAAAAACATATTTACCATGAATGATATAAAGAATCCAAAAAATTTTTAGTCACACACACATATATACACAGATTGAATTTTTTTTTCACACGGATTTCACATTTTCTTGATTTTTTCCATCACTTTGCAGATTTGCAGCAGTTTCAGGAGTTCCTCGTTGTCTCCAAGCATTTTCATTTTAAGGTAGGACTGATAGAGTAATTCTCTTTTGGCATTTCGTAGTTTTTTCCTACTTCTTTCTTGAATGGCCAGTTCCTCTTCTCTTTTTCTTTTGCCTCCTCCCAAATTGTTAACCATTTTACTGTAGGTTTCGCAGTTCAGCCATAATCCCGTCAATTCTTCTTTGGCTTTCCCGTAATCCGTACAAATTTTGTAAATACCGCTTACTTTGTCTGCTCTGGCTCCCTTGATTTCCTCTATCTCGCTTGGACTCATTTTCTCTACCATTTGATCTGTGTTGATTTGTTCTCCCATAGCTTGCATCTCGATCCAGTCACCGTCCTCTTCAGTACCAGTGAGATCATTCAATATCTCTTGGAAATCGGATGCGGCCACTTCTATGGGGGTTTTATTTGTTCCCTCCTCCATTTTCTCCAGTTTTCGGCTCACCAAGAAAATTTCTGACTCGTCTTCTTTTCCTTCTTCTTCTATTTCCTCCTCATCTGTTTCTTCTTCTTTCTCTCCTTTCTTTTCTTCTCCTACTTTCTTTTCTTCCTCCTCTTTTTCTTCTTTCTCTCCTACTTCTTCTGTTTTATTTACTGCTAAATGAAGTCTCTCTGGTTCCATATTCTCTATCTCCATCGGTATCGGGTTCGGGTCTAGATCCTTTGGTATCAGATATCCAATAGTTCCATCCGCAAAGGGCATCTCAATCAAAGGTTTTGGCTCTGCCATTTTAATGTTGCGTTTAAGTTTACTGTGACACTTCCCCATCCAATTGTGACGAAAAATGATTTTAGCTCTCCTATATATGCTATCAATAACGAAAGTAGTTTTTTTTCTTGGTACTGGACTACGTGACGTGCCACAGCCAGGTGTTTCATTCACGAGCTGAACTAGGTGACCTTTCTTGCCAAGTCTGATCGTAACTCTTACAACATTGACCTTTGTGCGTTTTATGCTTTCTATAGTTTTCTTTTAACCATCGGCTCACATAGCGATCTGTTTGTTTTGGTGTCCAGTGTTTAGGAAATAATTGTTTTTATACTTTACGACCTCTTCTGTGACGATGATGTAAAAAATAGACACAATATTCCCCGCATACTTTACTTGTAAAATCTTGATAACGCCTTCCATTATATATCATGTGATGACTGTTTCTTTCAATAAATTCTTCAATTTCCTTATACAAAGGGGGAAATCCATAAGAATCGAAATATTCTATCGTATCTCCGTCTAAATATAAACACACCCAATGAGCTCCCGGTTGATCTTGAGGATCTGTGTTTATGACCATGGCTTTTTCTTTAAAATTTAAATGTTTAGGAATTATATCGAGGGCATAGACACCTGCAAAAGAAGATCCTAAATCTGCCTTTAAGACTTTTTTCAATTGATAGGTATCCATTTTAAAAGTCAGTGCTGACTTCTCTTTGTTTGTTGATTTCTAGCACGTTATCAAATTCAGCATAGACTAAACAATTCAGAGTTTCTCTCGTGTTTGCTGCAAATTGAATTTCGATTCTCAAATTTCCTGTTTCAATCAGATGAAACTTGTCTAGCTGTGCCTCCTGATCTTTGGTGAAGTCTACACACCACAAGGTGTAGCCGTCTTTATACTCGTCGTAAGTAATTCCTGGGGCCCAATCGGTACCGAATTTTCCCAGCCCTTGATACAGACTCAAGTAGGATCTGAGATACAAGTCGTTAGTGAAATCCGGCTCAAAGGGTCGGGTACTGATGGTTTCTCCGTTGATGGTGACATCCAATCTTTTGACTTTTGCGTTTTTGAAATTGAACGGGTTTTTGGTGGCAGTGCCATTGAAAGCGTCATTAGCTACCAGACCCAAAACGATTCGTTTTGGCATTTGCCCTTGAAACAGATGATCGCTGATTTTGGATTGGGTTCCTGTAGGAATGGTGAACGTTTTAACGTCTACCCGTCTTAGGGGATACTTAGCCGTTTCTACGTTCAACCTCTGGTTGATGGTATTTAACACGGCTGCTGTAGGTCTGACTTTTCTGACCCACAGTAACACGTTCAGAAGTTTTATTTTTCCTGTACTCCCTGTATGAGTTATCATGTGAAAATCAGATTTCGTTCGGTTCAATCTCAAACGAACATCTACTCCGTTGGGAATGAATTTGTCCTGTTGAAAGAGATCTAGGTACAGACGATCGATTAAAGTAATCTTTTTGCTGTCGTTGATGACATTGTGGCGCTTTCTCAACCCCTCGTTTTGAGAACCGGCTGGGTAGGACAGTACCATATCTGCAGGAGTTATAGTAACTTTGTTACTAGCGGCAGCATATTCCGTTTTAGCTAGTTCTGCAGCATCTAGAGCAGAATCATCCATATGTCCTGCCGTGTCTTTTTCCCACAGACTGCAAGCAAACATTTGAGTGTCTAAGGTTTCTGGTCTGTAAGAGAGTAATTTCTCTAAATAGGCTTTGTAAGGATAGGTATCTGTTCCTGGGGTAATGATTTTACCATTCAGAGTGAGATCGATTTCTGAGAACAAAGAATGTATGATGTTATTCACGGGAGTGGAAGCGGAATTAGCTCCTGTTAAATCAGTGCCATCGGCTTTGGTGAATTTACAAACTATTTGTAAATAAGTCTGTGAGAGATCTATGTATTCGTCTCCCTGACCCTGAATATCGAATTCAATGGGGGCTGTATCGGAATCGAGGGTACTGGAAATGGGGTAATATTCCATCCATTTCGATTCTTCCAAGGCTATGTTGGTGGGGGGAACCTGGAACAATTCTAAATTGTCCATCCCACACATGCATGACTCTCTGTGCATCATTTTGAAGGGTAAAAAGTGTGTGTGTGACTTTTGAATTAAGGTACTCGACTGTCTAGGGTGAGGGGTCTGACTCTCTTTTTATAGGGGGGGGACATTGGTCAGTCAAAAATATCCATGAGTCTTGCTTTTTTACCTGTTTCCACTTTTATTGTTCTTTTTCTTTTTTTAGTAGGTCCTCCCTTAGCTAGAATTGGTAATGATTTCCCTAAATTTTGTTCTGCTTTTTGAATACCTTCTATGGCTCGGGCAACACCAGCTTCTTTTATATTTTTTCCTTTAAGGACATCTATGCCTGTTTTAGCAGCAGTCTGTATAGCTTGTTTAGTTCCTTCTTTAATGATTTTTTTAGCGCCTCTTTGAATTCCTCTTTTTATTCCTTTTTTAATTCCTCTTTTCATTAGGGCTTGAGTCCCCTTTTTAAATAATTTAGGAAGTTGTTTAATTCCTCCTTTGACTAGGTCACCTACTACTCCTTCGCCTCTTTGTTTTCTTCTTCTTCTTACCCCACTACCCCATTGATTTGGCATTAGGAGATTAACTTTTCGTTCAATAGCTGAGGCTATCTTATTTTTTACCATTGGTACCACTTTATCACTAAGCACTGAACCAATGATAGGAGTTCCTATAAGGGGGAGATTTTGTCTTAGAAGACTATCGGCTAAAGGAACAGCAATATTTTTAAGTCTATTACTAGTCCTGACTCTTAAATTATGTAAAAGGGTATTTTTACTGGTGTTTAACCCTTGGGCTAGGGCATCTCTGACTCCTACCCCTTTTAAAAAGGCATCTTTACTGACGTTAAAACCTTGTTTTAGGGCATCAGTCACGAAACCTTGTCCCGTTTGTTTGTTTTTTTTCTTTCTTATCAAACCTCCTACAAAATCTCCGACGACAGGTGCTAAGGCACTGGCAGCGAGGGACCCTCCTAATTTAAGGAGAGTACCTAACCCCCCGTGACCTTTTTGGCGTAATAATCCGCTATAAACATCCATCAAGACTGAAAAATATACTTAGTGATTTCTCTTTTTATATCATTTTCAATTAGAGTCTGTTTCTATATCTTCTTCTTGCTACTATTCTTCTTCCTCTCCCTCGTTGAGAAAATTTAGAAGAAAGTTTAGAAAGTGCCATTCTTGCTATTCCTGGGGCAAGAGCACTCATTAGAGCTGGTATCAATTGTACAATTCCTCCTTTCTGACCCCTTCTTCTTCTTCTTCCTCGTCTATAGGCCATGTTGATTGATAATGAGGTCAAATTATAAATAACCCTCTATTTATATACTCTCAGACTCGTCTGATACATTCAATACACCAACTATATATTAAAATTGTCGATATCGTTAGAGTAACAATCAGAATCCACACCTCCATGTTTAATAGGCTTTTTTAAAATGAAGTTTTATCACCGTTCTTCCTCTTAAAAAAGGAAATACACCTCCTAAAGGAGTTCTGACCTGAATTTCAATCGTGTCAAAATGTTTCTTACTCATTTTCAAATATTCTACTCTTCTGGGTTCCCACGAATGTTGGTATTGATCCCAATTTGGGGGGTGAACTGCGTTGATGGGGACCACTCTCATCAATTTTAATTGATTAGATCCTACAATCTGTGGTTCTACGATGTCGCAGTAGGTGAATAATTGTTTCAGGTTTACTGATAAGTCAAGGCTGTAACGAGGATGATAAGCCACGTTGATCCATTGGGTATGACCTAAATGTAAATCTCTATCTTTCAATGCCTGTTCGCGACTGTAAAATGTAGCAAAAGCAAGAAATTTGCCAACGTCTCTGTTACTTTCAAGAAAAAGAGCATTATCATCAAATCCAAATTTATAAGCTAAGGAGATAGGAAAACGAATGGCAAAAAGGCATTCTTCACGTAATTTCCTTCCATTGATATGATACTCCAATCGGTCAAAAGTCTTGTCGTGAAACAATTGCAGATTATTGTTTTCTAGTATTTTATTTTCTCTTCTTTCTCTTTCTTTCTCTATTTCTTTTTTTTGCTGTTCTGGAGTTAATCTTGCTGCCACTTCTGGTGTCAATCTTATTGTAGGAACACCACCACCACATTCTATCCACAGTTTTCTAAACGTTTGTAGAATACCCAAATTGATTTCATTAATCAGTTCGTCAACATTAGCATACTCTCCACTTTTAAAAAAAATTCTATGAATGCTCATTTTCGTATCCTCGGGTGGGATTACTTTATTTTCTTCTGTTTTCTTAAAATTATTATTATAAAAAGACTCCTTCCAGTCGGTTATAGGCATGATATTTTTCAGATATACAGCCTTTAATTGTTCATCTCTAAATCGTTCAGTTCTACCTTGGTCTGGATTCTGTATAAATTTTTCATATTTGTTTTCAAAGATTACATCTATGTAAGATTCCTTTTCTGAAATGTTTTCAATATTAGCGGAATACTGGACTTCAGTAAGACCCACTACCCATTCGGAATCCGTTAAATCTACGGATTGAGGTAATAACGTTTTAAATTGGGCCACAGTATTTTCTGGAAATGTTTGATAGGACCCATCACTAGGTAAGGTCATGAAAAAACCTTCTCCCGCATCCATGATCAATGCAAAATGAATAAAAAAATAAAATTACAAGTTTTTATATATGAACAAATTTTAATATTTTCAAACCAAACATACAACACAAATTCAGAAAGTTTTTTTAAAAAAAATTTCACTTCGTCTCCATGTCTTCTTTTTTCTCTTCCATGTCTTCTTTTTTCTCTTCCATGACCCTCTCCATTTTCTGAGCGGCTTTTTCATCAATCTCGGGAAAACGTTTTTTGGCTACGGCTTCAAAGGGAGGAAGATGATCCATGGGAAAAGGTTTTCTCATATACAGGTACTCGATGGGGTCACAACAATCTACAAAAGTGTATCCAGATCTTCTAAATTTTTTCAATTCCATTAAAGTTTTGCCCAGTCGGTCTCCCCATTTCGATTCGTACATGGTCCACATCGGGTCCTCATGGTAAAAGGTTGCTTTTATTTTGTACTTGTACTGGTTATACTTGGTTTTTCCAAAGACCAGAAAGTGTTGAGGTAAAACGACTCTCTTGTACAAATAAGCCTGATCATGGTCTTCCATTAAATCATGCTGCTTTAAAAAATCTTTGTAACATGCGCTCTTGGAAGGTACCCATTCTCCCTTGTAAGAAGCCTTCTCGTCTGTTCTTGAGTGGTAGGCACATTCAATTTTCCAACGATATTGATATCTTGGACTCATTTTGGTCAGAATGCCAATAACAGCTCAGAGTGTTCTTTATATGGAGGTTTTTTCAAGGTTAAATGACGTCAATAAGGGGCCCCAGGTGCCAGGTGATGTTGTTGTTGTTGTTGTTGTTGTTATGTTAGATCAGATTTAGACTTGGGAGGGCTGGGACTGGGCATAATGTACTCCATGACCGAGCTAAGAATAACCATCCAGAAATCTCGATTAGTATCGTGTAAGGCTAACATTGCAATAGAGGCAATAATTAAAGTAATAGAAATAAATAATTGAGCAAAAAAGATAATTTCAGCTCTAGGCATTTTTCCACAGCATAGTCTCCAATGTTCTATTTTGGAAGAATGAGATCCGATTGGGGTATCCATGAATCAAAACTGGAAGGATATCCCTTCCAACTCACTTTGACAAGAGAAATGGCTTTTTTTCCGACCCGTCCCTTTTTATACCCTAAAATTTCATCCACTTCATAGACTTCGTCTTTTTTAGTTACTTTCTGTAATTCAGATTCGTAAAAAGTGCCTTCTAATTCTTCTCCGTTAAAATCTTCTACCTTATATCTATAAGGTACAGATTCCTGAATTAAACGAGATACTTTAAATATCTCTCGAGTCCAATTCGGTAAATAACCTTTCTCAAAGGTACGTTTAGCTTTACTGATTCTCACTCGATCTCCGTCTTTAAACTTAAGTTTTTTAAGACTTCTTTTCTTATCATACAATGTTTTCCACACTTCTAGCACATTGGAGGAATTGACCTCAGCAGGAGCTCTCTTAATACTTCGATGGTAACTGTGATTATAAGCATACACTAAATCGGGTAAAATATCCACATAACGTCTAGTTTTTTGACGAGTGAAATACCGCCACATTCTTCCTTTGAGAGTACGTTGAAATCGTTCTACGATACTGGCTTTAGTTTCTGCATTTCGGGTAGTAAAAAAATGAATAGATTTAAAAGCACTTAAAAATTCCTTGTTGGTAAATTCCCGTCCTTGATCCGATTGAATGCGAAGAGGTTGCCTCCCGTCTTGTTTAATAATTTCCTTTAATCCCCGAATCATTTCTTTCCCCGATTTCTGTTTTATGGGTACTACCCATGCATATTTAGATAAGATGTCAATAGCACAGAGTAAAAAAGTATAACCATCATTGTCTTTTTTTAATTGAGAGACATCAGCTAAATCTAATTGCCATTGTTCGTCGATACCGGTCACTCTGGTTTGTCCTCTTATAAATTTTCTTTTTATGGGTTTATGCAGAGTATAAGCTTCTTGTTCTTTGAGCCATTTTCTAATTTCAGATAAAGAAATAGAATAGCCTTTGCTCCGTAATTGACGATATAAAGACTGTACTCCACCATACCCTGTTTTAGGATCATAATAAATATCTTCTAACACAGAGTCTATATTCTTTTCTTTTTTCTCTTCTTTTTTTATTTTCTTAAGACGTCCCATCTAAGAGTTTTTCTTTGTCTTCCAGAGGGATCAGAGGGAGAAAAAATATAGTCTAAGATGTCACTTTTTTTCTTTCTTTTAGGAGTCATAAAAGTACTACTACTAGGGGTAATACTAGAGGCATCGTGAAATCCAGTATCATCATCCTCATCATATTCTTTTAGGGGAGCAAGAGTTCTAGGGGTTCTAGGGGTACTGATTTTTCCAGGTCTTTCCATAGCTTTTATAACGTTAGGATTTACCACATAATCTCTAGGGACTTTGGTTTCTTTCAAAGCTTGAGCAAATTCATTAGAACCTGGCAGTGCAGGTAACCTAGCACTAGATTTAGTTTTCATTGTATTGGTAACTAAATCTACAATATTAGAATCAGGAATGGGTTCTCCTCGATAACTAATTTCTCCATCCTCATTCCATTGTATGACTTTAGATTTTTTAAGGTGATCTAAAAGAAGGCCTGCTTTTCTTTGCATTTTATTACCAACACTTCTGATCACTTGCTGGTCCATTACCCTGGTTTCAGGAACAGCAACAGCAGGGGTAGAATCAGCAGCAGCAGCAGCGCCATCAGCAGAGGCAGCAGCAGCAGCGGCAGCAGCGACAGAAGCAAGAGGATTTTGTTGAATACGAGCTTGAGCTAAATAATTTTGATACCGGTATAATTGTTGCCCATACAGAGCTGCTTTTTCTTCTGGGGTCAAATCTGTTCTCGATTCAATCTGATCTAATTGTTGTTCTAACCCAATAGCAGCAGAAAATTCGGGAGGTTTAGGTAATTTACCTTTTAATTCCAATAACATACTCTCGGGAACCAATACCATTTTACGACTCATTTTGGTACAATTTGTAAAATTTTCCTTAAAACTAAATTAAGAAGAGACCCTCCTTTTTGTTTCAACAACAATTGTCTTCTTTTTTTTATTACTCTGAGGTTTAACTAGGTTTCTCAAGATGTGCTTCTTAGTAGAGAGTTCTTGCTTCTGAGAAGGGGACAAAGGAATGTTACCTTTTAATAGGTTATAAACAACCTCACAAATTTTATGAATGCAATCACCACTGCAATTTTTTAAGGCTTCATTTCTTAATTTCCCTGAGGTTTCAGGAGACACTAAGACTTGAAACATAGGTATGTGAGCTCTCAGCCGGCATTCACAAGACGTATTCTTCTTTTTCTTCTTCATATCTGAAGCCATGACGAAAAACTGATAAAAATCTCTTTTTTAAATGTCTTTTATAGGGAATTTTTTTTTATCTATTGAAAAAGGAACTGATAGAAGGAAGATGAGCAGTAGCCATATGACGATCGTAATTTTCTTTCAATTTGAATCCAATACCATCGTGAGGGCAAAAATATTTTAAACCTGTCAATCCTTGATTCACAGGAAAAGGATCATAAACTTTCTCCCATGGTTTTTTTTAACCCCGCAAAAGGATCTTTTGCTTTCTTCTTTAATTTCAGAGAGGGTCTACGCTTAGGGGTAGAGGCAGCAGGTAAGTCAGGAGAAACAGGAGCCATTAAAGGTGAGAAAGGAAGAATGTGATCAAATACTGAGGGGGCCGGGGAAGCTCTCGTGGGGGTAGACGTCAATATATTGTCACTGGATCTAGCAGCTCCTATGGGTCCTGTCATAGCCCTATCCATTATCTGAACAGCTTTATCGTCCACGTAAGGGAGAGTAGCATCTAAATCTTCATCTTGATAAGAAACATTAGGGGTTACAAGCCTTGCAGGGCTTCCAGGGGTGGGGTTCTGATAAGGCAACCTGACCATCAATTGCATCTTACCCCCAGGAGTTCTAGTTATCTTATCCATGTTAGGGGGTTGAGGTGGGGCTTGACCTGTTTGATCTTGTCGATGTAAATCTACTTGCTCCTGAATCCAATCAGGTAAGTCTTTTCTCAGAGGATGGGTTTTTACAAAATCTTTTATATTTAATTTCTGTGTTATTTTCTTCTTTGATTTACTCTTTGTTTTACGCTTTCTAGGTTGAGCAATTCTCTCTTTACTCAAATTCCATTTCAATAAATTACGAATGATGACCCCTCCTAGAAATCCAGCTCCTCCTCGTTTCAAAATCGCTTTCAATCTATTATCTTCGTTGACTTTTTTGTCGGCAATGACTTTCAAATCTTCTCGATGTCTCTCGATAAACCGTTGAGTCTGTTTGTCGACAGGAATACTTCCTTTGAGTAAATTCTGTGCTCCAATGAGAAACCATTTCATTAAAGTCTTACGACTTAATTCGATGATTTCCTGTCTCTTCTCTGGATCTTTTTCTCCATATAAAAGTTTCAGGAGTCTCAAAATTTTCTTTTGTCCTGCCATGGTGTTCCAAGTCAAAATGACATAAATCGTAAGTCACCTTTTATTTATATTTCTCTTGGCATATACACCACTAAATTCTCAAACATTTGACTTCTCAATCTCAATTCATCGGGAGTCTGTGGACTCAAATCTACTAATAAATATCCGTGAGGGATGCGAGTAGCATCTAAATAAGCCGACATTAAATTAGGCATATCTATTTTTCGACTCAAAACCGTGATTTGAGATTTGTCTCTGGGATTTTTAAACAACACCATGTAATGAGTATTCAAACTAATCGTCCGGTGTTGAACGGCTCGATCAAACACATTCTGAGTAATGTAAATCACACTGGTGTTACGGTGATGAGCTTTGCGAGTAAACCAATCGACAATAGATTCAATGGCTTTCCCTCCCATCATATCATCAAAAATTAAAAGGTGACGTAGACTAAAATCACTCACTAATTCCTCGTCATTTTCTGGTATATCGCGAATAAACTTAACTTGATCTTTTAAACTTTCGTAGGCCGGTTGCCATTCTCGATAACACCAAACAATTCTGTCTGGGGGAGGGGAGATCCAATGTTTATTTAATATTAAGTTTTTTACAAATTCTGTTTTCCCCGATTTTGAAGGACCAGCTACGACCATAGTAAATTCGTGTTTCAATTGAAAAGGAGAGAGTGAATCGTAAGAATACATGATCGTGTATGAGGGAAATGTGACTGATGTTAAGTGTTTTATTTCTATTTGCATTGTACTAGATAGCATCTTTTCGAAAAAGTTGGGTGGCCCTGAAAAGGGCCGTTGGGGCTAGATGTTATAGCCTGCCTGTCTAACTGCTGGATGGTACTGCTGGGCTGCCTCAAAATTCCCCCCGGAATCGGCATACAGGGCAGGAGTTGATCGATTGGTAGACTCCTACCACACAGGTGCAGCAAACCTTCATGGTTCTGCAGTTCTGGCACTGCACCTGCAAATGCCGATCATCACCGTAACATATGATACATTCGCCTAGCTCTTCTTTCACTGCTTTCTTGCTCCAACTTGGCAAAATCGTCAAGTGAGTTCTTGGGTCTACGGGGTGGCGGGTGTGCTCGTAGAGTTCTAGCATGATGTCCGGTGATGGAGTCCTGGTAGGAGGCATCTCGGCAAGAGGCGGTGAGGGGGTCCTGGGAGGCTGAGGTGACGGGGTCCTGGGAGGCTGAGGCTGAGGCTGAGGCGGCGGAGGCCCAGGAAAAGTCCGTACCATGGGAGGAGGAGGAGGAGAGGGCGGACTGTCTATATTCGGAATGAAGTCCGAGAATAAGTTTCTAGCCCGCTGGAATGGTCGGACAAAGGCGGAGCTCTGGGATGGAATGGTTGAAGAGACATAGGGTCCCGATCTCCCTCGCCCTACGGGATAGGGTCCTCCTCTTCCTCGTCCCACTGCCCTGGGTGGAGATGGCGCTCTTCTCCTACTGCTCATGACTCGACCGCGGCGGGGCTCCGGAGCGGGCTGGAGGGGCGGATTGGCCGCTGAAAATGGCATCGGCATGGTCCGATGGACACTCAGGCAGGCTAAACTGGTGGTCCTGCCTGGCCACGTAGTAGGACTGATCGCAGCGTAACCGGTCAGGAGAATATAACGGTGGTGAGAGCGTATACCTCTTAGTCGGGGTATCCCTAGGTGAGTAGGGCTCCGAAGGATCCGGGCTGGCTGGTCCGCTAACAGGAATAGCTGGAACTGGGCTGGCAGCAGAAGCTCCAAAATTGGGCGGTGGTGGTCTCGGAGGAGGCACACTGGCGGTGGTGGAATGAGGCACGCTGGCGTGAAAAGGGGTCAATCTATCCTGCTCCAAAGGCGGCAGCTCCTGAACAAGCACTGGTCTGGGGGGAAAAAAACTCTCCACCAACTATACTGGGCTGGGGATTCTCATCTGGCTCGAACATGTGGAGCACCCGGAAACAAACACGGTCGTACCTCTGCTCCACGGGATTCCACTGATAATCCCACAATTCTAATGCCTGTCTGGTAAACAGGCGAGGAAAGCTGACTTCAACAGAAAAGAAGGATGACATCTTTTTCAAGTAATAGCTGGAAGTACTAGGTAACTAGTGAAGTGCGGGGATAGAGAACGCCGCTATTTACGATAAGAAGGTGGAGCTTAACAAGCTAAATGACAGTTGTCTAGGAAATCAGAGTTCACAATAGTTCATGTACCTTGAAATCGACAGTTTCAGCACGCGCTGTGACGTCATATCATTGGTTTTAACTCTTTTGTACTCAAGATACACCATAGAAAAAAACAATTTTTTTTGGTAAATCAATTTTTTATAATAACACAGTAACTCAAAATAATACAAACACATTTAACTCAGAATACAAACATATTAAATCAACTTCAATCTTTTAATCAAACGTTCAGCCATTTTTATGCGTCTTTTTATAACACAAGAAAGTTCGTAGCCATATTCAGGTATACCCCAAAACCATTCATACAATTGATAGCGTCTTTTTAAAATCGGATCAAGGAGATGGCTCATCTCTTCAATACGTCGTTCAAATCGACTCCGGTCTGCTGCACCGGTCATCCATTCGCTCCTCCGATCCTCGTTAGGAACTTCGTAAATTTTCAATTCAGGATCAAATCTTACTTTTTTTATTGGGTTTCTTGTTTTACCACATCCACGTCCGGGACAACGGCTTCTTCGTCCATGGGTCGAGCGTTCTCGCTGTCGTCCTCTACAATCAAACATTGAGGCATGTTCAGATTTCTCTTTAGTTTCATGTACGCAAACTCCAGAGCCGCAATTTTCATTTGATCGATCTGCCGAATTATGTGAGTACATTCTCTTCCTTTTCGGGTAAACATTTTCTTCATACAATTCCAATCCTGATATTCTTTTAGAGTCACCCCGGTTAATTTCTTCAGTAACCCTGGTTTGGCTCCCTCCGCAAACCAATAAATCGTCGGCAATCTCCCAGGATTCGGGTTTTCCGCGACCCCTATCAGTACTTTCTGAAGCCATCTCAGGTTGTCGACTTGTTTGCTCATCTCCACGATCTGTACCAACTTCTGTCGTTTCTCCCCGTCTGCCATTGCGTTCCATTTCGTCACCAACAAATACCCTTCAAAGGAAAATGAAGCAATATCAGACATCATAATAGCTCTAGTATCATTCTCTGATTTTTAAAATGATAAAAAAACCTCTATTATATACCCTCAGACAAACATGTTTACGAACTTTCTCAAGGACGCTACACAGCTGCAGGTGTTTTTTTTAGGTAAAACAGCTGCAGCGATTTTAACAATAACAACTTCAGACATGTAAACAACGAGGGTATATAAGACAGGACTTTTTATTAAATAAAATCATTCTCTATAAAATCATGAGCTATGATTCATCTCACTTAACCCAGTCGCAGGACCCCGTAACCTTAGAAATGGCTGCATTCGATAGCGGGGCATATGAGGAGCCCTCATACATGAGCAAGGAAGACTTTGGAATTATTACTACCACTCAAGAAGGAATTCTAAATACCCTCCAAGTCATGAGCAATGAAATTGCTAATCATACCGACATCATCTTGAAAAAAATTCAAGAAATACAGGGAAAAAAAGGAGGAATGACTACCGTTTATAAATGCTATACCTGCGGAGAGGAAGGACACTTTTCACCAAAATGCCCTCACAAAGAAGAATACCAAAAGAAGAAAAAAACTAACAGCGCCGAAGAAATCAAACCAAAATTCACCTGCTTCACCTGCGGAGAACCGGGACATTATTCTTCCAACTGTCCTGAAAAAGAAAACAAACCAACTAAAAGCAACGAATGCTTCAACTGCGGGGAAGACGGCCACTGGGCTTATAAATGCCCACACAAAGAAAATAAAACAGCACAAAAAAGAAGCGCCTGCTATACCTGCGGAGAAACAGGCCATTGGACCAAGGACTGCACAAAAATTGAACAAGTCATTCAAACTTCGGATATTGAAGAAACTGAACCGCCGAAAAAAACCATCAAAAAGGAGAGAAAAAAACCAACCAAAAAACCTAAAAAAAGAAGACTGGGACGAGGAAATGAAAATCGAACAAAAAATACCGGGGCGAATGAAGAGAATCAACAATCAAAACATGTTCATTGAGGAACCAGACCTCGATTAAAAACCGAAAACCGTGAAAGAAAAGGATTATTTTTTCAATGTAAATACGTTTTTTAACTTTAACTTTAACTGTTTTCATTCAACTATTCATTATTGTCTTGTTCTAATTGCATGTTTTCATTCAATAAAATTTGACTTGTTCTGTCTATACTGCCTTTGTTTACCTTTATTTCGACGCCATTTTGGATTTGACCTCAATAATTTAGACGCCATTTTGGATTTGACCTCAGTTGACCCTCCTATCTAGGGGCCTTATACTACTACTTATTGTTCACGACAGACTCTTTAAAATAATTTTTGAAATATTTTTTTTAAAAGAAAAAGTTTCGCTTTGAATTATCAACTGCATATGTAGAACCCTCTTGACAATCAGAATACAAGTGCAAACAAAGGTCGGCCTCGCATATATATATATATATATGAAAGAGAATTTGCAAAGCAAATCTTAATTTAGTGAAAAAATGACAATAACAAACCGTCAACCATCTCAAAAATCCATAAAACGAAATACAAATTCAAAGCAGAGCAACACGGACCTCCAAAATGATAGAGGTAGGATAAGGTGCCTAGGAGGAGTGAGCATCCTCTGCTGACCGGTCACACCCGCCGTGTGCTCTTTGTCGTAATTGGGGAAAAACGGAAAAGTCCGTACACAATTAGGTGATAAATTTTGGTCTAACAATTAGTATGAAAAACGTCAGTCAGCATGGGACCCAGTGGATGATTGTATTTGCTGACAAGGTCGTTGTATCGACCATAGAACTTACGAAAATATGACTTCAAACGAGCCTGTTGATAGTCCTGTTTTATCAACGTGTTTGTCAGTAGCTTGCCTCGCCTTAGAAACTGTTCATACGAAGTGCATGCCCTTGCGTATCGAAAACGATTAGTATAAAACGATTACAATTGGCTGTTAGGTTTAGGTTAATACTCTTTTAAAAACATTGATTAAAAATCCAACTTCCTGAAGACGATCGCTCATACAATAAAAAAAACCCATATATATATATATATATATATATATATATATATATATATATATGCGAAAAACAGTTCCTGTCAATTAGACGAGTTGTCTTCCCAACGATTTGAAATTTGGTTGATAGAGGTAGGATCATCGTTGCATGAATTTATAAGACAACAGATATGATATGCAATATTTTTTAATAAAAAATTGTAGATTAATAATTGATTTTTTCACAAGAATAACTCAGATATAAAACGAAAGCGAAATGAAAGAAAGTATACGTACATGTATATACGGTATAAATTTTCATTATTTCGCATATTTTACCTTAAACTAAAAAATAATTTGACTCGGCGAAGATATCGATCAATTTTGTACTAAAAGAACCAATTAATTCATCATTCAGTTATCGGTTCTTATATTTGTCATTGATTCCTTTTGAGTATCGTTAACAAGCAGCTGCTATTTCAGAAGAACAAGAAAGGATCAAATTAATTTTTCTGTTATAATGAGAACTCTTTTTTCCAATACTTTTTTTTCTTTCTTTCTATTTCGATTTGCCAAACGGTTCTAATTAGCAATGTATAATTAAAGCTATTTTAAGCGTAAAGCAATTATATTTTAAACATTTTTACTCTTTACTCTTCAAAAATATATATCGTAGCGCGCGTATATCCTCAGAAAAAAGTGAACAAATTTCTTTTGATACAATTTTCAAACTCAAATTGCCCGTTGATCTGGAAAGAATCTTAGTGGAAAAAGAAATCACTGGAAAACATGAATTTGGCTATGGTTATCATTTTAATTTCCTCTGTAATGTGGACAATAACTTCTATACAACATATTTCACGTAAGACTATTCAAGCACCCTGGAAATCTTGCAACAGATTCAATGGATCTACTTCAATTCTGACGTGTGACCGCATCTGTAGAAAGGTGTCCGATCCATTGTACTTGTTCAGTCGAGACCTTATCAGGGGGATATGTTTTTGCTGTGACAAGAAACCAGGACTTGGCGATGAGTACTTTCATAACAATAAAATAGAGTCATATATTCCTGGTAGGTGTGAGTCAGTTTTCAGATTTCATTTGAAGTAAATAAGAACGAACAAAAGATGTATTATTTGGCCAAATTTATTGTTCTTGAAAAAAAAAAGCTTTTTTATAATTAGTGTGTTATATGCATTGATTCTTTGTAAGATTATATGAACACGTTCCAGTTTTTTTTAAGGAATATTGATTTTAACCAAAATTTGACGCCATACAAGGGTTGTTCGGAAATTATTGAGACAACACAAATATTTCCTTTTCTAAGTGACGAGTTTTTTTAAAAATTGGCATAAACATTGCAAAATCTCAAATAAAAATATTAAAAAATACTTAATATTTGGTTTACGACGGCACATAAACAACTCAATGGTCGGGGTACCCAGCGCAGGCCAAAACGCGGAGTTAAGAATACTTAAATACTTCCCAAGTGTCGGTAGACAAACAGTTTATAATAGAGAAAATCAAATCAGATATGTTCATCATGTTTCGTTTATTGTCACTAACTTTTGTGCAACTTCCACTAGTGTTCGAGTTGAAACATAGAGATAGTACAAATATATCTACCAAGAAGTAGAATTCTGAACACGACGGTATATTAAATGTTGACGTCACGGCGATGCAGCGAATAAACATCAAATTTGTGGGAATCTCGGAAGAAGACCTGTTCAGGCCAACCAATTGCATAAACAAAAAACAAAAACTATACAATGTAAAGGGGTTAAAAGTTGTTATGCCCCCGCCATAAAATGGCTGGGGCATATAGTGTTATCCTATTCTGTCCTTCCATCCTTCTGTCATCATTCTCTTTCCGATCATTATCTCACAACTGTTGCACATATTCAACTCAGATTTGATGTATGGATGCGTCTTATTGATATACAGGTAGAGTTCGAATTTGGTTTCGGTCTGATGATTTTTGACAGAGTTATGCCACTTGAACTTAGAAAAAAATGGGAAATTCACTTTCCGATCATTATCTCAACAATCGTTGCACACGTTCAACTCAAATTTGATAAATAGATGTGTCTTATGAATATACATGCTGAGTTCGAATTTGGTTTCGGTCCGATGATTTTTGACAGAGTTATGTCTCGTGAAAAAAAAATTGAAATTCTCAGTTTCCGCTCTCTAACTTTTGAAGGGATGCATATATTAAGCTGATATTTCATTTGAAGTTTTTTTTAACAAGAAAATACAGATCAAGTTCGAAATTAGTTCCGGTCCGATGATTTTTAATAGAGTTATGCCTCTTGAACATAGAAAAAAATGAGAAATTCTTAGTTTCCGCTTTCTAACTTTTGAAGTGATGCATATGTAAAGTTGAAATTTCAAATAAGGTTAATTTGTTAGAAAAAAACAGTTTAAATTTGAACTTGGTTCCAGTTCGATGAATTTTACAGAGTTACGCCTCCGGAAGTTAATAAAATGAGTAATTTTCAGGGATTTATAACTTATTCTGCAATCAAAAAAAAGTTATACTAAATTTAGTATTTGAAATATTGGTCGCCTGCGGGGGCATTCGTGGCGTTACGACACATCTAGTTTCATGTAATAGCGTCACACCAAAAAAAGAAAATTACAAGATTTGGTTCAAAGAGTTTTTGAATTAATGTAGATTTGACTTTACAACTGACCGATTGATGTTAAATATATAACAATAAAGCAATTCACAAAATGTCAATTGCATTTTGCAACGTTCTGTTTTATGACATTATACATGTAACGATTAAAAAAATCAAAAAATCAATTAAGAGTAGGACAGATTATCACTTTGAAAACTCACTGTTTGTTTTATTATATTCAGAGGTGATAACCAACACGCATTTTCTTATGTGAAAAAATAATTAACAAATAAATTTACATACATTTTAAAAAATTGGTTGTTGCATGGAAAAAGTCTTTCTTTACAAAAATAATATTCCAACATAATACTTTCGGTCGATCAGTTCCTAACGTTAGGAACTTGTAAGAAATGTATTGTCAATGGTGATTTAATTATCTCGCAATTTAATAAAAACAAAAACAAAAACGCAATCTTAAAAAAGCAAAAATTAGGAAAATGTAATCGAAAGATCAAACTAAGTAAATAGTTGGATTAAGAAGGTTGCGAAAGGAGTGTTATAAATAATATCTGACTAAATACATAACAAACCTTTTTAATGGCTGATCCATCAATTTATGTGTGTCTCTGTTCTGTTTAACGATTTCTAAACTGGCTTGATTTTGCCGTTGCTTTAAACAGACAAATTCTAAACGAACGAAAGCACCACTTATGACAATATTCAGAAACTGCTGATTGGATTAAAACATGGGTTATGTTTTAAGTAAAATAAGAAATCAAGTATAGTTTCGTATATAAACAATTTTTCTTGATTTTTATTATTGTTGAAGGAAATAATTAATTTGTTTCAAAGTTAATACATATTCAAACAAAGCTGCATAAAGTATCATATTTCCAAACATTATATTTTTAATGATATTAGCTACTGTTCTTTGTAGGATTTTGTCCATTTAACTACACGGGGCACAAATATAATGAACACATAATTTGCCTGAGGTATGAAGAATCTTTGAAGAAATATCAACAAGCTGCCGACGCTTGCCAGCAAGAAGGAGGGGACCTCATTCGACTAGATTCTTTAACCAAACATAACATTATGAGAGCGTTTGTAGGTATGTCCCTGATATTTCCCATTCTTTGTATTTGTGAAAATATCATAACTTTAGGAATTGATCTCAATATACAATCGAAGCTAAACTCAATGTCTATTGAATATGTTTTTTTCTTAATTTAGTGCTTTAGTATTTCTATCCCCATGAATTGAAGTTGTTTTATATATATATATATATATATATATATATATATATATATATATATATATATATGTGATAACTGAAATTATTACCTATACTTTCGCCATGAAATGCAAACCAACATACATCCCCCGCCTCCCAAAATAGTGAGAAATCTGAACATGATGAAATGAATTGTATACTGGTTTTTCTTTGTCTTAAAAATTTCAAAGACGTTAAAAAATATGTTCATACCAACATACCACCCTCTAAAATGTTAAATTTTGAATGTGATAAATTGCTTATTGATTTTTTATGTCACAAATTTTAACAGCTAAAATATAGACGTACTTTAAAGGTGTATTCAAAACACTTTTGATAAACAGGTATTTTTGAGATTGGAACCTTTTTTGTTGTATTGATGTAACTCCAAAGCACGAATGCTAATTGAATTCTCCATATCGTTCTAGTTTAAATTTTGTTCCGAAACATCATAATGATTTTGCCTGATTGTCATATTAGTTAAAACAAATTTCGGTTTATTTAATAATATATTTTTGGCAGAGGAAGAACGCACTCTGGACCAAGTTGAGGTGTGGGTACAAGGCATCAGGGACAACAACCTGACCTGGAGATACCACGACTCTACAGAGCTTAATTATACCTGCTTAAGAGGCCTGACCGGTGGCCCAAAAGACGATTATATGCGAGCCAGAAGTGCTGGCAATTACAAGTGTAACGACCATAATGAATTTTATCGGTCGTTTTTCCTATGCGAGATTTACATTCGTGATAATTGGTTTTGAAGTGAGGTAGACATGTACTTTCTCTGTAATTATAAATACGGTCGTTTTGGGTTTTTTTTTGTTACAAAGTTTATACATGCGAGTGTTTTTAAATTATTAAGGTCCAAAAATCCTTACCCCTATTTTTTGGGTAAAGTTTGCCTTAAAATGTCGAGAAAAGTTGTGAAAAAATTATTGAAATACACATGTTTATCTTAAATTGAAATGCTTCATAAAAATACTTTAGTGAATAATATTTTTTTCGTTTTCAATATTTGTTAATATATTAATTCATATATTAAATTTTAAGTTTGTTTACAATTCCTCTAAAACATTTTATAAAATTTATGGAATTTTGTAGCTTTGTTGAATTGTTTTTTTTAATCTATTGATTTACATTATGCAATGATTTCAAAATAGAAATAGTTATCTTAGCTGTTATGTATGTTTTCGATACAGCCATCAGCAGGTTTAGCAACGTTTTATGGTTTGAGTCCCGTTTGGTTGGCAATCAACCATATCGTACACATAATAAACTAGCTATTCGGAATTTTAAAAAAAAACGTGGGTTTTGTTCCACGCAAAGAAAAGAGAATAGCGCATGATGTCGAGTGGTGTGGTGAGTGATGTAGTACACATATTATTGATATTAGTTTTGAATAAAATTCCATGTAGAAATTTTTGCGCTTCAGAGGCTGTTTCTTTGACATTGAGACATTCAATTTAAAACACCCGAATGATGTAAAACAGCATAACCAATGAAATATCTTGATCTAAAATGTTACAGTTCAGAGTCAATTTTTTTTTCTGTTGAGGGCCATTATTGAAATTGTTCTATATGAACTGTTCTATAATTGTTCTATATAAATTGTTCTCTTTTGAACACCATGGAAAACTATCGTTTCGTGTGTTGTAATGATATCATTAATCAATTTTTGTTAGCAAAAATTAACCAAGGGTGGCAAGGTGTCCATTCTTTAATGTACAAAAAAGGAAAGAGCCCACATAGATCGTAACAGACCAAAAATAAAACCCCGAAAACCTGTAGCAACAAAGACAGCCCCCCTCCCCACTGTTTTTTTTTATCTTTTCATGTCGATGTAAGAAAAATGTATATACAGAAAAGGTATTTCATTCACCCAAACACGTTACATAGGACAAAAAGACATGTAGAACACGTTTTACACAAACAATATGAAAACAACTGCACTGGTAAGCAGTATACATTAAATCAAAGGCCTGAAAGGCCACAAAGGCGTCGAGCTTAAGGTAGTTGAAACAGTCATATTTTGAAGCAGTTATGAGTAATGTTTTATTGAGATGTTGATATTGTCGAAATGGATTTGGAATGTGTAAAAATTGTTATTATTTTAAAATTAAGATCATAAAACTGTACATGCTGATTATTTTGAATTGTAATGTCATCTATGCAAATAATGGTTTTTTATTCATTCATTTGAACACAATATAAACTCTTCTTTTACATGAAGATGAAGTCTCATTACTTAAGCGGTGTGTGCATGCAAATTGAGTTATGCGTAATATAATGTTATGAAAATTTGCATGCAGATATTGTTGCAGTTATAAAGCTGTATCTTTCAAGTTATCAATGATTTAATGCTTATATTTACATTTTAACATATTGTTTAGTCTGGATATCTAAAAATTTCTATTTTATACTAAAGGTAAAGTTCGTAACAATGACAGAGGCTGAGAGCCACTCTACAACTACAAAAGGGACCTTGAGTTTTGCATCTTGCGAGATTATGTATTTCCAAGTCCATAATGAACATGTCACTGTCACCTCCAAGCACTCTTTTTGTGTTATGGTCCTATTTCTGTTTCCCACATTCTTTACATGCAAAATTTGTGAAATATAAATTTATCATAATAAACAACACAAAAAACATTTATATATAGGGAAAAACATTTCTTTTATTTAAATATAATTTGGCAGTGATGCATGTTAATGCAATAACAAATAGTTTGCGTACAGGAGACATGTTATAAATGTTGATATAAAAAACTACATTTAGTTTTCAAAAATGATGTAAACATTACTGTATATGGTGAACAAGAACGATCCTATATTTTAGAGTGAATAAACAACATTAGCAGAAGAAAATAACTCTTTTGTAATATAAGTTTTTAAAGTTATTTCTTGTATAAATGGCACTTTGGGCTTCGTTATTGAATGGAATATCATTTGTATGCACAGACTTACAGACTAAAATGATATTTGTATGAAAAAATGAAAAGTAGTGTAACAAATAGTAACAGGAAATGTTTCCCCAAAGTTTACTCAAGTGTAACCGTAACAAACTAAAAAAACTACTACATGAAATATCAGGAATAGTTGGCAATGTATAATAAAAATGGCACTTCACAATGAATAATTCCTGAGTATCTGGACATGTGCCCATGATTAGTCAAGAGGCCTTTATAAGAGAACAGTAATCTTGATGATATTATGAAAAAATGAAAAGTAGTGTAACAAATAGAAACAGGAAATGTTTCCCAAAAGTTTACTCAAGTGTAATCGTAATAAACTAAACAAACTACTACATGAAATATCAGGAATAGTTGGCAATGTATAATAAAAATGGCACTTCACAATGAATAATTCCTGAGTATCTGGACATGTGCTCATGATGAGTCAATAGGCCTTTATAAGAGAACAGTAATCTTGATGATATTATTGCAATGGAATAGTAAATTCTTCCTGAGAATCTGGATATGTCTTTTGATTGGTCAAAAGGCATTTATATGTAAGTGTAGATCTGTAAATCGAACAGTGATCCTTATAAAGTAATAAAGAAATGGAATGATATTTAAAAAAACTGAGTATCAGGAAATGTGCTTATGATTAGAGATATCAATTGAGAGTTCTTTAAACAGGGACAATTAATAACAGATCTGTTCAGGAAAACTCATTTTGGGACTTGCATAGTGTATATAGCGTATACAAATATCAACCTGATCAACAATGACTAGTATAAAAGAAAATTACAAACAAAACAAACAATAATACTTTAAAATGTACTAACAGGAATTCTTTTTTCCAAACAATTTCTAGTATCTACTTACAAACAAATAAAAATAACTATTAACAGTTACAAATGGAAATAACTATTACAAAAAGAAAAGAAGAAATACCACTCTAGAGATGCATTATTCTTTAGTATTCATATAAGTTGACCTTAATAGCATTAAAGAGATTGAAATTGAAGCTTGCAATTGTACATCTAACAGAATTTTTCATTTTTTGTAAAAATATTATACAACTAGGTAAACCCTCTCAAGCACAAAGTTGGTGGCAAATGTAAAAGTAATGATGGTAGAATTGGTAGAAGGTTTTTCTGTACCAATTTTCATGTATCAATACACTTATCATTTTTACAACTTGCAATTCGTTTAGCACACCAAGATTTGCAGAATCTCTTGCTTGTTAAAGTTTATGTTTGCTTGAAGAGGGAGTTTTCTAATGAAACATTTCTTGATTTTAACAGTTACCCCAAAGAAAAAAAAATATAATAGAAATACTACACTAGAGCTGAATTATTTTTGAGTATTTGAATAAGCTGATCTTAATACATTGTAGTTTAAAAAACATTTGCAATTGTATATTCAACAGAATTTTTCATTACTTTGTGAATACAATAAAATGGTATGGAACATGCATACATACTTTTTGTTATAGTGTGTTAAAACAAATATTTATAAAAAAAACAATTCTGTTGTAGTAAATGGAAATAACGAATAAATCATACGTTGCTCAATTATTAATTAAGATTGCTTAAGAGTGATGATTGTAAAAGTAAAAACAAAGTAAAGTTTGTTTCAAAAGCTCTATAGCGTGAACAATTGAACATGTATTGTAAAAATATTATGCAAAAAGATAAACCCTTTCAAACAAAAAGTTGGTGGCAAATGTAAAAGTAATGATGGTAAAATCAGTAGAATGTTTTTTCTGCATCAATTTTTGTGCATCAATACTTTTTACTTGTATAATTTGCAATTCACTTAGCACACTGTGATTTGCAGAATCTCTCGTTCCTTAAAGTTTATGTTTGCACGAAGAGGGAGTTTTCTCAGTAAATATTCCTCAACTTCTTCAGTTTCTGTACATTGTAGTGCAATCTTTAAGGTTTCCTTAGAGATGGAGAACTCTGGGAAATCTTCTGTGTCAGCTGTTAATGTCAAGAATTCAGAATCAATCCACTCAAATGCTATGAATGTCATTGTTTTGTTAACTTCTGGAGATTCCACTTCCTAGAGAAAAGAAAGTAATGGTTTGAACACATAAGCATAAATACTTTTGTGATGCAAATAATATTTCTTTAAGGTTATTAATTAATAAGAACACTTGTCAATACCTGTAAAGTTGTGCGGGAGGTTGTTGACAAAGACTTTTCATCATTGGAAAGTAGGACGGCCACATCAGTGAGTTGGATATGGCTGCCTACCGAGGTTTTCCTCTTGGCGAAATCCCTCCACAAGGTCACTTTACAAACAGCAGACTCATCTTTCACCCTTAGAGCACGAACAGAGGTGTCTACACCCCCTACTTTAACAGTTCTCTCCATTTCTTCCTAAAACAAGAATTTTTTTTAAAATACAAGCTTAATTTGTTAATGAAAGAGAAATTAACAGATAAATTAAATATGATTTTCTTTTTTTAATTACTTACTGATATTATTTGCCCTCTGATTGTCAAGAGAGTCTTAACTGGGGATGTGTGGACTGCCTTGATCTCAACTGTCTCGGCAGGAGGAGGACATGCCAAAGGATGGCCTTCTTGAATTCTCTCTCTTGGCACATCTTCCAGTGGACTTGTCTTCAAGACTTTTGACTTGTTGGTGATGACAATAGTTTTCATGTCCTTTTTAATTATGGAGTTCATGAGCATGACTGTGGACCCAACTCTTAGGTGTCTTTCTTTGTCATGCCATAGATTGGTCAGCAAATCCAACCGTCACTGATTCTCTTTGATCGCCACTGGCATTTCTGTACTGCACAACCTGTCCTATTCCACAAACGACAACTTTTAAGGCAGTGTTGTATGGAGCACTGGACTGACCTCCACTTTCAAAGATTTCATGAAGTGTCTTCATCTATAAAGATAACCAAATTCAAAAAAATGATTTACTGCAACTACAGTGATGGTAATATTAATACTGAAATAAAGAAAATAATTTTTACTTTGAACATGAAGTTTGTTTGATCGGACAAGTAGGTCTTTTAATTATTTGAGCACTGGTTTATTTTAAGATGAATATTTCCTTTCTACAACAGTTCATTCAAGGAATTGAAAACAGGTTTATGATCTGAAAAGTAAGACTCCAATACTCCACTAGAATTTATGAGCCTTTTATCAATGTTTGTGTAAATATGATCTAAAGTTGTTTGGTAATTTGTAGTAGCTTTTGTTATAAGTTGATAAAGTGAATAAGTATACTGAAGGAAGGCTGGCAAGTCCTTAATTTTGTTGAAATCTAAATTAAAATCACCCATAATGATGTGAGGTTTTTTAAAGTCAAATTCCTTATCTAAAAATGCAAAAAATGTTTTATAAAGACTCATTGATGCAAGCTTAGGTGGACAATAAACGAAACAAACATTTATTTGTGAATCACCGTGCAAAATGTAACCCTGAGTTAATTCTATATTGAATATATTTTTTTTCTGAAAAAGGTTTGGCATTATTTTTGAGTACACAATTGTTCCATGGTATGGTCTTTCATTACAACAATGGTCATCATTTCGTGAAATTTCAAAACCTTCCAATTCATATCTGGAGTTGCTGTCTCTTGCACTTAAGCATGATTCAGCAAATGCAAAAATGTCAGCAGATAATAAATTATAATTTTTTTTAATATCTTGAAAATGTTTTTTAAATGACCTACAATTGTGAAAGATAATTTTCAAGACATTTCCTGCAATATTATACAATAGAGGAATTGTCACAAACACATTTGCTGTTGTTCTTAGTCTGTTCATTTCCTCAACAACAAAATCTGATACTTTAATGGTGCTTACATCAAAGTTTAGTAAATGAACATTTGATAATTTTTGAACTCTACTTAAAGCTACATAATGCAAGTGGTCTATTATTTTCTTTCCAAGTCCAATCACAGCACCATCTAAAGTACTACCTTGAGCTTTGTGCACAGTCTTTGCTGCAGCAAGAGTCAATGGAAATTGGCGGCGAGTTATACAAAATGACTTATAATAATTGAAGTTAAACTTTCTTGTTATTTCTAAAATTGGAGTCCATGACAACGAAATGTGTCTTTCATATAAATGTTGAAACTGTTTTCTACATTTTTTCCCAATGTCTGAAGAGCAGAACTCAACCCACACAATACTACATCTAGTTGAATTTGGTACACGATAATCCAACTTCTTAATGGTACATGGTGTACCGTTAGTCATGCCATCTGCAACATCAATGTTAATACAGATTTCTGCAGGCATTGCCTCTCCTAGACAGAGAAATTTTGTAAGACCTTTAGTTTTTGAAGCATCATCTGGTAATTTTGATAAAACTTTTTCACACCTAGAGCTAGGCAAATCACCTGATACGCTGTCAAATGCTTCAACAATTGTTTTATTTGACTCATTTATGTGACTGAAAATTTCCTTATTGTACTGCTGAACATCACACCTTCTTGTAAATAAATGAGGCAAATTTCTAGTAATGTTACTTTCATTCTGCAATATTTGTTCTTTAAGGGTTTTTATATCTTCTTCATCTTGATTTCCTTCCCTCAATCTATTCAAAATTTCAGCAAATTTGACATCATCTCTCTGTCTCATAATTTGTTCAAGTTCAAAGATTTGAAAATGATCAACCCAAAGATTTGGTCCTAATGATGCAATATTTTCACTGCTACACTGAGAAGAAAAGATCCATTGATCCATTACTGGTTTCAATTGAAACAAATCGCCAAATGCTATGACCGAGACACCTCCAAAAGGTTCAAGACAACCCATAATTTCTTGCAAACGTTGATTAATAAAATTGAACATTTTCTTACCTACCATAGAAATTTCATCAATAAGCAATACTTTCAAGCATCTGAATTTTGTTTGATATGTACTTAGCTGTTGCATATCTAAAGGTTTAAAATGAAATCCTTGATCTGCAGGAATATTAAAAGCAGAATGAATTGTACATCCTCCAACATTAAAAGCTGCTTTCCCAGTTGGAGCACAGATTAATACTTTTACTTCATCTGGATTTTCTCCAGGTTTGTGATTTAAATACTTAATTAGTGCTTGATGAAGTGCCCTTAGTAAAACACTTTTACCAACACCTGCACCTCCACTAAGAAAGCAATATAAGGGATTTTGTTCAGTTTTTATCCAGTTCAAAACATGATAAAATAACTCTTTTTGTTTAACATTTAATGTTTGCACCATCGAACGGAATTCAGCATCAGGCATTTCTATTGAAACATGATCATCTTGAAAATCAATTTGCTTTCTTCCAATATTTAAATCTAAAGCTAGGTCATAGTCATTATTCCCATTGTTGATTCCTGGATTAAAGCATTCAAATTCTTTTGACAAATTTGATCCCCTTTCAAGATCACATTCATCTTGGTGCTGAGATTCTGTAACTGTTGGTTCATCTTCTGATGAAAGAACTTCTCTTTCAAGTTGAGCAATATTTTCAGTCAGAGCACACACATAATTTTTTCTTTTGACTTCAATTTCTTCAGAATTATCATTATATCTTGCTTCGTAAGTAATATAACCCCCTAAAATATCAGAATAGTTTCGCCAAGGCAAGTAGAGCATTATCTGTTCTCTATAAAAATTCTCTTTGTCATCGTTTTTGTTAAAACCAACAGAGTACAGAACTTTTGCATTATTTCTTTTCCTCATTATAGATCCATCTTTGAACACATGCTCTTCTGTCAAATCATTTTCATTTATTTCAAAAGACTTAGGATCATCTTCTGCATCTAACTCATAATGAGATTCTGGCAAATCTTCAGATTCAGTGGATGATTGTAAGTTTTGCTCATTCTTACTTCCTTTCTTAGGGTAATGAATGTTAAAAAGAGCTACAAAATCTGCCAAGCAATATTTATTCATTGTGTAAGGTCTACGTTGATATCTTTTGATATTGCTGTCTGACTCTACCGATGTTGAATTTTTGGGAAGTTCTTTTAAGATGGACATAGGCTTCATTAGAACAACTCTGTCTTCTTCAGCATTTGTGTCAACAAAAACTACATCTCTTGATGATCTTCTTAATGGCATTTGCAAGACTAAATAGCAAGCTTCCTGAGCTCCTACCTCAACATGTGTTAAAAAAGTATTTCCTACTTCACGTACCTGTTGGCGTATATCATGTTCAGATTCTTTGGCTTCCCTACAAGCATTACTAAGCAAGTTTGACATACCTCGCTGCCCTTTAGATATGTAAGACACTATGTATGCAGCACATGCATATGGATCTAGAATAAATTGAATGTCCATATTAGCTTCCCAGCATTCAAAAAGTATTTCATTGTAATTGTTGATTCTTATTTCAGATAAATTGCGTTTTAAGAAAACTTTTTTTGTCCAGGTTTGATATTTGATCGTAATGCTAGAAGGTAGTCATCATAAGACATCTTTAAAGATTTCAAAAATGCTTCAAGTGTTGTTTCACATCCATCTCCTGATTTTAAGCTATCTAAAACTTCAGAAACTTTTACAAAATTTTTCTTTGCTTCAGAAACTTCATTAATTGGTTTATTTTCATCAAAACCATGTAATATCATAGTTTTATCCAGAGGTGGCAAGGGAAAACCAAAGCGACAGACAGACTGGCCTTTCTTTCTGCATGTTCTTGCATGGCGATGAGTTTGGTAATTTATCACTTCAGCTAGCCTGCTGTTTCTTTTGCATGTTATAAACTTATCTATGAAAGTAACCATGTCATTGTCAGTGTTTTTGCCTAATGAAGGGGCGCCATCAATCCAAAACAATATGTGAACATGAGGTGAACCTCTTTGTTGGAATTCAACACGAATAAAAAAGTCTTTAATTTTCCCAATTGGTGAGGTATCATGTTTCAAAACACTGTTCATGAACATCTGAAATCGGTAATCAAAATACCTTGCACATGTAACTGGGTCAGCTTTAATAAGTTCATTTTTTTCAAACCAAGTCATTTTTAAGATATCTGAATCTGTGTAATTCATATTCTTGGTAAGTTTTGCCAAAACACGTAATAAGGGTTTCCATTTTGTTTCAGCAGCCGAAAAGGAGCAAAACCAAGTTGGAATGCCAAGTTGACGAATCATTGCAAAGATGTCCTTTTTAGTTCTTTCCCAATAAGGTGGCGACCCACGCAAAGTTCGCAAAACTCTGTAACCTTCATCATGCCTAATTATTTTATCAATGGATTCTTCACACAGAACTTCATTTACTGTTATTTTTTTTCCTTTTAATTTGCATTTCCTCATTGCCAAAGAAACTTTATCTGAAATTTGTTTTATCTGCAATTTCTTTAACTTAAAGAAAATGTTGGTGACATTTTTTGCTACTCTTCTGTCAAAATTTCTTAATTCCCACTTACAAATGGTACTATAATGTACAGCTGTTGCTCTCAAGTTATTGTTTTGCCTGGTTTCTCCACAATATATTGCAGGAAATGAGAGAAATTCTGCATTAAAATCTTGAAACATACCCAATGGAGTGTTTCCTTCTGCTGGAGCTACAGGTAAAATTCTATTATATTCACGATAATCTGCTGGTTGCATTACAGTATCACAATTGCCAGATGGTCTTAAAACTGTTTCTTCATCTTCTGACCATTCATCACCATCAATAATCCCATTATTGTCATCTCTAAATGACTTAAGTATTTCATTTTCTTCCAACAACTTTTCCTCATTAATAATATTCCATTCTACATTCAAAGATATTCCTTCATTTCTAAACAGTTTGCTATTACTTATTAACCATTTTGTGGCTTCTAAAATTTTTTCTGGTCTTACTTGCTCAAATGCTATGTGATTTCTAAAACTTACACTTCTTTTCAATTTTAAAGGTATTGTTTCACTAGCATCCATATTTCTTGGCAAAACTTTGACTGTCTTGTTTACATCTGCTGGAACATTTACAACATTTCCATGCATAGCAAGCTGACCACCACGAGGCATTTCTTTAATCTGCATAAATGGAATTCGAGGAGCTATCAACCTTTCTTCCAATTTTGTCAAGCCTTTCAATTCTGGAGGAATATCTGGAAACCTAAAACCATTTCCAACAGAACATGGTGGGATTTTCCCACTTTTCAAATATTTTTTACACTGATTACAAATCCATTCTTTGTCATCTACACTTTTTGATCGAACTATGCATTTATTTATCAAATGGTCTGGAAAGGGGTTTCGATTGTTTGTAAGTTTAAACTCTTCAACAGAATGTTGGAAGAAAACTTGGTTACAGCTGACACAAACATACTCAGGTCCACGTGAAACTAGTGAATGAAAGTTCGATTTGATGTAATCATTGCTATAATTTTCACACTTTTTAAAAGCTTGGCTTTTTGAAAACTTTCTTCTGTCCTTTTACGTTTCTTTTGGTTAACAGCATTCTGATTTTTTGGGTCTAAATTCAGAAATGGCAAATCAATTAACTGAATTTTGCTAGTATTAACAGATTTACTTGCAAAAGATTCAACACTGACAGTACTTTCAAAGTCTGAGTTGTTTGAAATTTGACAAATATGCAGCTCAGATGTTTTAAGTTATACTTGATAGAATGTTCTGATGTTTTAATAATATTAATAACATGCAAATCATATTGTTCAATTTCTTTATCTGCATCACATCTTACAGACTTTCTCAAATGGGCACACAACTCCCCAAGAGTTTCCTTAAGAATAATAACACTTGTTCCATTAACACAGCAAAGACCATGATTATCTCTTGCATGTGAATCAAACACAATAAAAAATCCACTTTGATATGATATAGCAACAGCAGTTCCCTTACAAACAAAAATACAAAAAGTGTATTCTCTAGATAAGCCCATTGCAAGAGCAATATCTAATCTGACTAAAGGATGTTCTCCTATAAAATTTTTACTAATACTACCACTGTATGTATTTTTCACCTTCCAATGAAAGAATATATCATTCAACTTAATAAAAGGTGGCAATTCACACAGTTCAAGAAAATCTTTTGAACAACTTGATATCTGCTTAGTAAATCTATATAAGTTTTGATTGAAGTTTAATGAGAAACACAATGCAAGATGCAATACATTGTCTTCCACGAGAAAAAGGACTAAATTTTTCATCTCCTTGGTGAAAACTGCCAAGAATTGGAAAGATTAATTTGATATTTTGTGATAAAGGTCCTGGATTTACTTCCACATCACCACATAAAAGCAAAAGCAGTGAAAAACATAAACACACTTTCAATAATCTTATTGATGCACTAAGTAATATGCAAGCAGTCTTTTTTGTTGCAAATACTGGAAAAAAATGTTTATTGCTTGATGCACCTCTGTTTATCCTTGGACTAAAACAACCTATCCTTATACGCCACAAATCAATAGCAATGCCCATTTTCAATAACCGATATGATAAGATACACTTAGTACATCTGGGGATAGGCAAGATATTTTGTTACAAACTTAAGTGCAAGCTCAATGCTGAACCAATAAAACAGTAATTAACAATTCCCAGTTTCTCAAACAAATCTCACAGAGATTTTATGAAGATCTCAACAATTTACAGATAATCTTCGAATTTCTACATATCAAAAAATGCGATGATTTAGCAAAAAACTCTAGAGTCAAATATCATTAATTGAAAACTCCCAAGATTTTCTACAAACAATTACAAACTATAAACAGTGATCATTTCAAAACTCCAAGATTTTTCCAAGATGACGATTAACTATATATATATATATTTATATGATAATTTCATTGAAAACTCCAAGATGTATATCAATTGCAAATATAAGATTTGAAAACTCCAAGATCTCTCCAAGATATCAATAAACTAGGATGATTTCATTGAAAACTCCAAGATATCAATAGCAAACAATATTTGAAAACTCCAAGATATATCAATAAACTCCAAGATCTCTCCAAGATATATCAATAAAACTACGATAAAATTACTGAAAACTCCAAGATTTTCCCAGTTTCGAATGACTATGATGATTTTATTAAAAGCTACAGGATATCAAAAGCAAACAATACTGATTTAGGAACTCCAAGAAACAATTTCAAGTACAATAGTGTTTAGAAAAATACACGCAAGAACCCAAATAAAATCTTGTTTTACAATTCGATCTATTCTTTCTCACGAAATTCAACCATCAGTTATGCTAATAGTATATAAACGTCCCTAGTTATTTCTTTTATATTTTTGCACAGTTCGTATTTACCAGTATTTATTATTCTTCAGATATATATCGATCGTTTATATGTCACCCGCTCAGCAGAAATATCTAACAATATCCGTTTACCACATGCCCCCCGCAATCAATGAAGTTTGTTTACAAACAAACCCACGCCACGGCGAGTTTGCTCTACATGAAGGGAGAACAAAGTGTACGCAAATATAATTACACAGTACACTTTTGATATGGTAAATATATAAATATAAACTTTAAAATGCAACGAAAATGCACATACCTTTACTGATTTACTTGGTAGAACTAGAGTGCTGCAAACTTTTCTTCTTCTTCGCTTCGTCGAGACACGCAATCTCCAGACAGTCACGTGATGTCGCTTAACACATATCGCAGAAAATAGTCAGCGGTATAATTTAAATGGGACAAGAAATTTGAATTTTTCACAACATAATCAGTTTATCGCATTCATTCAGATTTAGAAGTTTTATTTTAATGTAAAAAGCTTACAGTTTTATCTTTAAAAACACTAAGTCAACTTCAATATCCTTACGCCATTATTACCATATATAGTCCCTACTTCTAGATTCTTCCGCTGTTTTCACACTATTAAAAACATGACGTTAGGTAATAATGTGAATAAAGCAAACGTATGTTTTGCAATAAATGTTAAAAACTAGCACAACAAAGCCGCATTTTCTCACAAGTCAATTGACAAAATAATTCAATCCTGAAACATTTAAAGCTCCTACAAGAGTACTATTTGCTCTGCGCATTTACAACGTCTAGGCGGTGCAGAGCGTGAATTTGGACGGTTGCCAATCCAGACGATCGCTAGAAGGCTGCCGAGCATTAGCTCGACGCCTTAAAAACGAAACAAAACAGACTGAATTCCAGGCATACACTTTTCAAAAATCCTCGATAATTGTGGAACGTTTCCCTGTGTACGTTGTAACATTGCAAATGCGCAAACCATACTGTGGCAGATCGAGCAATATCAATGACTGCATGGATTTTAGAGACGAGTGTTTTGGTAGAAACAGATGAAAACGATATTACGTTGTTACTTTCTTTGAATTACCATCATTTATTTACTGCGTATAATGTAATGCCGCCGGGGTTTTCAAAAAGATGCAGACTTGTATGAACGACACACGTGTTCGATGTGCATGCGAAGTAAGGCAGCACTATGATGATGCCACTATCTTTGCAAAATAATACGGATACCTTGGATATTCTTTCAAAGAATAAATCTATTTTGTATTTTATTGATTGTAGTTTCCTTTATTATTTTTTAACAAACATTCTACTACAACGTATAGTTCATGCATTTAGAAGTCCGTGCAACCTGAATGCCGCGATCGGAAAGCAACCGACCGTAACTTTCTCGACCGGTATATATACCCCAGTGGTAGTTGAGGAGCACTTGAAACTAATATGGCGACAAATACATTTATGCATTCATATCATAAATAAACTACATCAGAGTAAAAACAAAAGATTGTACATCTATTAATCAAAGTGAAAAATGTCATTTTTGAGAAGGATTGATATCCATTTTATTAAAATTTTGTCTTATAAAGATTATCTTTCTAGGAAGAAGGTAAGCAGTTTGCGCTTGCTTTGAGATTATCGTCCGTCATAATATGGACAGCAGCGGTGATGACGGAACACACTGACTTAAAGTCATTTTTCCCTCTCCATTAGCGACCAATGACCTTTAGAATTGGAAGAGAAAATATTAAAAAACGGTCAATTACGTAAATAAATTAGAAATGAATAAAATAATAAATATTTCCAAAATCTGTATGAATCTGATTGTTGTCTTTAAACAATGCAATGTCATTAGTTTCAGGACATCGAATATTCTTTCCTGGCTGTGCTATCTTAACCACTTTATAAATGTGTTGTAGCTACTAGATGGACTACCAGCTGAAACTACATTCAACCGTTCTTTCTTCTTATTGATATCTAAAGTATACGATAGGTAACCAAGGAAGTAACAGAGCCGTAGAGCATGTCAGTATAAAAATCATATTAATTACATGTTGATATTCAAGTACAATATATGCAAAAAATTGGAAATTATCATGCCTGTTCTCGTACATAGTAAAGTGACTGAGCGAATGCCAGAGGGCTGACAAAGGTAATCTTTCAAATAGTAGATGTTATCCACAGTAGCAGATATGGATAGGATCATCACTAAATTGGTCGCCGATCAGACCTTCAAAGAACCCCAGGATAATTGGGATTCTTTTCATAAAATGATGAACATGAGATGAAACATACAAAATTATCATTTTTTTTATGAAATGATATTTTTTCTCAAACAGTGCTTGATAATTTTTAAAGAACATTCTATAACAGAAAATAAAGTGACAATCATATTTCTATTCATCAACTTACTTGTTGGATCAAATGTTTTTAATTTTTTATCATCTTTGTAAATTTTGCCTGAACTACACTATCATTGAATATTTTTCTAGATTGGTTGTTTTCTGTGTTACATTATACAAATATTGACTGGGGTTGATGGTAACAAATATTATATTAGCCCCCTATAGACGTAATATTGCCCGACGCGAAAACACAGTCAACATTTGTTTTGTTATATGAAGAAACAAACCAAAAACCAAGAAAGGATTGTCGTAATTTTCTCAGGTCAAAGGTTCTCAGGTTAAAAGATTTTTATTACATACTTTCGATAAATAATCGGATATAAGATAAGAGAAGAATATATGCGTTAACAAACCAATCGATCGATTGTAAACTGTAAATCTTGAAAGGTAAGTGTTCATTTTTGAAATTAGAGATGTATGAACAGATATTTTAAGGAACAAAATATACTTTGTAACATCAAAATATTTTAATCTGATATTTGGATAAAGAAAATACATTTGATTACATATAATAATGTATCTTGCTTGTAACTCGAAAATTGACTTTCAAATTTTGAGGAAGCATTAAAAATATCCATATTCACCATCCTAGACATTAAAAATTGAAAAATAAATTTTGAAAATCGTGTCCAAGTCCCTTTAAACTTAGTGTAAGTTTGTTGACATTCATTTTATGTTAATTAAAAACAACGACACAAACAAACCAGTAAGTGATTTTTGGTATACGGTTTGTAATTTGGAATCTACTGACTACTTATACATAATTATTCAGTGAACTACACAACGTTACTAATAATACTATGCTCAAAAACTCCAGGACCTTTTCCTTAACAGACATATTAATTATAACCAAAAATCATAATAAAGCCCATCATCGAACACTCAGGATGCATATTACTCTGATATGTTAAGTTCCATGTGCTCGTCTATTTAAAGTGGTTCGAAGACATCATTGAAATCTCGTACATCATTGTAAGATAGCAGATAAGTAAATTAATATTAGTTCATTCCAAGTACATGTACCTAGACATAATCTTTTGTGGTGTGTTCATTTTTTTCATAATTTTATATCTAACATATCTACCTCTGATCTACCAGTCGTTTTGTCAAAATGCAGACATACGATGGTTTTCAATTTTACTTTAAATGTCCGTAGATAAGTTTATACATATTACATCATGTTATTTACCAACGCGTTGTCTCTTATCAGTTAAAACACAAATTGAGCAAGAGCATAATCTTGTGCTGACACGTCTATATTCTTCTTCTTCGGAATTCTTCTTTCTTCTGACGAACTACTTAAATGAAAATAAATAATTAGAATTTAAAACTTTTAAAACCAATCGTTTTTAAGTGATTTTGTTCAAGTGCAGTGTAAATTTTATAATAAGAAAAGTATTGTTCTTTTTTATTCCTTGTACTTAAAAATGTATTCATGAATTTACTGCTAAGTCATTATTTCTGAATGAACTCTATCATAAACTACTTTTTTTTATTAGAACTCTAAATTCTTCTTTTCTGTTTATCTTTTGGAACAATATAAATTGTTCTTTGAAAAAATATTATATTTATCCAAAACCATTTTTAACCGGTATTTCCAAAGGAAACATCTGGTTATTCAAATGGTGAGAATGCCGGGCGGGCGGGCGGCTGCCAAAAGGGTGCTGTTATTTTACAGTTTTCGAGTTAGAAAGTTGTTCTTTTGCATATCAATTGTACATATATCAGAGGTATGCATATTGCTAGGATTCTGATTTCTGATAATTTATGACAAAAATACCAGCTGTTGAATTTCGCATTTTTTGGCAAAATATTGCTTATAGGGTACCCCTATTGTACGGATAACTCCTTCTACAGTTTTTAAGATAGGAAGTTGTTCTTTTGCAGATCAATTGTACATATATCAGATGTGTGCATATTGCTAGAATTTTGATTTCTGATTATTTATGAAAAAAAACAGCTGTTGAACTTAGTCATCTTTTGGCAAAAATATTGCATATAGAGTAACCCATTTTTTTTGGATAGGTAGTGTTAATCAATTCAGGGTTGACAAATGTATTATGGGTACTTTTCACTCAAAAGAAAACCTGGTTTGCTGTCACATTGACAGCTTTTCTCTTGTTATCAATGATGTTGCATCAGTTATGTCATCATATGGATTAGTTCTGTAATATTAGGTATAATTATTTGTCCTATTTTAATCAAAACTTCTATTAGTTTCCTAAATCTATCGGAGGGGGGGGGGGGGTGGGCTTTTTTTGTTATGGTTTGGGGAATTAATTACAAACATCCTGTGTAAAATCTTGATGATGCCCAACAGGCAAAGTTTGACATTCGCTTCTTATATTCACCAGACAAAATTAATTTTTAGAGGTGACTTTTAATTAACATCTAGTTAGTGTAAGACTCGATGATTTTTCAAATTAATAAAGCTGAGAAAGGAGAAGATGGGACTTTATCATGCAGATCATACTGTATCATTCCAATTGACACGGGAATTATCACTCATCGATTTCGACTTTTGTTACTTTTTATCAACTGGTGTTAAAGTTATTAATTTGTGAATATATCTCGTATTTCGTTTTATGGATTTTTGAGATTGTTAACAGTTTGACATTTTTCATCACGTAATTATCATTTGGTTAGTGTTACGCCCAAAGCTGGAATGCTATTCTTCGGACTAAAGTGAAAGTAGACCAGGAAACAGAACACAAAGAAGGCAAAGCAAAGAAAACCATATTTCAATTATAAGAAGCAAAACTCTGGACCAAATGATCGATATCTGATTCTAAGTATGTTAATAAAATAAAACCAGGCTCTAAAATCGAAAACAGTCAATGCAATGCAAAATTAACTTTAAATCTAACTGTATCAGAAGGTTCTGCTTACATCTCTTGTAATGTCAACTCGCCTATTTCAGCTGATTTGGAAAATATGCCTTCTTTTAACGATAATGATATTGAAGAGAAAAAAAAAACGCTCAGTGAAGAAGATGGCAAAGTATTATTAAAAAATGAGGCAGCACAGATAGAGGAAAGTCCTCGAAAAACGGATTATGTATATAGGTTATTACGGCCCGTTGAAACTTACAAGAAAGATCTTCGTCCGAAAAACTTAGAATCAAAAGCAAGCCTTCATCAGCATGTTGCAGCTGGAAGTAAAGGCGTACATTCACGGTTTATTTCATGTTGCAATACTTTGCATGCTTTGCGTCGACTTGCAGGTCTCACAAATCAACCTTCGCTCCTTCATGAGGTAGTGCGTGTCAACATTACAACACTGAACCTTGAATAAATTAATGTGATATACCTATTTATTGAGAACGAACGAGAAAAACAAAATAAAGTAGGCTCTAAAGCCTGGGTGTTCGTCGAGAACTTTGATGAGGTAATTTTAGAACCCAAAACGCATGTCCCAGCAGATTGCATAGAAAGAATAGATATCGTTAAGGATAATGTTTTTACGAAAGACGAACATATTACACTATAACTTTTTATCGTGTTCTTTCAAGAAATTTTATATTTTGCGAATATTTTGAACAAATTGAAATTAATTGAAGATGGGTGGTGGTTTATTGTAGAAGATTTAGACTTTATTAATTGGTTTTATATAATTTGTTTGCTGGTTCATGTGGGTATAGAGAATGAAAGCATTGGAGAAAAAACAACAAAAACCGCCGGCATGTTAACTACTAAATGTACATTCATAATTATGTATAAGCTAACAAACATGTAGTAAGGTATGCTTATTATGACTAATTTAATCAATGTTACTACATTACATAATAGTTTTAGAAGAGATCAGTTTATCAGCTGATGTTGTTGTAGTATACGATATAACAGTTTGTATATTGAATTGTTATCGTTTGTAGAAAATGACACTGACTATGTACACCGTATATCAAAATCTAAATCAACTGAGATGAGAAAAACAAGTATAATAACATAGTTATAATTCAAATGGAAGCTTACTTTCAATATAGTTTCTGGGAAACCTTTTTTAAAAAAAAAATTATTAATAACCGTGATATTGGACAACCTTTAGTCAGTAAATGTTGTAAATTAAAAATAATTAAGGTACATTAATGCTTATAATTCAATATTTAAATCCGTTGATTGTTTTAAATGACAGATAAAAATATTGCAGTTTGTTTCATTGATAAAATAACGTAAACTATTTATTCTTTTACCTTGTAGATTCTTACCTGAAGGGGTTAACCCCTAAATATTGATTATATTGGAAAGGTATCATTATGTGTAACATGTATTTGTTCTTTAAGTCATTTGTTTAACAATATGCGATATATCATAGATTCGTTATCGTTTTTCCCGATTACTACAAAGAGCACCACCTGATCCTACCTCTTTTTTTAAGAGGCCCGTGTTTGCTCTGCTCTTGTTTTGTAATTTTCCTTTGGACTTTTGAATTTGAACACTGTTCGTTATCACCATATGTCATTGATAAATAAATTTTCAAACGTCGAAGCAAAAAAAAATTAGAAAACACACTATAGTCTGTCCCAAGATATTTATGCAGCACATTTGACTGATTTTTAATAAAAATACACATACCTGTGAAAGAAGTGCAATTCCAATCGATGGAAGGGAAAATTTCTAAGATAACTTAATTGACACATTATCATTTTTCACTGGAACGAAAACAGATTTTTTCAACGTTATCATCCGGGTCTGCTGCAATACAAAATCCCCGTAGACATCACATTTTTAAGCCGTGTATTGAAACCTGAAAAGCTAAAGGGGGCGTTTCAAAGGAGAAATCTTGGAAATTTTTCATACTTTTGAATGAATATCGTTTGAACCCTGAAGTATTTATAAATATCGAGTAATTAAGCAAAATGTGAATCCAGGATATCTTGGACAGAGTATACCTAAATGTGTGGTATTGCACTATTGTGAATTTATATGACGATATTTTTCCTTCTATTATATCAATTGCTGACGAACCCCAATATTGAGTTTAAGGAATGTTGTTGAAAGTTGATCGTACAAATATGCACACAAGCGATGAAAACATTGGTGACCTGTTATAAAACAACCTTTTTGTACTAAGATTAATCTTTGATTTTCTTTTTATTAATTACCACCATTATAAATAATACTTAACGGATTGTGTGTGCTGCTTTTGATTCGGTGTATTGTATATAATCTCGAAGTCGTTATGATGTCATTTTGAACCTTAATTCAAACAGTTTAAATAAATAATACTTACATCGCATATCATTGATGTCTTTTTTTGTATATTTTTGATGGTGACTTTGCGTCGATGTTTAATTGATCGATCGAAACTTTAAAACTTCTAAATCGAAAGCACGGACTCCGTGACCAGTGGTTGTACATGTACAGGTAACCGTAACACCTTGGCTGTTCCTTCTGCAAGTTTGAAAAAAACAAACAAATGTTATTTACGTAATTTTATTCACATCCTTATTGCATCAGTGATGGAATGATTCAGAAATGGTTTAAATATAAACTGTGAAATGCTGTTTTAATCACCAAAGAGAGCATTAACATGTTAAAATTAACTTGATTCGTTTGGTATCAAACCTTTTCATATGCCCATTGGGTTTCAAAATATTTGATCATGCGAACAAGCAAGTTTATATTCAAATTATATCTCTAATTGCGAAGAGGGGTTTGCTGAACCTAAACGTAAAATCGAAGTATTTTTATCAATCGTCATTTTAAAAAATAAAATGCTCGTAATTTTCTATTCAAATCAATTGATTCACATTGTCGTATCGGATTGATCATTTACTTTCGCTTTATTTTTTGTTGTAAAAGCGCAATATTCATTAACAATCTAAGAAAAAAAAAAACAATAAAAAATTCGACGTTATTATCGTAAATGGCGTTTTACTGTTTAATCCTAAAGAAAGTGGAAAGTTTACTGAACTTAGATTGTTATGATTTATAAATCTTAATATAATTGTTCTTAGTCAAAATATTGTCTAAAGTATTTTTTTCAAAGCCTCTTCAGAACATTGTCACAGTGACTTGATAAATGTTTACTCACATGAATTAAAGAATGTGTCTATAAGAAATGCATTTCTGGTTAACTTTGAAATGATTTTTGAATATCGAATTTTTGGAGTTCAGTTATGCCATGAACAATATTTAAGGGGATGTGCGGCCATCTTGTACATTTGAAAACAAAAATGTATACATTTCTTGAAATGGCTTGTTTTTTCCAAAAACGTATCAAAATATGAAAAAGCAATAATTATGAGGTTAAACATGTTGTTTTGTATGCAAATACGCATACAAGAACAGAACAATGCCTTTTTAATCACGTAGAACAGCTGAGAACTGCACAGCTGCAGATTTATTTTGAAGGTTTAAAAATATGTGTAAAGAAGAAAGTGGTTCATTGATGTCCTCTCTACAACCATTTGTTGCATGATTTTAACTCACAATAAATATGCTTAATAATACTTAACACTTTTCCCGTAAATACATTTGTAGCAAGTTTATACAATAACTTGTTTCTATTCACACTGTCAAACGCCTTTCTATAATCAACAAAACAACAATATAAATTCTTTTTTTCAAATACAAAAATACTAAGCTACTAAGTGCGGAAATGGCATCTGTGGTACTATGACCTGGCTTAAACCCAAACTGCGCGTTGCTTATGATACCGTAGTCGTTAGACCAGCAAATTAATCTATTGTACGTACAACACTGTAGTAAATATTTTTGCCAGATTGCTAACAATAGTCATTCCCCTGTAATTGTTAACATCATGGGTGTTACCTGTGTTTTACCACTATCTTGACCGCGAACGTATCTGCTAAACCGATCGACGTTTCCGAACTGAATATGCTCGTCGATGCCCAGCTCATCGTACAGAAAGGCGCGAAGCTCATCTTCCGTATCCTCATCCCTAATCTCCCCTCCAATGCCAGTACAAATAAGGTTCATCTTCATTGGACGACTCTGTAAATTGAAAATCGATGCTTCGAAAGCCCTATAATCCCGTCTCATGCTGTCTAGACTTTTACATAGTGACTCTATTGTTTTTTCGTGTCTCTTCAGGATTCTCTTGTTATCAGTGTTCACCATCTGGTCTTCTAGCTTTTTCTACTCTCGCTGCATTCACTGCCGTTTTCTGTTAACTTTCTTTCAACATCACTGATCGTCTTATCGAAGTTTGCGATAGTCTTACTCACTTTTTTCTAGTTTTTCTTCAATATGATCGACTTGATCTAGTTTAACTAACTTTTGCATAATCATATCGAGTTTATCGTTCTCTTCTTTTAACTGAGATGAAACGTTCCCACTAGAGTTTGTAGACGCTTGAGTCTTTGGTGTCGAGGTGGTGGGTTCCAAAGTATCCGTTTCATTGGCTACGTTTGGTTTAGTATTGGTGTCCCGTAAAGAACGTTGCTGGCCAAACTGATGATGCTGCTTAACATAGACGAGTCATGGCTTTCCTGATCGGGCAACTGTGAACATTGCTCACTGCCGCCATTCTCAATACTGTCCTTTTCCGTTTTTGTTTGTGTTTATGCTGGCCCATTACACTTAAATATCAATGATAACACCAGCCAAATCAATAATACTCACTTATGAAGAATGTAGAGATGGAAAATAAGGCCTAACAGAAAAAATTGTGTGTTTAGGGTAACACTGATGAAAAAGTTAGGTAGGTAGGGATTTCTTTTATTTTATCATATCAGCTCCAAAAACCTTAACCTTCTTCATCATCTGACATCCATAGCCTAGATTCAGCCTCAAAGTCTATCAAGTCTATAAGTAGGACAAGATGAGTCATCCATGCAAGTTTACACTACTGGCTCTAAAAACCCCTGTCCGTATGAAAATCCCCTGTCTTTCCCTGTCATCCCCTGTGTTTTCCCTGTCATCCCCTGTGTTTTCCCTGTCATCCCCTGTGCACCCCCTGTCATCCCCTGTACACAGCCCCAGTATACCCTGTAATCCCCTGTCACCCACTGTACACATCCCCTGTGTGCCACTGTAAGCCCCTGTCACCCCCTGTACACCACTGTCATCCCCTTTAAGCCACTGTATTTCCCTGTACATGCCCCTGACACCCCCTGTACTGTGTTTGAATGTTTATAACAGCCTTTCCTGTTATTTAATTTCAATATTTTTTTCTTAATTCAATTATCTAACTCTCATGTGTTATAGTTTGAGATATAAATCAATGTTTGCACTCAACAGAGCGCCGACTCACAAGACACACTGTTATAGTAATTTTAGAAATTATAATATGTTTTCATTAATAATTTATTGGCACAGTACTTAAATAATCATGCTTACAACTAAAGGCTCGAGATTCACCGGGTGGTAAATCTCAGGTGAGGGCGGTGTGAAAGCCTTCAGGGCATTTAGTCCTTTAGCGGTCGGGAACATCACTACTCCGTAATATTTGAAAAATAAATATAAGAAATACTGTGAATTATTTCTACAAAGATCAAGCGCAGCACATGGTGTTAAGCATTTGATTTTGTGTATCTAAACAAATATTTGCACACTGAAACATGTTAATCAGTCAGAATGTAGAATGTACATGTATAAGCAGCCATGTTACGATAGAGCACGTCTGGTTTTTTTTTATAACAAGTTTCTGATTATATCTTTATTAATTTCCCGTGAATAACAAAATAAAGCTTCAATAGCTTATAAGTTTGCCTAAGAAATAATTTTAGTATGTTTGTTTAATATGTTTCTGAGCGGCTTATTGGACCCTTGAATTTAATTTTAACTGATGATTAACTCTCATAAACAATTTAATAATTTCTAAAATTTAATTTTCATTTCCCTTTTTTACTGCAAAATAGAAGATATCAAATGTAATGTTATTTATTGCCAGTGAACAGAAATCCATGGCCTTTGTCAGAACATTCACAACATACCTGTACATATAAATGTAGCACTAGTGTTTTCTGTACATATAGGAGTTTATATAGATACGGAGAGAGAGAGAGAGAGAGAGAGAGAGAGAGAGAGAGAGAGAGAGAGTTTGCATTAATTTTGAATTAAAAGTTACTAAAAGTTTACCCGGGAATTAGTTTCCTAAAAAGTTAACATGCAATCCTAATTTCATTCCCAATTCTTTATTATTAATTAGATTAACTTAAAACGATCATATTAATTTAATCCACCAATGTTTTATTTTACACCATATCAATTATTCAAAGAATTGATTGAAGTTACAGTTTTCAAAGGAGAGAATGTGGATATTATTTTTTTCACTCGGTCAGTGGTTATGTAATAGCTACTGTACACAGCCCTTCTTGACAATTTGCAGAGCACGGTAGCGAGGTTGGGAAAATGAGATGACAGACACGCGTGTACATGTATATACACACAGTTCCTCAGATCTGAATGGTCGTTCACTGATTATATAATTATAGCTACTGTACACAGCCCTTCTTGACAATTTGCAGTGCACGGTAGCGAGGATGGGAACAATGAGGTGACAGACACCTGTGTACTTGTATATACACACACACCGTTTTCCTAAGATCTGAATGATCGGTAATGCGGAACAATTATTCAATATGTTGTTTAAACGCCGCTTATGACTTTCTTTCCCAGTCTGTCAAGTAAAGAAAATTTTGATTTATCAGTTCTACATGTAAGAATATCAAACATGAGAAGAAAGAGCTTAAAATTCGGAACATTATTTGACACAGTCATAATTATGAATTAAACCGTAATGCTCTCATATTTTTCATTTTTCAAATTCAGAATTTAAATAAATGTATGATATTTTTCTAATCTAAAACTCGAAACCCGGAACATTCTTTTAAGATCATGCATGCATGTCTTTACATTACCCGTTACCGGTATTTGTATACATGTATGAAATTATTCATGATCATGAACTGTATCATTGTTTTAAATGTATGAGGACAATTCTATACAATAATGCATATGAATTACTAAACTGGACAATGCACCCTCATAAAAAATAAAAGTGTAAAAGGGCCGTACTAAATTACCCTCCTAAAAATTCAACTCTTTCTCTCTCTCTCTCTCTCTCTGTCTCTCTCTCTCTCTCTCTCTCTCTCTCTCTCTCTCATAATTTATCAGAAAAAAACCCACGAAAAACAATGGCTGACAGCAAATATCATCGATTGCGATTTACATGACTTAGATATTAAATAATTAACTTCCTGCTAAATAGAATCAACATGCATTTCATTGGGACGATGTAATTCTATGCATCATTATACCAGGCAAAACATCAAAATTTAGGTGATAATTTCGGTCGGTCTGTGATTATCTGCACGTGCTAATCATGTTGTGTGATTAAGCGCTTTAACTCAGGCAGGTTACATGGCACAGAACGTCGCGGATATCCCGTACTCATTCTCCACTTAGGTTTTTTTTTTTTTACAAAGTACAAAACACGGTCGTTTGTTTAAATACATGGAATGAAATATTAAGCGGTTTATCAGTATATACTTATCTTGATATTTGTCACTGTTGAGTCAGAATTATTCACGTTTGTAACAATATTGCCCTCTATGAAATACAAAGAAAAAACAAACACCGTCTAAACCATGAATGCTTTTCTTTCTGTCCATTTCCTTATGTATCAGAAACTGCTAAATATATATTGAAGAAAATCCGAAAACGTTTACTAATTAAAAACTTTTTCTTTACCTTATCAAGCAGTCAAACACCGTACAGGGGATGTCAGGGGCATGTACAGGGAAATATAGTGGCTTACAGTGGGTGACAGGGGCGTACAGGGGGTGACAGGGGCTTACAGTGGCACAAAGGGGATGTGTACAGGGGCTGACAGGGGATTGCAGGGTGTACAGGGAATGTGTACAGGGGCTGACAGGGGGTGCACAGGGGATGACAGGGAAAACACAGGGGGTGACAGGGAAAGACAGGGGATTTTCATACGGACAGGGGTTTTTAGAGCCAGTAGTGTTAGTGAAGATAAGACAAGTAATTACTTTGATTGAAGACCTGCACCAATAAAAACTAACCAGGTCCGGACGCCGACGCTGGGGGTATAACATAAGCTCCCCCGTCTTCGTCTTGGTAAGCTAAACATCACAGCGATTCTTTAAACTATGTGTAAACATCTTATTATCGAGATTAGAGAAACGGGCATAAAAATGTTTTTAATTGAAATCAATCTTACTTTCATTTTTATCTGAAACCGCTTTATATTAAATGTTTCCCGAGTTTACGGATAACGCACAGTTCGTCATTTCTCTCACAATAGGTCGTGCAACGCAAGCTTTGCTTACACTTCTATCAATGCCTGAAAAATAGTTTAGTCCACATGAGTTTAGTTTGTCACATGATCAAATCAAGTTTGTTACGCACGTGGTTTCTGTTTCGTTTTAAATGCAAATACAATCTTCCACTGAGTCGTATGCTGACTGACGCTTTTCATACTAGTTGTTAAACCATAAATTATCACCTAATTGACTACGGACTTTTCCGTTTTTCCCGATTACGACATAGAGCACACGGCGGGTGTGTCCGCTCCGCAGAGGTTGCTCACTCCTCCTAGGCACCTGATCCTACCTCCAATGTAATTGAGGTCCGTGTTTGCTCAAGGTTTGTATTTTAACCATCGCAAACAAACCAAATCATCAACATTACGTTCCGTGTTGCTCTGCTTTGAATTTGTATTTCGTTTTATTGATTTTTGAGATGGTTGACGGTTTGTTATTGTCATTTTATCATTCAATAAAATCACTTCAAAGTACATTGGTTAAAAAGGAGTATATTTGTTTTCAACAAACAATAATTAAAAATCTATGTATGGAATGTATGGTTTTACTGCTGATTAACATTTTTTATGCTTATTGTTAGACCAATAATATTTATCGAATTGTCTACAGATTTTCTCGTTTTTCCGATTACGACATAGAGCACACGGCGGGTGTGAGCGGTCAGCAGAGGATGCACACTCCTTCATAGTACCTGATTCTACCTCTTTTTTAAGAGGTACGTGTTTGCTCCGCTCCTGTTTTGTAATTTTCCTTTGGACTTTTGAATTTGAACACTGTTCGTTATCACCACATCTCATCATGTACAATCGCTTAAAGAGAGGGCATTAACGGGAAAAGCCATTGTTTGCAAATTAGAAAAGACTGTAGGAGATGATACGCCGATGATTTGTATAAAAGCATTGATGTGTTGGACACTGCCTTTTAAAAAAATTCAAACAGCTGCCAAATAAGCTATTTTCTGATCAGTTTTCATGTTTTTTACCTCCGCAATAAAATGTTCTTTTGGTAGCAATAAGAAATATCTAAATGTATAAACGATTTTAATTAAATGGTTTAAAATGAATCAAAGAAGCAATTAGCATGTAATTAAAAATTATAAATATATTTTGTCTCTCGTTTTGGGGAGCGAGAAATGCATAATACCGCACATAGTCCTTTAGAAACAAGCTGTCTCGATCAGTATGCAAGTTTGAATTGTAAACAGTTATCAGTTTTAAAAATGTGACAGGTTCTTTACACTGTGTGTAAACATATAATCATCAGACATTAGATAATTAATCATAATTTAACATAAGTTTCTTATGAAAATGCATTTTATTCAGTTGATACATGAAATCGTGATAATGATCCGAGATTAGATAAATAAGGAAAATTGAACATTGTTCCTATTTAAGTAAAATTTACTTTCACTTTAGTTTCTGATGAAAACGCATTCTACTCAACTGATATAAACTGAATATTGGAGAATATATCGTCCGCTAATGGTATTTCCTTGTAATCATAAAGGCATGTTAATGAATGTTTTACTTCAATATTTACATTTACTAATTTCTTAATGACATATTAAGATATTTAAAGAATGTTAAATTGAAAATATATTGTGCATTTTAGGTTAAATGCCATCATATGAGATCTAGCGTCGGTTATTAAAAACATTTTTTGTTTTACTTATATACTCAATTGTACAATACGGATGTTGGCAATAAATCAGATTTCGATACTTGGTGCGAAGGATTTTCAGAAATGTGCTTTATAAATAGAAGTGATTGCACAACTGCGAAAATGTGCTCTATAGATAGAAGTGATTGCACAACTGCGTATTTTAATGGCAACTATCTTTCGGTATATTGCTTTCGCTGGAGAACTCCAATATATACTGGGTAAAATAAATCGTGTTTTTTTTTCTACAGATTGGCACACAAACGCTGAAAACATTTTTGGAGCAAGTGTTATATTTTTTGTTCTTGTATCACCATGTGCATCAACTGAACTTAATCGGATTTTGTGTGATGTTTTCTAGGATTGTGAAATTACCTTAAATATGGTGATTAATTAACTGTGTAAACATTTAAAATCCGTGGCGCCCATATATGAGATGTGTTGACTTTAAAAACATCCGTGTTCAGGCATAAAGTATGTTTTTTTATTTGTGTAATCTCTTCTATTGATTATTTGATTTTCAAAACTCCGCGATGGTTTTCAGAAAATGTGCTCTTTAAATAGATGTGATTGCACAACTGCGTATTTAAATGGCAACTATCTTTTGGCATATTGTTTTCGCTGGCGAACTCCAATATATACTGGGTAAAATAAATCGTGTTTTGTTTCTACAGATTGGCACACAAACGCTGAAAACATTTTTGGAGCAAGTGTTATATTTTTTGTTCTTGTATCACCATGTGCATCAACTAAACTTAATCGGATTTTGTGTGATGTTTTCTAGGATTGTGAAATTACCTTAAATATGGTGATTAATTAACTGTGTAAACATTTAAAATCCATGGCGCCAATGTATGAGATGTGTTGACTTTAAAAACATCCGTGTTCAGGCATAAAGTATGTTTTTTTTATTTGTATAATCTCTTCTATTGATTATTTGATTTTCAAAACTCCGCGATGGTTTTCCGAAAATGCACCTGTTATGTGACTTTGATTGCACCAAGTCTATACAAGCATATTTGCTTATAGAATCAATATTGATTTATTACATGTATAAAGATATGATTTACTCTACGAATAAATACTTATATCATTGTATTTTCATATATTGTCATTGGAACTATTAGTTATTTTCAATATTGAAAACTAATTTATATAATGGTGTCATTTTATTCATTTCACTTTGGATTAAAAATATGTCAAACCTTTATTTTGTTTTGAACGTCACAATGGTGAACGGTTAACTTGTTTAGAGATCTAAAACCTGTTATTTAATTCACGTAAAAGAGACAAATTAAAATATCACGGCCTAAACACATTGATTGTAAATGCATATACTAATTCATTTGATTATTACAGGTTTTAAGGCTTTTTCAAAAGGATGGATCAGGAAAGTGAAGTAAAGTCAGTTAATCTTAAAAAAGAATTAGGCAAAAGGCGGAGAGGTAGGTTTAGAAATTATTTCTTCAGTTACATTACAGTTTACAATATATTTAAGCTATTTTTTGTCATCGAAACTATCAAATCTATTTTTAAGAAAAAAAAAATTTTGAGTATCGACTCTAAATTATTTTACTTTATAAATCATTATTAAGGGCTTTTATTGATAAAATGAATAAAAAAAAGTAGTTCAAAGAAATCCCAAAGCAGCTATCAAAGGATTAAACAATGTGAACCTTAATCTTAAAGCATGTTGCCTACCACATACCTATCAGGACATTAATATAGAAACAAAGCCTAATTCAAAACATAATTGTATGTATACAGGTCGCATGCACAACACTTTCTGCCATTGTATGATGTTATGTTTGATTATTTTATTTTTGATATAAAGAGTTCAAATGCATCTGTTTTAGTATCTGATGATGAAGTTGATGAGCCTAACATACAATACAAAAAGCTACGGCCAAGTTATCCAGATGGAAATGACAGTGGAAAACAAAACAAAACGGAAACAATTGAAATAGAAACAGTCTCTGTACATAGAAAAACAGGATCTTTGTGTGATTTACCATCTTTTACAGAAGAAGGCAATGAAGCTGGAAAATGTATTCAAAGCAGTACATGTATAAATATTTCTGAATCTGCAGAATTTGAAAACCAGTTTCTTTACATTGACAAAGAAGACTTCGACAATCAAGAGAGAAAACAAATCATATTGGATGAAAGATCTATTGATCAGAATAGTGAAACTAGAGAATCAGACACAACATCAAGCTCCGACACTGATGAAATTGAAAAAGATGATTACGTGTATAGGCTACTACAATTCAAAGAATCTTACAGTAAAGGTCTTTCTCCAAAAAATGTATTGTCGAGCATAACTCTTGAAAAACACGTTGAACACGGAAGCAAGGGTAATGAATCTCGGTTTATTTCCTGTTCTAAAACCATGAATGGTTTGAATCGATTGATTCGTCTCACAAACGAATCTTCGCGCGAACGTGAAGTGGTGCGCATCAATATGAAGAAACTGAAAGATTTTGAAGACGTCACAATTATAAACTTGACTGACGAAAACGTAAGAATGGAGCATATTCAGCGTTACTCTAAACCATGGGGGTACGCCGAGAAATTCGAGGAGGTCGTGTTGGCCCCCAAATCACACATTCCTGCAGACTGCGTCGAAAGAATTGGAATTGTCAAAGACAGAACATTCACTAAAGATGAACACATTAATATTTAAATATGCATTTGTCACTTTCTCATGTTGTACATTTTTGCATAATTTATTGTAGATTGCGTATTTGACGTTTTAGAAATAAGATATCAGATTTGATTTGATCTTTAATTAATGTACTCCATTTGTTTTCGTAAACATTTGGATATTAAAAATCATGTCTGAAATAATCCAACTAGCATATAATATAATCAGAATAGGTTACAATGGTACATATATAAAGGAAATACACGATTGTTCATATACACGTTTTTTTTACATTTCAGGCAATTTCCTTTTTCATAATTTGATTTGTTAGAGTTTATAAGACATTTATATTTAGTCGATGTACTTTATCAGTGACTGTATGGTTTTCTTCGTTTCCAATTTTATCAACGTAAAACGCTTAAAAGACGAATAAAAGAAGAATAGAAATCACAACAGGTTCCGCCGTTTAAGTGGTGCATGTATGTCTTTTTGTATTTACAAGGATGAGGTTGTTTTATTTAGCGACGAAGTTAAAGAAGAAATCATTTTATATGAAAGCAAAATTGAAAACCAAGTAGAATCATTACAACCAGTCAAAAGTCGCGACAATGAAGAAATCGAAAAACCTGACTATGTGTATAGGTTGCAACGTTTTCGAACCCCACTGGCAAGGTATTTATCCCAAATACGTCAGGTTAAGAACAAGTCTAATGGATCATGTTGCAAGAGGGAGTAAGGAAGCTACCTCACGGTTCATATCCTGCTTCAAAACATTGAATGATTTGCAATGCTTTGAGAGCATTACTAATGAATCTACTCGCGTTTGGAAGGTTGTGCGTATCAACATTGCGAAACTCAAAAATTATGAAGAGGTTACTGTGATATATCTTACTGACGAGACTGTACGAGAGAAACATATCAGTCGTTCATCAGACGCATTGCGATCTGCATCGATATTTAATGAAGTCATCCCGGATCTAAGAACACACGTGCCATCTGACTGCGTCGAAAAGATTGGAATTGTTCTGCACAGAGAAATGATTAAAGACGAACACGTTATTCTCCCGACCTTTGAACATTTTTTTTTCTCTTCGAGTGTGTGTGATTTTTGATTCTATGATTATTTTATAGTGAACGAACTATAGCTTAAACCATGCGATGATTATAAACTTTACTATTGTTCTTCTAAAAGTACCTACTGTATGATTTATTTATATACATCTTACAATGTAAAAAAAAAACAATTTGATTAAAATTCCGTCCATATTTTATCCCATTCCGTAACTATAGCATACATTACGTCTTTTTAAAAAGAAATTTCACTAAATCATTTCTGGCTTTCCCCAACGTCTGAATAGCCTTGACTCAATGTAACCGTGTACTACTGATGAGTTTTGATGCAGGGAGACGTCTTCAACAAAGCTATATGGTCAGAATCCCTATTTATTCAATCCGTGTTTAATTTTTTTATAGCCATGGTGTTTAATATTGCTAATGGTATTAAACACTTTTTTAAGTTTCCACACCAACATAACTGTACTATAGTTTTCTTTTTTGCGAAATGGATCCCCAGCCTTCTCACTTGTAACAGTCTAATAATGCCTCTATTGGTTTCCATCGGCGTTATGTCTCTACCGTGGCGGTAATCTGGATAAAAAAGAGGACATAACATCAAAAATTACCGTTCATGTAAATTAAATCAAAGATACAATCAATTTGTGTGATTGAGTGATTTTAATGCTAATTATGCTGCACTTCTCTCCAAAACAATTACTTTCCATTTTTTCCAACACACATTTTACCACAAATATCATCAAATGATTATGGAGTCTGGATTGTCAGCAAATTAGCCATCAGATCAACCTAAAAATTTAAGATATGAATCACTAAAGAAAAAACTCATATATTTTACTTTTAGTATTCCTTTGTTTTTATATAGAACTTTTCTTCTGAGAAAACCAATACCGTCTTGATATGGTCCCGACCATCGAGCCATCCTAACGATAGCAAATACACATTTTAACCTTGTACTGCTATAGGTTCAGAGTGTATAACGTTAACACATTACCTTTCTTAAGAAACTATACCAGTTTTGCCTCAAATTTTTTTTTTCATTTGTGAGAGCTATATGATATTGTTGCAAAGACGTCCTTATCCCATTTGGACTACGTATTCACAGTAAAAGAAAGAACGTAAATATTTGATAGTGCTTTAATATTGCTAAACATTAATGAACCGACTTTTTTTATTAAATGAACTAGTATATTTTACATGTACATCTACCAAAAATATATAATTTGCATTCTATTTAGATCAGTTGTTTGTAATCGATATGTAAGCGTTGTAAACAAACATGCTGTCATATATGTAAAACATTTAGATTATCTAGATTTTATGCCCATTGAAAAAGGTGTTCTTATAGAACAAATTATATACTTTAATAACATGAATGAGATATATGTACATGTTGATATTTTCTTGTTACATGTACCTACAAAATTGTTTGAACTATGTTATTAGTCACAATGTTTTTTTTATTTATATAGCCACGTATATATCATTTATATCAAATAGATCTGAGAAAGGTTTTTTTTATTTATATAGCCACTTATATGTCATTTATATCAAATAGATCTGAGAAAGGTTTAAATATGTACAGTAGATTCAAGAGCTCACATCCACCCCCAAAACAAATGTATTACGCAATTAAACCAAAGAAACTGTTCGTGTAACACGTAAAAGCTGAATGGACATAATGACTTACTTCGAATTCGAACCTCTATGGATGAATCAAAATAAATTAGTTGTAACAGATGCACTTTACGTTATATTTTTTCTCTCATTATGAAAAACGTACCCCTGTCTAATAATACACAAGTTACTAATCATATCAATTTTATACTTTTTTTGAAAATTATCCCATCAACCTGCTAAAAACTGGATACAAATTATTTTTAAATCCTCTCCGTCTTTTGGTTGGCTCTTTAGCATATAAGCTTACTACTCATGCACCTTAACAGGGCCTTATACTTGTCATTTATGAAATTCATCTTCTCATTACTTATCTACTGCATTAGATTTTCTGCAAAAGGCTAATTTGATTAAAAATTGTTTGAAATAAAATAAATGCATCTACCAATTTACCAATTGCAAGACTGCTTGGTAAAGGAAATTATTTTGTCTAAGAAAATAGTATATGAATCATGCAAAAAATCGATTCACACTTGCAGGTTTCAATATGATCTTGTTATTCAGTGTAAAGGGTTTATGAATGTAGTGCTTGAAAATGCTGATATATGTGTTATTAAACATAGTTAACCAATTTTTTTTTCTCTCAGATATTAAAGTTATTTTAATTTATTGATTACATGTGTAATTCTTTATATTGATGATTCACTTGATTTTCAGGATATTGTTGTACTTTATCCGACGTTTTGATAAGAATCTAAATGAAAATTAATTATCAATTTGATAATAAGCATGCACATTAAGTTTTATTTTACATTGTATTATTTTGTTTTGAGTGTTCATATCAAAGTCTATATACACGCACAGATCATTATCAGTTATTGAAGAGCCGGTTTTTTTTTTATCCTAAACATATGCACTATAAGTGCTTCGATATCGATATTTTCTTAAAGAATAACTGCTTGAAACGAATAACACAAGAACTATATTTATCATCATTTCAAAAGATGTACCATTGATTCTTGTAAACAAACTATTCTTTTAAGTGTAAATGACAATGTATATTTTTCATTCCCATGCACAAATTTAGTTAAGATAGGCTCTTTTTGATCTAGGGAAATCTGTGTATTAACATTGTACTATTTTCCATTTGCCCGTGAACCACTCCTTTAATAGTATAAGAAAACACAGTTGATAGACAGATATATATCCTTAAATCATTTTTGGTGTTATTTCAAGTTTTATGATTATTTTGCTTTACGACTCATTCTGTGGTGTGAAGATGAAAGCTTTATATCTAGTAGATTTTAAAAACATCATCCATATATACAATAAAGTTGCATTTTAACAATGGGCAGTTTACAAGACTGATATCGATATCGCTTTACGTACTCAGGTTACCAGAAATTGCATTGAATTTAGAGCCACATCATTTACATTTCAACCTGCTTTGTAATGATATCACTCAGATTTCAAGTTGGTGCCAAAACGACCAACCAGAATTTTTTTTTTATTAGTAAACCCGCGTTACTTTTTTCATGTTCTGATACACAGACGGATGTAATTTAAATAACCAAATTGTTTGTACTTTCACTTTAAATTCTAGCTAAAACAGATGCTTCCTTGTTTGGGATTTGTCTAACAAGGAAGACATTTTACAACATTTTATAGCAGTAAGGTACATGTAAGTAGTAATGTGCATGCATAAAACAAATGCGATTTAAAAATGTAAGTTTTCATTTATATTTTCTTCTGCAATACATTGTTGTTGCTCAGCCTGGAACTCATCCCGAGACATTTAAAAAAAAATGATTTTCATGTTGTTTATTAAGGCTATAGTAATCATATATTTTATTCATTTGAAAAAAAAATAAAATTTTGCTGTGCTTGAAGATTGTAACAAGGTTTACATGCATTCACTGGATGAAGCATTGCAATTTAATCAACAAGATGACTGAATGACATGCTTATGCTATTTGTGGCGAGCTTTTCTTTACTTTTCTTTTCTTCACTGTTGATTGTTGTTTTCTCCATTTCTTAACATGAATGTGCACTTATTACATAGATAGAAAAAAAAATCATGGGCAAAAATAAACTTTACTTCAGGGAATACCAAATAAAACAATTATGAAAACTTGTTTCGTGTTAGAAGATTCATTCGTTATTTAGGAAGATAACTCTCAATAAAAAAAACCTTTTCTCATATAATAACGTTGGAGCTGGTAGTATTCCAGAGTGGTCAATATTTATGTAAAATACAAAATGGAGGTCCTAACCTATATTTATGACATTTCTCTAGGCCTAATAGTACCATGTATAAAATGAAAGCATTGGAAGAATGACAATGTGTCAAATATAGGTTTGTATTATTGAAAGATTTGTTTGAAAACTAAGATTTCAAATAACGAGTCTTTTAACTATCATAGATTGATCATATCGACGTAATTCAGTATATAAGTCTACTCGGATATTGACACAGGATAAAGTTTTGTTATTTGGTCAACTGAATGTTAACTGAAAGGTAACTGAAAGGTGACTGAATGACATCTATTTGCCATTCAATCACTTTTCCAGACCGTTAGGTAAACATTCAATTAACTGAATAGCACATATTGATCTTGTTGAAATCATCAACTTTACGTAGATATGGTTAAAAAAATGTTAATTTGCTGTATGTTTGCCATACATCAAATAATGTGACAACATAGAAATGTCTTAGGAGAAAATTGCACTATTGACACTTTTAATTGTATTGATATCTGGGAGAACAGTCAACTCAGAGTTTAACAATATTGTAAACAATGCTCCATTTTCTTTCATACGTGAAGATATTTTGCTAAGGTATCTTTCCAAGATTCAAAATGTGAATGGAGATTTTTTTGAAAAATTAGAGTTCGATCATCCAAATCAATTGGAATGGTAATCGTTATAATAAAATCATATTAATGTCTTTCGGCATATTAGTTTAGTTGATAATGAACTCCTTAAACTAATCAAGATAATCCATAACATATTTTGATCGTTGATAACATTATGTTTTTTTTAAAAGTATGTTTTGATACACGAAACAGAGAAATACCATAGGAATGTTAAATGAAAAAAAGTAAAACTATTCAAATTTCATAACAAACTGTCTCGATGCATGAACAAGTTAATTTTTTAGTAAAAATATTATCACTTTAAAAACTTGTCACTGATTCTGAACACTGTGTGTAAACATCTAATCATTTGAGATTAGATAAACAAGTATTAACATTGTTCTTTTACAATGAATCTTACTTTCACTAAAGGTTCTGTATAATTGCTTTATTTCGTACTGAATGTGATTTTTGGGACAACGGATAATCCATAGTTTGTCGATTCTCTCACAATAGGTCGTGCTACGCAAGCTTTATTTTAACATCTGTCAAAGTCTAAACAAGTTTTAGTACACATGATTTTAGTCTGTCATTTTGTAAAATGAAATTAACTGACCTAAAGTTTCTGTATTGATTTACAAAATCGTTGCGACATTTGTGTAGGACATAAGAGGGTGACCTCTCTTTCCCTCATGATAACTTAAGGTGATCCCTGGTCTCCCTACAGTGGAGTATATACTACCTTGTATATTGATATTTTATTAAATTTGGTCTCCATATTGACTCAAAAAATTAAATTACAATAACATCAATCAAAAACCATAGGTGACCTCTGGTCCCCTCATCAATTTTTTCCACATAAAGTGACCCCTGGTCACCCTACAGTGGATGACTTCGGTGATTCTCCATCTGGTAAAATGACATAAGGTGACCCCTGGTCTCTATATTAATTAAGGAAATTATTACAAAATTGATATAGGACCTATGGTGACCTCTGGTGTCCCAACATTGGGTGCCTTTCTGGGGAATCTCCATATTGTAAAATGACATTAAGTGATGTTCGATCTCCGTTCGGATTTTCGGAACAATTACATCGGCAATTTAGAACCTTGGGTGGCCTCTGGTTTCCTTTATGATTTTTTCATTTAGGGTGACCTCTGGTAACCCTACAGTGGATGACTTCGGTGAATCTCCATCTTTTTAAAATGACATAAGGTGACCCATGGTCTCCGTATTGATATAAAGAATTCATACAACATTGATAAAAAAAACTTATGTTGCCTCTGGTCCCTTTAGGGATATTTCAATTAAGGTGACCCCTGGTCTCCCTACAGTAGATGGCTTTGGTAAATCACCATTAACATGGGGCCAAAAACATAAAGAATGCCTATACCTGTTTCTCTGTTGAGTCATCCACTGGATGTTGTCTGGATAATAAACAATTATAGCATAAGACTATAATTATGTGATACAGGTAGGTCTATGATTTCAAAGTCAGAGCTTTCTTTAAATGAATCATTTTATACTTTTGCAAGACCTCTCTTTCGGAGACAAGCCTACAACATTAGTAAACAGAGCTGTAACATTTTAGACTTTAAATATAGCATGAAACTCTTATATGAGGCCCTAAGGTCATCCAACAACATAACAAAACAGGGAACCTGGGGTCATCTATTTCTATTCCATTAATGGGGGCCAAAAACATGAAGAATGCCTATACCTGTTTTTCTGTTGAGTCATCTCCACTGGGTTCTGTCTGTGAAATAAAACAATCAATGATAGCATGATACTATAATTATGTGATATATGTAGGTATAGGATTTCAAATATATTATTCTCTGGGGCCCTAAGTTCATCCAACAACAATCAAAACAAAACAGGGGACCTGGGGTCATCTATTTCTATTCCATTAATGGGGGCCAAAAACATGAAGAATGCCTATACCTGTTTTTCTGTTGAGTCATCTCCACTGGGTTCTGTCTGTGAAATAAAACAATCAATGATAGCATGATACTATAATTATGTGATATATGTAGGTATAGGATTTCAAATATATTATTCTATGGGGCCCTAAGTTCATCCAACAACAAATAAAACAAAACAGGGGACCTGGGGTCATCTATTGAATTTCATTAATGGGGGCCAAAAACATAAAGAATGCCTATATCTGTTTTTTCTGTTGACTCATCTTCACTGGCTACTGTAAATTAAAGATTCAATGATAGCGTAAGACTGTATGTGATACTTGTATGTAACAGTTTCTATACAAAGTCATATATGTTGCAATATCAATCTTTAAAAAATTTACAAGTACTCCTCTCAAAATGGTATTTCTTGTCTGTAGGTTCATTTACTGATTTGAATTCCATTGTCTGTGAATTCAATGGGCATGGTTAAGTAAAATTATCTATTTGCTTTACTCTTTAATTGTTGTTGTTTTTTTTCTTCTTGATATACTTGTAAATGACAAGAATTCTAAATAGTCAAAATATTTTTTTAATTCGTTTATTGGTCATTGTAAAATTCTGTATTTCATTAAATGCTTATATATATAATAGCTGCATGCATACCTTACCATGTTTTGACTTTCCTAAAATGAAAATATAAAAATGTTTACAGATATACAGATACTTTTTGGCATTGCTCTGCTTAATTATTTTTTTCTTATTTCCAAAGAAATTTTATCAACAAGGTTTTCTAGGAAAAAGAAATTTAAAGTACCTGGGAAAAAAATAGGTTTTCTAAATTAGACCCAGCTTTTGAAATATTTAAAATATAAACTATAATCATTTACTTTAGAGATATGGTGTATACGTATAGATGTTATCAATGTGAGAAACTACAGTTAATAAGGGATATTGTACAAAGGATGTGCATACAAAGCATTATCTGAGTTTAATATTTCTGATTGACTATTAAATGCCAAAAGAATCGGACACAAGTTCTGAAAAACTTAGATAGTCCTCTCCTAGTTTTATACATAGTATATTACCATGCCATTCTCTATTATGTGTAATAGAAATATCTCATTAATTTTATATGCTGGCAATAAAAGCAGCTATACTAATGCTTTGCTATGCATGCAACGAGGCTCCTGTTCTAGTGTACGAACAAAGAACATTTGTACAAATTGCATTTTTAAGGCATTTCATTGATCAGTAACAAAAGCATTTAATTGTAATTTGATGTATCAGTTCAGCATACTTGACAATCTATGTTATCTTCCTTTCACATATGAGTTTAATGAAAAAAATGACCAACACAGACAATATAATCTATTCTACTGAACATCCATGGAGTATACAGGTATGAATACAATATTGTGTAATTAGAAGTTTCTATGACATTAACCATCAACAACAACAACTTAAACATTTGGTATTCATCTTTTGTAGAGATATGATTCCTAGTACCTAATATAAAGTAATATATAATTCGATATAGTATATTTTATTCAGACTACAGACAGTATACATTATAGGAGATAATGGACATGAGCTTATTTGTAATATTATTAAGGGGGTATAAAAAGGAACAATTGTACTCACTTAAAGGACTTGCAGAGCTGTACAGATTAGAAACCCCCAGAATAGAGACATATTCTGTGACATGATCGACGGCATCTTCTTTTAAAAGGAAATTGGCAGAAATTCATAATTAAGATTTAATTACATTAAGATGCTGAACTTCTAACTTATTCTTCTATTTTAAATTAAGTTGATTGAATAATATATATTTGATTGTTGCCACCTTATCTGCATAAATGCATTAAGAGAATTAACATAACAATAATTTAATGTATAGTTTATTAGTGCATAATTACCATATTGAAGGGACCCTTATGACATTGGTGCCAACTCTTTGGTATAGGCTCTTTAACATAACACCATTTAAAGAATTTCACAAGCATTTCATTTTAAAACTCATAACTCTTTTATTTTTCAATAATGAATTCATTTTAAAATTAAATACACATTGTGTAAATGGACATGTAACTGGATGTGAGAAATAATGACGGACCAGACCGGGATTCGAACCCGGGCCCCCTGAATCTCTAGTCAGGTGCTCTATCAACTGAGCTATCTGGCACCGGTATTCGAACCAGTCTGACCGTTACATATACAGACAGATTCCACATTTCTTAAGATCAGTTTTCATTATACATTGTTTTTGCTCAGAAACAGTATATTTAACAACCTGTAATCCTCTTTAAGATGTGCATTAATTTCTACAACTTTTGATTGGCGATTCCTACGCTCCTTGAATACATATATTAATGATTATTCTTATGTTTGGACGTTAATGTCTGAATAGCAACTTTCAAAGTTGAGGATTTTGTTTTTCATTCAAACTATTCCTTTTGTAATTGGCAAAAACTTATGCAGTGCTTGGATAATTTCAACTCCTACATTTAGTCTCTCATCATCTACTTCCAATGGGGTGGTTGTGTCAATGCGTCTTACATATCTCTGTAGATACTATATATGAGTTGCCATTCAAAGAAAGGAAAATAAATTACTATTATAAAGGAAGGAAAAATTGGAGATAAAAACATACCTAAATCACTGTGCATGTAATTAAACTTCAGTAAATTTAAGCATTATAGAAAGCAACGGACTTGTATATTTTTAGAGATGTAAATCATTATCCTGTTAACAGGATACTTGATCGAATGTCCGAGTATCAAATACTAAAACTGGTATTAGATCACACAGATGTACATTTTTCTGTAATTTCAAAGTACATATACTTATCAAAAACTTATCAAATAGAACCAAAATATGCATGTGATACATATGTGTACGTAATAACCACGCCATCATCAACACCTGTATACAGTAAATAGTGACCAATTATCTGGTATACGGCTGTTGTCACTTATTATGGTCCTTATTTTTGAATGGCTTAAATGATTTGTTTTCAGTGAACATCATTTTTATGGTCTATTATTTTTAAATCATTTTTAATTTATCTAGTATACTGTAGCAAAATTGGAAAACAAAGAAATTCTGCTATCTACTTCCAAAGTAAATAAATATTTTATTTATAAATTAAGGAATACAGGGTAAACAACCACCATATGATGAGATAATATTTGACTAGCGATCCTATTACATAGCTGCGCGACAGATTGTTTCCTTCTTGCATTGATCAAATCATCTGCCTTAACAATTAAGAACTGCAAACTATTTGTAATTATTGGTGTATTAATTGATGTCTTTTGTGCTTACATGTTTTTGCTAAATAAATTTATCACAGAAAATCATTTTCGCTAGACTTTATGTATATATACATGCATTATGAATGTGATAGAAAATAGAGTTGCTGACTGTTTAAAAGGGCTTAACTTGGCTCAAGAAAATTAAAATACTATTATTTACATTCTCAAAGAGTAACTACTCTTTCTTTGGTTCTACATCGTACAAAAATGCATTGATGTGATAGGCTCTCATGTACATTGTAGGAACATGTTCAGTTAATTTTCAGCAGATAAATACAACTTGTCCTTTTTAATATTTAAATATGCATTCATTCCATGTTATTATTTATAAAGTTGACATTCCTCATATCAATAAACATGATAAACTTACTTTAAATGTTTTTAACATAACCTCAGGCTTTTATTATTGTGGAGCGGGTCCATTATGACACAATGTCTCTGTTGTACATCAAGTAGCTGTAATATATGATCTTTCTGCATGCATATCTTAAATGATTAAAGACTGAGGCTAAAATTTTTAATTTATGACTTTTTTTTTTTAAATTCTATAAAATCATTAAAATATTAGCTTGCTTTACATCCTTAATAATATCAATATTTTGTAAACACTACATCTTCTAAGATTAATTCTTCAGAATGAAATAGAAAACTATTTAACAGAGTACTTTTACACTAAATTACCAAAAATTCATAATTTTTTTGAGACTATACTGCTTATTTATTGTTCCCGTGATTTCTACTTACAACAGCCACCCAGTGGCAACTCTTTTCATTCACACATCCAATGACTATATGATTATGAATATGACACATTTATGATAAATGATACATTATGAAATACTATATAGAAAATATTCTCATTATATATTAATAATTTTTTGAAAACAACTAATACCAATGCCGTACTATTCTCCGGACATACGGGTCACTTTATATTAGGTGTGCCTTACTCTATTTAATCTACTGGTATGTCATATTCAACAGTCTTAATATACAACAATCTGGAAGTGTTAATTATCTCTATTCAATAACAGAATTAAATGAGAGAATTCATACTCTAATATCAATTAAAGATAAAACATCAATTTACCTGGTCATTAAGTTCTTCCCCAGGTCTCAGAGAAGCGATGTCTCTTATATACATTGTAATACAATGAACCAGGCCCAGCTTCTCTTGCGAAGACCCCTCCTATTGGGACCAAATGGCTTGTACTAAATCTTTACCAAACAAATAATAAACAATATAACCACTTAACAATAAAATTGCTACATTATTAATAGCAGCAAAATCGATAAAAGACCACTTATTATTCTAAGTTTTAGGGCCCAAAAAATAAAATTAGAGTTCTGAAAACCATTGTGAACCTTTGTGAAGAAATTAATATGATAAACATACATATAGTATTTATAAATACTCATTAAAACATTAAATAAAGGAAATAATTTATCAAATTACAAAATGTAAGGAATCTCAGTATATCCATACATCTGTGAGAATCTAAGATACAAGACTTAAGTCTTAATTATACTAAATATACTAAAAATCACTTGCTTACTCGGTTTATATCTGACTGATTCGACTGAAAATCAAACTGTACGGTTTATCTTGTACCCATTCATTTAAGAAGATATTTATTTCTGTTTATTAGATTTGTATCGTGCCGACATGTTTCCGATAGTCACATGTTTCCAATAGTTGATATTTGTTGCGTGAGTTTACCCCCAAATTTTTAATTGCTAATGACATTGGACATAGGGAATCTCCTTTCGCATCTATACGTCAATTATACCACACTAGGTATATGCTTCATGTTTTAAATCAACATTACTCAAGTGACTGATACAAATATGTACAGTTTTACTATTACTTTAAAGAAAGTCATTTAAATTGCCTAAAATCTTAATTATAATATGACAATGTCTAAACTTGCTTATTGTCTGGTAAAATATATCTCTGGTTATTTATTTTCATGCTTAAATCATAACATAACTTTATAGTTTATAAAGTTGTTATTATAAATTGAATTCATGGATTCACTTTCATCTTTATAGAAACTGAACGATGAGAACGAATTCGGAATTAAACTATAATTGTAACATTCATTTAATACCGGTGTATCAAGCCATCAATGGTAATATTATCATAGTTACAATTTCTTAGAGCTTTTTTTATGACAATCGTAAATAATTATGGACGAGCAGTATTGTTTATTGGTTAAAATCTCTGCGGAGACATTAATTATGATAGAATAAAGTAATCCTGCGTTTTTCGTACAGAACAAATTATAGTACTTTGTTAAAGAAATCAGGAAGCACCCGATTTTCAGTTTCAGACTCATTAGTCTAATGATTATCATTAGATACAGTCTCGGAGCGAAACGTCTCACTGCGAATGGTCTTCGAACCTCCGCACTCCATCACACCCACCCTATCATTTTAACACCGCTATTATAGCTACATACAGGTATCAACTTACCGGTGGTCTTGTGTTTAAGGAGAGCCATTCTCGTAGACTAATAGCACATGCAGAAGAAAGGGGAAAAAGAAAGTTAATTTACATTCCTATCTTCAATGATAAAAGAGTTCTATATGTGCTCATTAATAAACACTTATTTGGGAACTATTTTTGGGTGACCTGGGGTCCTAGTTGAGCTTACGTTTTATCCATCTATTCATATACAGGCGTGATGCTTTAAAGATAATATATATCAGTCAAATAATTCGATATGTAGAAACAAAGAGCGCATCACAACATTGTTTTTATTATTTAAACAAACCTACTTTCACTTTTCTTTCTTTTAAAGATGGTGAGTAGTCTCACAGTTTCTTTTTGAATTCCAAGAACTTGGCAGATCCAATGGTATTTTATTCACAATTATTGTGTCTTTTTAAAACCAAGAACGGTAAGAAAACAACTAATTCGTCTGGCTGGCGATTAGATTACTTAGTTTATTGGTTGTATAAACTAATATTTATTTTAAGGGGGATGTGCGGCCATCATGTACATTTGAAGATAAGAATGTAAACATTTCTTGACCTGGCTTGTTTCATCCCGAAACTTGCCAAAAGTGTTGCCAAAAGATAGAAAAGCAATAAATATGAAGTCCTACATGTCATTTTGTTTGAAAAGTATGCATACAAGAACAGGGCAATGCCTTTTTAATCACTCAGAACAGCTGTCGAACTGCGCAGGAACAAACTTATTTTGAAGATTTAAAAATCTGAAAAAATATGAAGGGGTTCATGGGTGTCATCTCTACAACCATTTGTTGAAAAAAAAGTCTAAGCTTGTTTATTTAAGTTGTAACTTTGTATCAAAGTAAGGTACCCTATTCTTAAAATGGGCCTCAAAAACCACAAGATATATTTGTCTGTGTCTATGGAGGTACATTGCAGACATATTTTCATTAAAAAAATATGATGTATACTTTTGTATTTTAAGACAATAACTTTTTTGGACCCCTATCCTACTTCTAAAAGAATATACTTTATTTTATACTTATAGAACTAAAGATTTCCCATGAAACAAACATGGGACAGGTATAGAGATGTATATCAAATTCAAAACAGATTGTTTTGAATTGACATTTATTTTTTTCTATGAAAATATAACGTCATTTTGTCTCCAAAGACACAGGAGATGTAAGTATAGACTGGATTTTTCTTGTTATAAAAATAGATTCCATGCCGACTGATAAAAATAGGGTACCCTATTTTGAGGCAAAGTTACAACTCAAATGAGCAAAATTCTAACTTTTTCTCAACAAATAGTTGTAGAGAGGACACCAATGAAGCCCCTTCATATTTTTTCAGATTTTTAAATCTTCAAAATAAGTTTGTACCTGTACAGTTCGACAGCTGTTCTGAGTGATTAAAAAGGCATTGTCCTGTTCTTGTATGCATACTTTTCAAACAAAATGACATTTAGGACTTCATATTTATTGCTTTTCTATCCTTTGGCAACATTTTTGGCCAGTTTCGGGCAGAAAAAAGCCAGTTCAAAAATGTTTACATTCTTATCCTCAAATGTACATGTACAAGATGACCACACATCCCCCTTAAGCATTAAATACTTTATTCAAAGAATTAAAATGTTCTAAATAATGATGCAAAATCAATGGTTTGGATTGAAGATTCTTATTCCACACACAGGGGCATCTTATCCGCTCTGCTCTCTATGACATATATATAAATAATACACAAAGGAAAAATCGAAAGTAGGACACGATTTGTAAACAATGTCCAAAAACAACTTACTTGACAAACGTTACGCAAATCCTCCTACGCAATGTTGCAAGTGTTATCAAGAAACACGTTCATATTCCTAATAAACTCGATAAAAAGAGTTGTTATCCCATTAAAACCGCTGTCTAATGCAGACTTTCAATCTCATCGCCCAAGAAAAGATATATAACTCGGTACTTTCGCTTTTCTTATCAGGAATTTTTTCAATATGAACGTTGTTTTTGATAACATTTGCAACATTGCGTAGGAGGATTTGCGTAACTTTTGTCAAGTAAGTTTTTTTGGACATTGTTTACAAATCGTGTCCTACTTTCGATTCTTCCTTTGTGTATTATTTATATATATGTCATAGAGAGCAGAGCGGATAAGATGCCCCTGTGTTCCACGTTTATCTAATCATCTTAAGTTTCATGGAGTTGTCTAAAGCTTGGATACTATGAATCCGAGTTCTAAATCAAAATTAATTATCAGTTCATCTTTCATTACAGTAATTATGTAACTCTCGGTGACCTTAATTCCCGAAGTTTATATTAATAATATTAGAATTACTACTAACTGCTTCGACGGGTCGATTGAATTTGATTCCAATAATTTTATTAGTTAATCGTTACACATATTTTTACATTTCAAGCAATTTCCTTTTTCTTAATTTGAATTGTTAGAATTCATTAGACAATTATATTTAGTCGAGGAACTTTATCAGTTATTGTGTGAATATCTTTTTTCCCCCGTTTTCACTGCAACTCGTGAGAATATGTTTATTTCAATTGTGTAAAATGATAAAATTAACGCTTAATTATACTTACTTTCACTTTAGATTCTTTTAAAAGTGATGTACCTACTTTTTGTATGATATACGTACATATATAGGAAAAAATGTCATTGTTTGTTAAAAAAGATATTCTAAAGACATATTCGAGTTTGTAATCTTTTTGTTAAAACTTTAGCATATCTATTTGCCATTGATGTATTGTAAAATTCTTTTATTCGATATGTATTGCACATTTGGCATTTTCCCACGCTACCTTCATTCTAAAAAACTGAATTTTTAGAATAAGAACTCAAAACGGCTTTCAGGAAACGTCCCCTTAAATGTATTTGGTAAATGAACAAGGCGATGTTTAAAAATCGTGTCGGGCTTGCCCCTTTTGAAAATATTAACTTTAAATATCTATATTTAGAGCAAATCGATTATTCAATTAGTGTTTGACAAGGCAATGATATATTTGATAATTATTTCATAATTTCTATCCTTTTTAAATAATATCCAATCTTGTAACGTGTCGAAATTAAATTAAATCTTATCTTATCTGTTTAAAAAAATGAAAGTTAGAGCAAAAGATAAGGAGATAGATATTTATTTAAATCCTTCTTAAGAAACTTTTTTTTGAAAAAAAAGAGTATAGAAAAGAGTATAAGATCTTTAGCTGAGCATTAAACATTTTAGTACAGATTTGAATTAATCCCAATGTGACAAGATGCCATTCTTGCAAATCGATTTAAAAAATATACTGGTTGTTTGTTGTACTTAATAACATATATTATAAAAACCGATATTTTATATTCATCTTTCCTTTAATTAAAGAGCAGAAATATATATTACATGCACGTCTACATTTCAGTTGTGTTTGAAAACATCACGTCATTTCTCCACCTGTATTCAGGGTTTATCCTACTTCTTTTTCTATTTGTTTATCTGAACACCCATGCTCCCCGGCCACCTATTTGTAGGAGCAAAACTACTAGAGTACTGCATGATTTGCATATGTCCCCTACCGACCACCGCGACCTTTTGGAGGGAAGATAAAGTAGAGCTTGCAAAAATTAAAGGTTATATTGCGCTGGAAATTGTTCATATTTCTTTTTCAGTAAGTAACATTTTAAAATGTCGTACATGGCAAAGTGGATCGCCGAGTTCACCAAGAAAGACTCGAACCTCAATGATTGTGCCGGGAGGTATCAAGAACAGAAAGAAATGAGGGCTAAGAGATACATAGCTAGAGCTGAACGGGCGGCTGCGATTGCAGAAAAACATACTGAAGGAGAACGGTTAGCTATTTGGAGAGAGAGAGAGAGAGAGAGAGAGAGAGAGAGAGAGAGAGAGAGAGAGAGCAAAGCAAGATTCTTGATAAGTTTTATTTCACAACCATTATTTGATTTATAACTACCATCCATATATTCTTCCCACAAATTGATTATCAGTTATTTTCAGAATTGTATTACTTCTACTAGATTTATGTTTAATTTCAGATTCTCGAGACTGATTTCTGCGACAGCAGTTAATGATGAACAGGAGTATGTTCCAATTTCGAGAAAGCGGAAAAGTATGTATCCCAAACGTCATAGTGGTTATTAAAAAAAAAATCTTTTTAATAAACCCACCATAGTTATACATCAAGATATAAATTAAATGTTACGCATACATTTCGACGGTTGTAGGATTCTATGTCGACTTGTGAAAGTGTATTTCGCTATTCAGATAACGTTTTCATTAATTATTAGCTAAAATATTGTCGGTTATTTGTTTTAGGCCCTCAACACGATGATGAACAATTTCGTCAACGTAAAATGCTAAGATTTAGTTCTCAAAAGACAAATAAAAGAAGACTAGAAATCACAGCAGATTCCGCCGATTTAGGTTTTTGTATAGAGAAGGAGGATATTGATTTATCTAGCAACGAAGTTGAAGAAGAAATTGTTTTACATGAAAACGAAATTGAAAAACCAGTAGAGGCATCACAACCAGACAAATATCACGACAATGCAGAAGTCGACAAACCTGACTATGTGTATAGGTTGCAACGTTTTGGCGAACGTCACATGCAAGGTCTTTATCCCAAAAATATCTCGTCATTAACAAGTCTAATGGATCACGTTGCAAGAGGGAGTAAGGGTGCTACATCACGGTTCATATCCTGCTGCAAAACACTTTTTGATTTACAATGCCTGGGAAGCATTACTAATGAATCTACTCGCGTTCGTGAGGTAGTACGAATCAACCTTACAAAACTTAAAAATCATCAGGACGTTACTGTGATTGATCTTACTGATGAGACTGTACGAGAGAAACATATTAGTCGTTCATCAGACGCATGGAGATTTGCATCAAGATTTAATGAAGTCATCCTGAATCCAAGAACACACGTGCCAGCTGACTGCGTCGAAAAGATTGGAATTGTTCTGCAAAGGAAGTTTATTAAAGACGAACACGTTATTCTCTGACCTTTGAATGTTCATATTTTTTTCTGTTCGATTGTGTGTGTATATTGATTTTAGATTCAATGATTTTTGCATAGCCCAAACCATGCGATGATTTAAACCTTTACTGTTGTTCTTCTGAAACTATATACTGTATGAAGATACGATTTATTTGTATACCTTATTATGTAAAAATAACAATATGAATAAAATTGCCAATCCATTCCTAAACTTTCTAGCATATATTACGTCTTTTCTAACATGATTTAACATAAACATATCTGAATTCTACCAAGGTCGGAATAGCTTGAACTGAATGGAACTAAATGGAACCTTCTACTTCTGAGTTTTGATGCAGTAATTGTTTTTTTATCAAGATCCCAATTGACTCAATCGATGTCTAAAGTTGTTGTTATAGCAATACCGTGCAATATTTTTAATGGAATCTATCACATTTGTAAGTTTTCAAAAGTCCAAAGGAAAAATACAAAACAGGAACAGAGCAAACACGGACCTCTAAAACAAATAGAGGGAGGGTCAGGTGCCATGGAGGAGTGAGCGAGGCAAGCTACTGAGATGCAAGTTAATAAAACAGAACTACCAACAGTTTCGATTGAAGTCATCTTTTCGTAAGTTCTTTGGTCGATACAACAACCTTGTCAGCATGTGTGCTCTTTGTCGTAATCGGGAAAATGGAAAAATCCGTAGACAATTAGGTGATTAATTATGGTCAAACAATATGACAAACGTCAGTCAGCATTCGACCCAGTGGAAGATTTAACTTATTGATTGCAGTTTCCACCACAGGATGGTGCTCTGTCAATCAGTCAACTGAATGATTACAGAAAGGTGTAGATTATTCCATCCATTGTCAGTCACCTTTCAGTTGACTGAATTGCAAACCTGTTCCATGGGAGTTATCTTATATGATATCAATACATATATAATATTGCGTACTTAAATTATGCAAAAATGGAGTATCTAAAAAAGAAAACAAAACATGAGCAGGGCTACTGAAATACACCATTTTAAGTTTATTTTAACATTAATAGCATATCATCAACTTTTTGGGTTTGATGTTCCGGCATTAATTTTTATGACATATACATGTACGAACTGTTTAATTTTATGATAAGAAAAGATATTTCATTTGTCTTTACATATTAACTAACTATTTTTAATTGATCAATCGTATTAATAGAATTAATGGAAGTAATACACATAATAATATGATAAAAGCAACATCTGTTATCTGTTTAAGAATGTGAACTGCTTTAAAAGATTTGTAAATACTCTAGAATGTCAATAAACTCATTATAAAAACGATTGTATACACCCCTTGTACAACAAGTTGTATACATCCCATACACAACACCACTTTTTCGTCAATATTTCTGTATTCTATTAATTTTATTCACAGACAATTTATGTATAATCAAACACAGATGATAGGTTATTGTAAGTAACAAAACAGTGATGATAAACGGAACCTTTGTCCAGATATTTGATCATTAACGTACGTCAGGGTCAAATTTACCCTAATTGTCGAAATTTTGTTGAGGGGTTGAAGAAAACTAAAACATGTACAATGGAATATATACGTGTCTATGTATTCCTTAATTCATGCTTTCTTCCGTAGGCATACTCTAATTGGCAAAGTTAAAGTCCTTTAGTTAATTAATTGGACAAATATCGTACCTTCGACACCTTTTTCCGCTTTAGAAGCCTACACCTCGTGTACAACATAGCATACACCCCGCATGTTGTGTTAAACGTGGTGAATAATTTGATTTTTTTTCCAATAGCTTTATACAGGGTTCTTTGTCAAAAAGTAGATAGATGGAGTCTGAAAAGGACAGAATGATCAAACCCTCAAGCGATGAAACGCTCATAATTTAAGATAATTAAACAAACTTATTTTTATCATTCTAACAGTAAAATAAGAATATTAAAAAGATACTTCTGTAAAAATCACAGGCGTACACAATTGGTTGTTATATCTTTTAAGAAATCCTTCGAGCTTTACAAAGTTTAAAAGCATAACCAATCAATTTCATATTCATTTTTATATCCAATGAGAAACTTACTTTCATTTTAGTTTCATGTGAAAACGCTTTATTATTTCTTGATAACCGGTAACAAACAATCCCACCGTGCGCTAACATTGTATCGAGTGTGTTCCTTAAAACATTCAAAGGTATGTCGATAGGTATTTGTTTTGATTATAATTTTCAAAAATTTATAGTGATATATGTAAAGGTTTTAAGGATTTTATATAATATGAGATGTTAACTAGTTATTTTATTTCTCTCAAACATCTGATGATGCATTATATATATATATATATATATATATATATATATATATATATATATATATATATATATAAAATAAAGCACGAGCAGTTAAGCTATTTGTTCGTAGTTTAGTACAATTTATATATGAACATTTTCTTTTTAGCTAATTTCGTCACTCGTTCTTGTTTGGATAAGACTATATCGACAATAATCTAGATTTTGAAATAAGGGCCGCATTTTCTTTAGAAACTTTCGTCCGTAGTCATTTAAGCTGTTTGTTTTGTTGCAAATACATAAGAGTTTGATCTAGGCACAATCTAACTTTTAAATTACGATTCAATATTAAAAGAATATCTATATCTAAATCTGATAAACTATAACATGAAAATCTGTTCAATCAAATGCAATAAAGTTAAATATAGTGAGATTTTCCTAACGATACATTCAAGGATCTCGTTCATTTAAACAAAAACTGTGTACGTTGCTTTTAATGAATGTTAATATTTGATATGGCCTAAACATTTTTATTGACTTTAAATACCTTAATCAATAATTCGGTGTTCGGAACTTTGCAATGGTTTTCAGAAAATGCACCATTTAAATGTCTGCAACAGCTCTTTCGCAAATAAAAACATAATGCTCCTTTCTCTCATTTTAAAGAGAAAAAAAATGATCTATTTAAACGCACATTGTAAAGTTCGCGCACGTTTTTAATTTACAAATATTGATTTGTAAATGCATTTTGTTTTCAATTTCCGAATTAGAGTTGAAATGCATATCTTAGATCACTCCGCCATATCACCCTCACAACTATACTATCATTTCAATGATGCTTTACTTTACTGGGACGTACATAACGTCATTTCATCATAAGTATGTTTTGGAATAAGTTTCTTTTTTTTGTGATTTCTATTTTTGTAAATCAACAATTGTATTTTTTCAAACTATTTAAACAATAGCAGTGTTTATTTCATAAGAGTTATTTCCCTTGGCCGCCATCTTGTGGGTCAAGGCAGAAAATTTTCCACTTTGAGCGACCAATTTCAAACAATTATGGCAGAAATATGGAGTAAATCCGAAGTGCATTACAAATACAAAGGAAAGGACGCCTAACAAACGTATATATGTAAAAAAAAAAAAAAAAAACCAGTGCTGTCTGCGTAAAAAAAACCACAGTATGGCAAGTTGAAATTGGTTAAATAACGAAAGAATCAATTAAGGCAGTTTGACCCACAACGTGGCTGCCAACAGGAGGTAACTCTTGCTTAAATCACTCATCTAAAAACTATCTATTACAAGTTGTTTTTTTAATCTCAAAACTTTAAAGATGTACATGCTAAATCACAAAAGGTGTAAGTATAGACTGGATTTTTCTTGTTATAAAAATAGATCCCATGCCGACTGATAAAAATAGGGTACCCTATTTTGAGGCAAAGTTACAACTCAAATGAGCAAAATTCTAACTTTTTCTCAACAAATAGTTGTAGAGAGGACACCAATGAAGCCCCTTCATATTTTTTCAGATTTTTAAATCTTCAAAATAAGTTTGTACCTGTACAGTTCGACAGCTGTTCTGAGTGATTAAAAAGGCATTGTCATGTTCTTGTATGCATACTTTTCAAACAAAATGACATTTAGGACTTCATATTTATTGCTTTTCTATCCTTTGGCAACATTTTTGGCCAGTTTCGGGCAGAAAAAAGCCAGTTCAAAAATGTTTACATTCTTATCCTCAAATGTACATGTACAAGATGACCGCACATCCCCCTTAAGCATTAAATACTTTATTCAAAGAATTAAAATATTCTAAATAATAATGCAAAATCAATGGTTTGGATTGAAGATTCTTATTCCACGCACAGGGGCATCTTATCCGCTCTGCTCTCTATGACATAAATATAAATAATACACAAAGGAAAAATCGAAAGTAGGACACGATTTGTAAACAATGTCCAAAAACAACTTACTTGACAAACGTTACGCAAATCCTCCTACGCAATGTTGCAAGTGTTATCAAGAAACACGTTCATATTCCTAATAAACTCGATAAAAAGAGTTGTTATCCCATTAAAACCGCTGTCTAATGCAGACTTTCAATCTCATCGCCCAAGAAAAGATATATAACTCGGTACTTTCGCTTTTCTTATCAGGAATTTTTTCAATATGAACGTTGTTTTTGATAACATTTGCAACATTGCGTAGATTCTTGCAAATCGATTTAAAAAATATACTGGTTGATTGTTGTACTTAATAACATATATTATAAAAACCGATATTTTATATTCATCTTTCCTTTAATTAAAGAGCAGAAATATATATTACATGCACGTCTACATTTCAGTTGTGTTTGAAAACATCACGTCATTTCTCCACCTGTATTCAGGGTTTATCCTACTTCTTTTTCTATTTGTTTATCTGAACACCCATGCTCCCCAGCCACCTATTTGTAGGAGCAAAACTACTAGAGTACTGCATGATTTGCATATGTCCCCTACCGACCACAGCGACCTTTTGGAGGGAAGATAAAGTAGAGCTTGCAAAAATTAAAGGTTATATTGCGCTGGAAATTGTTCATATTTCTTTTTCAGTAAGTAACATTTTAAAATGTCGTACATGCCAAAGTGGATCGCCGAGTTCACCAAGAAAGACTCGAACCTCAATGATTGTGCCGAGAGATATCAAGAACAGAAAGAAATGAGGGCTAAGAGATACATAGCTAGAGCTGAACGGGCGGCTGCGATTGCAGAAAAACATACTGAAGGAGAACGGTTAGCTATTTGGAGAGAGAGAGAGAGAGAGAGAGAGAGAGAGAGAGAGAGAGAGAGAGAGAGAGCAAAGCAAGATTCTTGTGATAAGTTTTATTTCACAACCATTATTTGATTTATAACTACCATCCATATATTCTTCCCACAAATTGATTATCAGATATGTTCAGAATTGTATTACTTCTACTAGATTTATGTTTAATTTCAGATTCTCGAGACTGATTTCTGCGACAGCAGTTAATGATGAACAGGAGTATGTTCCAATTTCGAGAAAGCGGAAAAGTATGTATCCCAAACGTCATAGTGGTTATTAAAAAAAAATCTTTTTAATAAACCTACCATAGTTATACATCAAGATATAAATTCAATGTTACGCATACATTTCGACGGTTGTAGGATTCTATGTCGACTTGTGAAAGTGTATTTCGATATTCAGATAACGTTTTCATTAATTATTAGCTAAAATATTGTCGGTTATTTGTTTTAGGCCCTCAACACGATGATGAACAATTTCGTCAACGTAAAATGCAAAGATTTAGTTCTCAAAAGACAAATAAAAGAAGACTAGAAATCACAGCAGATTCCGCCGATTTAGGTTTTTGTATAGAGAAGGAGGATATTGATTTATCTAGCAACGAAGTTGAAGAAGAAATTGTTTTACATGAAAACGAAATTGAAAAACCAGTAGAGGCATCACAACCAGACAAATATCACGACAATGCAGAAGTCGACAAACCTGACTATGTGTATAGGTTGCAACGTTTTGGCGAACGTCACATGCAAGGTCTTTATCCCAAAAATATCTCGTCATTCACAAGTCTAATGGATCACGTTGCAAGAGGGAGTAAGGGTGTTACATCACGGTTCATATCCTGCTGCAAAACACTTTTTGATTTACAATGCCTGGGAAGCATTACTAATGAATCTACTCGCGTTCGTGAGGTAGTACGAATCAACCTTACAAAACTTAAAAATCATCAAGACGTTACTGTGATTGATCTTACTGATGAGACTGTACGAGAGAAACATATTAGTCGTTCGTCAGACGCATGGAGATTTGCATCAAGATTTAATGAAGTCATCCTGAATCCAAGAACACACGTGCCAGCTGACTGCGTCGAAAAGATTGGAATTGTTCTGCAAAGGAAGTTTATTAAAGACGAACACGTTATTCTCTGACCTTTGAATGTTCATATTTTTTTCTGTTCGATTGTGTGTGTATATTGATTTTAGATTCAATGATTTTTGCATAGCCCAAACCATGCGATGATTTAAACCTTTACTGTTGTTCTTCTGAAACTATATACTGTATGAAGATACGATTTATTTATATACCTTATTATGTAAAAATAACAATATGAATAAAATTGCCAATCCATTCCTAAACTTTCTAGCATATATTACGTCTTTTCTAACATGATTTAACATAAACATATCTGAATTCTACCAAGGTCGGAATAGCTTGAACTGAATGGAACTAAATGGAACCTTCAACTTCTGAGTTTTGATGCAGTAATTGTTTTTTTTATCAAGATCCCAATTGACTCAATCGATGTCTAAAGTTGTTGTTATAGCAATACCGTGCAATATTTTTAATGGAATCTATAACATTTGTAAGTTTTCAAAAGTCCAAAGGAAAAATACAAAACAGGAACAGAGCAAACACGGACCTCTAAAAAAAAATAGAGGGAGGGTCAGGTGCCATGGAGGAGTGAGCGAGGCAAGCTACTGAGATGCAAGTTGATAAAACAGAACTACCAACAGTTTCGATTGAAGTCATCTTTTCGTAAGTTCTTTGGTCGATACAACAACCTTGTCAGCATGTGTGCTCTTTGTCGTAATCGGGAAAATGGAAAAATCCGTAGACAATTAGGTGATTAATTATGGTCAAACAATATGACAAACGTCAGTCAGCATTCGACCCAGTGGAAGATTTAACTTATTGATTGCAGTTTCCACCACAGGATGGTGCTCTGTCAATCAGTCAACTGAATGATTACAGAAAGGTGTAGATTATTCCATCCATTGTCAGTCACCTTTCAGTTGACTGAATTGCAAACCTGTTCCATGGGAGTTATCTTATATGATATCAATACATATATAATATTGCGTACTTAAATTATGCAAAAATGGAGTATCTAAAAAAGAAAACAAAACATGAGCAGGGCTACTGAAATACACCATTTTAAGTTTATTTTAACATTAATAGCATATCATCAACTTTTTGGGTTTGATGTTCCGGCATTAATTTTTATGACATATACATGTACGAACTGTTTAATTTTATGATAAGAAAAGATATTTCATTTGTCTTTACATATTAACTAACTATTTTTAATTGATCAATCGTATTAATAGAATTAATGGAAGTAATACACATAATAATATGATAAAAGCAACATCTGTTATCTGTTTAAGAATGTGAACTGCTTTTAAAGATTTGTAAATACTCTAGAATGTCAATAAACTCATTATAAAAACGATTGTATACACCCCTTGTACAACAAGTTGTATACATCCCATGTACAACACCACTTTTTCGTCAATATTTCTGTATTCTATTAATTTTATTCACAGACAATTTATGTATAATCAAACACAGATGATAGGTTATTGTAAGTAACAAAACAGTGATGATAAACGGAACCTTTGTCCAGATATTTGATCATTAACGTACGTCAGGGTCAAATTTACCCTAATTGTCGAAATTTTGTTGAGGGGTTGAAGAAAACTAAAACATGTACAATGGAATATATACGTGTCTATGTATTCCTTAATTCATGCTTTCTTCCGTAAGCATACTCTAATTGGCAAAGTTAAAGTCCTTTAGTTAATTAATTGGACAAATATCATACCTTCGACACCTTTTTCCGCTTTGGAAGCCTACACCTCGTGTACAACATAGCATACACCTCGCGTGTTGTGTTAAACGTGGTGAATAATTTGATTTTTTTCCCAATAGGTTTATACAGGGTTCTTTGTCAAAAAGTAGATAGATGGAGTCTGAAAAGGACAGAATGATCAAACCCTCAAGCGATGAAACGCTCATAATTTAAGATAATTAAACAAACTTATTTTTATCATTCTAACAGTAAAATAAGAATATTAAAAAGATAATTCTGTAAAAATCACAGGCGTACACAATTGGTTGTTATATCTTTTAAGAAACCCTTCGAGCTTTACAAAGTTTAAAAGCATAACCAATCAATTTCATATTCATTTTTATATCCAATATGAAACTTACTTTCATTTTAGTTTCATGTGAAAACGCTTTATTATTTCTTGATAACCGGTAACAAACAACCCCACCGTGCGCTAACATTGTATCGAGTGTGTTCCTTAAAACATTCAAAGGTATGTCGATAGGTATTTGTTTTGATTATAATTTTCAAAAATTTATAGTGATATATGTAAAGGTTTTAAGGATTTTATATAATATGAGATGTTAACTAGTTATTTTATTTCTCTCAAACATCTGATGATGCATTATATATATATATATATATATATATATATATATATATATATATATATATATATATATATATATAAAATAAAGCACGAGCAGTTAAGCTATTTGTTCGTAGTTTAGTACAATTTATATATGAACATTTTCTTTTTAGCTAATTTCGTCACTCGTTCTTGTTTGGATAAGACTATATCGACAATAATCTAGATTTTGAAATAAGGGCCGCATTTTCTGTAGAAACTTTCGTCCGTAGTCATTTAAGCTGTTTGTTTTGTTGCAAATACATAAGAGTTTGATCTAGGCACAATCTAACTTTTAAATTACGATTCAATATTAAAAGAATATCTATATCTAAATCTGATAAACTATAACTTGAAAATCTGTTCAATCAAATGCAATAAAGTTAAATATAGTGAGATTTTCCTAACGATACATTCAAGGATCTCGTTCATTTAAACAAAAACTGTGTACGTTGCTTTTAATGAATGTTAATATTTGATATGCCCTAAGCATTTTTATTGACTTTAAATACCTTAATCAATAATTCGGTGTTCGGAACTTTGCAATGGTTTTCAGAAAATGCACCATTTAGATGTCTGCAACAGCTCTTTCGCAAATAAAAACATAATGCTCCTTTCTCTCATTGTAAAGAGAAAAAAATGATCTATTTAAACGCACATTGTAAAGTTCGCGCACGTTTTTAATTTACAAATATTGATTTGTAAATGCATTTTGTTTTCAATTTCCGAATTAGAGTTGAAATGCATATCTTAGATCACTCCGCCATATCACCCTCACAACTATACTATCATTTCAATGATGCTTTACTTTACTGGGACGTACATAACGTCATTTCATCATAAGTGTGTTTTGGAATAAGTTTCTTTTTTTTGTGATTTCTATTTTTGTAAATCAACATTTGTATTTTTTCAAACTATTTAAACAATAGCAGTGTTTATTTCATAAGAGTTATTTCCCTTGGCCGCCATCTTGTGGGTCAAGGCAGAAAATTTTCCACTTTGAGCGACCAATTTCAAACAATTATGGCAGAAATATGGAGTAAATCCGAAGTGCATTACAAATACAAAGGAAAGGACGCCTAACAAACGTATATATGTAAAAAAAAAAAAAAAAAAAAAAACCAGTGCTGTCTGCGTAAAAAAACCCACAGTATGGCAAGTTGAAATTGGTTAAATAACGAAAGAATCAATTAAGGCAGTTTGACCCACAACGTGGCTGCCAACAGGAGGTAACTCTTGCTTAAATCACTCATCTAAAAACTATCTATTACAAGTTTTTTTTTTAATCTCAAAACTTTAAAGATGTACATGCTAAATCACAAAAGCGTTGAGACGCTGTAAGGTATAAACCTCCTTGTGCTTAAGTTAACGATCTATTTCATTTCAGATTCAGTTTTCTTTTGAGTGATGGAATCGGGGGATGAAAATAAACTTGCTGGTCATGAAAGCATGTTTAGAAGAAAGCGGAAAGGTTTATGTCGAAATCAATACTTATCAAGACAAACTTCTAAAATCCGTGTCATTATCTAATACTAATTTAAGTGTTAGAAACACTTAATTAGAAGTAGGTGAATTTGTTTCTTTTCTGTTTAAGGATCTGGTATTGACAATGAACCTGAAAACCAAACTAAGAAGCCAAGATCCAATTCTCCTAATGAGATTGATATTGGGATAGAAAAGCCCCCAGATACAAATGAAATAAATTCAGTCTCTGGTGAAGAAAAGGAAACAAACGATGAACTAGTTTTTAATGAACAAAAGGAAGCACATGATGAACCAGTCTCTGATGAACAAAAGGAAGCACATGCTGAACAAGTCTCTGATGAACAAAAGGAAGCACACGCTGAACCAGTCTATAATGAACAAAAGGAAGCACACTCTAATGAAGAAAAGGAAGCACATGATGAACCAGTTTTTAATGAACAAAAGGAAATACATGATGAACCAGTATGTAATGAACAAAGGGAAGCACATGCTGAACCAGTCTCTAATGAACAAAAGGAAGCACATGATGAACCAGTCTCTAATGAAGAAAAGGAAGCACATGCTGAACCAGTCTCTGATGAACAAAAGGAAGCACATGATGAACCAGTCTCTAATGAACAAAAGGAAGCACATGATGAACCAGTCTCTAATGAACAAAAGGAAGCACATGCTGAACCAGTCTCTAATGAACAAAAGGAAGCACACGCTGAACCAGTCTATAATGAACAAAAGGAATCACACTCTGAACCAGTCTCTAATGAAGAAAAGGAAGCACACTCTGAACCAGTTTTTTATGAACAAAAGGAAATACATGCTGAACCAGTCTCTAATGAACAAAAGGAAGCACATGCTGAACCAGTGTCTAATGAACAAAAGGAAGCACACCCTGAACCAGTCTATAATGAACAAAAGGAAGCGCATGTTGTATATTTACCCTCTACATGTTCCACAGAAAAGAGCAAGGAAGTAGGGAAATATATTCCTATTAGCAGATGTAATGATATTGATATTTCTGCAGGGTTGTATAACCCGGTTTCTTGTAATGTCAACAAACATTATAGAATATCTGACAACCAAGATACAGAAGATATCTCTGTACATCAAACAGCTATTGAACAGTTTTATGAAACCCTTCAATCAAACACAAATAACGAAAATAGTGGAATATCCCACGATAACCCACAGAAGGATGATAAAGTTGTAGACGAAATATCTGTTGAACAGTCTTGTGTAACGCCTCAACCAGGTACAAGTCACGAAAATTGTGTAATTGAAAAAGATGAATACGCGTATAGGTTATTACGTCCTGGGGAACCTTTCGAAGAAGGTCTTAAACCAAAAAATATATCGTCGGAAATAACTTTACAGGAGCACGTCGACAACGGGAGCAGCAAAGGCCATGCATCTCAGTTTATTTCCTGTTGCAAAACCCTGGTTGGTTTGAGAGAGTTAGGACGAATAACCAATAACCGTAAAACGGCACGCAATGTTGTGCGTGTCAACATTACTAAACTGAATTCTAGAGGAGTTACTGTGATAGACCTGACAGACGAAAACATAAGACAAAGACATATTCATCGGTTTTCAAGTGCTTGGGGATGTGCAAAGAGATTCGAAGAGGTAATCTTACAACCCCAGAGCCATATTCCCGCAGACTGCGTGGAAAAAATAGGAATTGTTCTGTACAAAAACTTTATTAAAGACGAACACATTGATCTTTGAATATTTTATCCCCTCTAACTATTTCGTTCTTCGTTTGCTTTTTAAATTTCTAATTTAGTTTGTGTCAAAGAATTGTAGAAAACAAAAATAGAGTTTAAACGTAAAATGTTTTAATGTTTAATGATTTTCTTGTTCAAAAAAAGAGTTTAGATTAATTATAGATTATTTTCATAAAATGGATACACCGTTCAGCGCTCCTCTTGCATTCAAACATTTGTTTGATTTATTGTGTTTGATCTCAAACCTACAAACTGGGTGGAATGATTTGGAACCGAACAGCAAAGAACATTTTCACTTTTCACAAAAAACTTGAAATAAATGATACCACAGAGTCTGCGTCATCTGTTTCATATTTGGACATTTTACTGGAAATGGACATTGATGGTAACCTAACATCAAAACTTTATGATAAACGTGATGACTTCAATTTTTCTATAGTCAACTTTTTCTTACTTATGTAGCAATATACCTTCATCACCTGCTTATGGCGTTTTTGTCTCTCAGTTAATTCGATACGCAAGGGCATGCTCTTCGTATGAACAGTTTTTAAGGCGAGGCAAGCTACTGACAAACAAGTTGATAAAACAGGACTATCAACAGTCTCGTTTGAAGTCATCTTTTCGTAAGTTCTATGGTCGATACAACGACCTTGTCAGCAAATACAATCTTCCACTGGGTCGCATGCTGATTGACGTTTTTCATACTAAATGTTAGACCATAATTAATCATCTAATTGTCTAAGGACTTTTCCGTTTTTCCCGATTACGACAAAGAGCACACGGCGGGTGTGACCGGCGTCAGCAGAGGATGCTCACTCCTCCATGGCACCTGATCTTACCTCTACTTAAGTGGCCTGTGTTTGCTCTGCTCCTGTTTTGTAATTTTCCTTTGGGCTTTTGAATTTGAACACTGTTCGTTATCACTACATGCCATTTCAAAAAGCAGACACATTTTTTTCATTATTTTGCTTTCACGGTATTCTATAATTTATTTAATTTTTTTCTAAAGTTGAATGCGATTTTATTAGAGTGCACGTGAAATAGTACTAGTTGTTTTGAAAATATATTTCGTAGAGTGTTACAGTAACCTTTGAGTTTTGTTTCATTTTGTGCTGGTTGTTTTTTGGTATATCTACCTTTTTTTGTACACGTCTGTTAATATATATATATATATATATATATATATATATATATATATATATATATATATATATATATTAATTGAAGATTGTTTGATTGGTGTATAGAACAGATATCAAACTTTGCAAAGTCCTTAAGAGCTTGACTTTATGTATCAATATTTGATTTCTATTCTCCAAAATCCCTACATCCAACTATTCTAATATTTTACCAAATACCTAAATAAAAAAATGTGAAAAAATCTAATTTTAAAATAGAAATATTGTGAAAAACAAAACCATCAATAATATGTTGAGTGTTCCGAATTTTCAAACAAAATATCAAACGTAAAACATCGATGAATAATGTACCATGCATAACATCTATGACTAATGTATGCTAACATGCTGTGTGGAGGTGAATTAAATATTCCCCTTTCCAAAGCGTTTCACTCAGTAAGTCCCAGTTCTTCTATTTTCGGTAGCCAAGGATTACGATCTACGGTGTTTCTCTATTCGCAGAGAATAGACCGTGGATCATCACCCTTGGCTTAGTGAAGATACAGGTCTTCCCAATCGACGACAACTATTTTTTGTATGATGATATATCCAGGCCAGCAAGACTATATGCAAACATGGAGTTATAGGGATTTCCTTGTTGCAAGAACATTGAATTCTCCTGTTTGATTGAGATGTTTAAAATATGCCAGATTTTATCGTATAGAAATATATACTTATTGCCAAAAAAATTTCAGCTTGTAAACATGAGGCTAATGTGTTTTTTTTTTACTTAAAGTAAAGTTTTTGCGGCTTTGATTTAAATCTGTATTGACACTAACTTTGCTAGAATTTTTATTGGTTTGAATGTAAATTTGACCTACAGCTGGAGTTTTTTCTTTTATATTTTGGCCAAATTTTTCATATTTAGAATTTTAAGGTGATTTAATGTGCAAATAATTAAATGTAGAGGATAAATGTAAATAAATATCCATGTCAATTTGACCTGGATTTTATTTTTATAAAAACTGTTTTGAAGAGGCTCGAATGATTGCGACCATTTTTAGACCAAATTAATCTCTAAAGGTTATTTATAAAGATATAAAAAAAAAATGAAATATTCAAATATCAAAGCGTTGATATTTGGATTTTAAATAATGCAAGTAAGTTAATGGTTTTAATTAGACTGATATTTTAGTTTATATATAGAAAATGCAAATGAAAAAAATAATCAAAATTAATTTAAAGAGCAACGCTAGTGTTTTCTTCATGGGTATACTAAGGAATAATCAAGTATAATACGAACGACAAAAATACTAAAATAAAAAAATAAACACTGTGCCGAAAAATTATGCTTTAAAGAGTTTACAACCACCTTTGTTATCATTGTATCTCACCTGAAAGGTGAGGTATTTACCTTTCAAAAATAAATTTCTACAGGAAAATAATTTTTCCCATAGGAAAAACAATATTCCTGTAAGAAACTTGAAATTTCCTATCAGATTACAAGAACTTCCTATATGAATTTCAATTCCAATAGGATTTGATAAAATCCAATAGGAAATCTTAATTTCCTATAGGAAAACTACCTGTCTAAATCAAATTCCTACCGGAAATACCTTTTTCCTATAGGAAATATAATTCCTATAAGATTTTTAGAAAATCCTATAGGATTGTCAATATTTCCTGTAGGATAATCATTTCTCCTATGGGAATTATCATTTTCCTATGGGATATTCATTTTCAAAGGCAAAATCTCACCTATCAGGTGAAACAAACCAAACACAAAAGTGGCTATATACTCTCTAGACAATGGTCTATTAATTGGTAAATATGGATTTTTCCGAAACTGCATCTTAAGCGGGTGCAAAAATGCCACCCTGGCACTGGCATAATTATCCGGCACAGTGTTATAATACCTACATATAATAATAAATTTATACTAACATAACTCATATTTTTCATGTCATTTAAGAGAGGTTTGATTAAAAATATCGAATCAGTTAATAAAGAGAAACGTTATACAATCATGTACGTGTTCAAACGATGTAAGGGCGATACGACTAGAAAACATTTGATCGGGTTCGGTCTTCAAAAAAAAAAACTCCACTGCGTCTCGAGATTCCTCGGCGAAAACAAAAATTGTGGGGGTAAACGCTACAAAATCACAGTGTAGCATGTACATATTACCAAGATTTGTCCATGTTGTACAGTAAGAAGTGCTTGTTTGCGGAAGACAATATCAGCATCAAACCAAGATCACCATGCCGCTGTTATGTGACGAGAACTCTGTTTTGTTATTAAAACAGTATGTTCAGAAGTTGACGGAATTCTTATCCATGTATACCTGGATCATAGACGCTTATGTATCTGTAAGTAGAGTAGTAACTACTATTTGTAAAACTATCAGCGATCGTTGCCTTCATACTTAAAGTGCGTTGTGAAATCGAGAATCGAGAAGTCGTGAGTTTAGCCACTGCACAGGAGTCGGCAGTCTTATCAATAAATAAGAAATAGAGTCAAAATAATTGAAAACCTATCCATGAGCTGATGGCTAGGTTTCTTAAAGACTGCTGTCTCCTGTGGCCACTGGGACTTCTTTAGTTCCACAGTTACATGCATAAATCTTTCTGATATACATGGGTGTTTTTCCTGTGTTGACACTTGAGTTATGAGCACCTGTTGCATAGTCTATGTCATAGATTTATATTATGCACATGCCATTTTTTAAAGAAGCTCCATCATGTTTATTTCATGTACATGTACATGATTATAGTGTACACTGTTGTAGGACTTCTTTACTAAGGCTCACTGGAGAGGCCTGCCTTTGTCATGGAGGGATTGTCTAACAGACACTGAACCCCCAGAGTTGGTGTGGCTACTGACCCAAGATAGGTAAGTGATGGTAGAGAGGAATAACAGTAAGGGGTGAGACTGAAATCCATCATATTGAAAAATAACTGATTATTGTCATTTTTACTGACTACATAATGTACACATCTTTTAAATTTTGTAAATGTGACTTGTTTTCATCATATTTCCATTCCAAAATTAACTCATCCAACCCATTTGCTTCATAGTACACTATCCTGCTATGGTCTCATGTGTAGAGAAACATCTTGACCCACAGTTGAAACCAAAATAAATTAGTGCGCCTGGTAAAACAAATGAGATAATTAAGTGCGCCCAGACTTACCAATTTATTTAAAAATGATGATCTCTAGACATAGAAATGTATTTTAGTAATAACTGAAATCCATCATTTTTAGAATAATGATGAAAAACAGTCATAATTATTTGGAGTTTATTTTAAGACATAGAGTGACCTCTGAAAAATGAATATGACTGTATTTCATCATTTTTTTATCAAATTATTAGGGTTTAAGACTTCAAAATGCAGCTTTAAATGAAAACATGAGACTCTGACGTGTCAATCAGCTGTCCGTCAGACCTGGGAACTTCTTATACTCATAGTAGATTTGATTTCTTCATAGCGAGTGCAGATATTATAATACTGTAGTTTAAACCATATTGATAAGTCTGTAAGTTAGTAGAAATGACAATAATCAGTTATTTTTCAATATGATGGATTTCAGTCACACCCCTGACTGGATAAGGGGGAATATAATAGTAGGGGAATGAGACTGTAGGAAAGTAGAAATTGATTGTTTAACTGTCATTGTAAGGGACTATAGGTATGTAGCACTCTGACACTGAACCCCTCGACACAAAACAAGTGTTCAACATTCGCCATTTGGTCTTGGCATTTGGGCAACCTATGTACTGATCTCAGGTTGCCCGATGAAAATTATCAGGTCTCTTGACTTTAGACAAAAATTATGTGTTTGTACTCGATATTGTTATCCCATATATATACCGGTATATATATTGACAATTCTGGAGATTCAAGAGAATTCTAAACCATGGGTGTTAGGGTAGAATAGAAATTGGAAGTTATTGGTAATAATGATAAGTTTAACCCAGCCAGTGTATAATTATTATAATCATCCTCAAAGGAACTCCAACTCATAAAAAAACCTGATTAAACTAATTTTTTCTGCCCACCTCTCATGACCATGACATTAATTATTTTGATAAGTTTAACCTGGCCAGTGTATAATTATTATAATCATCCTCGAAGGAACTCCAGCCCGTAATAGAAACCTGATTAGACTCATTCTATGGGATGTTGTTAAACTGTCACTTAAAGGTCCTTCAGGTACATGTATAGAGTACAGTGATGCATTCAATTATTGTTTCTCAGTTACAAATACTATTAATAGTAAAATTTGTCAAATCCAGTACATTATGAAACAACTTTTCTGAAAGCTGCGATTAAAATGGAAAAATTATCTGCTAAAACTAAGTATCTGGATTGAAACCAACAAAGTTTATCCATTAAAATTAGGAGGATTTTTTGGTGTAAACAGCATATACTTATTAAAGTTACTTTTTCAAATACAAAATAATATAAAATATTGCTACAAGAAATCATAAAATAGTAGCTTATTTTATATTTTAACAAGAAAACATCTTATGTCACAGGATTACATTGTTTTACTTATGTCACAGGGTTACATTGTTTTACTTATGTCACAGGGTTACATTTTTTTATTTAGTACATTACCTATTGTGATAGCTTTGTAGTTAACAATTATATATTGAGTTTGTAATTAGAAACAGCAAAGGAATAGTGTTAGATTGAATGATCTTATTGCTGGTATTGTTTATATTTTTACAGCTTGCCATCTAAAGTATATCCTCTCTCTTTCCTGGCTTTCAAGCAATGCACTCAGTCTTTTTCATTGCCAAGGTCACAACAAGAGGTGAAAGTTCATGACCTGTTAAAGCTATCTTCAACCAAAATTAAAAGTAAGAAATATTTGTATAATTGTACAATTCATATACTGTAAACTAACATTTATTTGTGTGTGATAATTTTTCGCCAGGTTTGTGAGAACCTTGTCATTGCAAATATTTCTCGGGGCGAACCACTCCTCAAGGGTCTCTGATATATTGTTTTCCAAATTATCCAGACTACATCTACATGATCTATGTCACAAAAATTAGGGAATCGGTTTATCTTGTTGTTTTGCAAAATAAAGTTGTTGTGAAAAAAAGTTAGTTTACAGTATTTAGCCATATCAAAAAGTAACGAGTCTTATGTGTAGATCTCTGTTTTTAATATAAAACCTATCTTGTTTACAGAATCAGGAAATTGCCATAAGGCAGGCTTTCACGAAGCTGCAGAGTCAGACCAAGGTTATACAGAGTATTTAAGGAAGCATGTGAAGCCCAAAAAACTTCATGAAATCAATCATCTTGGGAAGGTGAGACATTTTTTAAAACTGTAACCATACATAATGATAAATATTGATATTGCAAATTTTCCATTGATGATTTTGATATGCCATGAAACAGTAAAACACAAGTGAAGGTTGTCCGATCCTCAGCCTCAAAGTATTTTTTTCATCATAAAAATGTTATCTATCTTTCAAACTTTATAAAGGAAATAAAATGAAACTTTTTTTTTTTTATGGTATCCATGCATTTGACGAAGTTATTGCCATTTTGGCCACAATGGATATAATGGAATAAATATACAAGTTGAGATCAAAGAAGAAAAAAAATTGATTGTACCAGTACGACGGTGGTTCGAACCCCTTTACCCTTAAGTAGTAGGTCTCTGTGGAGCCACTAAGCCAAGCAGTTCATTGGTTATATTAATACTACAATACTAATAAAATTTGTCTATTTAAAAGGCAGATTTATGGTACGAATAAAAGAATTCCGGATAATTTAGAGTTCTCGAACATTGCTGAGGATTGGAGATCGTTAAGCAATTATATTTACATAATGATGTACATCATAAATTTTTAATTAAACCTTAGACGTTGAGAGCCCTAGGAGCTGTGTGTGATTGTCAGAACATTGTGGATGTTGGAGCAGGTCAAGGTCATTTGTCCCGGTATTTGACCTTTCAGCATGGATTCAAGGTCACCACAGTGGAAGCTGAGGGATGCCATGCCCCCAAAGCCCAGAAATATGACAGGTAAGTTAAAGATTGCATGAGCAGATTCAGAATTTTTCTTCATAGGGATAACTTTGTTGACGAGGGGGGTTGAGGGTTTGAGACCAATTTTCTGAAATTTTCTATGTATAGGAAGTATTAATTTTGCAAGCCCCAGAACACTCCAACCCTCTCCCCCATTGCATCAAGCATGGATTATGCCAGTATTACGGTTTTTGTCAGCAGAGGAATTAAATGTAAATAAGTTCAACAGTCAATCTATACATGTACAAAATTAATGAATAAGTAATGATTATATTTTTTTTTTTTCAGGGATGCTCAAAGACAAATAAGAAAGGTGAATATTTCCTCCCATTCAGAAATTGATTGAGTAGTTTTCTAATTTGATTGGAAAGGGGATAGATTATCAAACATTTTTTACAAGTAGGTAAAACAGCAGAGAGGATCTGAAAATGAAACTGAGGCTGACCTCCCGAATCATGTGACCTGTTACATCACAGCAGACACAACAGAAGGGGAATTCCTTGACATAATCCAGAGGTCATTTGAGAGAACTACCTGTTCTACATGCAGTAACCATGACTCAGACCCAAGGGCAGGTAGACAAACATTACCACAGTCAAAGGAAAGTAATGCATCTTCAAACTTTGAACAGAGGGATGATAGGATAACATGTCATTTCCATTGTTTAGACTCCAGTAAAAAAGCCAGATTAATGGCTAATGTTCCATGTGTAGAGACCACCAGTAGTAAGTGTTCAACAACCCCATGTGATATGTGTTTAAGCACTGCCTGTGATAAGTGTAAACAAAACTCGTGTTCATCAGTTTGTCAAAACTGCCAAAATTCATCAATGCACTTCTGCAATTCACCAGACCTCCAGAAATTGCAGGTAGCAGAAAACTTGTGTGAAAACCTGACTGTATCTCTGCATACTGAGATAGTTGAAAACTGTACTCTAAATGCAAATGTAAGAAAAAAAGTAGTGGTAGAAAAGCATGAAGAGTGTTTTGCAAGTGATAAAACTGGTGCAACAGATGAAGGAAAGGAAAGAAGTGTTGGGATTCGAGAGTTGTCTTTCATTGACTCCAGTGATGGCAACACCAGACAACACTTCCTGCTGACCGGTCTGCATGCTTGTGGGGACCTGACTCCCACAATGCTCAGAGTGTTCGCTTCCTGTCCAGACATACAGGGTCTAGCATCTGTTGGTTGTTGCTATATGAAGTTGTCTACTGCAAAGTAAGGACTCCTTTTAAAATTGTTTTACTTGTACACTACTCTGCAGAGAAAAATAATAATCCTTAAACATTTACTGTAACTCTCAGACTCTGATGCATTTCTTTGTTAAATTACTTTTTTTGTACTATAAATATATTTCTTGTATTATGTGTATTTTTTTTTACATGTATGAAACATTTAGTAAATGTAGGACAATGCTTTTGTTTACAGGAATCCTGGGACAGAGCCATTGGGATATCCGATGAGTGAGTTTGTACAACAGCTGCCACATTCTGCTCTCAGCTATGAGGCCAGGGAAATGGCCTGCCATTTTGCTGACTCATACATTCAAAGATTAAAAGGTACATGTTACATACTATTTAAAAATAAACAGGTTTGTTGAATTTTCTTATACAAAATTTATCAATTTAATATCATCTTGCAGAAACTTTGATGGCAATGGCAAAAAAGTAGTATAAATGTTTATGACAAGTTAGGAATTAGTAAAAAAGACTGTATATTACTGCTATTTAAGGGTTGATATGAAATTCTTTTCAATTAAAATATAGTGCAATGCAGATGATATCAACTTCCTTTACATATGCACTACAATGTGTTCTGACTGTGTGTATCTTTATCCCACAGACAATCCTCCTGCCCTGAAGCTTCACAGTTACAGGGCGGCCCTACAGTGGATTGTTCTCCAGCTACAGCCAGACTTTGTGACAGGGGCCCAGAAACTGTCCATCAGGAAGGCAGAGAACCTCTCTTTCGCTCAGTGAGTTCCTTTCTAATATTATCATTTGCAAATATGTTTCCTTATTTGAACCTATAGAATAACAAAAACATTCATTTCTTTGTGACGCCACAATGATTACCGCACAGACTTATCATTTGGCAGTTGCATTATGAAAAATGAAAACATAGTAAAGTTAATAATTTTGAACAATTTGCCTTTCCCAAAAGAAAATTTAAGTATGAGTTAAACAATGTATACAGCAGTGTTAATTTCATCATGATATGATATTTGATGGTATGTGATCAATTCTTTTATTATGTGACCAACCAAGTTCATATCCTGGTGATTTTAATTTAATTTGCTCTGGTTTTCTTAAAATAATGACTCTGTTAAGTTCAACTTAATGTTATAAGTATCTGTAAAATATAAAGTAGATAATTGAATATAAGATATTATGTGTGCTTATTCCAAAGTCTTAAAACAATATAGGATTCTCTTCATCAATTAATCTGAATAATTGATTAAGTTGATTTTTTGTTGGTTTATGTGTTTAAAGCATTGCATATATCACAAGATCTGGTACATATTTCCCCTTAAAAGTATTGTTACTACAGTTAATTCATCAGTTGATAACTGTAACAAAGTAATCATGACAAGCATTATAATTATAATCAAATCTTATGAAGCCTGAAGAGCTTCTAGTAAGAAGATTTGATCACATACCGACCAAGTTTGTATCCCTGTGAACTGTTTATTATCATCATTTACATTTGAGAAAAGCAAACTGTTCAGAATTATCAACATAAAATGGTTTTATATGTAATAAAGAAACGTTCAAACAATAAGCTCAGTCAGTTATCATTGTGACATCAAAATTATGACTTTTTGTTCCGTCAAAATATTTACATAGAAATGAATGTTTTTACTTCTCTATAGATTCATATAACTTTACGAATGTAAATATTTTAATATACATATATGTTTACAGAATTAAATCATCAGACCTTTTTTTCAATTTTAAGATATGCAAGTCAAGGACTAAAAAGACTGGGATTAAGAAGTGAGATACCGGACAACATTTTAGAGGAAGCTACCTTTCTACTGGAGCAATGGAGGCAGGTGGTGATCTTCTACAGCCTCCATCTCTCTCTGAGTCCTGTTGTAGAATCACTGATTTTATTGGACAGGCAACTTTATCTTTATGAACAAGGTCCGTTTTGAATTAATTGTAATGTTGACCGAAATCCTGACTTGTCACTCATATTGACACTGTTTTGTTAAATATTTTTCAGAGTTTCTCGTCAGTGTTGTTTCAGCTGTATTGAAGTTTTGTTGATTTAATTGCAAATACATACTTGTCAAAGTATTAATTGTTACAATAATTATCTTACCTCTGCAGAGTAATGCTAATCTCATATATTGATTAATGTTGCAAAGAAAGAAGTGAGATATAACTGAGACTTTTTCGACAGAGAAGTTTGAAGTACATTTGTGTATTGCCTGAATAAAACACCTAAATTAGATTTAAGGTCAGACGTGACCTATCTTCCATTATTTTCTATTTTTTTCCTATATCCACAATGTGAAGATTTCCACTAAGTAATTTCATAATGATATTTTCATGTTATATGACACTTCTTTTATTTAGATATAAAGTGTTCAATTGAAAACATATACTATGAATTTATTTATAAGCATTCAAATGCATTTTGCATGCTATTTTAAGGAAAATTCTAAATATTCTAGCTCAAATAATAGCCTGGTAATGTAGCCTGAATTTTTAGGAGGTAACAGGTTTAAATGTTAATAAATAAGGAATAATATATCAAGGGAAATTATATAAAACTGAGGAACGTCTCGTGTGTCCTTCATAACATAGTTAATAATAAATAGAGGATATCTATATTGTGTGATTTTATATTTGCTTTATCCAACGAGTTGAAATGGTGTATATATTCGCGAGGCTTGCCGAGCGAATATAACCATTTCAACGAGTTGGATAAAGCAAATATAAAATCACACAATTATAGATGTTCTATTTATCTCATACAATTTGATTTACATTATGAAGCTTTTGAGACAGCCCCTAATAGGACCCGAATTGATTTTTTTTAAAGATTAAACGATGATGCAACGTTGTGTTATGCGGTTGTTGTGACCTTGCGCAATACAATCTAGTGCGTCATTTCGGAGATAAATATAACTGTTTTAATGTAAAGTTTCACTGAAATAAACCTTGAAATAATTTTGTATCTCTAAATAACTTTTCTTAGAGCTTAATCACTTAATTAAATGGAAATACTGATCAGAAGACTTGAATAATCAAGTTTGTTGACATACACAAAGTTGCGAATGCTCGTTAGTTTGAATTAACTCAAACAAGGAACAGTTGTTGATGTTTTATAAAACGAACACTAGCCTAATGATTCGAGGTTTAAAATATTGAATAAGGATGCTTACTGCTGGTGAAATAAAAGTCTTGGGAGACATTATTTCGGTAAGTTCTTGTATAGAAACACAACCAAAGCGTTGTTTTCATCGCGTCGTCAGAATGAACTCCTTGATAGCTAACGTGATTTGCAGTTTTATAAACTTCACAGTTATGTGTTTTCCTTTATATTTGTAATCTAAATCTTTGACAAAATCCATTTTAGATCAATTTTTGGTAGTAGATATAGCTATATGGAAAATACTAGTAAGTCTTCGAAAATAGGTCACTGAAGCGTTGAAGCGAGGGGCTGTGTCAAAAATAGTTCGAACCGGAAGTATTTGATAAAGCATCACCCGTGTGATAAAGCAAAGGTTTATCACACGGGTAGTATACACCACACGTATGAGATAAAAGATTATATCTGAGACGTTTAAGAGTGTACATGTAGGTGTATGTGTATTGTCTTGCAATATTGTTAAACACACATATATTATGATAAACATTAAAAATGTAACGTATTTTATTTTTAAATTGCAGGTGTTTCCTCTCATCTAGTGCCGGTTTTTGATCCAATGACATCTCCTAGGAATTTTGTATTACTGGCAAATAAATAAAGTTTTGTTTGTATATGCACACTGGCCATTCATATTATTTGTGTCAGCAATATTAGGAAGCTTACACACACAGTAAATGAAAAAAAAAGACCTATTTACATTTCACTTACAATTGTCGTCAGAATGCACACATGTTGTAATAGAAATTTCCCTGATGAAAAGTAGGAGTGGAATATTTTCTAATTAAGATTCAGGAAGTCTTTTATTTCCCGTTGTCTCTTGACACTGTGTTCATATATGCGTACTAGTTATGTAACTTAAAGCTGAACCAGGTATCTGTGTGACGGGACCTATTTACGAGCGGTGTTCAGCTTTAATTAATGGTAATACAAATTTATTTACTAATAAACAATACGCATTTGCGTCAGAAACCAGGGTTCACTTTTCAAGGATTCCTGTTTTTGCATCACATACAAGCCCGGGAATTGACAATTGCACATGCATGTAGATCTTCTAGTAAAACTAAAAATGGCTCAGTAACGGGAAGGTTTTCACATGAATTCTAAATATTGTTTAGATTGTTCAGAGACAATGACATTATGCTCTTTAAACATATAACAATATCATTTTGCAAATTCAATCACTCCCTCTTGTACATTTTGAGTCACTCAAGTGACATACTGGTATCTGATTTTGCCTGTCGTCGTGCGTCGTGTGTTAACATTTAATCCTTTTAAGTTTCTTCTGAACATAATATTATCTTGACCATTTGATAACACCTGTGGATTTTTTGTTTAACAAAATTGCGAAATATGACTGTTTGGTCTGGGTTTAAGTGCATGAATGGGAAGTGAATACTATACTAAAACAGTATTTTTATTGATTTGATTAACAAGCGATTTATCTTACTTAAAAATGACATTGAAATAATCGAATTTCTTTTTCCTTGAAGCCGAACGCCGCTCGTAAATAGACATTGACCGCCATAATTCTCTTTCATCGCCGCTATTCCTACACCCCCCATGTAAGCCACAGACCTCGTAACAGTTAAAGTATTTCGCTGTAGAGGTCTCACCTGTGTGGACATACGTATTGCCTCGCCGTGTTACTCAGTCGCGATGAAATTATCAAGTTTTACGCTCTTTTTTCAAGCCAGGAGAATACTGACATCAAATAAACTGGTCAATGCATTATTTACAAACAGATTACGCACATAAAATAAAAATTGAATGCATAAAATCCACATACCACGAAATGAATACAACACGTCGGCCACGTGTTTCAGGGGCCCGTTTCACTAAAAGGAGCAAGATACAACGAAACTTAAGTTAGGCCTCGGAGGATACGCCAAAATATAGTCCGGCGTAAATTGCGTTTCACTAAAAGGCGTAGGCCTGGTCGTAAATACTAGTATCGGACTAAGTTAAGGGCAGATTACTGTCCTTGATAACGAGCTTATGCACATGCGCATACAGATGATAGATAGATAGATAGATAGATAGATAGATAGATAGATAGATGTATCTAATACATGCACATGTATCTAGATATTAGAAACTTGTCATTTATATTTTTGTGATTGTTGTGATTGTATAAGAGAGAGAGAGAGAGAGAGAGAGAGAGAGAGAGAGAGAGGCAAAGTATTTAGGCACATTTCAGTACATTGTTGTTAAGAATTAATCCTGTTTAGTGACAAAATCACACAACAAAAATTGCTGAAATGTTTTATTTGAAGGATATATTTCATCAAGCCAATATGATATGTTCAAATTTCTTAATTTAAAAGAACTATTTTTGTTATCGATATTTAGGGTGATTTCACCATGCATCGGACACCATTGGACTTTTCTTTTTGATCATGTGTCAATTATGGCCCGAGTATAAATATTTATTTTTTAATTTTGCTTAATCGTCGAAAAAATATCAGTGAATTTGTTTAAACATAAAAAATAAAGCGAACTAATGCAGTATTAAGCTATTTAACCATAGATCGAATAATATTAAAGCTAACATCGAACAACCATACAGTAGATATTAAAAATAACGAAATTTTTCTTATTTCATGCCAAAAAAACAAAAAAAAACCAAAAACACCAGAGGTTTGGATAAATATATTTATTAATTTGATATTTAGATTTGTGTTAATGTAATTTGTGGAGCAAAAATGACCTAGGAAATAATTGATGAAATTCCAATGCTAATTTCTTAATTACAATTGTTTCAGAAATTAGTTTTTTCAAATTATTTAAGCGAGAGGGTACATTTTCACTTAGTCCATTCAAATGCCGAATATTTAAATTATCCTTTTGTGTAAAATGTATGTAATCAAGTTTTAATGATGGCGTATTATATGATGCCTTCTTTGACAATGTGTTAGTCAAATTCTTGATAATAATAAAGTTCTAATTCAGGAATAAATGAAACAATACAAAAGTGCATGCACGTTTATTTGTAATGTTTAACCAAAGTTGCCCGAGCCAAGGTAAAGAGATGTATGTGTCAGATATGTATGTTGAACTCAACATAAACTGACAATTACAAATACATGTATATTTAATATATTGAATAAGGCTTCCTATGAATTTTAAGTTAATATGGAGTAGGTGTATGTAACCTACAATGAAAAATTCTATTGAATCAGGAGTCAGTGTTTTGCATTGGTTGTATGATAAATACATTGTCTAGTATTTAAAAATAGGACTTTTGACAAGTCTGAAACACAGTTGGAGCTTTCATCCTATTTTGGTATTTACATTTTAAAAATACTGAAAGATTCATTTGTGATTTACCTCTAACTACCCGAGCATGACAACTTTCACTCATCAAATATGAAATAAAAAAGGGGAAAAATGAAAGCCAATAAATTCATTTAGTGAGTTTTTCAGAATATCCTGTTCACATATGCTTTGCGTGGAAGTTGGGAAAAAATGAAATGCTGTACACATTTCTTAAACAAATACATATATTTTCTGCATTATTCATTGCTCAATCTACTTAAAAATATGAAACGTAAATCAAATTATTGAATACAATAATCGAATAAAAACTATATCGATTGTTTGTCTAAATATGTCGTTTTAACGTATATACGGCAAGAGCAAATACAAATATTGTGTATAAAGCATGGTATGAAAGTTGCAATGCGAAAATTGATACAACCTATCAAAACTCTCTATTTTCTTAAATGTTTTCATATGAAGTTAATCAAATTTACATGACAAATTGTACAATTCAACATTACGGTCAGTACCGATATTCTCAGCAACAGAATTAGCAATCATTTTGTGTTTACGCCAAAAGTTACGACTACTGTTGGTTGGGCGTAGATTTTTGGCTTAACAAAGGTCGGGCGCAAAGTTACGCCTTTTAGTGAAACGGATCTTAGTCTAAATATTTGACTTAAGTCCGAATTTACGACAGGTGTAATATTTACGAGCGGTGTTCAGCTTAAAATAGAAGGATGAAGTCAACTGTTTTGAAAATTTTAAAAAATCTTCTTGGTATTATTTAGTAGATATTTAAAAAAAAAAACCCACAACAATTTTATCAGCAAGCAACAAATACATCAAATACCTTGAAGTTCTTGGTCCTTTGTCACCCATAGATCTTGTTTATGCATTATATCTTATGTATTACTTTTTTTATTTAACCTGTTATTATTGTTATTATTAGATAGTTTAATTCTGGTTGTAACGCCTCATTTGATTGGCTAAACAAAATCATATATATTGCATTTATAACATAATTTGCCTGCTCCACAATACAACACCCGTACAAAACGTATTAATCCGTTAGACCTTACATTTCAAATTTTAAGAAATAAACGCCATTATGAAAATATAAATAATGACCATTATTTTCTAATTTTAGTTGTAAAAGGAATAAATTCAATTCATACAATTGTCAAACTACTATAACATAACTTGGATCAGTTTACCTTTTTTATACGACATGTGGTGATAACGAACAGTGTTCAAATTCAAAAGTCTAAAGGAAAATAAAAACTGGAGCAGAGCAAACACGGACCTCTTAAAAAAATAGAGGTAGGATCAGGCGCCATGGAGGAGTGAGCATCCTCTGCTGACCGGTCATAGCCGTCGTGTTCTGTTTGTCGTAATCGGGAAAAACGGAAAAATCCGTAGACAATTAGGTGATTAATTATGGTCTAACAAGTAGTATGAAAAACGTCAGTCAGCATGCGACCCAGTGGAAGATTGTATTTGCTGACAAGGTCGGTGTATCGACCATAGAACTTAAGAAAATATGACTTCAAACAGAGACTGTTGATAGTCCTGTTTTATCAACTTGTTTGTTAGTAACTTGCCTCGCCTTAAAAATTGTTCATACGAAGAATTGCGTATCGAATTAACTGAGAGACAAAAACACCATAGGCAGGTGATGAAGGTATATTGCTACATAAGTAAGGAAAGTTGGCTATAGTAAATTTGAAGTCATCGCGTTTATCATAAAGTTTTGTTGTTAGGTTACCATCAATGTCCATTTCCAGTAAAATATCCAAATATGATACAGATGACGCAGACTCTGTGGTATCTTTTATTTCAAGTTCACTGGGATATATCGAGTCGACGTAAGTATGGAAGTAACAATTATTAATTGATGATACGTCGTCGATATACCTAGATGTTGAGTTCAAGGCCACAGTGAGTGATTATTTTTCACGTACAAGTTTCTTAAAATATTCTGCTTCATATGAATACAAAAATAGGTCTGCTATCAATGGGGCGCAATTAGTACCCATAGGAATTCCAACATATTGCTGGAAGACCTGATTTCCAAAAACTACATAGATGTTTATCAGAAACTCAAGAATACTATTTATATCCACTTCGGGTACTTGTGCACAATCTGAATGGCTTTTAACAAAATAGTTTTGCAAATGACTGATGACATGGTAAGTAAATCTACGTGATCCATTTTAATTAAAAAGAACCAGCTATCAATGATGTCAAAAAGACGGGACTTTAATTTATCGTTAGGGATGGTTGTAAAAAATGTAGAAAAGTCGTACGTTTTGATGCTATTGATTTTCAAATTTTTGAATTTCAAGTTTTCTAAAAGTTCTTTGGATTTTTTAAATACCCACATCTGATTTACACCGCTTTTTGAATATACTGTTGAACAGAACTCTTGACTTGAAGTTTCTCCTTTACTGTTGTTTATAATTTGGTAAGGAGTAAAGAAAGAGGCTTGGTAGAACATTGACTGGAACCCGCTATATATATTGTCTGTAATGATTCTTTTAAAGTTTAGGTATCCAATAAAGGTAAGGTAATTTAGATTGATTTTGGTTGTTGGGAATTTTGAAAATATACAAAACTGACATTTGATTTTAAAGAATATCTTCCTTGGAAAGAAAACTCTGAGTATAAGTTGGATTTACACTTGTGGAATTAAATCCAAGTTCTTCTAATGTACAATTTATATAATGAGCCTTACAAACAAAGACAATGCTTTTCCTGTTTTGTCAGTTTGTCAGCGGGGACCAGTACAAACTGGTGTAATCGTGTAATCTTTCTAGTTCTTTTTTCACTTTTAAATTATCAAATATGGATGGATAAATGTTTTTTATATTGCGCTTTAATCGCTTAATACGAGATTTTAACAAAAATAAAATAAATAGAATTCATGAGTGTTATACCTCTTTGACTGAGTTATATTATACTCTTTCTTTAAACTCAAAGTATAATTACCAAAACGTCGATAAATTGTCCGTTTATTACAGACACAATTATGATTATTTTGCTGAAATGTTATAAGCACCAACTAATAATCTCTTTTCTAAAACAGGATATGTTTGGCAATGAAAATGTGATTCAAGTTGATAAATAACAATCCAATTATCCTTAAAACCCCTACGGCAACGCAAGTTCGTTACTTTTGAAACACCAAAGAGAACATTCTATTGTTTCAATTACATGTTTATTCATTTATTCGTGACCAACAACATCTGAAAAAAATATACAGTTTTATAATAAGGGGAATACATCATTTCTATCAGTATTGTCTATAATTTTAATATATTTAGTAATAATGAACATTAGCTGAAAAAAATTAGAAGCAAGCAGCAGATACGTCATAAACTTAAAAGTGTCTTGAAGATATTTTGGCAGTAAAACTACTTCAAAGTACAGAGAAGTCCTGGTATTTGCCCTTTAGTAGCATCTGTTAAATTGGAGGAGAATGTACTCTCATGAAATTTGAATGTATAGCCTTTGTACTCAACACATTTAGAATAATTTCCTCGATATGACATGGGACCAACCATCTTCACCCATACTGTATATTTCTTATTTGGGTTAATTATACACGATTTGTCAAAAAGTACTTGAAACATTTTGCGAGATTCTTGAATCGTTTTTGGTAACATGTGTACTAGAACAAAATTGGATGCAGTAATGACTTTTATCTCGATACTATATATATAACTGTATTGACCAATTGAACTTCCGTATAGCAAAATACCATGTAATAAAATATATTTGTTTACTTCAAATTCTATAGCATCGACGCATTTATCATGAATCCACTCGCATGACGTGGCATCCGAATGAAATCTCAAAACTTGTACACATTTTATTTGTACGTTCAGTAGATTTGAAAAAGACATTTTGAACAGTTTTGCCAACTATAACTTGGGAAATATGAACTTTTTCATCGGCAGACAAAATTTCATCTGAAGCCATATCCGTCCAAAATTTTTCTAGAGACAGGGTTGGAAATCGTACCTCATAAATAGTATTTCCTAACATTTTTCGAATCTCTGTAAAATTCGGAATGTCTTTTCCTTCCTTTACGCAATTATATTTGGCCCAACGTGTCAATGACTGATATATGAATTCTTCCTCAAGGGGCAATTCATCTGATTCAACGAGTGATAGTAAGATTTCTCTTTTAAGATCAAGGAAACCATCAGACTCAAATACTCTTCTAGCAACAGGTCCAATGTTAAAAACGAAGTCTTTGCATTTTGTTAACAACTCAGCCATGTTAAACATTCTGGCATTTTCAATGATGGCACAAACGTTGTCCTCTGTCAAATTTGACTCCAGGAATGATTGGCAAATTCCAACTAGTTCACTGACGGCGTATTTTTCAGCAGCATAGAGTGTTGTTATAACAGTTGTTTCATCGATTTCGTGGTCTTCAAAGTACAAAAACCTAGATAGTATATAATTCTCTAATCAGTTGACTTATAGCCAGGCAAAGAAAAATTATAATTTGGCTTATGTTGGTATATGACTGTGAATCCAATGTGTCGTATGGTTTTTTTTTTATTTTGAGGTTTCCGTAATATGATATAATTCACAAAACCAGTTTGATAAAACTCATGTACAACAAAACAAAGAATTCACAGAATTAACAAAATGAGTTCTATAAAACTCATGTACATCAAGACAAAGTACTCATTTTAATTATTTTTTATCCCTTTGTGATGATATGTACCTTGTTGATGAATTTCATTTGCAAAAGACGCTAACGTTTTCTCAACAGTAATGCTTATAGCCTCAGTCACAACGGGTCGCACGTGTTTGGTGATCGTGAATGTGCTAAGGATTTCGCCAGTCGTGGCTGATCGGAGAGCAAAACCAGAGTATTGAAGTGATTGCAAGTACAACGGAAGACAACCGAACGCTTGACGTGCAAGTCGTAGATGTCATATACGATAGTAAATGGAGACGGGTTTTCACCTGCATCATGCGATGCGTGTAGGAGCCTTGCTTGCGTTGTACGGTTGTCGTGCAACAAACATATGTTTGCCTTGTGAATGGCAGTACTAACATCCGCTTCGTAGGTCACTTGCAAGTAAATTATGCCGACGTCCAACTTTGCCTCATGACAGTTTTCCGTCAAGTAGAGAATAGTTTTATTTCATATTTTATACACAAATGGAATTTTTTCTAGATCTGCGCAAAGAGATGCCTACTCTAGGCAACACAGGTTTTTTCTTTGGTAACTATACAAAAATCGCGCTTAACCCGAACTCCCACCCTTTACAGACATGCAAAATTGGGATATATTTGGAGAATTGAGCTTCTGTTATGGCAGCAAAATATGTCAAATATTGTATAAATATCAGCGACAGGTACCTGTATTACATTTAAAATAGGCGTATGTATATATAGCAGTGTTTCATTTGGAGGAAATACGACATTCCAGGAAAGAGATGGTTTGATCACAGACCCCTTCCCTCATCATTTATATTTCATTGCCTTATCAGATAGTTTAAATTAACCGTCAAAATTCTCTTTTATGAACAAAAAACTTATCTGTTCGAACAAATAGCTATTTTGTTCGAACATTAGCTAATTCATCCGAACAAATAACTTATCCATCAGAACAAATAGCTGATTCGTCCAAACAAATAACTTTTCTGTCTGAACATATAGCTAATTCGTCCGAACAAATGATTTTTCTGTCCGAGCAAAAATCTAATTCGTCCAAACAAATCCTTACTCGTCTGAACTACTCCTTCTTCGTCCAAACATATAACTCATTCGATCGAAGAAATCCTTATTTGTCCGAACATGTAACCTATCCGTCCGGAATCTCGTCGAACAAATAAAATTTATTTTTTTTCATCTGGCTCTTCCACGCTGCCGTAATATGTAATTTGTTCACAATAATAATTTTTCTTACAATTTTATAAACATTCTGTTTTTGTTCTGTTTTTATTGGAAGAGGGTGGATTTGCACACGCTACGAGTAATTGGTGTATGCATGCCGCACGTTAACTGTGCGTTCATTTTGAGTTCATTTTATATATTGTTAAGCAAGAGCGACTTTGCGGCCAAAGTTCGTGTAACGCAATGGACTAATGAGACCTCCTTACGTCATTCGTCCATGTCATTATATACGATTATCTTACGAATTCCTTGCATTTAAGTGAAGCCCGACTGCCGCGAATGTTTTCATATCTTGGAAGGAAATCGTGGTGATTGCTGTGCATGTCCCATATCAGCCGTGCGTGCTTAAGGAAAGCGTACATCCTTCCAAAATCGTAAGATGCAATTGCATGTCTCGCAAGATTTTCATCAACAAAATTGCAGACCACCAATATGACCATGTAGACCAATTGTGACTGAGGCTCAAAGCAACATGAGTTGTATTAAAAAAAAGAAAACAATTTTGTTGTAAAAATGTGGTGTTATGAATATTTCAAATGCCCGAACTCTATATGCTACATATAGATAAGACTATAAGAAATTATTAAATTTTATCAGGGGAAGATTTCAGAACAGTGTAAAATATAGCAAATTAATTTGAAACAGCCTTTTAATATCAATTCCAACAAAATATCTGACACAAGTAAGCGTAAAGATTTGTCATTTTAAAATTTCTGACAATTAGTATGCAGCTCATATTTCTTTTAAAATCATTGTAGCGCAATATCTTAAAAAAAATACATGGGTGATATCCGATGTACTTTGATACCAACTTACTTTAAAAGAATATTGAATGTTTCAGCTTCTATGTCTGGTACGGCAATGACGTCATTAGCTTCTGATAAAGTCCCATAAAGCATTGTGGCAAACACTGAACTTCTACTGGCCAGGACATACTTGTGTGCCTTCATCTCTTTCCCTTCACTCCCGACTTTAAAGGTGACATCACAATATATTTTGTTGATGAACATATATTCATTACATCCAAGTACATTTTTTCCTGCCTGCCAATTTTCGTGGCTATGTACATGTATCGCCATTTTGCTTTTAAAAAAAGGTAAGTAGTATTATATATTTTTATCGTTTTAAAATTTGTTGCATGCAAAAGAAAAATGAAAGCAGATAAGACTTTATTTCCTTTAAACATTGATGAATATTAATCATAATAATTTAATTTATTATGCTTCTAAAAATCTACGATATAAAGTTCAGAAGGTAAAAAAACGTAATTAAAGCCTGTTTAGGCATGATACTCTGAAATATTTTTTTTCTCGGATTTTGATAAAAGAGATATCCTACTTACAGTCACTGAAAAGTATATGCATGTAATATAAATATAAAAAGAACATAGACAAAAAATAAATAAAATAACAAAGCAACCAACCAATAGGTTTGATACACCCTCCGATCGATAAATTGTGTTTGTTTGTCAGAATTATAACCCCTACAAGTCTCCTTAGTAACTAGCTAGCTCTGAATTTCAATTGAAGGTATACAATTTTTTCTAACTTGTTGAAATCAATGTTTTCATTCCTTATTTTATCAATATGAAATATAATAAGCTGAAGTTGTACACATTAATTTTACATGTACATAAGGGGTAGGGGGAGATTTTTGTCAAACTTTATATAGTTCACATTTGAAATCGAAAGTGGAATTGATTTTTTATTTAAACATATTTTCAGAGAAGATGTTTAGCTATCAAACAACAAACTGTATATAACAAATAAACCTAAAGCGTACACTGTACATATTATAAAATATATTAGCATAAGATAAGCAAAATCGGAGTCCGCACACATACCTCTACCTTTGTGACCCCGAACTTTCCTACCTAGGATACAAATTGCTTGGGTTGTATGGTGGGTTACAGGGGTAATTATTTTTAAAACAATATGCAAAGAAACAAATAGACGAAAGACTGTGTGAATTGAATTGTCGATATAATTATTCTATGTACTATCAGGCAGCTACTAATCAATGCAGATGTGTAGTTATGAAAAGAATATCATAAATCCCAACTTATTGGTCGAACTTCAAAATATTGATGTTCAAATATATGGAATACAATGACTTTACGATGATATGTATAAAGTATTGTCTTTAAATATTTAAGGTGTTCATTAATAGTAAACGTGGTTATTATTTTGTTTAAGGTTCCATAAACATGTAGTTGGTGAAGAGTTACAGTTATTAGTTCTACTACGAGGCTTGTCAGAAATGTTTAGTATATAACAAGACAACATACGATGGTTATTCGTAATTTACTATTATACTGGTGAATAAAAAATGGATCAAATCATTAAAATTCACAAAGAGATTTTGAGGATAAATTATGCCATTCAGTCACCTTTCCAGACCATTCAGTCAATATTCAGTTGACTGAATGGCAGAGCTTCGTCCTATGTATTGAGATATATTTTATTTCTTTTACATTATTTAAGCATTAACTTATTGACGTATCTTCAAAAACACTTGCATAAATAAGTGAACACACATAATACATCAAATCAAATATAATTTAGTATGTAACATTTACCATGGGTATAGTTGTTTCAATTTAGATTAAAAAAAAAATAAGAAACCACATACCACAACAAATTAGATTCATTTAGTATGAAATACTTTCTCGTGTAAATACTATAATATTTCTTCGAGCAGATATTCAAAAATATTGGCGTGAGTCCAGTAAAAATCAAAAGAGAACTGACGATAACAAAAAAGGATACCAAAAACTTTTCTTCAAAGTTACATGTATATCAAGTTTCTATAAACAGATTACAACATCATGTCACCAGTTTATCTAAAAGAGCACAGAAGTCCAGGTATTTGCCCAACTACTGACTATCGCTAAAATTGAAATCATAGTCTTCATGGTTAACACGGTCAATATATTTTCCTTCATAGGACATTGGGCCATCTAATTTCACCCATACAGTGTGAATCTGATCTGGGTTAATTTGAATTGGTTTATCAAAATTTATTCGGAACAGTTTTCCAGTTTCTTTCATTTTTTTTCGGAGTTAAGTGTATAAGATTAACATTTTCATTAGAAATTATGTTGACCTCTACATCATACGTGTATGAAGCACATGAGTTGCCGTACAACAAAATACCGAGTAAAGTCATACCTTTATTAACTTTATAGTCAATGGCGTCTATTTTGCCATTTTGATACTAATAAGATAAACTTGGGTCAGATTGAATTCTCAAAATTTTTGATTTGATATTTTTTTAACACTGAGTTCATATTTTTTTCTTTACAAAGTTTTTAACACAGAATCTTTAATACATTTTCAAGTATTTGTTCGGAAATCTTGACTTTTTCATCATACATCATCCAGGGCAATAGTTTTCCAAAAATTCTCGAGAGACATCGTCAGGAATCTTATCTCATACAAAATATCTCCCAACATTTTACGCAAATGATTAGAATCTGAATTGCACATATTGTCCTTCTCGCAGCTATGTCTGGCCCATCGAATTAATGACTGGTAGATAAATGCTTCGTCCAGTGTTGATTGATTCAACTAAAACTTTCAAAAATTCTCCTCCTAATTCAAGAAAATCAGGAGAATCAAATACCAGTTTTGAAGCGTCCTCGCAATATAAGATAAAATTCACATATTTTGAAAATAATTCAGCCATGTTGAACATTCTGGCATTTTCCATTCTAACACAAACTGTGCTTTCTGCTATGTTTGATTCGAGATTTGATCGGCAAATGTCAACGAGGTCCGTGACATCATACTTCTCTGCTGCATACAGTGTGCCAATGACATTATACTGGTTTATTTCTTTTGCTTCGAAGTACATAAACCTGAATTTAAATAAAACATCATCAAAATAGTGCAGCAATCGTCGTACTGGTTTAAAAGAAAGATTAGAAAAATTGATGACATGAAGATCATTGATAAACTAATTACTGATAATAATGGAAAAAATATATTTATTATATACATTAACTATAACATAGAAAGAAAAAAAATAGGTTTCAATTTTACATACCTTAAAAGATCGTAAAATACGTCAGGTTCTATATCCGGTACGACAATGACGTTCCTTCTTCCGATAAACTGCCATAGAGCATGGCGGCAAAAACAGAACTCCTACTTGCAGGAACATATTTGTGTGCTTTCAAATCTTTTCCCGCAGTCCCGACTTTAAAAGTATAATTGGTTAATAAACATGTACTCATTACAACCAAGTACATTTTTGCCAGCCTGCGAGTTTTCATTGCTTGGTATCGCCATTTTGCTAAAAACGTAAAGCTATGAAGTTTTATGAAAAACAGAAAAGAAAAGGCTCTCATCTTAGCCTTAAAGTGAATTATTTTGTCTTCACTAATTCGGGAAACACACTGTGTATTATCTCAATGTCTCGTTTAAATTTAACTGGTTAGTAGATGCACAAAGTCAACCTCTAAAAATGCAATATGATAAGGTTGTCCAAACCTAAAAGCCAATACTCCGGTCGTAATTTTCAGAGGGTTTGTTATAGAAGTTTCAAAATTCTAATAAGCCTTCCTGAGAAGTAACTACACTTTATATTTTTCATTCGCTCTAAGTTCAACACATGCTAAAATAAGTAAAAATTGTTTAACAAATAACATATACTCTATCCCTTAGGTATGGATGTAACTTGAATATAGTAACAAGTTGACAAAATAAAGTTTTGTTTATATGCACACTAAGTCTTGTCATTCATATTACTCTTGTCGGCAATATTAGGAAGTTTACACACACGGTAAATGAAAAAAAGATGTACTAGTTACATTGACAATTGCCATCAGATTGCATATAAATTCAAACACGTGATCTTTAAAATATATCAATTTGTTTAATATCAATAGCGAAGCTAAGACTAAAGAAAACAAGTGCTGAATATAACTACAAATCATGGTCGTCTTCTTAACTTTCATTTATATGTACGCGCATGCAAAACTTATAAATTTTTCAGAACTTACAATTTAATTTAAAAGCAATAACGTCATTTTTTTTCTTCAAAATAATGGCTATTTTTAGTGATTTTAGTCGTAAAACATTAAATTGTAAGGAATATATTCAATTTCTACCTATGATATATGAGTATTACATAGCTTGAGACAGTTCACGTTGCATTATTAGCCCTTCGCAACTTATAGAGTGTGAACTGTTCCAAGTTGTGTTATATCGTATAACATTGGTAGAAATAAAACCCATTTCCTGCATATTTTTTGTGTGTGTACATTCAACTCGGTTATATTCTCAGGTAACCGTAAAGGTCATTAAGGCTTTCTTTTTTTATTAAAGCAAAGTATAAATTTTATTACCATCTTTTTAATTGTTTTAATGAAACAATAAAACATTTTACTGTTTCAAATAACATGTTTCTTTGTCACAAACAACACCTTCAAGAAGTTTTATCTCGTTTGGGTTAATTGTACAGGGTTTGTCGAAAAGTATTTAAAATATTTTGCAAGATTCTTTGATCTTCATTTGTGATATATGTATCAGAGCAATACCATATGCAGATGAGATTTTGAACTTTAGATAGTTAGATTTAGAAAGTATTTAATTCTATTGTTTTCTTTAACATGATAACAGTTTATTTTAAAATAATCTCCATGGAGTTTGGTTGGAACTTAATGACTGCAAAATATGTTTTCTTTGATTTTAGATTTAAAGCAGGTATACAGATGTATGTACAGCAATGTTGTTCACAAAAAATAAAATCGTAAATAAAATACCTATTGACTTCTGAAGTAGACTGCTGGTCAACAAATTACTCCTCCTATCCACCTTAAATTTTCATTATATGATATGTTTGGTCATATACAGTCATTTCATGCATATCTTTTACATTTTTATGCTATGCTATGGTGTGCGATTTTAATGATATGCTATGAGATTTCAATGCAATGCTATGAGATTTGTATGCTATGCTATGAAAAATTGAAATGAAGGGCTTAATGATACGGTATGCTATGATATGCCATTGTATGCTATGAGATTTGAGCAAAAACGCCTCCATACACAGAAGAGTTCCAAAATTTCGAAGTAGAATGATAAGCCAAAGTTTACCACAAATCTGCAATATGAACATTTATTCTTTTAAATAAAAGCATTTAACACCGAGTTAAAATCATGCCGTATGCTATGCTATGGTATGTTATGACGAATGAGAATATATGAGATTGTATGTTATGGTATGAGATTCCAATGCTATGCTATGAGATTTCAATGCTATGTTATCCTATGGTGTATGTTGTAAAAGATACGCTTGAACTGACTGTAGTATAATCTAGTGAAGAAAAAAAGAATTAGCAATGGATTAAAACTTTTAATATGATGCCTATACACCGAAATTGATTTGTATATTCCCAAATGGTAGATTTACGTTGACATGTTTGGTAAGTTTTATCTGATGATCACTGACTCTGCGACTAAGACTTGTAAACTTTAACACTTTGCCTTCTTCTTTGTTAAAAGGAGACTGTGGTTTGAACTGTTCTAATCTATGTTTAGTTTTGTATTCTCGGGATCTGAACTATTGACTATTACTTTCAAAATTAGGATGAATCATGTCCTTTGGTAGCATAAATGTGACCAAATGGGGGCATGTTTTAGTATTAAGACTTCAATGACTTCATATGATGAGTAATATTTCAGTATTTAAACCAAAGAAATAAATGAAGTTTGTATACTAGTTAATGACAATGAAAAAAACATGTGTATCGTATATATTTTGTTATCATTAAATGTAGGAAATATTGAAGAAAAGTGTTTTGTTTTCTGACCGGTTATCCTGACCTTTAAAGTTCTTATTTTCCGTTTCATGAACCGTTACAAAGTGTTGAAAGATTAAAGCAATCAATTTGCGAAAAACAAATCCTGCTATTCACCTAATGCCTTTTTCAAGTTACACAAAAGTCCAGGTATTTGTCCATAGTTTTCACATGTACCGTTTGTGCAATACTCACTTTGATGAAATTTAAACTCGTAGTCTTTGTGATTAACACAGCTATAATATTGTCCTCGAAAGGACGATGGGCCATTAAGTTTTACCCATACTGTGTATTTTTCATCAGGGTTAATTTTGCAGGGCTTGTCAAATTTTATCCTGATTAGTTTTTCAGCTCCTTGAATTATTTTTCTAGGCATTTGTATGAGAACTGTTCTTGATGAGATAATTTTTACCTCAATATTATAAGTATATTGAGTATCTGAGTTCCCGTACAACAAAATACCCACTAACATCATATGTTTGTTTACTTCAAAGTCTATAGCGTCTATAAGGTCATAATGCTGCCAACAACAACGTGTAGAATCTGCAACAGTTCTGAAAATTTCACGTTTGATGGGATACGATTTTTTTCTTTGCATCGTTTTGAACACTGGATTTTCAACACATCTGCCAAGTATTTGTTCTGAAATCTGAATTTTTTCGTCATTAAGCAATACTCCATCCTGAACAATGTCTTTCCAAAACCCTACGAGAGACATCGTAGGAAATCTTATCTCATAGAGAAGATCTCCCAACATTTTACGTAATTCTTTAGAATCGAACTTGTCTGTATGTTCTTTCTTGCAGTTATGTCTGGCCCATCGAATTAATGACTGGTAGATAAATGTTTCGTCCAGAGGTAAATCATCTGATTCAACTAAAGCTTTCAAACATTCTCTTCGTAATTCAAGAAAACCAGGAGAATCAAATACCAGTTTTGAAGTGTCCTCACAGTGTAAGATAAAATTCATACATTTCGAAAATAATTCAGCCATGTTGAACATCCTGGCATTTTCCATTATAACACAAACTGTGCTTTCTGCTATGCTTGATTCGAGATATGATCGGCAAATGTCCACGAAGTCCGTGACATCATACTTCTCTGCTGCATACAGTGTACCAATGACACTATACTCGTTTATTTCTTTGGCTTCGAAGTACATAAACCTGAATTTAAATAAAACATCATCAAAATAGTGCAGCACTGGTTTAAAAGGAAGATTAAAAAATTTGATGACATGAAGGACACTGATAAAATAATTACTGATAATAATGGAAAAAAATATATTTATTATATACATTAACTATAACAGAGAAGGAAAGCAAACGTTAGACCAGTTAAAACTTTACATACCTTAAAAGAACGTCAAATACGTCAGGTTCTATATCCGGTACGACAATGACGTCGCTTGCTTCCGATAAACTGCCATAGAGCATGGAGGCAAAAACAGAACTCCTACTTGCCAGGACATACTTGTGTGCTTTAACATCTTTTCCCGCAGTCCCGACTTTAAAAGTGACGTCACAGTACAATTGGTTAATAAACATGTACAAGTTGCATCCAAGAACATTTTTGCCAGCCTGTCAGTTTTCATTGCTTGGTATCGCCATTTTGCGAAAATATAAAGCTATGATGTTTCAGAAAAAAAGGAAAAGAAAAGGCTTTCATCTCAGCCTTAAAGTGAATTATCTTGTCTTCACTAATTCGGGAAGCACACTGTGCATTATCTCAAAGTATCTTTTAAATTTACCTGGTCAGTGGATGCACAAAATCAGCCTCTAAATATGCAATAAGGTTATCCAAACCTAAAAGCCAATACTCCGGTCGTAATTTTCAGAGGGTTTGTTTTAAAATTTTCCAAATTCTAATGTGGCTTGCTGAGATGCAGCTACATTTTGTATAATTTTTTTATTCACTTTAAGTTTACAACATGTTAAATTAAGTAAAAACAAATGTTTAACAAATAACATAGACACTTTCCCTTTACAGTTACAGGTTGACATGAATGTAAATAATAAATAAAAAAGAAAAAAAGACACTGTGAAAAAAATCCACAACAACATTAGCAAACAAATAGACTCTATATTCGAAACACATGTATTTGGAAAATGTTTATTAATATCCCGTGTAAGCTTCCATATACAACTCTGGTATTTAAATGTAAACATTAAATTTGTTTCTATGATAGGATAATACTCTGCTGAAATAAATGCTTAGCTAAGTTTGAATATGAAAACCTGAAGTGTTATTTGAATTTAAGATGTACAGTACACGTTCATAAGATTAAGAAAGTTGGCCAAAATTGTTTTTCTAAGGATTGAAATTGAAAATAAACTTCCTTGGACGAATTAGTTTCATTTGTTATGTTTGTTGATTATATCAAATGATAAAAGAAATATAAATCGTCAGTGTTTTGAGCAATTAGAATGATATATACACATTAGTAAAGTAAAATCTAAGTACACGTATTTACCTATGTGATCTAGAAATCTTCTTGCCACAAATACAATTTGGGTTTGTTATGTATGGTGACTTACATGCGTTATTAATTAAAACAAAATACATGCATAAGAACTACTGATGGAAGAAAAGAAATGTTGGATAGAAAAGGGCATCAACAATCAAAATCACGAAAATCGTGAAAGAGTTTTTACGTATGCGTAGTTTTTAAAATAATATTAGGTTTTATGTTTTTTTTTTCCTATTATGAACAATGTATAAAGTGCTGCAAAATGGTTGTGGCAAAGGCTAAATGAAATGTTCACAATTTTATTTAATGTATTTCAAATATATCACACTTTACACAATCGTGTTTATAAATCTATGTTGGTGTTGTAAATAATAATGATCTTTTCTAATTTTTTCGGACTTCAGATTTTGAAATCGTATGTTTTATTACCGGTAACTGCAGGTGATTTTGAAATTCCCAGTTTGGTTCTTGGTTTTTTGACTGAATTCCTATCTTCATTCGTTTTCCCAAGCGCTGTCTATCATAAAAGTCTATCTGTCCGAAATGCCGTGTGCCAATATTTCAATAAAACATTCCAACAGCTGTATGTATTACCCAATTTCTTCATCATCGGTCAAATATTCAAATTACCCGAATTACTAAGATCGAGCTTATCTTTGTAGTCAAATGCTTAAGGAATACACTTTACGCTTTAACATTGGTGCTGCGACCAATCCCTGGAACTAACAGGCTACCTTCTGCCAAAGGAGGACCCTGGGTGATCTTCGAGAGCGAAGGTCATTTAAAGGATATCTTTAATATATGTTCAATTGATATGCAAAGCAAAATACTTTTTATCTTGAAAACTGTGGGAGGATTTATCCGTATAAAAAAGGATACCCTTTTAACAGCCGTCCACCCGCCTTACCGCCATTTTTACTAATTTAATAAACATAATTTTCCTATGAAAAAACCTGTTAAAAACAACTTATATCAGATCAAATATTAATATTGGTGTAATAGATAGGATTCATGTTTTTTTTTCCACCGGGAACTCTGACTTCCTCCTTCACCATTTACCAGCACCGCTCGCAAGCAGCCTGTCGAACTAGAGTTACTAACATAGCTGTTGAGCTATTGTAATTTATAATGGTTCATCATACATGTAAATTTCGATTTATTATGTATGTTAAATATTATCATAATTAAATGAATAAAGAAATATATACGGCAAATAGCGTTAAGAATTGTTACCATTTTCTCAACAATAAATAACGATACGGTGTCGACAACGCATTTTAAAATAGTAACGTATTTTCAAGAATAATTTTGAATTAAGTTGAATTCATAACCAATTCAGAACACAAAGAACTATTTTTAAATGTCATGAATCTGTAACCAAGTCAACGCACATCCTAGAAATATATTCAAATAACCATAACAAGTTTACATCACAATATTATATCATATGGACCCAAACGCACTTTGTTAAATATGTATAGCCACGAAGTCTGAACTTTGCGCTTAACAAGCTAACAGTATATTTTGTTTCCTAACGAATAGATATGACATGCCGTCAATGTTTACGGAAGGGGACAATTATCTGCCAACGCACTTTGAGTTTAAAACGAATTATCCTTAGAGTATTTATCTAAATATAGTGAATTGTTTACAGACTGTTTATTTTTAAAGAAATTATAATTTTGTCTGCCGCAAATAATTGTAAAAATTGAATCGATGGTAAAGAGGAAGATAAATTAACTAAATTTTTAAATGTTAATGTCCATCAGTACGTTAAATTAAAGTGGTAGCCAAATCGTCTTAAATGGGATTTTGAATCTGATATAATTCATTATTATTTCGTGCAGTCCGTGATTTTTCTTAGTTTTTAGGTCGATTAAGGCTTCGACCAATCGATAAACGGGGCGTGGAGATTTCAGTCTTGTCAGTCTCTACTGAGCTATGAACGACAATCAACTTGGTTGATGTAAAAATATATTACTAAAATCTAATTGATATTGTTTAAATATGTCAGATAATGACATTTATTAATTGCTACACTAGAGCAATAAATTGCTTTTTTCATTGTGTTCATTCTAACGTTTTATATGTTTTTTCCCCTTTTTAAATGTCAATTCAGAGCTATTCAAAACATTATTGTTAAGGATTACCAAAAAAAAAAGAGTTTGTATATGTTCAGTCAATAAATGCATGTATTGCTTTCCACAAAAATCTTACAATGAAATTAAATGGCGATAAGCGCAATTTGAGTGATACATTTTCAAAGGCTTACCTTTTTTATAGTGAGTTACTATATGTTTAACCTAAAATTTGTCTTTTCCCCCCAACTCATAGTGTCTCAGAAAATTGTCATCTATTTACATAATTTGTAGTTAAACAACAACGAATATATAGCTGATTTTATGCGATCGACAACGGGTACTGGAGAATAATGGGTACTTGCATGTTATAATATGATATCTAATACGCTAGTTGATCAAACTTTTAAAGAAAACTATAATGAGGGGGCTTGATGGTCGTGGTCATTTTTAGATACTGCATTGGTGTCCTTTAAAACGAGAGTTCTATATAAAATTCCAAAATTAATGTAAAATATATGGATTTTTTCTTTGCTAAATAACAGTTTATGACTGAACATTATATCTTAAAATTTTAAGTATATCTAGTGAATAATTTGTTGAACATCCAGTCTCCTTAATGTTTTTGTGCGTGTTCTTTAAAATGCAAAGAGAAACGCGTATTGAAGAAAATACGAGAATCACTGCACCGATAAGGAACATCCAATTTAAAACAAAACAAAGTAGACTGATATCCCGGCACATGCATGTGTATGTCAAAACTCTCAGATCATTGCAGAACGTTTCCCTGTGACGTAATATCGCACATGCGCAAACCATAGATATTGCACTGACCACATGGATTTCAAGTCTCAACTGGATGGGTTTTTTTGTAGAAACTGATAAAAACGACAAAATATTGTTATTTTTTACGAAATTACTGTTGCTTATTTACTATATTAGATGTAGCGCGACTGAGGTATACAATTTGATGCAAACGTTAGGCTATCTGTAAAAACGACTCGTGTGTTTTATGTAGAAACAAAGAAAGACAACGCTATTTGTTTAAGATAATGGGAATATCTTGGAGATTATTTCAAAGAACAAACCATTTTTTAATGTTTTATTGATTGCAGTTTCCTTTTTTTCGTTCAAAGTACATATTAATGAACTGCTAATAAAGTGTAGTTCATGTATTTAGAAGTCTGCGCAACCTTAATGCCTCCATTCGAAAGCAAACGTCTGTAACCTTCTCGATAGTATGTAAACATAATAAAATTGATATCTGTTAACCAACAAGTATATCATTTTAAAAAGTTGCGTGTACTACAAACTTATTCAATATATATATATTTTTTATTTTTGAAGTATCAACCACCAGTCTTCATTATTGATTTTAATGAAACCAAAATATGCATTGTATTTTCAGCAACACAGCCAAATCAATCGATACTTGACAATAAAAGAATGTCCTCAGTTTTAACTACACGTATCCTTTAATGGAACAGCTTGACTTAACACATAATGGACAACAGAAATTGTTAGTTCATATTTTTGGTTTTATTTGTAGTGGGGAATACAAAATGCAGAGTAAGCAACGATATTTATTTTGAGGAACCCAGTCTAGAAAATAAATTAGTAACGAGTAATTTGAAAGGAGACTACAGAAGCCATTCACTCTCATATTGCTCGGCCGTATGCCTGAAAGATATGTGCGAATGTTTTGGTTATAACACCATGAGCCAAACATGTCGTATTCATGCTAATTGTAGACGAAATAGTACGTTTGTTGACAGTGTTGGCTGGAAATATTACAAAAAGGGTATGTGCAATTATATAGTTGCTTATTATCGTTCACCATCCTTTTTGATATTTTATCATACTTTAAGTGGTGTTAAGATTATGTTTATGCGAGAATATATTTTGCCTTGGATAAAAGTTCTTTAACTTTCCTCAAAACTTATGGAACAATTAAGTCCACATTTTTCATTCACCGTACAAAATTTGTCTCAACTCACTAAACCAAATCAAAATGTTTGGTGAATTAAACTAAATAAAAGACTTTGTCTTTTAATCAAAAAGAATTTTATGAAATGATCCACAGTGTTACGAATATATTTTGGTTAAGACAATTACCATGTGTATTACCATTACCTAATTCTAAGAAGTATTAATTCAGTCTCGACTTCATTTCAAAAAAAATAACACGTAATACATATTTTTAAAAGGTAAGATCGTTGACTTTAAAGTTTAAACCAACCAATGTGCTTTTGATTCAAGAAGAACTCATGATACAAAACGTTTTTAATAAGTTAAATGATATCTGTTGTTTTGTTGATCTTTGATAAGATTTACAATATCTTCAGATCCTTGATTTAATCATTTTATTCTGTTGCACTTTTAAAACTGCAACTTATTTTTTAAATATAATCAAACATTTGTACCATTGATAAGATCCCAAAATTGTGATAATTTATGAAAACAGGGGGTCCATATTTTGAACCGTGAGCATATCATCAAAATTCTCTTTAAAAAAATTATGACATGAATAAAGTTCGTTAACTGTGTTTTACCATTCTATTTCGTTTAATACATTTATAACTGAAAATGGCTATTTTTTTTAAATTTTTTGTGTTATAAATATTAAATGATCGCAGATTATTTGACAATTTCGTGTGACTTTATTCTAATTTATTAATTTCCTTATACACAAAACATATCATACTTTAGAATGGACTAGGTTCCTTGGATCAGAGTATTTGATAGGACGCAATACACTCAATTGGAATGACGCTCTGGTGAGTGTAAACATGTTATATATATTCATTCTTAAAATATATTGCAGGATTTATTTCTTTGTATCAATTTAATACTTAACAGTCATTATTTAGTTTGTACATTAATGGTATAAAAGTAAGTATTTTGCATCACTTTGATGTTTTTTGTTTGTTGATTTTTTTCCAGTTGGACTGTATAACAAAGGATGCAACTTTAGTTGAAATTGAATCATCTGAAGAAAACAATTTCATCAAATCCCTTTCTAGAGTGGAATTATCTACAGTCAGTTCAAGCATATCTTTTACAACATACACCATAGCATAGCACATCATTGAAATCTCATAGCATAGCATTGGAATCTCATACCGTAGCATACCATAGAATAGCATATCATTAAAACCTTTATTTCAATTTCCAATAGCATAGCATACAAATCGTTTAGCATTCCATTGAAATATCATAGCATATCATTAAAATGGCATACCATAACATAACATAGAAGTGTAAAAAGATATGCATGAAATGACTGTACATGTATGAAGTAATATTAATATGCGTGTCATTTGATTTAACCTAAGATATATGTTTTTATATATACATGTATTTATGATGTATGATGATTGATATATTCAACAAACAGGACAAAGTGTGTGGCTTGGAGGGAATGACCTTAAGAGAGAGGGACGATGGGTATGGCATTCAACTAATAGTTTTCATACAGCGCCTGGTACGGGGGACGACCAGATAACTACAAGAATAACCAGGACTGTCTCTGTCTCTGGTCTACGAGTGCATTAGCATGGGATGGCAAAGGTTGTCATGAAAAATTGTATTACATATGTGAGAGAGATATCTTGAGAGAGAGATATCTTGAAACTTTTGAATTTTTGTTTATAATTATTCAAAATTAGCATGGGATGACAATGGTTGTCATGCAAAATTGTATTACGTATGTGTGAGAGAGATATCTTGAAACTTTTGAATTTGTGTTTATAATTTTTAAAAATTAGCATGGAAAAGACAATGCTTGTCATGCAAAAATGTATAACATATGTGGGAAAGAGTTCTATCTTGAATCGTCTGAACATGTGTTTATAATTATTCAAGATTAGCATGGGATGACAATGGTTGTCATGCAAAATTGTATAACATAAGTGTGAGAGAGATATCTTGAAATTGTTGAATTTGTATTTATAATTATTCAAAATTTATATAATTTTATCATATCATTATATAAATTTTTGGATCGACGTCTTCAGGGAAACTTGACCTGGCAACATATAAAAATTCCTGTATCAACCAGCATTGTAAAATAAAAGACATATCTCTTAGTCACTTACACTTTTTTCTATATTTCACCTAAATATTTATTATCAGAACAATTTCCATTCCTCTCCTGAAATTGCAATAATGATTAGCTGTAAAATAAAAAAAAACTTCAAGTAGGAATTTTTTAAATTGATATTTTTGAGTGTGGTGAAAAACAAGCTGTTTATTCCATGCCTTATCTTTCATCGTTTTATTTTTTTGTATCTCGCATGTTCAAAATCAGTAAAAACCCAACGTTGGAATTGAAAAGACGCTGTATTTAGATTCTTGTGTATCTATGCACTGGCAAACAGTGCCGTACGAGGCGCACCTCCGTGTGCATTCTCCTGAAGATTTTTAAATTAAGGAAAACAGTATTTACTAATATATATATTAGATGTAGCTCGACTGAGGTATACAATTTGATGCAAACGTTAGTCTATCTGTAAAAACGACACGTGTGTTTAATGTAGAAACGAAGAAAGACAACTCTATTTGTTTAAGATAATGGGAATACTTTGGAGGTTATTTCAAAGAATAAACCATTTTTTAATGTTTTATTGATTGAAGTTTCCTTTTCTTCGTTCAAAGTACATATTAATGAACTGCTAATAAAGTGTAGTTCATGTATTTAGAAGTCTGCGCAACCTTAATGCCTCCATTCGAAGGCAAACGACCGTAACCTTCTCGATAGTATGTAAACATAATGAAATTGATATCTGTTAACCAACAAGTATATCATTTTAAAAGTTGCGTGTACTACAAACTTATTCAATATATATATTTTTTTATTTTTGAAGTATCAACCACCAGTCTTCATTATTGATTTTAATGAAACCAAAATATGCATTATATTTTCAGCAATACAGCCAAATCAATCGATACTTTACAATAAAAGAATGTCCTCAGTTTTAACTACACGTACCCTTGAATGGAACAGCTTGACTTAACACATATTGGACAACAGAAATATTTCATAGTTCATATTTTTGGTTTTATTGGTAGTGGGAAATACAAATTGCAAAGTAAGCAACGATATTTATTTTGAGGAACCCAGTCTAGAAAATAAATTAGTAACGAGTAATTTGAAAGGAGACTACAGGAACCATTCACTCTCATATTGCTCGGCCGAATGCCTGAAAGATATGTGCGAATGTTTTGGTTATAACACCATAAGCCAAACATGTCGTATTCATGCTAATTGTAGACGAAATAGTACATTTGTCGACAGTGTTGGCTGGAAATATTACAAAAAAGGTATGTGCAATTATATATTTGCTTATTATCGTTCACCATCCTTTTTGATATTTTATCATACGTTAAGTGGTGTTAAGATTATGCTTATGCGAGAATATATTTTGCCTTGGATTAAAGTTCTTTAACTTTCCTCAAAACTTGGAGCAAACTTATGGAACAATTAAGTCCACATTTTTCATTCACCGTACAAAATTTGTCTCAACTCACTGAACCAAATCAAAATGTTTGGTGAATTAAACTAAAAAAAAGCCTTAGTCTTTTAATCAAAAAGAATTTTATGAAATGATCCACAGTGTTACGAATATATTTTGGTTAAGACAATTACCATGTGTATTACCATTACCTAATTCTAAGAAGTATTAATTCAGTCTCGACTTCATTTCAAAAAAATTAACACGTAATACATATTTTTAAAAGGTAAGATCGTTGACTTTAAAGTTTAAACCAACCAATGTGCTTTTGATTCAAGAAGAACTCATGGTACAAAACGTTTTTAATGAGTTAAATGATATCTGTTGTTTTGTTGATCTTAGATAAGATTTACAATATCTTCAGATCCTTGATTTAATCATTTTATTCTGTTGCTCTTTTAAAACTGCAACTTTTTTTTTTAAATATAATCAAACATTTGTACCATTGATAAGATCCAAAAATTGTGATAATTTATGAAAACAGGGAGTCCATATTTTGAACCGTGAGCATATCATCAAAATTCTCTTTAAAATAATTATGACATGAATAAAGTTCGTTAAGTGTGTTTTACCATTCTATTCCGTTTAATACATTTATAACTGAAAATGGCTATTTTTTTATTTTTTGTGTTATATATATTAAATGATCGCAGATTATTTGACAATTTCGTGTGACTTTATTCTAATTTATTAATTTCTTTATACACAAAACATATCATACTTTAGAATGGACTAGGTTCCTTGGATCAGAGTATTTGATAGGACGCAATACACTCAATTGGAATGACGCTCTGGTGAGTGTAAACATGTTATATATATTCATTCTTAAAATATATTGCAGGATTTATTTCTTTGTATCAATTTAATACTTAACAGTCATTATTTAGTTTGTACATTAATGGTATAAAAGTAAGTATTTTGCATCACTTTGATGTTTTTTGTTTGTTGATTTTTTTCCAGTTGGACTGTATAACAAAGGATGCAACTTTAGTTGAAATTGAATCATCTGAAGAAAACAATTTCATCAAATCCCTTTCTAGAGTGGAATTACCTGGTATGTTTTCGTAGAACAATTGGCTTTAATTTATTGGGAAAATAAAAAAAACCGCCCTTCTCTCAATTGTTTTTACAGTTTCGTTTTGTTTTCATTGAGAACCACTGATCTATTCTTTAGTGGCGAATCATATAATTGAGTTAAGCTTTTCAATACATTTAAAAAATAAGACCAATTTCAAGACGATAAGTTTACATTTACGGAAACTTATAGTGAATCCAAAGTTCTATAGAAACAGCATGACTGAAGTCTACACGCCCCGTTTATCGATTGGTCGGAACTTACAGTGCCTGAAACTGAGAGGAAACTGACATGACCGAAACCTACAAACCCAAGTTATCGGTTGGTCGAAACCTACAGCGACAAAATATTCCTGATGATGTCGGACTCAAATTCCCATAGGAGATGATTCGGCTGTTTCTTTTAGCTAACGTACTGATGTACATTAACAGTAATTTAGTGAATTTTACTTACTTTTAACAATCAATTTATAATTTGTTAAAAGAAAGATGTAAAATCAAACAATACAATGCTTTCTTTGATGATTAATGTGTGTTATGAAGGAAGCGATCAATGCAGAAAAAAATTACATAACCCTCTAACAAGTGGTATATATTTTTTCTGCTATGTCCCCACCTTCAAATCATATCAAACACCAAAGAAAGCATTTTACTGTTTAGATATTTACATAATGGCGATAATCAGCCAATGCTATTTCAAACATTCTCCTCAAGCCGAATAAGTTATATTTTTTCTATTCACCTAACCTTCTACTATATAAAATAACGATTAAATTTGTTTTGACCACGATACTTTAAGTCAAGAAGGAGTCTAAATGGGTTCAGAAATAATAACGTAACTGATGTGAATTATTGAAACATAAGGTAACATAAATGTCAAAGCTTAAAAGTTAATTGCAGCACGATCATTAGAGGTAAAAAGGGGTAAAATAGGGTCCAATTGTTTGTATATATTCATGAAACAAAAGTCAGTAAGATATAGGTTTTTTCAAGAAAAAACACCAACTATTTGAGAGAACATTTTACCCTCCCTTTAGTTGCATAGAAAAGCTGCTTAGAAAACACATAATTTATAAATATATTTTTAAAAAAAATCAATCTCTTCTAGTGTTAGCAAGAAGTTTAGGATAATAGTTTTTTTTACGTTTCAAAATAATTTGTTGACTACAGGACCGATTTGTATAAACTGACCTACAGTCAGTTCAAGCATATCTTTTACAACATACACCATAGCATAGCACATCATTGAAATCTCATAGCATAGCATTGGAATCTCATACCGTAGCATACCATAGAATAGCATATCATTAAAACCTTTCACAATATTTAACCCCAAAAACACGTTAAAAAATTGGTAGAAATATAAAAAATTTCAAAATCCCCAGCGGGTTTCGAACTCATGACTTACACATTCTTAGTGAACCCTCTAACCCACTGCGCTACGCTTTTAGAGGACAATTTTGGTGAAAAAACTGTTCATAAGATTACATTTGACTTTATTATTTTTTTCGATAAATAATACGTCACAACATGGATATGTCCCAAACCCCCTTAAATTGAAAAGTTGTGATTTTATGATAATAATAAGGTAAAATATAAAAACGGCGTCAACGACAGACAGCCATTTCTCTAATACTGTAAAGTATGCCTGAAGCCGAAGAACAAACTTTGACTTTCTTAAATAGTCCACGCCGTCATGGATTTTTCAAGGTTAATAAAAATTACATAAGATAAAACATTCAAGCAGTTTTAATTGTTTTGTCGTTTTAATGACTTTTTCCACCAATGTATACACATGTACCGCAATATGTAAATTAAGGAGGGATAGGGCATTGAAACAAAAAAAACTTTGATAAAATTCCTAAACCAAACGAGGAGGCCATAAACTACAAAATAATCATACATTGTAGTACCTTTTTAAAACAGTTTTCTGATATTTGAAAGAAAAGAAAATACCTAGGTGCACTTACATAATTGCACCAAATCAATACGCAATATTGAACACCCACAGTTTTTACAAAAAGCACGTGTTTTTGGTAACTATGGAAAATATATTACTTATGGTTAACATGGTTATGAAATAACCCTATACAATTTTTTATATAAAAAAAACCTCTAAAAGAGTATTCAGGTCGATAAAAAGCCAAACGATGCCCTTTTTGATCGATTTAATCTTTAATTAAGAAGAAAGAATTCTTTTACTTTTCGCACTAATAACGTGTTCCGAATCATTTTTTTTCTTTCCATGTATCAAACACATTCCATTGAACCATTACAAATTACAACCCTGCTGATTTGTCTCAATCGTTTGATATGTTTTATATGTTTTATCGCAAACTATCATTCTCGTAAAATGTTTAAACGAATTTCTTTGTTCCAGCAGTAAACTGTGTTCTGTATATTGTGGTTGATAATAAAACGTTTTGGTAGATCATGTTTATTTTATACAAAATACATTAAAAAAAATCATCCCCAACAATCCTTGTAAAATAAAATCAAATATCACTTTAAAATCAGAAAGTTACAATTGGGTATCATAGTTTTTAAGTTGATTCTGATTTTTTGTGTCCATTTATGCAGTCACATTACTTGGAGTTGCCAAGAGGGCTATCAAAGGGATTCTATCACGAAACGGATCAATTCATGAGTCCTCGTAGACATTCAATCCTTGAACATCGTCATGTGGGTCGTTTGCTTTCCTTAAAAAGCACTAAGGTCATACTTAAGAACATGCGGTGATAATTCGACGTGAATGCATTGTTTCTCAATTCATTCAAATATTAATGTTAGGACTGAAAGGTCTAACACGTGTATCTCTAACATAACATTATTATACCCGCACTTTCTAAAGAAAGTTCGGGTATATTGTAGTTACCCAGTTCCGTCTGCCTGTCCGTCTGTCCGTCTGTCACGTTTTACTTTCTCAAACTGCTCTTACATCTTATAAACCAGCAAACTGAACTCTTGGAGTATGATTTGGGGTGTCATGTTGTTTTGTAAAAAGGTTTCAAAAATTTTCTGGTAGTCCAGGGGGTCAAATAAGTGGTAAAAAATGACGTTTTTTGACTAAAAACCTTCTTCCTCAAACTCCTTTTACATTTTCAACAGTAGACAAATCATCTCTTGGAATATGTTTTGAGGTGTCTTATAGATGCGCAATAAAGTTTCGGAAATTTCAATTTTGTTCTGGGGGTCATTAAATAGCTGAAAAATGACGTTTTTTTTTACAAAAAGTCTGGTTTCAAAAAGCGTCAATTTCTTTTTGCTGTAGCCAAATGATCTTCTAGAATATGATTTGGGGTGTCATGTTGATGTGTAATCATGTTTCAGAATTTTTGTTCTTATCACGTAGGTCTGTGGTAATAAAAAAAGACGTTTTTTTGCAAAAAAAATATGGTTCCCAGAAATCTTTTTACAATTTATGCAGTAGCTATGTCATCTCTTGAGATATGATAGGGACTGTCCTATAGGTGTGCAATAAGGTTTTAAAAATTTAAATTTCATCCCGGGAGTTAAATAGTAGAAGAAAACTGGCGTTTATCACTCCTAAGAAAAACCTACTTCCCAGAACTCCTCTCCTGATTTAACGAATAGCTATATCATATCTTGGAGTATGATAGGGACTGTCCTTTAGTTGTGCAATAAGGTTTTAAAAATTTAAGTTTCATCCAGGGAGTCAAATAATAGCTGAAAAATTGACGTTCATCACTCCTAAAAAAAAACGACTTCCCAGAACTCCTCTCATGATTTAATGAATAGCCACATCATCTATACGGATATAGAAGGGGCTGAGCCATAGATATGCAATAAGGTTTTAGAAATATAAATTTGATTCTGAGGGTCAATACTATCTGCAAAATGATGTTCCGTCCCATAAAAAAACCTTATTCCTGGACCTCCTCTTATATCTTGTGATTGAAATAATGTACCACAAGATGCATAAGGAGGAAAAATATATAAAATTATGCTTTAGGGGTGGGGATCACAAGCATTTTTTTCAAGTTATTTGATCATTTCTGATTTTGGGAGGGTGGGGTGGGGTTAAGGTGACCCCCAGAGGCCATGACCTACTAATACCAAAAAATGATTTGCCTTGACATGGTTATATTTCAAGAAACAAAAATATATATGGTTTAGGAGTTGGGATTTCGATGATTTTGAGGATATTTTAAAAATATTCAACTATTCATGTTTTCGGGGGGGGGGGGGGGGGGGGAGAGAGAGATTCAGAGTCTCTTGTCATATTTTTACAGTAGCAAAATTATTTCTTGATTGGTATTTTTCTGTATGATGTCAGATGTACATAAAGAGATTTTGGAAATTGCTTAAGTTTTTAATCTTAAAGATAAACAAAATGTTATATGTAATTGTAGAAATTGTAAAGTCAGTCAACAAAAACCTAGAGCTTGCTGTAAAAAACAAAGCAGGGTCAACATTGGGCTAGGGCTAGGAATTACATTACATATGAATAAGATAGATTACTTGATTAGTTCCAACTCTGGAAAGTCACTGGGCATCTCAAAGGGGGTATAACCTATATACATGTACCAATTGATGTCCAATGACACAAAGAGGAAGAAGAAGAATAAATATGGTCTAGGGGTGGGGATCTCAACAGTTATTAAAATGTATTATCATTTCCTATTGTTTAAAAACAACTCCGGGGGTGGGAGAATAACCCAAGGGGCAGGGGCCAATTTGTCTTAAATGTATTTTGACAGCAGAATTGGACAGAATGATCACTATAGGGCATCTGCGGAGTGGGGCCCTAAATAGTTACAAAATCAATCTACAAAAAATATTGATAATATGTTATAATGTATATAGATATGTCTTTATTTTCAAAATGATTAACAAATTAATCAGTCAAAATGAGTTATAATAACCAATTGGCAATTCTGCAATTGATTACATGATCCCTAGTATGATATCACATGTATTTTTTTTTTATATATATAATTATACATGTATGTTAACAATCAGGATAAAAATGCACAAATTTTCATGAGTCATAAATCTTGACATACCACATATCTCTTGACAAAAAAGAATAAGCAATTTAAAATAAAAGAAAATTAGTCATTAACTCTTTTTCTATTACTGGTGTATGATGATGGGGTAGGGGGTATAATGGGGAAAAAAAGCTGCAGCATGCCTTCATTCTCACTAGAAATGTATAGTTAATCCACACATCCGGGGGATGGGGAACGGTTAAGGCCCCTTTCCCCTCCTCCCTATTATAACTCATATAAACATGATATTTAAAACCAAAATTTAATACAAAATAGGGTCAATATGAAGTCAACTCAATAGTGTAAGTCTGACAAATGAAAATATAAAAAAAATCTGCAACTAAAATGACAGAAACTGTAGATAAGCTTATTTAAATAAAGATGATGATACAGAATGCTGGCAAAGGGATATCACATTTTAGAAAGTGAAAGTAAAACTTATCTGTTTTGTATACCGATGTCTCATAATATTGCGCTACTACATGTATTATACTTACCTATATTGGTCATCATCATAATGATAATCCAATCAGCACAATACGAATTCCTTTAGCTTATCATCACAAAAGAAACGTTTATTCATGTTCATTAATCCTATTCTGCATATCAAAAAAACATATGCATGTACACCACGTGACACCCATCTAACCAAAGAGCTGGGTAAAGTTAGTACCCGCTAATGCAACCTGTACATCTGTGTTATGTACGTAACTTCAGACAAAGATCATTTAATTGTAACATATTGCATGTATTTTCGTAACTTTATTCTTTAAAATCCCTTGCACAATTTTATTAGGTAATTAACCATGTAAAGCACAATTTTCAGCTTTAAGGTGGTATGGGACACCCACATATTGTGATGTACTCCTTACTGAACAAAACAAAGTATAAAATATAATATTTTTCCCCAAAATAATGTTACCTTACAGCATAGTGCAATGGGTTAGAGGGTTAACAATGTGTCTGTAAATAGAGAGTTTGAATCCTGCTGGGGCTTATCTTATTTTTACCTTAAGTTTCCAAAAATGTTAAAAACTTATTTTTGGCCAAATATTCATTTGTAAAAATTTTTAATTCTAAAACGGTGAAAGTAATTTAATCAGAATATAACTACATATAATACATGTATAAATAACGCACTTTTATCCACATAAATATCGACATGTGTCGGGGGTGGGCAAAATTTAATTTTGTTTGTAATAATTATATAGACCATACTTTCTATGACATGAAACGTTTAGATTATTGATTAGTTTAAAATTCACATGTAAACAGTTCAACCCCAAATTGTACATAAAGGCAATATGAGTATTATGGGATGTGAACTCAGCATTTATGAACATTATAATTTTTAAAAAGTACCGGAAATTGCATGTGGCCTTCTTTTGGACTAAATCTGGTACAAGAGAGTGTTATTTAGAGGCAAACACTTGGTGCGGGTGTTACTGTCTAATGACAGCATCTAGTTTTATATTTATGTTGGTCACAGAGAAGAAAGTTCTGCTAATTCTTTTTTTTTATTATTTTAAAATAATTTATACATCGTTGATGTCTGAAATAGTGAGATACAACTGGTATTGAATCATTACCTAAACTGACTTAATTGAAATCGAATACATGTATGACTACTTATATTTCAGTAATTAATATTTATACTAAATGGAATTAATGAGGTTTGCATTTTTATTAAAAAAAAATATATGATCAAAGCTTCTCTTTTACACAGAATATAAACTACAAATTACAAATTAATCAACATTTTTGCAAATTGCATTTTCGTTTCTGTTTGTCATGTAACGCCTACTTATTCAGGAAAAAAGGCCAAGGTTCATATAGGGTAAATACATGTATTTATATTACGCTTTATATTCGTATTTGCCCATATATTGCAATCGGTGGACATTCATTCCCCGGTTAAATTCTGTTAAACAACACACTGGTCAAATCTACGTACATGCATTATGCTATAAACAGTAATACTGATTCACATTGCTAAAATAATTTGACATCCTTCCGCAATATAATATATCTTAAAAACTACACTGGCTTATATGATATGCTTGGATCTAATAATCATGGATATCCATGATCTTGTTATATATTGGGTAGTAAAAAAAATAGGTTATTTAAATTTATTTATTTCTTAGTCTACTTAATTAAAAACAGATAAGAGTGTCGATTTCATTGCTATCGGCAGCAATGTTACCATGTATCGTTTCAGAATAGATGCACTGATTTCATTTAAGCAAAAAGTAACATCTTGTCAGGAATTTATCTATAATAAAAGTGATGTACAGAGAGACTTTCTTATGGAACTGTTTTACTTTATGAGCGATGTCTTTTTTTATTTTATTGTAACTGGTTCTCTGTCGAAGATTCTATTACAGTTTGTCACAAGTATCAATCGTTATGCATCCAATATTGGTAGTTATTTTCTGTATCCTTATGACACAAACACCAAAGTGTCCATGTTAACATCATGTGTTTATAGTTTTACAAATTGGATTATCTCTCTTTGACTATTCTTCTATATCTATAAAAAGGAACACATTTGTTTTTCTTCATGTTATTCAAATAAAAGCACTTCGTACGTTTTAGAAAATAGAGATTTATTAGGCATTGATCATTGTAAATTATTTCTTAAAACTTTTTTTGCGACAGATTAAGTACCTGTTCATCGTGGCGAGTGAATTTATAACTGTGAGCATTAAATACTATTAAGCAACTACATGTACATGCCATATTGGTCTGTTATACAAAGAGATATTCTAGAGTGTATTTTGTTTTATCATAAGCATCTCAATTCTTTTGTGAATGAGATAAACCAATATATAACCTATGTGTTTATACCGAGTAGCAAATACATTGAATGGCAGTTATCAAAGTTATCAGAAAATTTACCATGGGGGAGGGTGTACAAAAGCAAAATTTTCACATTTGGCCCTATGATTTTTATTCAGACCTTGATTCAGTATAAATAATTAATGTTTTTTATTAGATGTAAGAGCCAATGTATTGAGATTTGTCGTATCTATATCCTGTCATGTATTGATTTTAATATGTTTAAAAGGTAGTTGTTATCTGATTAAGCTGTTTAGTCTCTAAATCCCGTCATGTATTGATTTTAATATGTTTAAAAGGTAGTTGTTATCTGATTAAGCTGTTTAGTCTCTAAATCCCGTCATGTATTGTTTTTGATATGTTTAAAAGGTAGTTGTTATCTGATTAAGCTGTTTAGTCTCTAAATCCCGTCATGTATTGTTTTTGATATGTTTAAAAGGCAGTTGTCATCTGATTAAGCTGTTTAGTCTCTAAATCCCGTCATGAATTGTTTTTGATATGTTTAAAATGTAGTTGTCATCTGATTAAGCTGTTTAGTCTCTAAATCCCGTCATGTATTGTTTTTGATATGTTAAAAAGGCAGTTGTCATCTGATTAAGCTGTTTAGTCTCTAAATCCCGTCATGTATTGTTTTTGATATGTTTAAAAGGCAGTTGTCATCTGATTAAGCTGTTTAGTCTCTAAATCCCGTCATGTATTGATTTTGATATTTTTAAAAGGTAGTTGTTAACTGACTAAGCTGTACAGTCTCTAAATCCCGTCATGTATTGTTTTTGATATGTTTAAAAGGTAGTTGTCATCTGATAAAGCTGTTTAGTCTCTGAATCCCGTCATGTATTGATTTTAATATGTTTAAAAGGTAATTTGTTACCAGATTAAGCTGTTTAGTCTCTCAATTCCGTCTGATTAAGCTGTTTAGTCTCTAAATCACGTCTGATTAAGCTGTTTAGTCTCTAAATCCCGACATGTATTGATTTTGATATGTTTAAAAGGTAGTTGTTATCTGATTAAGCTGTTTAGTCTCTAAATCCCGTCATGTATTGATTTTGATATGTTTAAAAGGTAGTTTTTATCTGATTAAGCTGTTTAGTCTCTAAATCCCGTCATGTATTGTTTTTGATATGTTTAAAAGGTAGTTGTTATCTGATTAAGCTGTTTAGTCTCTAAATCCCGTCATGTATTGTTTTTGATATGTTTAAAAGGTAGTTGTCATTGATTAAGCTGTTTAGTCTCTAAATCCCGTCTGATTAAGCTGTTTAGTCTCTGAATCCCGTCATGTATTGATTTTAATATGTTTAAAAGGTAATTTGTTACCAGATTAAGCTGTTTAGTCTCTAAATCCCGTCTGATTCAGCTGTTTAGTCTCTAAATCACGTCTGATTAAGCTGTTTAGTCTCTAAATCCCGACATGTATTGATTTTAATATGTTTAAAAGGTAGTTGTTATCTGATTAAGCTGTTTAGTCTCTAAATCCCGTCATGTATTGATTTTGATATGTTTAAAAGGTAGTTTTTATCTGATTAAGCTGTTTAGTCTCTAAATCCCGTCATGTATTGTTTTTGATATGTTTAAAAGGTAGTTGTTATCTGATTAAGCTGTTTAGTCTCTAAATCCCGTCATGTATTGTTTTTGATATGTTTAAAAGGTAGTTGTCATCTGATTAAGCTGTTTAGTCTCTAAATCCCGTCTGATTAAGCTGTTTAGTCTCTAAATCCCGACATGTATTGATTTTGATATGTTTAAAAGGTAGTTGTTATTTGATTAAGCTGTTTAGTTTCTAAATCCCGTCATGTATTGTTTTTGATATGTTTAACGGTAGTTGTTATCTGATTAATCTGTTTAGTCTCTAAATCCCGTCATGTATTGTTTTTAATATGTTTCAAAGGTAGTTGTTATCTGATTAAGCTGTTTAGTCTCTAAATCTCGTCATGTATTGTTTTTGATAGGTTTCAAAGGTAGTTGTCATCTGATTAAGCTGTTTAGCTGTTTATTCTATTTTTTTTTCGTGTTTGAGCTTAAAAATATTCTTTGTGTTTTTTGTGTTTTTGTGTTTCTTTTGAAGATTCTCACAACATTTATACGTCTGCAAAGACAAAAATGCAACGTCGCTATTAAAATAGAAAATGATTAAACTTATGAAATTGATTTCTTTCCCTTATTGCATCAGAAAATGATCTGGTTGAACATTTAAAATTTATTGACACACGAGACGTCTCTCAATTTTAGATAAATATCCATGAAGATTTAATTTCTATTTTTTAGCAACTACACCTGTTTATGCTAAAAAAAAATCAAGGCTACATTACCAGACTAGTTATGGAATTTGAAAATTCCGGATTGTCCTTATTATAGCATACACAATAGCGTTCAATACATATAAAAAAACATATTATATATTTTTCATACAAACAGCATATCCAAATAGAGACGTATCGTGTGAAATGAAATACGATTACGGATCATGAATTGAAATCTTCATATTGCGAAGATTTGGTATTAAATAATGAAAGATACGTCTCGTGTGTCCTTAAATGAAATTACATTTGAATTGAAAAACACATTTAGTATATCATTGTAACTTAAAGAAGTTGGTATTCTATTGTGTTTTGCTTTCCTTTTCGTTTATGATAAGAAAAATAATCACCAAAAGTAACCGATAAAACATGGGTAACCTATACATGTAATTGGCGTTTATTAATGTGTTAAGTTGATATTTTTGTTGTCAATGTTTGACTACTAAAGCATTCAAACAGAATATGAGTACATGTTCATTGTTGATAGACAGTTATCTGATTTACAAACAATTGTACACTCTGCTGGCAAACTAATGACAAACAAGTTGATAAAACAGAACTATCAACAGTCTCGTTTGAAGTCATATTTTGTTAAGTTCTATGGTCGATACAACGACCTTGTAAGCAAACACAATCTTCCACTTGGTCGCATGTTGACTAACGTTTTTCATAGTAATCGTTAGAACATAATTAGTCACCTAATTGTCCACAGACTTTTCCGTTTTTCTCGATTACGACAAAGAGCACACGGCGGGTGTGACCGGTCAGCAGAGGATGCTCACCCCTCCATGGCGCCTGATCCTATATCATTATATCAAGTACAAAATCATTTTGGTAAAGGGGAAGAAGTTTAAGGAATCTTAGATATAAAATGTATGTAATTAAAATATTTCAATTATATGAAAATGTATCGTTATTGGTGCAGTTTTCATATATTTACTTTCCTTGGCAAATACGTATTCATTAGTGGCCAGTGGTATTCTGTACGTTTCAACTTGACTTTATTGAATTTGACTTTGTTCAAACTGTAAAGTCTATGCTGTATTAAAATGCAGCAGTCAACACTGCTTTTAATTTGCTTTAATATCCAGCTTCATAATAATATTATAGAGGATCACAAAATCTTAAGAAAACAAGTAATATGGTTAACTTTTGGAAATATTTTAAATCTAAATCGCATGCAGTATTTCAATATACAGGAAAGATTGTTTTTTACTTAAAAGTCCAAGAATTACAGTCATCTGCATCATTTTTGATTATTTTTATTGATTTACACGGGCTGTTAATTTTATATTGATATTTTATATAGAAAACGCGTTTTTTTTTGTTTTACTAAGAGTTTAGGGAATTCTTTCATTGCAATTCCCTGCATCAATTTTGATTGATAAACATAGAAAGGTACATTATAAATGAATATTTTATACAGAAAAACATATTCTGTTTTACTCAAAGTTCAGAGAACTCTTTTACTCAATTCCCTGCAACAATTTAGATTGATTTACACGGACTGTTACATTATGAAATTAATATTTTATACAGAAACCACTGTGTTTCACTTGAATTTCAGAGATATCCTAATTGCAATCTCCTACACCAATTTTGATGATTTTCACGGAAATTTAAAAAAGTGAAAATTCAGAAAAAAAATCATTGCAATTCTCTGCATCTTTTTGATTTATATTAATAGTAAGCCGTACGTAAATTATGAAATTATTCTCGTTTGAAGTCATATTTTGTTAAGTTCTATGGTCGATACAACGACCTTGTAAGCAAATACAATCTTCTACTTGGTCGCATGCTGACTAACGTTTTTCATAGTAATCGTTAGACCATAATTAGTCACCTAATTGTCTACGGACTTTTTCGTTTTTCTTGATTACGACAAAGAGCACACGGCGGGTGTGATCGGTCAGCAGAGGATGCTCACTCCTTCATGGCACCTGATCCTACTTTTATTTCTTCTAAGAGGTCCGTGTTTGCTCTACTTCTGTTTTGTAATTTTTCTTTGGACTTTTGAATTTGAACACTACATGTTCGTTATCACCACGTGTCATCACCTTGTTTTGGTTTTTTTTTTCGCACCCAGTCTACGTGCCAGTCTAGTTTTGTAAAGGCAATCAACTACCTGTTAAATTTCGGTGTAGATATCATTGCAGAAATCCATTGATAATGTATGATAGGGCATAAAATTGATACATGTACTTTAGTGTAGCTTGTTTAGCATAGCACACGAACAAATTTAACAAAGGTACAGTTAAACCTCATCATGAGTAACCATTTTATTTCGATTACAGACTATCATCAAATAATCATCGTCGAAATATGATTAAAATATGTTGATGATATGATTGCGCCCACGAGAAAAGGGTCTTATGGCATTTTAGACAACATAGAAATCACGTCACAAACAGTTGACGTTATTTCATAACGTCGTCCGAAAAGAAGAATGTATCAAGCGCGTTATTTTCGTAACGTGTATTTATTAATTCAGCACGTACTTTTGGTTAAACTCTTTATTTTATGTAAACTCTTTCAGATATATTGACAAATTCAGTTTGTTTTTTTTCTCATTTTATGTTAGATTTATCGAAAGATGCTCAAATATTGGCTATAGTTTGAAGAATTGTTGTGGAAATAATTCGATCTTAATTGTGTTGTACGTGTATAAATGTACGTGTTTCTTTCTTTTACATTATATCGATATTCATGAACAGCAAAGGCTAAATTATTCGGATTATCCGATATTGCTTGATTTCAAAAAATAAGAATCGGGACCTTACAAATTTTATCAATCTTTAGCCATGACTGTCAATGTTATTGTTTTCAGGTACGTACGTTGCACACTCTGTACAGTCACTTATTTATTAAATCATTATTTGATGGATAACTGAACAATATAAGGGAATTGAAAAATATCTGGTTGAACGAGCTTAAAAGCATACATTCTTCACTCATATTACCCTCTGTATGAAAATAAAAGAGAATTTTGGAGACAATCTATTATTTGATGGATAACTGAACAATATAAGGGAATTGAAAAATATCTGGTTGAACGAGCTTAAAAGCATACATTCTTCACTCATATTACCCTCTGTATGAAAATAAAAGAGAATTTTGGAGACAATCTAAGTGTTGATTCAAAGCTGTTTGTTTAGAAATATAGTGTTTATTTGCTTTCATTCTGAAGTTTAGTACAAAATCCTTTTATTTTGGCAGAGGCTATACACGGTGTAAAAAATCTGAGCTTAAATATTTTTGCATAATTTTGGTCATCGAGGCGATCACGGTCCAGTAGCTATAGACTTAAGGTTAATTATCCTGATGGTCCAGTAATCGTAGAGAATCACAAAATCTAAAGAAAACATGTAAAATGGAAATGGAAATCTTTTAAATTTAAATTGCATGCAGTATTTCAATATACAGGAAAGATTGTTTTTTACTGAAACATTTCGAGAATTTTTTCATTAGTCATCTGCATCATTTTTGATTATTTTTATTGATTTACACGGGCTGTTACATTTAATATTGATATTTTATATAGAAAACGCATTATTTTGGTTTTGTTTTACTTAGAGTTTAGGGAATTCTTTCATTGCAATTCCCTGCATCAAGTTTGATTGATAAACATAGAAAGGTACATAATAAATAAATATTTTACACAGAAAAACATATTCTGTTTAACTTAAATTCAGAGAACTGTTTTACTCAATTCCCTGCACCAATTTAGATTGATTTACACGGACTGTTAAATTATGAAATTAATATTTTATACAGAAACCTTGAAATACAGAACACTTGAAATTCAGAGATATCCTAATTGCAATCTCCTGCATCAATTTTGATGATTTACACGGAAATTTAAAAAAGTAAAAATTCAGAAGAAAAATCATTGAGATTCTCTGTAATTTTTCGATTTACATTAAATGGTACGCCGGTGAATTATGAAATTATTATCTTATAAAGAAAAAATAATTTGAGATTGGTTTTGATTGATGAACACGGAACGGTACATTATGAAATGAATAATCTAAACGACTTCTTTCGTTGAAATCATCATCCTTTATCCTTCGTCGATTGTGGTTTAATTTGAATATTTTTTTTCATGGTCTGGTACATTTTTAAATTGATATTTTATATGGATATTTACAGGCGATTTGTGCGTGCAAATAAACGTGGCTGTGCTATTCAGTTATCCCTAACATTGTCTGAAATTCCAGTTATCATTCATTCGGATGGATAACACAGGCTTATCCTGTCATCATGACTTGATTTTTAATAACATTTAACATAATCACATCAACCAAGACGAACCAGAAAAAAAGAATAAACCGGAACTGGAAAATAATGACGACAATCATAGATCTAACAATTTCATATTGTAAATATGCTTTAGACTCCAAGAAATAAGAATACATCCCCCGATACATATTTACAACAATTTTCAATATTACATCTCACCGAAAATATTATAACACAAATTGTAATCATTTCTTATGATCACTCAAAACCTGCAAAACTTTATCATGATAACAACGAATAATGCACCAGTAATCAAGACCTTACCGATACTGGTACTGTACCAGTATATAATATTATGTATACCAAGTAGACACAGTCTAAATGTTTATTCCCTTACGTAGACACAGTCTAAATGTTTATTTCCTTAAGTAGACACAGTATAAATGTTTATTTCCTTATATCACCTCTCTTTATCAAGTTATAATATTATACTAATCATAGAGGACTTTGTACTTTATCTAGTGCCATATAAAAATATTCGAGGGCCATTTATCACCTATATACTATCAAGTGAAAATATTTCAAACATTAAATGAAAAAATACTTCCCTGGACAATGGGTCTTTATCGTCAACAGACCTTGATAGTCTGCCTTGAATGCTAAAGGAAATCTGGTTGTCTGAGTTTAGCTAATGGAGAGGTTAAGCACTTGAACGTGTATGTCTAACGGTACGCGTGAAGCTACAAGTATGTTCTAAAGTACACCTACACGTACAAATCAACTGTTCGTATACGTGTAGGCGTACGTGTTAATCAATAAGATTGAACATTTTCAACAAGTTCAGCTTACTTGCACCCGTTATGAAATAATAGAGACCTTTAGTTACTCGTTTCGGGCGAACTTATACGTATACCATCATCAAATTATGCGTACTATGCACACATGACGCGTTATTTTTACGTGTAGCTATTAGAGATGGATCCAATAAATGGGCTGAAATTGCAGAAAATTTTATGATAAGTCACGAAGGCATTTCACTGGACGGGAGACGATGCAGGGAGGGGACCACTCTTCTTATATCCTATTTCAAGGCAAATGACAGGGAAAAATTGTACAGGTACATAAAAAAAACAATTCATATCTTACCGGGGCACATGTATATATAACAAATTAACCTTAAACGAGCAATTTTAATCATTGTGCTTGACAATGTATTTTTGTTTAGTTTCAAAACATCTTTGCATAATGTCCTGCTTTTACAATCTTATTGATATAACTATTTTTTGAAAGATCCGGAACTGAAGAGGAATATGGCAAGAAGGAGCAGCTTTTACAGGAGGTTGTGGATCTGTCTGAACAAGTGAAAGTCAACAAAAAAGATCAAAGGAAGGAAGAGTGTGAAAAGGGAAAAATCATACGAAAAAGGGTAATTGAAAATTAAAAAACAGGTATTAGCTTAGTGATGGGTTGGGGTTGGTTAAAATTTTACTCCTTTATTCTTTATATAGAAATTGAATTGTATTCCATTATTTTAGCAATTTCTGACGAGAATGCTGCAAATTCGAATGATGCCCCCCCCCCCCCCTGCGGATCCCAAGGTGTGAAGAGAAGAAAATCAAACGCAATGATCGACTTCCTGCATCATAAGTCTGAGAGCGAGAACAGCTTAAACAATGAAAAAATTCAGTTGGAAACAAAAGGAAACTGGAATTGAAGGAGAAGCGTCAACAGCTTGACCAAGATACGTTTCGCCTAGAGAAAGACGAAAGAACTGCCAAGATAAATTTGTTTAGGCAGCTTATCAACCAAAAACAAAACTAGCTGTTTAAAACATGTGCTTGTTGTGTATTAGTGAATACAAAGTTTACTTTAATCACATGTGTTCAAAACACAAGTTTAATAAAGATTTGACCTAATTATTGTTTATGTATTCTTCCAATGAAGGAGGATGAATGCCGAAGTACTGTGTCGTTTGACTACCATACAAACAAGTGTGACAATTGGTCAGGAAAGCTCCCACAACGTAGTACTTCCCGACAGGCTGGAGATAGAGTTTGAAATTTTTCTTGTAATCAAGAAACGCAATTTTTTGTATAACTTTGCTAAAACCCTTCCACACATTGTCTAACTGCTAACATTTGCCGGTTGAATTCCGCTTCTTCTGGGTTTATTGGAATACCTTTGACGGGCCCAATTACATATTGATTTACGTCGTAGGCATCATCTCCATACAAACAGTACGGTTTTCTGTTTGGAGAATTCATGTAGCGCGCAAGTTCGTCTCCAAGACCGCTTTCTCTAAACATCGCTGCATCATGCTGTTTACCCTCAAAAGGCCCAGATAAATTCGCAATCAAACCACTGGGAATCACAACTGATTGAAATTTGATACCATGTATCCGTTTATACCCTGAAAATAGCCAATTCTGATTATATACTAGAAATATTAAACCATGAATATTCTATAAAATATACAATTTCTCTCTTTACATCTCTCCCTCTCTCTCTCATAAGTAACTCTCTCTCTCTCTCTCTCTCTCTCTCTCTCTCTCTCTCTCTCTCTCTCTCTCTCTCTCTCTCTCTCTCTCTCTCACCTGAATAAGTAACTTCTTGAAAACGGGAAGAGCGGGTTTTTGGGCGACAAGTGCCATCAAAAAATCCCCAACAGTTGGGCAGAGGAAAGAAATTTATCAGAGTTGTCGTAAAATCCGGTAATCCTCTCTGGATCCATCTCTGATTTAAAGAAGTTTACCGGTTTCCGTGTGTTACAAAAATAAAATCCACCGTGTGTATAATTGAGAATGAAATAAAAAAAACTTCGATATTTTAAAATTAAGAAAATTGAACAAGAAAAATATTAGTATGCATATTTTTTTTTTACCGAATTAAAGATGAGACTGAGTTCAGATTCGGTCCTGCCAAATACAGAAACTAAATCTGCTAGTCTATTTGGGTAAGCAAAGTGATACAAAGAGCCTCTAATCCAGTGGCGATGCTGTTATTTCTGCACACAATTTTGCTCGGAATCCTAAGAGTATCAACCATACATTGCTGAATCTAATAAGAAACATTTTCTAAACAGGAAATATGTATTATCATGCGGTAGTGCTGGTTATTTATTCAATTATTTTGAAATATATATATTAATTGCACAAATTTAAATATGCATATAGTTCTAACCGAAATAAAGAAAAACACTGCTCGTCGCTCAGTGTAGAAAAATTCAATCTCGGTCCATCTGGCACTAACTGAGGAGATTTATTGTGTATTGTGGATTCTAAGATGAGGAATTCCTCAAAATTTAATTGCCCTTCATCCAGCAAGTAAAGTAGATTTTCAGTGCTAAAATGGATGATGTGGTAAACCGATTTTTAAAACATGAAGAAAAGTTGTCTAAAGAATTTACCATGGAAATGTCCCATATTTCTTTAAAAATCTCAGTAGCATGCATTTTTCACTCTCAGTTACTCATAAACATTCATAGGCAGTTTAGTTTATCTCATTTATAACTTTTTCAAGTAATATTTTTAACTTGTTAACCTTAAATCCCCCATTCCTGCTGTTTTGACGTCTGCTACAAGCACTTCCGGTATTATGCGTAACTAAAGCATGGCTAGAACGTCTACGTGTACCGGTACGTTACACGTACACGTTATAAATTTCGTGTAACTAAAGGTCTCTAATTATATGACCTCGATGAAACCAATACATGTAGCACAGTAATTTCAGATTTGACAAGTTTGAGATGTTTTATTCAATTCTGTAAAAATCTCAAAATGTGCAAAAAATGCAATAAGCACCCTTTTTTTCATGGACGCAATCACATACCAAGGTCTCTTTTTTAGTAATAATTACAAAAAAACACACTTTAACCCTCTGGCTGCGACGTTAGTGCACATAAAACTTTACGTCACTGCGAAATTAAAAACGAGGTCATAATTTTTTGACGTTTCTACGCGGATTTTTTTTTCAAAGTTCTGAGAATTGAACAAGTGCGCGTTCTACTTCGAAGTGCAGATTACAATACCGTTTCTTTTTACTTGTCTTTCCACTACATTTTTCCTAAATTCCATGCCTGTATCCTTGGATCTACTACAAATAAAGCGGACTATTTTTATATTGATTGAATGTAATACGTTTTTTTGCTAAGATATTAGGTTATAATAAAAAAAATATGAAAAAAAAGAATCTTGTAGCTAAATTGAAAATGAAAATAATCTTACAATTAAAGTAGCGGAATCGGATCAAATTATAAAAGTTTATTTAGAGTGTTTTGTGTTTTTTAATTATTCTTAGAAATTACAAGAAATGATTGATAAGATAAATGCAACATTATTTTTAAACATTTTTAGAACAGGTTCATGTTTAACTCCCAAACGTTCCCCAATCTCAGTATATACATGTATAATGCAGATTTTAATAAACTGTTACAACTTTCATTCAAGCGGCAGTTTTAAACCAAGAACTGTGACCAGTATTAGTTCTAAAGTGGGACGAGCAAAATGTTTCGAATTTATTGATAAGGAAGACTTTATTTTTGTGAATAAGATATCATGTAACTTGGGTGCAATTTCTTAAAATGAAATGAAACGTAAGCCGCAGACATTACATTAACAGAACACAGCGCTTAGCGTAGATGTACAGCTTTTTAATATTGATTTCTTCATATGCTGCGATGCCGTTTTAAACGTTTTTTAAAATGTCAACATCTTACGACTTCCTACACATTGTTGGATATTCATGTAATATCAGGTCATCATGGAAATTTGTAGGACAATCAATTGTTGTTTACAATATTGATATTGAAAACATTACAACAGCTCAATGTTTGTTTTTTGCATGAAAACTACATGTATGCTGCGACACTTAAGGAAGCTTAATGGTCAACAAATTAACCATCAGGTTTACTTAAAATTTTAAGATATGATAGGTTCAACTATACATATATACATGTATCTGTTATCTATCACCATAACATAGTGTCAATGTCGGACCTTTTTATAGTATCAGCACAGACCGTTTTGTATATATATAACAAAAGTCTGCGCAGTGAACCCTATAACCTTAACCGCAAACTATAAGTTAACTAAAGTAAACTTCTATATGCTGGAACATGTATATATATACATGTATAATAAGTATAATTTTTTGATGACACATTTTTGCCTTTGACGAATGGATGCATCTTTATACATTTATTGTAGAACAATCATGAGATATTCCTAAGCATGTGAACAAAGGATTCCTAGAAATATACTAAATCCTTTTTTGCTGAATCAATCAATAAGTTGTTTTGGGTTTTTTTTTCGAGGGGGTTGATTACATGTATATAGATCAATGTGCACAAACACTTCACCCTAAAATGCTTAATGTATGGGGAAGAAACGATTTTAAATATAAACAAATACATATCACTCATAAATTTAGATTACTTCATCTTACAATCATAACGACTCCAGTACTATTTAGTAAAGCCCACTAGGGAATTATATGGAGTGTTATGATATTTAATTTGATTCTCGAGATCTTAGTTCCAACATGCCCACACATGGCGGGTGCCCTAGCCAAGGTGTTACTCTGGAAAATCTCCTCCTCTACATGGGGAGTAGCCCGTGTCCCAATCTGTATAAAAAGAGGAGGCAGAAAGACAGCTTCCAGATGATTACTCTTTTATTTAGATATAACATTTTAATATGACATTTCAACAATAAAAATTAATATTAATTACGATGAAATTTATCAACATTAATATTCATTACAAAAATCTCTGAAAATAAAATATTAGTTGAACCCCCTGAATCTATTAACTTTATTTTTGAGAGTGCGCGCAAGTGTTATAATTTATCTTACCTGTATTAAAAGAGGAGGCAGAAAGACAGCTTCCAGATGACTACTAGAGAACTGTGTTTCCCGCACCCCCATTTTATACGCACGGACTTTGCGCTGCAACATTCTCATCCTAATAAGTAAATGCGATCAAGTACATACTAATGATCTGACGCACCGTGGTCAGTAGTAGCATTTTATTTATATTTCTGACCCGGCGTCGACAGGCTCATCACTTGACTAAATAACACATTTCTCCATGAACATAAATAAACATATCTACGTGCTTGTAAAATACATCAGTCATGAATGGGAGTGGGAGACATCTGAGATAAAGATGGTATGATAGGAGTTTATTTCCTCCTTCGTATTTGTATTTTGCAAGGCTGCATCCTATCAAAGACAGATTCAGAACAGAGGAAACACGAAAACAAAAGCGGTCTTCAACAGTAACTACGATTTCCCATTCAGAGAATAGTCAGAGAGAGAGAGAGAGAGAGAGAGAGAGAGAGAGAGAGAGAGAGAGAGAGAGAGAGAGAGAGAGAGAGAGAGAGAGTTAGTTTCGGGGTCCTTTAAAAAATAGAATATACCTATTACTATTATTTACCATTATTTTAATTTATTTTTCGATAGCATTATTATAGATATGTGCATAACATTGTGCACTTTAACTTTTTTCACTACATCCTTTTATTTTAATTAAATTTATGCAACTGTTAAACGGTACAAATGTATTTTTTTTCATATATAAATCTTGATTACTGATATTTTTTATTTTTTTCTGGACTCATGCATTTAGAAGTATACTGTAAAAAGTACTGGCGCTATCTTATTAATAATCCATGAATCTTGTTAAAAGATGTAGTGTACTGATATCTGGCCAAGAAACCTTTCAAATAAAATTTACATCATGACAGTGTCTTAGACATAAGATGACGTATTTCATGTAGAAAAACTACAGATTTTAAGTAAACCTGTGACATAATTTTATTGTCTTAAAAAAAGACGAGTGGAGAAATCGCTTTACGTAAAATATACTATATATGTGCGGCGAAAAAGATGCCAACATGTTTAAAATAATTTTATTTGAAGTACATCAAGACAGTACTTTCGTTCATGTTTGCTTGCGGTGGCTGTTTCATGCACCGAAAGTTCGCTTGAAATTGCACTCCTTTTTGGTTAAAAAATTAATTTACACGTAAACTACGACAATCAAGAGATACAATATATCGGGATACTTTATATTTACAACTACGACCACTTATATACGTCATTTAAATATTTGTAGATGTTTATTATAGAATTAACAGTTGTATTCACGTTAAACAATTATTTCTTTATCTTAGGTTAGTAAAATAGATATACATAGCACTGGCACATATAATGAACATTTAGATAATGATATGATTTGAAATGTTGCTTGCAAAATTTTATCCACACTACAAACATCAAAGTATGTAATAAAATTCAGAAAGTAAACCTTTGCAAGAACAAATCAAATACATATTAAGTCAACACCTTGGTTTTGTTCATTCTTTGTTGACATTTGTTTCAAAAGCGAACCACACCACTGCTTCTAATCAAATGAGTATATTTTTAGTGAGATTTGATATGAGCATTTATTGTGTATTCAAGGGATCTCCAAATCTTTTAAGCAGCATTTAGTGCCTAGCGTGCTATATATGGTAAAAATGATGATAGCTGTTTCATTTAGTACTAAAGTGATACCTGAAAAGAATACGCAAATTCAATGACCCCTCCACCCTTTGAACAAAATGTTTATAAAAATATTCGAATTAAATTCTGTAAGTTGTGTTTTATATCAGAAGTGAATGAATGTATATATAATTGGTAGGGTATCCGAACACGTAGGAGTAAATCTACGTACACAGAACCATCTAAAATCATTGGGGGATGGCTAAGACGACCCTCCACAATACATGTGTTTGTATATACGATCGCCATGATTGAAAGTTTCTACAATACATAATTTATGTCAGAAAGACTCGATGATGGATTTCTCCATTATACCCTTAAAATGCTCAGACCCTAATAAACTGCAAATTCATCGGGATATTATGATAGTTCATTCGCAGCTTACAATTGATTCTCGCAAAATTTCTATCAGTACCAGGACCTGATACATACTTTTAGGAAATCTTAGACAGGGGGCTTCGGATGCGGCACTAGAGAGTCCATATTTCGGAAAACAGTTTGATGACTTGCAAATACCGTTAGTCAACATGGACAAATCATACTCTGTCTGTATTTTGTTTCATAGCAGATGTATACATGTATCACTTTTGTGTCATTCAGAATAAAGCTGAAAAAATGTGAATCGTGGTGTGTATTGCAGTGTTGGTTAATTCGCGTAAGAAATTTATTCTTTAAAATTAACGACAATCTACAAGTATTAATTATTTTTTTTATCCTGATTAAGAAATGGGGGGTGGGGGGGGGGGGTTGAGAGGCATGTGAATACCGAATATTTTTTTATTCAATTTTTTTCAGGTTTGTTTATATTACAATACTTATAACCGGGATATCTGAAAAGGAAAACGAAATGAATAGGCATGACGTATCCTGGCGTCATGGGTTCCAAATAGTCTAACACTAAACGCTGCCTCTAATGACTGTCTTTAAAGTTAACAATTTTGAAACTATATCAATTTTAACCTCAGCCATAGCATTGAAAATCGCCGATACGAAATCAAAGTTAGTCGTCATTATATGCAATTTCTAGCTTTTAACAAACCGGATGCCGCATTTGACCAATGAAAATATGCGTCATATGTTTCCGATAGTATAATTCATCAACATTTTATTCAATAATATTTAACATAAATGTGATATAACCTTTTCAATATATTCTATATTATATTCAATTGTTTTCTAAGCCTTTATTTCAACGTAATTCGTCCAAATATTCATATTTTTCCCATAACTTCATTTTATTACTTATGATTATTTCAATACCGTCATTTGTATGAATATTAATAACGTTTTTATTTCAGAAGAAGCTTAATTAATGGCGCTCCTAGGATTGCAAACTAAAGAAAAGTTTACAAAGTCATATGATTATTTCAGTACCGTCATTTGTATGAATATTAATAACGTTTTTATTTCAGAAGAAGCTTAATTAATGGCGCTCCTAGGATTGCAAACTAAAGAAAAGTTTACAAAGTCATATGATAATTTTAGCATGTAACTACATCACCAGAGGTCTATTTTACCAGAATATGAGTAATTTTAGATACTGTGATATTATAGTTGGGAATTTGGGCAATTAATTAAAGTAATAGTAAAAATTAGTTTCTTTTCAGTCCCTTGAGTAATTGTGTGATTTTAACCATTTCACACAGCATTACTTTGATAGTTTATATGTATAATGACGAAGGGAGATTTCATTAGTCCCGTGTCTTTAGTAGTTAGGAAATTGACTTCATTTTGGACAAAATTCACGCGACCAAAATAGACTATCGGAAACACATGACTATCGGAAACACATGACGGAACGATACTGTGAACAAACTTTTTATTTCGTGAGACTCAATTTCACTCGCAAGAAGCACATATAATCGCAAATATATATCACCCAAACCAATCTTCTTTTTTATTTCATATTTATTATATTTATTTTATGTTTCACATTTGTTTGATATTATCAACATTAAGGATGCGTGAGTCTCGAAGATAATAACTGCAAACAAGTTAACACTCATTACGTACGACAGAAAGTTGTTGCAAGTTACTGTATCTTTTGCGTATTTTTAAAAATATACTATAACAAAAGGTTGATGTTTATTACAAAAGGTTGATGTTTCTAAAAAATAAAATCATTTCATCAAGTAAAATCGAGTAAAGATGTAATGAAATTCATTATAAATGAAAAAGAGAAATGACTTAACGTTCATGACGTCGTACAGGACATATATGTCCCTCTCGTAGCCAGCGGTAAAAGGACATATATGTCCCTGCCGCAGCCAGAGGGTTAAACACTGTTTCAAAATATTTCGACCGTGTTACCGGTTTCATCAGTCGTGTTTTTAGAGACCTTTAGTTACACGAAATTTGTAACGTGTACGTGTAACGTACCGGTACAAGTACACGTTCTAGACGTTAGCATAAAAATGCTTTAGTTACGCGTAATACCGGAAGGCTTGTAGCAGACGTCAAATCAGCAGGAATGGGGGATTTAAGGTTAACAAGTTAAAAATATTAAATATTAAAAATATTAAATATTAAAAATATAAATGAGATTAACTAAACTGCTTATGAATGTTTATGAGTACCTGAGAGTGATAAATGCATGCTACTGAGATTTTTAAAGAAATATACCACATTTCCATGGTAAATTCTCTGGACAACTTTTCTTCATGTTTTAAAAATCTGTTTATAACATCAACCATTTTAGCACTGAAAATCTACTTTTCTTGCTGGATGAAGGGCAATTAAATTTTGAGGAATTCCTCATCTTAGAATCCACAATACACACTAAATTTCCTCAGCTAGTGCCAGATGGACCGATATTGAATTTTTCTGCACTGAGCGACGAGCAGTGTTTTTCTTTATTTCGGTTAGAACTATATGCATATTTAAATTTGTCCAATTAATATATATATTTCAAAATAATTGAAAAAATAACCAGCACTACCGCATAATAATACATATTTCCTGTTTAAAAAAATGTTTCTTATTAGATTCAGCAAATGTGACATTCGACGTATGGTTTATACTCTTAGGATTCCGAGCAAAATTGTGTGCAGAAATAACAGCATCGCCACTGGATTAGAGGCTCTTTGTATCACTTTGAGGAGATTTGCTTACCCAAATAGACTAGCAGATTTAGTTTCTGTATTTGGCAGGAGCGAATCTGAACTTAGTCTCATCTTTAATTCGGTAAAAAAAAAATACGCATTCTAATATTTTTCTTGTCCAATTTTCTTAATTTTAAAATATCGAATTTTTTTTTATTTAACTCTCAATTATACAGACGCTGGATTTTATTTTTGTAACACACGGAAACCGGTAAACCTCTTTAAATCAGAGATGGATCCAAAGAGGATTACCGGATTTTACGACAACTCTGATAAATTTCTGTCCTCTGTCCAATTGTTGGGGATTTTTGGATGGCTCTCTTCGCCCAATAACCCGCCCTTCCCGTTTTCAAGAAGATACTTATTCAGGTGAGAGAGAGAGAGAGAGAGAGAGAGAGAGAGAGAGAGAGAGAGAGAGAGAGTTACTTATGAAAGAGAGAGAGATGTAAAGAGAGAAATTGTATATTTTATAGAATATTCATGGTTTAATATTTCTAGTATATAATCAGAATTGGCTATTTTCAGGGCATAAACGGATACATGGTATCAAATTTCAATCAGTTATGACTCTTAATGGTTTGATTGCGAATTTATCTGGGCCTTTTGAGGGTAAACGGCATGATGCAGCGATGTTTAGAGAAAGCGGTCTTGGAGACGAACTTGCACGCTACATGAATTCTCCAAACAGAGAACCGTACTGCTTGTATGGAGATGATGCCTACAGCGTAAATCAATATGTAATTGGGCCCGTCAAAGGTATTCGAATAAACCCAGAAGAAGCGGAATTCAACCGGCAAATGTCAGCAGTTAGACAATGTGTGGAATGGGGTTTTAGCAAAGTCATACAAACATTTGCGTTTCTTGATTACAAGAAAAATTTAAAACTCTATCTCCAGCCTGTCGGGAAGTACTACGTTGTGGGAGCTTTCCTGACCAATTATCACACTTGTTTGTATGGCAGTCAAACGACACAGTACTTCGGCATTCATCCACCTTCATTGGAAGAATACATAAACAATAATTAGGTCAAATCTTTATTAAACTTGTGTTTTGAACTCATGTGATTAAAGTAAACCTTGTATTCACTAATACACAACATGCACATGTTTTAAACAGCTAGTTTTGTTTTTGGTTGATGAGCTGCCTAAACAAATCTATTTTTGCAGTTCTTTCTTCTTTCTCTAGACGAAACTTCTCTTGGTCAAGCTGTTGTCGCTTCTCCTCCAATTCCAGTTTCTTTTTTTCCAACTGAAGTTTTTCTTTGTTTAAGCCGTTCTCCCTCTCAGACTTATGATGCAGGAAGTCGATCATTGCGTTTGATTTTCTTCTCCTCACACCTTGGGATCCGCAGGGGGCATCATTCGAATTTGCGTCATTCTCGTCAGAAATTGCTAAAATAATGGAAAACAATTTTTCTAGATAGAGAAAAAAGGAGTAAAATTGTAACCAACCCCAACCCTCCACGAAGCTAATACCTGTTTTTTAATTTTCAATTGCCCTTTTTCGTATGATTTTTCCCTTTTCACACTCTTCCTTCCCTTGATCTTTTTTGTTGACTTTCACTTGTTTAGACAGATCCACAAGCACCTGTAAGAGCTGCTCCTTCTCGCCATATTCCTCTTCAGTTCCGAATCTTTCAAAAAATAGTTATATCAATAAGATTGTAAATGCAGGACATTATGCAAAGATGTTTTGAAACTAAACAAAAATACATTGTCAAGCACAATGATTAAAATTGCTCGTTTAAGGTTTATTTGTTATATATACATGTACCCCGGTAAGATATGAATTGTTTTATTTATGTACCTGTACAATTTTTCCCCGTCATCTGCCTTGAAATAGGATATCAGAAGAATGGTCCTCTTCCTGCATCGTCTTCCGTCCAGTGAAATTTCAGCCCATTTATTGGATCCATCACCGGGAAAGGGGTTAATAGCTGATACTTCTTTCAACAAATATATGTCATCTTTTATTGAAAACCTAAAATTTTCTTCCTAGTCGTTGACATGCTGTGTCTCAATCGAAAAACCTTTAAAGATAAAAAAAAACACATGACAAATATACTGTTTCTGATTGATCAGTGCTTGATAATTTCATAAATAAAATGTTGTAACACACTGTAAAAAGATTTTAGGACGACTGACTATACTGCACATAGCCAATGGGTGATTCTCTCTCTCTCTCTCTCTCTCTCTCTCTCTCTCTCTCTCTCTCTCTCTCTCTCTCTCTCTCTCACCTTTTTTTTTACTTCCAGTGATTGTTCTATAATGGGTATATTATTATAAATAGTGTATTGTGGAGGTAGGAGGTGGTTGGTAGGCAGACTTTGTTTTGATAAATTAAAATCAAAACTATTTCATTTTGAAAGTAGGCCACTTTACAATATTGTGATTTTAAGTTTGATTTTAGTGTTTTGATATGAAAAGAGACGATCAGTAGTATTTGAACTGTTCTGAACCGAAAAAAAATATAATAGGTATACCAACCGTTATGTCCTTCCTCTCACACGGATATATGAGGGTGGGAGTTGGGGGGGGGGTGGTTAGTCGGGGTTGTGAAGAATATTATTATTATTATTGACACCATAATGTGTTTGCATATAATAACAATAGATTTTTTTTCAACCTGATACTAGTAATACTGTTTTTAAACTGATTTAAACAAATAACAAAAGTTTGTATGTCGTGGATGAACGTGTAAGCACAACTTTTAGTGGCTCGATATATTGTTCACAAATCCTTCCCTGAATGAAACATGTACAAAATTAGTTAAAAAAGATGATATTTTTTTAAAATTTGCAATGAAGAATTCAAAGGATTTGATGGATGTTGCAAAATCTTAAAATAAACACACAAGTTTACTACTTACGTGTAGGTCTCTGTCTACAAGGTCAAAACGAATAGCTACACGTAAAAATATCGCGTCATGTACGCATAATTTGATGACGTCATACGTACAAGTTCGCCCGAAACGAGTGACTAAAGGTCTCTTTTGTCTATAGCAACACAACGTTGAACATATACTAAGACGTCACAATACGAATACAGTCTAGTAAGTGACGTCACACAACAATTTTGCGCCAAAAACATTTGAATTATTGGTGAGAGAGTCTAGTAAGCACATTGATATCAATGAGAAATATATAAACAAATTAAATGAAGAAGTAATATGTTTTACGGTGCGACCGCTGGGGCGAGCGCAGATTAATTTGAATTGTAAATACACATGGATACAAGATAATAAATTGCGAGGTTTACCAAATGGATGCATCAACGTGAATAAAAATATTTTACGCTCCAGTATACATGTACAAACAGTTACGTTTTACGGTATGGCGATCTGGAGGTCGAAGCCCTTAACAACGAGCACAATTTCACTATCAGAATCATCAGAAACGTGCACGGTTGGATCCGCCTATCTATTTATTCATGACGCTGAAGGCCGCGTGCTTAGTCTAGACATTGTGACGTCACGTTAGTAGAGCAGACATCAATCGACAGTTTCCGTCAAAATAGCATTGCTCCGAACAATTTACACAGCCGGGGGCTTAATGTTTTCTACAAAAAGATCGCCGTGCTATATTTTGGCAAAGCTTACTTACACGACATAAACCTTTTGTATACTACCAGTATGCAAAAGTAGATGAATATTTAATACACAGTAAAAGAAATTAAAAGAAAAGCATAATATTTCACGCTGTCAGATACTTAAAACCGAACATGGTGCTACAGGTTTTAATCACGTGCAGATGTATCGGGGGGGGGGGGGGGGTCTTGACACCTCCCCTTGGAAATTTCAATTTTTTAAATTTATATAGTAAAATTACCAAGAATAGGCCTCCGACCCCTCTTTAAAAATATAGATATCCCTCGGACATCCCTCGGACATCCCTCGGCAAAATGTTCTGGATCGCGCATGTTTCATTGTAATGTTTCAAAATAATTTACAAATTAGCAAGTTTAAAAGATCCATTATTCGTTCGGAGCCAAGGAACAAGTACAATGGTTAAAACTTTCCACAGAGTGGTCACAAAAGATCGGATTCGGCTATGAAAGCATGTGTCTGTCTTATACGATTAAGACCTCCTGATTAAATCACAAGGTCGCACATCAGGATCAAAGTGTCGCATATCAGATTTCAAAGAATTCATGGAAACTGCCTTACCATCGTTAAAATTTATCATGAAGTCAAAATGAAATACATGATTGTTCTCAGTCGCCCGATAACCCATCGATGCTAGCAGCATTTCCCGCATAGTTACCCCCCTCCCCGCCACCCGAAAACTGGATGTAATCTCTCCCTCGTCCCAGAGGGTAAAAAAACTACTTAATACTTTATGTTGTAGGCTTTCCCCAAACGCTTTTATTTGAGATTTTAGAAAAATATTTCTAGAAAGCCAGTCTATAGAAATAAACAAAATGATAAGAAAAAACAGAAACAAAAGACTTTTTATTATAACAATGCATTTAGTTTATCTCCCATGACTGTGAAAGTACAGAACATACTATACATTATTAAACTTAATTGTTATTTTATTTTCATGGATTCTTTTGGCGTGAAACAGGAGAATGCAAACGGAGGATGTTTAAAGGTATAATACAACGGATCTTCCTTTGTGAAAGGAATGCACAATCGTTTGAATGAATATCAATGAAACATTAGTTTAAAGGTATATATGCCATTTGAAATGAAAATTTTAAGCAATACAATCAAAACAATGGGAGTATAAATGAATTAGAATAGTTTTATTTGCACGTTGATAAAAAGTTTAAACAAAAAAAATCAAAACAATGGGAGTAAAAATGATTTATAGTAGTTTATTTGCATGTGCATCTGCCAAGAGGAAGGACATAACAATTTGTTCTCATGGAGAAATATGGGGATGCTTACTCCTCCTAGGGACCTGATCCTACCTATATCTTTTTAGAGGTTCGTGTTGCTCTGCTTTAAATTTGTATTTCGTTTTATGGATTTTTGAGATGGTTGACAGTTTGTTAATGTCATTTTTCATTTCATAAATATTTTTTTTACAAAAATATTATAAAGTTAGTATGGCCGTCTTTGATATGTATTGATAGATAACTGTATTGTGCATTAATTGATACCAAATTTTTAGCTCTAATATATCCTGTTCGCAGCTAAAACGATGTTTCTGGTTTTTATCAAAAATACCAAAAAAAAAATCATATAAATAATTGGAAGCCGATATAGGTGTCATTTTTGTATAATCATGTCTCAAAAATTATTCTTCATAGATCCATCAAATAATACCTTGAATGAATGAAAATAATGTAGTGTTTTAATATTAGAAAAATTAAATTGGAAGCCCCGACATTTTTCTTGTTCCGCACAACTTAGGTCATTATTCTTTTTTATTTAAAAAGGACAGATATTCCAACACTTGTTAAGCCCTAATTTATTTATTTCTAAATTACGCTATATTTTAATAAAGAAAACCGTTTGTGATGCAAAATTTTATTAAGACTTAGCAGAATTTCCTTTTGTAATTGATGCTTGAACAGGGAAGTGAAACACAGATGAGAATACTTATACAGCGTTTATGTTGTTGTGATATGTAGATGCGTATTTTTTAACGTTACGTCATAATTGAGATAAGGGAGATTTTTGCTTGGGGCGTCATATTTTTTTAATAACAAATACAATCTTCCACTGGGTCGCATGCTGACTGACGTTTTTCATACTAATTGTTAGACCATAATTAAATACCTAATTGGCTACGGACTTTTCTGTTTTTCCCGACTACGACAAAGAGCACACGGCCGATGTGACCGGTCAGCAGAGGATGCTCACTCCTCCATGGCACCTGATCCTGCCTCTGAGGTTTTCCAGAGGTCCGTGATTCCTCTGCTTTGGACTATTGATTGATTACCGAATTGTCCATAAATTTTTCTCCGTTTTTCCCGATCATGATATTTTTCCCAGATTACGACAATTTCTCCGATAATGTCACTTTTACCGATATGACTTTGGGCTCATGGCGGGTTTGACCGGTTGGCAGAGGATGCTTACTACTCCATGGCACCTGATCCTACCTCTTTTTTTTAAGAGGTCCGTGTTTGTTCTGCTCCTGTTTTGTAATTTTCCTTTGGACTTTTGAATTTGAACTTTGTTCGTTATCACCACATGTCATAGAAAAACCAAGTTATCAATATTAAATATGAACAATTATATAGATAGATAAAATATGAAACTTCCTTTCGTCAATCAAGAAAACCATACATACTATGTGTTCTTGTGATAAAAACATGTTTAGTGAGTTACAAATACCCACCACATTTCCAGGCTATAAATCGTGTTTATATTTGCATCGGGGCAGATATTAGAAGTCAAATTGCCATAAGTAAATCGAGTAAACGTGTACTTAAATTTTTCGATTAGATCTTTTTCATTAACAAACCCTGTAATTAATTATTCATTGCAAGTGCGTAAAGCGCAGGCACGTAGCATTAGGGGATCAGGGGTTGGGGAGGGGGCTAAGGAGCCTTCCCCCTCCCCCACTTTTTTGTCGCAGCAAAGATTTTTCTTAAATTTACATATAAACCCCGCCCCCACTTTTTTTGGTACCCTGTGAAAAATTGAGGTGAAAAAAAGAAATCGAATGAGTCGCCCACCCCCCCCCTTTCAAAACGACGCTACGTACCTGAAGCGTAGTAATTCTAAATATTGACTGTGATCAAATCAATCACTAAGATTTCAAATAATTCATTTACGTAGTGATTGGTCCTACTCTTTCAACACTTTTAGTTAAATTACAATTAAATTGCATTATTGCAACATTCGCTCTCTCCGACACTCGATTGAACGGGCTGACTCTGTAATGTTCACTTTTAAACTTATATTCATTTTGTGTATTTTCTGCATACGAGTAAAAGTATGCCGTTCGGAAATTCGGACGTTACAGGTAGAAACTATCATTTACAATAAGGTCGTGTTGGATAATCTTCTAGCAGAATACAACCATTCCACTCCTGTTCTATGTTCCGTTGTTTGTCAGCAAGAGAAATGCGAGTGTTTCGGTTTCAACTCGGCAACTCAAATGTGTCGAGTCCATGCCTTTTGTCGACCAGATAATACAATGGTTAATAAATCAGGATGGAAATATTACAGATCTCGAGCAGGTGCGTAACTTATATACATGTATATATATATTTTGTCAAACTAAAATATTAATTGCTGGCTAATTGATGTAAGATAAATCAAAATGTTATTGTATGTGTCAATGTTCAAATCATTATATGAACAAATCAATGTTTCTAACCACAAATGGAAAGTTTTCTATTTTCAATTTCTATAGATTGGGATACTTTCATGAACTCTGAGTATCTGTTGAATTACATAGCTGCTACGTGGAGTGTGGCCCAGGTCAGTGGAAACCGTGTTTTATTTTTTTTTCTTAAATATGGATTCTATTTGGTATTAAAATGCAAAAGTATAATTCATTCAAAAGGATAGTAAAGGGACTGAATTATTGTTTTTTTATTTATTTTTTTCATATTACTTGATATTGACAACCACTTAAAACTAATCTATTACTCTTATTTCTTACTAGGCGAATTGTATGATCAAGGGAGGTAAATTAGCTGAAATAGAATCTCTTGAAGAAAACAATTACATCATGTCACTTGTGATGAAGTTGACAAGTAAGTTTGGATTTTATTTCTGGCAATGATAAAAGTTTTGTTTTGTTTTGTTTTTTTGGTTGGTTAAAACATGTTGTGAAAATATTGAACTTTGTTTTTCTTTTCAAAGTAAGAATATAAGACATGGGTAAATTCTTATTCTTTCTTTATTGATTTATTAAGTGAAGTGGTGTTACAAACTTACTGCTATGAAAAAAAAAATCAACATTAAACAAGACCTAAAAATTAAATTGAATTGAAATAAATATTACATGCATTTATCAATAACTGTTGATTTTCAACTAATCAATGGAATACTAATTTCCGTCAATATCACAGTTAAGGTACTCTAGGAAATCAAATGATAGACGAAGTTAAAAAAAAGTTTCAAAAGTCATGCCAAAACGTTTTGACGTAACCGCAATATTGACTTCCTTTCAGAAAATGTGTGGCTAGGAGGAACGGACCACGACAACGAAGGATCGTGGGTGTGGGAGACAACCCAGGAACCATTATTATACATCTTATGGGCTGCGGGGAAGCCCAATAACTATTTGAACAAAGAGCATTGTCTCTGTGTATATCGACCTAAGGGATTAACTTGGAGTGATTGTACTTGCTTGGAGCTTAACCAGTACATTTGCGAAAGAGAGATTTTTAACTGACTGGTTAAACTAATATCGTTTTCTGCTTTATAATGTAATACATGTATAACATGTGGTCAAAGTGTCTTTGGAACTTGTACCAATTTTAATGACATATTTGTAAAATTAAACAATTTATTAACATTTCGCTTTGTTGTTTTCAACTTCAGTATAGTTTTTGATGTTGCATGTCAGTTAACGTTGGCTTACCCTTTAATAAAGAAAGACGTAAACCATTACAATAAGTTAAATACTTTGAAGTTTTACTTCAATGAATCATGACTTTGTTAACAATAAAACATTTTCTAATAAAAAGCAATCAAGTTAGACGTAATCAAACCATAAAACTACTGCATTAATGATACATTTTACCAAATAACGATCATATATTTCTCAATTTATTCATCAATAAAACAATCATGACTTTCTTTAATACGTTTGCCTGTGTGTTATTTAATATACAAACCTTGCTACTCCTTTCAATTCATGCTTATTGTACAATTAAAAAGGTAATAAATGTTTAAAAATCACATACATATGTATATGACTCTTGGATTCTTGCGTTTGCATATTGGTTGGATTACACACATGAGGTATATATAGATTATTACATGGCATTTTTTTGGCATCCCATGTTGCCCGAGGTCGCTGTATATCAGCCCGAGAGCTGTCAGGCTCGAGGACTGATATACAGCGACCGAGGGCTAACATGGGATGCAAAAAAATGCCATGTCATGAATATTTTATCATATGCTTATAGAAAATATCAAAGAAACAATCATGTGATGAATGATTATTGTCAAAAAATCGCCCCCTGTGTATACAGTTCGTCTCTTATAAACTTCCTGAAAATATGCGCCAGTTGTTTGTAAACTCAGTTGACGTCGACGTAATTATTTAACGTCATACTCGGACATCGGAGTTAAACGATGCATACCAAACTCTACGTTATAATAGCCGATGATGAACAGAGAGGGGTGTGTAATAACAACCAAAGATTGCCAGAAAGGGGTTTGTAATAAATTTGATTACACACCCTAGGGTTTATTACACATGGGTTGGCGAATTTTCAATTTATATCGCACAGGGCGGAAAAGAGTATATTTTCTATGTAGGTATATAATATATAAATACTGAACAAAGATATGAATGCTTTGAAATAGCCACATAGTTTCTATGAATTTCAACCATATATAACTTTTAGGTTGAGGATTTTGAAGTGAAGATTAAGACAACAAAGTATTCTTAGTAATAAGAAGCCAAGGTATACGTGGTGTCTTAAACTATATATATGATAAATAAATGCCGTCATACCCATACCAAATGTAGACGTGCAAGTTGCCATTGCAATGCTAAAGCTACCAACATCACATTATATTTTTGTATTTTGTTGATTTGTTACATTTATGGTACAGTAGTATACATTTATCAATATGTTGCATAGTGGAAGTTCTTATTCTTTCTTTATCGATTTATTGAGTGAAGTGGTGTTACAAACTTACTGCTATGAAAAAAGTCCAACATTAAACAAGACCTAAAAATTAAATTGATTTGAAATAAAAATTACATGCATTTATCAATAACCGTTGATTTTCAATTATTCAATGAAATACTAGTTTTCGTCAATATCATAGTTAAGGTACTCAAATGTTAGACGAAGTAAAAAAAAAGTTTCAAACATCAGAGTTTTGACGTAACCGCAATATTGACTTCCGTTAAGAAAATGTGTGGCTAGGGGGAACGGAACAGGACAACAAAGGATCGTGGGTGTGGGAGTCAACCCAGGAACCATTTTCATACAGGTATGGGCTGAGGGTGAGCCCAATAACTTTTTTTTCAAAGAGGATTGTCTCTGTGTATATCGACCTAACGGATTAACTTGGAGTGATTGTACATGTACTTGCTTGGAGCTTAACCAGTACATTTGCGAAAGAGAGTTTTTAAACTGACTGGTTAAACGTATATCGTTTTCTGCTTTATAATGGAATGTCAATGTGAATCAAAGTGTACTTGGAACTTGTACCAATTTTAATGACATATTTGTTAAAAATATTTTGTTTTCATTTTTCACCTTTAGTTTAGTTTTTAATGTGTTAAATTACTATGGCTTACCCTTACCCCCAAAACATCGTACACCATTGAAATATGCTAAATATGAGGTTTCATTTCAATGGGTCATAACATTGATAACAATAACACATTCATTAGTAACTAAGCAATGAAGATAAACATAATTAAACTATAAAAGTAAAACGGACTATATATGGTTTGAGCCTAAAATGGCCCCCTTAAATGAACATCATCAATTTACTGTAATTCTTTGTTTTCTTTGTACATATACAAACCTGAAGTTTATTCATATATGTAATTCTCATTTTGAATAAAGTGCCCACAATTTAAAAATATGACATCATAAAGTTTACCTTTTCCCGCCATTTTCGTATTTTTAGCATAAAACGGTTTGTTTTCAAGCAGTTTCTCTTGAAGAAAAAATTGAGCGACTGCTTGAACAAACAAAATATTTTTACTAAAGATGTATCTATATATTTGTTATGTGACAAAACGTTTGTTCTTGTTCAAAGCGTCGCTCAATATTTCCCATTCGAAAAAAGATAAGAAAAATGTCAAATAATGACTGATTTTGATTGTATTTTAAAATAGCATCATTCTGACGTCATATACTACCAGTGGGTGCAAATAAATCAAATAAATAGGTGAAAAATATATTTTATATCAACTCAAAATATAACAACAATTTAATGCACCCAAAACCCTTTAAAAATGGCCAAATATGGGGGCCACATTTGACTCATACCATATATAGTCCTTTAATAAAACTTTTCAGAAAACTAGGATAATCAAGTTATCTAAAGAATCCTTAATAAAACAGTCCTGACTTTCTTTAATACGTTTGCTTGTTTGGTGTCTAATATGCATGTCTTGCTAACCCTTTCAATTAATGCTTTTTATTACAATTAAAGCGAAATAAATGTTTAAAAGCACATATATAATTCTTTGATTCTTGCGTTTTAACATTGGTTGGATGATATATATATATATATATATATATATATATATATATATATATATATATATATATATATATATATATATATATGAATGATATATATATCCAACAAAGATATGAATGCCTTGAAATCAGTACAGAGTGTTTATTCATTTTAACAAGACAATGCATTTAGGTATGAGAAGTGGGAACGATAATCAATACAGCAAAGCAGTTCTAGTTAGAAAAAGCCAAGGACACGATGTGTCTAAAGGTATATCGTAAGTAAATGCCGTCATACCAGTACCAAAATACAAAGGTTGAAGTTGCCATTGCAATGCCAAGTCTACTAACAAAACATTATATTTTAATAATATGTTGATTTCTTAAATCTATGATATAGTTTGCGTTTATCAATATGTTGTGTAGTAGAAGTCTCCTATTTAAGAGTGTCTATTTATTCTGCTGCAATTATATACGGTATGGTATGGTTCGATAAAACATTAGAAAAAAAAAACCATATCGTTGATGAAATTTGAATTTTTTCAACAAGAACGATTCATAATGCATATTCCTAATGTTACATTAGACACTTCCTCTGTTTTCAAACGATAATTTTAATTTTAAAATTCCCTTTTCTCAGTAGCAAAAGCGTTATTTCGCTTTCAGTTCAGTCTTACAAAGTGAAAAAATTACACTACAAAAGTATCAAATAGTTTTGATGTAAAAAAGGATTTTTAAAAAATCTTATACTATTTGCATTCCGTCAATGACGCAAAAACATTTGTAGGTCACCTATCTAAAATGTATGTAAAATAATCTTGCATTTTTTGCTAATTTATATTTAATCTCATTTACGGCAAACACTTGATATATACATGTAGCAGCCGTTTTGATCAAATTTCTATTGTTTAATATATCAGGTTTGATTAAACAGACCTAAGTCTTTTATGAATAGAGGATACTTTTAAAATTCCCTTTTCTCAGTAGCAAAAGCGTTATTTCGCTTTCAGTTCAGTCTTACAAAGTGAAAAAATTACAATACAAAAGTATCAAATAGTTTTGATGTAAAAAAGGATTTTTAAAAAATCTTATACTATTTGCATTCCGTCAATGACGCAAAAACATTTTTAGGTCACCAATCTAAAATGTATTTTAAAAGATCTCGTATTTTTTGCTAATTTATATTTAATCTCATTTACGGCAAACACTTGATATATACATGTAGCAGCTGTTTTGATCAAATTTCTATTGTTTAATATATCAGGTTTGATTTAACAATCCTAAGTCTTTTATGAACAGAGGATACTTTTAATAGATAAAAATTATGTACGTTTTGAGGTCCTGATTATTATATCAATACACTTGGATTACTTCTCTTAGATCAATGATTTGTAACGTTTTCACAATGTTTTGGTTTATAAATTATACTTGAATCAAACAAAATAAAAGATTCATGTTAAGTACATGATCTAGTAAATGATTTTAGATGACCTTTCTGATGCTAGAACCATTAGGACGTTACCTTTTGATGAACCCATTAGAAAACTGGGGAAACATATGGCCCACTAGACAGATTAAACGGCCTACAATCGCTAAACGCGGGTCGGTTCATTACGCAATTTTCTTTAATTCTCAGAATCCAATAAAAAAATCAAAAGTGTCACGAAAGGTGTTCATTAAATTCTAACTGATGTACAAAAGTATCACAAGATCAGAATACCAAATTCAGGAATGAGAGGGGTCAAAGTTTCAAGAATAACTGCAAATTACACACAATACTATTTGCTTCAAAATGTAATACAGCCATTGTACCATCATCTATATTTACCATATTTATCCCCATGTGACTTTTTACCTATATCCTAAATTGAAAAAAAACCCTTCTATCTGGACGGCGTTTACAATTCTGTTTAGCAGTAGGTTCATTCAATTACTAAAATTATTTTGATGGAATGTGAATAAAACCTTCACACCTTTTTTGTTAGTAGTAAACGTCTCGCTATTTCATGAGTATCCCTAGTATTAAAGGAGGACAACAAGAAATTCTCAGCTAATTCGATAAACAGTTCCTTGATTGAAACGTTTTCACATTAGCTCGCGTAGTTCAACAATTTACACATTATGGACAATATATATATATATGAATGATATATTTATCCAACAAAGATACGAATGCCTTGAAATCAGTACAGAGTGTTTATTCATTTTAACAAGACAATGCATTTAGGTATGAGAATTGGGAACGATAATCAACACAGCAAAGTAGTTTTAGTTAGAAGAAGCCAAGGACACGATGTGTCTAAAGGTATATCGTAAGTAAATGCCGTCATACCAGTACCAAAATACAAAGGTTGAAGTTGCAATTGCAATGCCAAGTCTACTAACAAAACATTATATTTTAATAATATGTTGATTTCTTAAATCTATGATATAGTTTGCGTTTATCAATATGTTGTGTAGTAGAAGTCTCCTATTTAAGAGTGTCTATTTATTCTGCTGCAATTATATACGGTATGGTATGGTTCGATAAAACATTAGAAAAAAAAAGCACATCGTTGATGAAATTTGAATTTTTTCAACAAGAACGATTCATAATGCATATTCCTAATGTTACATTTGACACTTCCTCTGTTTTTAAACGATAATTTTAATTTTAAAATTCCCTTTTCTCAGTAGCAAAAGCGTTATTTCGCTTTCAGTTCAGTCTTACAAAGTGAAAAAATTACAATACAAAAGTATCAAATAGTTTTGATGTAAAAAAGGATGTAAAAAAATCTTATACTATTTGCATTCCGTCAATGACGCAAAAACATTTTTAGGTCACCAATCTAAAATGTATTTTAAAAGATCTCGTATTTTTTGCTAATTTATATTTAATCTCATTTACGGCAAACACTTGATATATACATGTAGCAGCTGTTTTGATCAAATTTCTATTGTTTAATATATCAGGTTTGATTTAACAATCCTAAGTCTTTTATGAACAGAGGATACTTTTAATAGATAAAAATTATGTACGTTTTGAGGTCCTGATTATTATATCAATACACTTGGATTACTTCTCTTAGATCAATGATTTGTAACGTTTTCACAATGTTTTGGTTTATAAATTATACTTGAATCAAACAAAATAAAAGATTCATGTTAAGTACATGATCTAGTAAATGATTTTAGATGACCTTTCTGATGCTAGAACCATTAGGACGTTACATTTTGATGAACCCATTAGAAAACTGGGGAAACATATGGCCCACTAGACAGATTAAACGGCCTACAATCGCTAAACGCGGGTCGGTTCATTACGCAATTTTCTTTAATTCTCAGAATCCAATAAAAAAATCAAAAGTGTCACGAAAGGTGTTCATTAAATTCTAACTGATGTACAAAAGTATCACAAGATCAGAATACCAAATTCAGGAATGAGAGGGGCAAAGTTTCAAGAATAACTGCAAATTACACACAATACTATTTGCTTCAAAATGTAATACAGCCATTGTACCATCATCTATATTTACCATATTTATCCCCATGTGACTTTTTACCTATATCCTAAATTGAAAAAAAAACCCTTCTATCTGGACGGCGTTTACAATTCTATTTAGCACTAGGTTCATTCAATTACTAAAATTATTTTGATGGAATGTGAATAAAACCTTCACACCTTTTTTGTTAGTAGTAAACGTCTCGCTATTTCATGAGTATCCCTAGTATTAAAGGAGGACAACAAGAAATTCTCAGCTAATTCGATAAACAGTTCCTTGATTGAAACGTTTTCACATTAGCTCGCGTAGTTCAACAATTTACACATTATGGACAACTCGTGAACTATTTCTATAACAGGTATCCAAATAGTATATTTGCAGCAACTGTATTCAATGCCATTTGGAAAGGGGTTTTTTCAGTACAAATCAAAGATTGTGCCAGTTATCAGCTATGCTAAGGAAGGTATCAGAATTCTATCACATGTGATTTAGGACATTTTGCATAAGGCCCGCCCCTTTTTCATGAGATGTTTATGAAATATTGTATTTTGGTAATTAACAAACATCTACCCTAATTATTGGGTTTGATTGTATCAAGAAAGGTGAACTGAAATAGAAATACCAACTATTCTTTATATCTCGCGAAATTATGAAATTCCTGAGTCGTCTGATGACCTGTCGAGGTTGACAATATCGGCACTTGCAGCTGTGATCAGAATAAACATGTGGACTTCAGTGATACATCTGCGAATTTAACTCAATTTCAACCAGCGCTGACGGGAATCGGTAGAGGAATCAACTATTAGGATCTATCTGTACTTTTCCTAGATATTGTTTTATGTTATTTGATATTTTTGGATGAAACAGAAACGAAGAAAAATTCCCCGGCTTTGATTTTGTTTACTTGTATACATTTGTTTTTCCTGCAATATTGTATTTAAACATCAGTTTGGTGATTCGGTCAGATATAGTAAATAATCTGCGTTTCGTTAGTTTTGATCATAGAGAGTATTAAGGCTTATTACATCTTTTCACTAGTCTATCTACAGCAAAATTCGTTTATAACAAACACGAATATAGCAAATTTACGAGTATAACGAATTTTTTTTCAAGTCCCAACAAAGTCCTTATACAATTCTTTATAAAATTGTCGCGTATAACGAACACGGCTATAACGAAGTAATCTTAAGATCCCCGCTGATGAAATTTTAACGTTTTTATCATTCCTAAAACGAATTGTTTTTCACTACAAAATTCATTTAAGATAGGGGAAAATTCCTATATCGAATATATTTTTTCAACAAAATTTATTAACAAATACGTGATAATTTTCAATTTGTCTTGTGTAGCAATGTAAATAGTTAACAAAGAGTTCACAGCCTTACAAGGAAAAATAGGGGTATTGGGTTGTATTCATTGTTCCTCTTGGTACACTAAGTCTAATTTGAGATATGTTCACGGTGAGTTAGTTTTTACTTGATTATAGTCATTCTCAACATGTCCTCGCCGTCTACGAAAAGGAAAGCAACTAGACACGATCTCGTTGCGAGCAACGAGGAGGTCTTCCTTCCAATTTTAGAAGTTGAGATACATGTATGACCTTTATTTTGCTATTTACCAGCTAAATGATTTGTAAAAAGAAAAAAAAAAGATCTCTTGATTCTGAACAGACAATTTTCTTCTATTTCTTTATCTTTTTTCCTTTTTTTTTTTTTTTTCAGCCCCTTTTTCTTGATATCAACTGAAAGATCTTATTATTTTAAGAGATATAGATGAAAGACTTTAGACCCTTCTGGGCCCCTAACATGAGGGGTCAGCCCCTTTTGCTTGGTGTCAGTTGAAAGGTCTTGTTTATATAAACTTTTAATGTTCTACATATGTTAACAAAATATTTATGACAAGAAAGATATTCGTGATCAAATCTCAAATTTCCCAAAAAACTGTCAAAAAAGTTAACATCAACATTTTCAGGTTCAGGCGAGCTTCCAGGACAATGACTTCTAGTCAAATCTAAAACAAGCATGCAAATCTACCATAACCACTCTATCTTGCACGTAAATTTCAAGTCTTTAACTATAACGGTTTTTGAGGAGATGCGTGGACAATATCATGTCCCAAAATACATGAAAAAGGGAGATAATTCAGAAGCGGAGTTGAATTTTCAGACAAAAAGTTGTATGCAATGACAGGTTCACCTAAGACATCATCCCTGTAAAAATCATTAAAATCGATGGAGAAATGGCTGAGAAATTAAGGGTGTCTACCAAGAAGAATAATTAAATAATATAGAAGAATGAGAAACAGTAGAATAACAGTAAGGTCTTCCGCTGAAGACGGAAGACCTTAATTACGCTGGAGACAAAGTATGAGATTATACAAGAGTTTGAAAGGGGGGGGGGGGGGCTTCCCGAAAAAGACGTCGCTGCAAAGTTTGAAATTTTACCAAACACGTTGAGTACAATCTTAAAAAACAACAATGACATCGTAAAAAAAATTATAAATCAACAGGAATGAGTCCATCACGGAAACGCCATCGGTCCGAACCTTATTAGAGTGGCTCAAAGAAAAAAGACAAGAGAACATTCCTATAAGCGGTCCTTTACTTCTGAAAAAATTAGAGGACCTTGCTAAGAAATTAGGAGACCATAGTTTTAAAGCGAATAGAGGATGGCTGGAATCGCTTTAAAACCTAACACGGGATCGTGTGCCGAGCTATAACTGGTGAGAGTGTGGTCGTTGACTTATGGAGAGAAAATCTACAAAACTACAGGCCGAATGATATTTTTTATTGCGGACGAATCTGGACTCGTTGAGAAAGAAGTGTAAATGCCCCAGAACGTCTCTTTACATAGCTGTGTGAAATTGAAAAGTTCATTCACAGTAAAACAAGGCAGTCAAAACATGACGATTACTTTAACGTGGCATAATGCCCGAGATAAAGACCGGATTATGTTGTGAATACATGTACATGTATCTATGTTTGTAAATGAAAAATGGCAATAACAAACTGTCAACCATCTCAAAAATCCATACGAAGAAATACAAATTCAAAGCAGAGCAACAGGAACCTCTAAAAAGATAGAGATAGGATTAGGTGCCTAGGAGGAGTAAGCATCATCTGCGGTCGCACCTGTCGTGTGTTCATTGTTAACATCATGAAAAACGGAAAGAAACCGTAGTCAGTCCGGTGTATAAATAATGGTCTAACAAGTATGAAAAACGTAAGTCAGCATGTGTCTTAATGAAATAATGTACTTGCTGACATGGTCAATGTATCGACCATAGAACTTTCGTAAAGATGATTTTAATCAAAGTTCTTGATATTCTTGTTCCAACAACTTGTTTGTTAGTAGTTTGCCTCGTTTAATAAATTGTTCATATGTCGAGCATGCTCTTGCATAACGAATTAGCTGAGAGACATAACCCCATAAGCAGGTGATGATGGTATATTGCTACATAAGTAAGGGAAGTTGGCGATGGAAAAAATAAAATCATCACGTTTATCATATAGTTTTGTTGTTAGGTTACCATTAACGTCTTTTTCTAGTAAAATATCCAAATACGAAACAGATGTTTCGAAGAAGTGAGCTTATTTCAAGCTCACTGGGATACATGTATATTGAGTTAACTAACTTATCTAAATGTCGAGTTGAAGGCCACAGCAAGAGCTTTATTCTTTTCTTGCACAAGTTTTGAATGTATTCTGCTTCATAAGAATATAAAAATAAGTCAGCCAACAGAGGAGCACAATTTGTGCCCATGGGTATTCCGACTGATTGTTGAAAGACCTGGTATCCAAAAACCACATACATGTTGTCTATCAGAAATTCAAGCATCTTTTGTAATTTTAAACGAATGTCAATTTCAGAGTAATTGTGTGTGCAATCAGAATGGTTTTAATAAAATATGTTTTAGATTTCCAATGACAAGGTAGGCATTTTTACGAGTTCCATTTTTATTGAAGAAACGACTGTCCATAATATCAAAAAGCCTAGATTTTAATTTGTCATGGGGAATGGTTGTATAAAACGTTGAAAAATCGTACGTTGTGATGTAACAGTTATTGATTTTTGTAAGATTTAAGATTTAAGAATAAATCTTTTTTTTTTTCATTGACTGCCACAATAAAAGAAAATAAAAGAAATGTTTATAAATTGTATTCAATTTCATTGTCTGTCACAATAAAAAAAATATCCGGAATTTATAAATCTTTATTAAATTGGTTCTATTGTTAATTTACCAGAGATATAGCTTTTTGTAAGTTTGTGGTATGAAGTTAGATGACGAATAATCTAAACGAATGTTTTATTTCTTTATTTTTGCTAGTTAAAAACATTAAACAAAAACCAGAATAAATATTACAAACAATCTCCTTAAACTGAACAATCACATAAATAAAGTAAAGTATTGTATTGACCATTATTTTTACTGACGATGGTCGCAATTAACGTACAATAGGTTGAAGAATTATCAGCTGAAGTGCTGTTTTATAGCGAAACTATAAAAACAAAAATTTGCTTATTCGCTTTAAACGTATAACGAATTACGGCTATAACGAAGTTTTTTTGTGGTCCCCTGAAATTCGCTAAATAAATTTTTGCTGTATATCAAAATAATATTGGATCGCATTTCCTCCTTGTTCAAAGAAAGTGTAAACAATGGAAATTCCAAACACATTGCTAGCCCTACAAAGATTACTGTAAGGACCTGGATTAAATAAACACAAGATTGTATTGTTGTTTATGTAAATCGAAGTGTGTTATTAGCCTCTTTAATGAAGATTACATGTATGAATAGACAATACGTGTTTATTGAATTTCCACACAATCATTTTAAAGATTAAACATTTAATTATGTCTGTTGTCAACATTTGGCTGGTTTGGAAGTAGATACATTGAAAAGGTGCAAGAAAATATCCATTTGCTACTTAAATGCAAATAAAAGGAGTGGTATATGTGTTGAAATATAGGTTTGAATAATTGCCCAAAAAATCACGTATTTTCCTTTGTAGTTTTCCACCTTATAATAATTTGTTATAAGATGTATTTTAAAAGTTGTGGGTCATACCGAGATCTTTCATTCGGTATGAGGAAAAAGGGGATGGCCCCTAATATTGGGGAGTAAGAGGCTTCAAAATGTTTTGTCAATAACATGTAAAGAAATAAAAAAAAATATGCATTATTTAAGCAAAGTTGTTAAGAAATTTATTCAGATTACATCCGTAGTATTGAATTTGATGTCCTCGTGATATTTAGTCACTTTTGCAGAAACAATTTCAGTCGGTTTGGTCCATTTTGTGGGCATGTGCACGTTTAAGAATTTATGAAAAGGCTTCCTGTTATGCATTAACTGATACATGTAGCGCGTAAAGATGATTCCACATAAAATTCACAATTGTTTTTATTAATATGTACATTTCCATTTAATAAAAATAAAAATAGACCTCTTTGACTTTTTTTAGTTGTTTGTTTCAATACTGTGCCCCTCTCTATATTTAGATGCATTCCGAGAGTCAGGTAACCGCTCGATAGCCGAGTTGCTAGTTGTATATAAGCCGTCGTCAAGACGACAGTGGTTGTCTTTGTAGAGCTGGACGTACACATGTTTAAACGCCCCACTGTTTTACTGTAACGAAGACATCTTGAATTGTTTCATTACTGGATGATGTGTTGATAATAAGGTTCCATGGTAATTAAACTCATTCTTTTTTACAATACACGATTTAGGAAGTAGATAATATTATCATAGTGGAGATGATTTCCAAAATGTGAAGTAAATATTCAGTATTTGAATTCAAAACCATTAAATTTTTGTTACGGTTATTAGGGATATCAATTAATTTATTACATTTACATCTACCAAGTATGATTTCCTCTATTCCTTACGGAAACTTATAGTTAGTTCATTGCTCTGTAGAATCAGCAAGTCTGGAATCTACACGCCCCGTTTATCGATTGGTCGAAACCTACATCACAGACTTAATCTTGAAGATGTCAGACTCAAATTCCCATAAAGGAGACGATTTGGCTGTTTCTTTAAGCTAACGTACTGATTAACATGAACGGAAATTTAGTGAATTTAACTTACTTTTTACAATCAATTTATTAATTTGTTAACAGGAAGATGTACATGTAAATATAAACAAAAAAATGCTTTTTTGATGATTCTTGCGGCTACTAAAGGTAGCGATATTTGGAGAAAAGAATTACATAATTCCCGCGATTTTCCTGCGATGTCGTCATCTTCATATTCCGCAAAAATTACCAAATAAAGCATTTGATAGATTAAGGTAATTATCCATGCGTCACAAAATACGTCTGACGTAATTCACGCGTTATTACGTCTTGTCCGTGTCCGATCTAATTGAGACATAAAAAATGTATTTAACAAAGAAACCAAGGTGACCTTAAAATTGATTTTAAAAAAATCTATTTAAAATCCTGACAACTGCAATCAATTATTAATCAACGGAACGACTGGGTTGTATCGATTGCATACTTTTTTTTTTAAATTAAAGACCACTTACTTTTTTCCTGTATAAACACCATTAAATTGTAAGGTTGAATAAAATCCAAATCTTTGAACATTAATCCCTGAACGTCCATAAGCATCCAAAATGAAATCCTGACCGAGATCGAATCCAGTGCAACAAGGGGGATAGATACACAAAGGGGAATAATTCGACCGACTTGTTAAAGTATATCAGCTTTATTCTTTACGCTTAGTAACGAGCATGGATATATTTTCCCCAAAAATTGTTTTTAGAAAAAAAAATATATGTTGAAGAAAAGTTATTTAACTTTTAGAACAGTCTTTAAAACTGGTAAAAATAGCTGAATAGAGGTTTTTTCTTGAAAGCATAAAAGGTAAAAAGCGTTTTCCGCGTCTGTGACTGCAATTTCTAAATACCTATCTCGATCCATAATACTTACCGATATTCAAAAAATTACATCTTATGCAATTTATATAATACATATTGATCAACACTTTTTTTTTTTCAAATCATGTTTTCTACTTAACAAAAAGCTATACAAACCTTTTAGAGGGATGAAATGATAAACCTATGCAAAATTTTACTTTTACGGAAATTTTTTCTAAATATATATTTAATGAATTTTACCAAAAATACGCCCATTATGATCCTAATACAGCCGGTCCTTTGGGTAATTTTATTTTCTATTGATTAAGGGTCTTAAGGGGTAAGCAATATCAATATTTCAGAGAATTCTGTAGGTAAATAAAATTATAAGCGAATAAATTCTTTTTGAAAATTTGTTTCATTTGATCTCATTTGTAAGCAAAATTATTTATTTTTCAATAAATAAGCAAGTGTAACATTGAAGTATTTGTTTTGAAAATAAATCTGTTCATTTTCCATAGGATATCAGTCAAAAATGATTTTCTTGATGTCAAATTTCAGCCTTAGGCTAATATTTTCATAAAATGAAAAAAAAAAAACAACATCATTTTCCGCAATCGGTTCTATTTTTAGCAACGGTCCTAGCTTTTATAATACCGACTGACCAGCCAACTGGGTAAAATTTAATAAGGATATATCGTTTACTTAAATATACCCTTTTCCGCCCTGTGCGATATAAACAGAAAATTCGCCTACCCGTGTGATATAAACCCTAGGGGTGTGATATATATAGAGGATATCTATATTGTGTGATTTTACATTTGCTTTATCCAACGAGTTGAAATGGTGTATATATTCGCGAGGCTTGCCGAGTTGGATAAAGCAAATATAAAATCACACAATTATAGATGTTCTATTTATCTCATACAATTTGATTTATATTATGAAGCTTTTGAGACAGCTCCTAATATGACCCGAATTGATTTTTTTTTTCAAAGATTAAACGATGATGCAACGTTGTGTTATGCGGTTGTTGTGACCTTGCGCAATACAATTTAGTGCGTCATTTCTGATATAAATATAACTGTTTTATTGTAAAGTTTCACTGAAATAAAACTTGAAATAATTTTTTTATCTCTAAATAATTTTTCTTAGAGCTTAATCACGCAATTAAATGGAAATACTGATCAGAAGACTTGAATAATCAAATTTGTTGACATACACAAAGTTGCGAATGCTCGTTAGTTTGAATTGACTCGAACGAGGAACAGTTGTTGATGTATTATAAAACGAACACTAGCCTAATGATTCGAAGTTGAAAATATTGAATAAGGATGCTTACTGCTGGTGAAATAAAAGTCTAAGGAGACATTATTTCGGTAAGTTCTTGTACAGAAACACAACCAAAGCGTTGTTTTCATTGCGTCGTCAGAATGAACTCCTTCATAGCTAACGTGATTTGCAGTTTTATAAACTTCACAGTTATGTGTTTTCCTTTATATTTGTAATTTAAATTTTCGACAAAATCCATTTTAAATCAATGTTTGGTAGTAATTATAGCTATGTGGAAAATACTAGAAATTCTTCGAAAAAAGGTCACTGAAGCGTTGAAGCGAGGGGCTGTGTCAAAAATAGTTCGGACCGGGAGTATTTGATAAAGCATCACCCGTTTGATAAAGCACACAGGTAGTATACACCACACGTATGAGATAAAATATTTATATTACACCCCTCTCCGGCAATCTTCGGATGTTATATAACACCCCTTTCCGTTAATCATCGGATATGATGACGTAGAGTTCGGTATGCGTCGTTCAACTCCGATCTCCGAGTATGACGTCAAATAGTAACGTCGACGTCAACTTGGTATACAAACAGCTGGCGCAAAATTTCAGAAAAGTTTATTAGAGAGTGAATATTTAGACACAGATGTACGATTTGTTAACAATAACCATTCATCACAAGATGTTTTTTTTATTGTTTCTTTAATATTTTCTATAAGAATATGATATAAAAATCATAACATGGCAATTTTTATATCGCATCCTATATTAGCCCGAGGGCTAATATATGATGCCATATAAAAATAGCAATGTAATAATCTATATATATATATATATATATATATATATTCAGATACGTGTTTGACAAATTTGAAAAAAAAATATACATATTTTATTTATGTAGTGGGGTATGGATCATTACCTTAAATGACTAGCTTCGCGTTTCATAACTATTTGCAAAACATCAACAAACGAAACTATCAAACAGCCTTCACCGGCATTTATAAATTATTTAGTATATACAAAATCTTAAAGAACTAATTAAATAAACTGTGGTTTATAAATGTACTCGCTATCCTCTGTGAAAGAAATTTGCGTGGAAAAAACGATGGTCAATGTTTATCACTAACACTGTAGCCTTAGCAATCGAAGGAAATTAACAAACTGTTTATGGATAAATTGACAAATTAACAAACTTTCAGACCTGCAATGTGGTTTTTACAAATTATATAAAATGTAGACTCAATGACTGCATTCTTTGCCCTCTTGATTTTGGGTATTTTGAATCTTGCGTGATGTGTACATATAAACAACCATATGAATAAACAGTTAATGTGTTGAATGTTTCAAAGTTTTTGTGTACATGCAAAGCAATGCTATTTCAATGCTATGGCTATCAACGTCGAACAATGGTAAGGGTCAGATTGACACTGGTTCTGCTTGTTCTACAAATAGCTATTGTAATACGAAGTATAGGGATGCTGTTTTTTAAACAAGGAATTATAGCTCTCCTAGGAGTTTGCATGACTAAACAAAATTGTTTCACTGGATGCATGTATTACATGTAGTTACATGTACCTTAGCTGCATATATCTAGCTATCGGTCTGAAAAAAGCATTCAGATTGACTACCATCCGAATTTTTCCAGACTTGGGGCTATAGACTTGCAGCTAAAATTACCTTTCAAAATACATTTCAAAATATGCTGCTTTTCATAAATTCATGAATGAGACATGCAGATTCAAGTACTAATAATTCGTTTGACATAGGATTCATAACGTCCATTCATATTGTTTTCATTTAAAATTATTTAATTATTTTAAGCTTGACGGTGAAATGAAAACAGTTTTACATGTTATATGGCATAAAATAACAATATTCAAGGCCTTCCCGTCATTTTCAAGCAACTAAATTAAAAGACTCTCAAAATAGGAAAACAAACGCAAAGTAAACTGCATGCATGGTACATGTATTCTCCAGAGTATTCTCAAAGTTCCGATTTTCGACTCGTCAACTAGAACGGTGCCTAAAAATTAATGAATGAGACATTCTGACGCGAAGTCCTTTTTAACCTTTCGTATTAATGAAATTTCCATTGGTTAGAATGGATTCCTCCATGGGGGTGGGGGTATTAAATCAATTTAATCGTTCAAAGTTTTGAATTTGTTAACAACAATATATAAGATCAAATGTTTTAGGAACGATTTATAAATTTAATATACAGCCATTTTTTTTAATCGGCTGAAGTGTGAGCCTGTAGATATACATGTAGTAAGATACGCATACTTACACCCTATTTTGGACAAATGAAATCGTCCGGCATATAGAGAACACTTAGCTTCTGAAACAAAACTCCCAGGCGTTTTAGTTTTTCCGGTTCAGACTGCATGTCAATCTAAAATTATAATTTTGCTTATCAATAATAATTCAACATCAATTATTAATAGACAATATATATTCTACCATAGTAAACAATTTTGTTGCAATCTGAGAAAAAAAAATGGACGGACGACCTGGGACCCAGATCGTCCATCCGAATTTCAGGATATTGCGATTTCTTTCTTACGCGTACGCAGGTTAGCCAAATACTCACCGATACTAACTGGTTTGTATTTCAAGTCTTAACTGCGTCAAAAGGAAATATCGGCATTCCGATAATTTGGGGGCGGAGTGAGCGAAGCGACTGAACCCCTTTTCAAATCACGTAAATTTTACTTAATATGATCTAACTAACTTTGAACATAACCAAGTTTTTCATTGGTTGATCTAAGTTCTAAGCCAATCAAATATCATAATCTTTGTTTTGCGCCTCTCTTAGCTGTAAATAGAAATGTGACGTCGCTCTGAACTTTGAGAAACTGTTAACGATTAAAAACATCACTTAATAGAATATTTAGCGACTGCTGATTTGATGAAAAAGTGGGATATGCTCTAATAGCATTTAAAAATTCAAGTATTATCATTCAAATGGCTTCGTTTTTAGAACACTAGACTTAGGATATTAGTCACAACCAATTCTCATAAAGATGTTCAAAGGGCATTAAAAATGCAGACGTTTAATGCACTGAAGTTAAACAAAAATCAATTCAAATATAAATAATGCTGATCATTAACAAACATCTCATGATACATGTACTAAAAAAGGTTCCAAGTTGAATAAGCAAAGATGTTATATTTCTTTGATATAAGAAAACCAAGTTATTAATATTAAACGGGTACTTGAAAATTTTGATAAGAACATTCTCATTAACAATCTCTGTTATTCATTATTCATTGCAAGTGCGTAAAGTTCTAAAGACTGATTGCGATAAATATTAAATTGATCAATCCCTAAGAGTTTGTATACCTCATCAACGTAGTGATTGGTCTTAATATCTCACCACAATTAAAAAAACTTGCAATTAAATTGCATTCTTGCGACATTCGCTCTATCAGACACTCGATTAAATTGATTCACTCTGTAATGTTCACTTTTAAACTTATATTCATATTGTGTATTTTTTGCATACTAGTTAAGGTATGTCGTTCGGGAATACGGACGTTAAAGGTAGAAAATATCTTCTACGATAAAGTCATTTTGGATAATCTTCTAGCAGAATACCGCCACTTCTCGTCTGCCCTATGTTCCGTTGTTTGTCAACAAGAGATGTGCGAGTGCTTCGGTTTCAACTCAATCACTAAAACTTGTCGAGTTCATGCCTTTTGTAGACCAAATAATACATTGGTTGAAGAATCAGAATGGAAATATTACAGATCTCGAGCAGGTGCGTAATGTATATTTTTTTGGTATTCCTTTTTACTCCGGTAAAAGAAATGTTTATGGATGACTATTGAATGGACTAATGTTTTAGACAATTGTTGTAAAATTTATTATGTACCCTGGTTTACTATTAAATACAATTTAGTTAGCATAAACAAAAGACGGATGTCATTAAAAATATATAGAAAAATCAAATCATCTTTTTAACGCCAGACGAGTAAAAATAGTTGGCTCGATACATGTATTACATAAATATAGCTAAATAATCAAAAATGTATACATGTAATTTGCATATTTCATAATTACAAGTATGATTTTTAGAAACCTTTTAAGTTGATGCTCTGTTTGAGTCATGTAGGCTCAGTTTTACCAAATGTAAAGTAAGGCACATATAAGGGTAACGAAAGGTCATTTATTACCTAAAACAAATGATGAAACACACTTTGCAACATGAAAGAATGTTAACTAACTACATAAAAAGCAACATTTATAAGTTAGGTGGACAACAGTTTCACGAAAAAATAGTTTGCAATTTATATTACAAGTGTGATACATGTTATTAATACAAGGCTATAATCAAAGCATTTGTCAAATATGCTGTGTCAACGGCCATGAAAGGTAATAATACACACCAAGTTATATATACATATATATATATATATATATATATATATATATATATATATATATATATATATATATATATATATATATATACATACATACATACACGATAAACAAAATGCACAAAAAAAAAAAAAAAAACAGAACTAAAAGCTTTAAAGATGTGGGGAAGGAAGTGGTTGCAGAAAAGATGTAAACACGTTTTAATCAGCATCAGAAATGAGACTGACGCTATCAAGACGCGCATGCTCCTGACGAAAAAAAAATGTTCGGGCCCCATATCGGGTTTATCGAAAAACTCTAAAATACATGTAAATGCATTATAGCTTTACGCAGGAGCCCCCTATGGCATAACTTATAACACCAAAATATATACATACATGTAGCTATCAGTGTTTTTATATATACGAAGTTAATCATTAACCACACTCTAATTGATTTAAAACATACTTTAAAGTTGGGTTACAACGTTTACTTACTATAAAAGCTTACAATCAAAATATAAATAAATGATGATGTACGAAAAATAACCTTTTTTTCAAAATTATGCAACATATGCCAATTTTGATATCCTAGATAATTTTGTAAGATAAGTCAAAAGGTTATTTATCTGTCAATGTTCAACCAAATGTACATGTATTTAAATCAATATTTGCAACAAATACAAGAGGTTTGTTTTTGTTTTCAATTTCTATAGATTGGGATACTTTCATGAACTCGGAGTACTTGTTGAATTACACAGCTGCTACTTGGAGTGTGGCCAAGGTCAGTGGAAACAGTTAGAATTTTTTTTTTTTTAATGTTTGTTTAAAGATGAATGCTTTTGGATGTTAAATTACAAATGCATAATCCATACAAAATGGTAGTAAAGGGACGAAATGATTGATTTTTTAATATATATATTTTTTAAATTATTTGATATGTACAACCACTGTAAAACTGATTTATTATTCTTATTTTTTACCAGTCGAATTGTATGTTCAAGGGAGGTAAATTAGCTGAAATTGAATCTCCTCAAGAAAACAGTTACATCATGTCGTTTGTGGGGAATTTTACTCTTGGTTTGTTAAAAAATGTTGTGAAAATATTGAACAGCTTTATTTTTTTTTTAAAATAAAGAAAAAGACAAGGGTAAATTCTTATTCTTACTTTATCGATTTATTGAGTGAAGTGGTGTTAGAAATTTAAAGCTATGAAAAAAGTTTAACATTAAACAGGACAGAAAAATAATAATGAAACGAAATAGAATAGTATGTTTTTATCAATAACAATGGATATTTAATTATTTAATGAACTACTAATTTTCGTGAATACAGTAGTTAAGGTACTGTACGAACTAAAATGTCAGCCGAAGTAAAAAAAAAAAAGGTTTAAAAAATCAGAGACAACCCGTTTATACAGCACCAATAGTCATGCCAAAAAGTATTGATGTAACTACAATATTGACTTCCCTTTAAGAAAGTGTGTGGCTGGGAGGAACGGACCAGGACGACGAAGGATTGTGGGTTTGGCAGTCAACACAGGAACCAATCTCATACAGCGCATGGTCTCCGATTTATAACCAGCCCGATAACACTAACAACCAGGATTGTCTCGCTGTATATCGACCCTTCGGATTATATTGGAGTGATGATTATTGCTGGGCACCATATCAGTACATTTGCGAAAGAGAGCTTTTTTAACTGACTGGTTCAACTCACACGATCATTTTCTGCTTTATAATATATTTTAACAGTGGGTCAAAGTGTTCTTGGAATTTGTACATATTTTAATGTGATATTTGTAAAAGTGAATAATTTATTAACATTTCTCTTTGTTGTTTTAACCTTTAGTATATTTTTTTATGTTGCGTGGCAATTTATTATGGCTTACCTTTAATTCATTAAAGTTTTTTTTTCATTTAATTCATTAAAGAATTATGATACATTCATTAAACAAAGATAAGAATCACTGTGTACTTGTAATATGTACACACTTTAATGACATATTGGTGAAAGTGAATAATTTATTAACATTTCGCTTTGTTGTTTTCACCTTTAGTATATGCTGTGTGTCAATTTATTATGGCTTACCTATAATTCATTAAAGTCGTATACCATTGAAATAAATTAAATACAGTGAATCAACTTTTATTCGCGACGACTTTATTTCGCAATTTACCGAGGATAAACTGGTTCGCGACGACTATTTTTCGCGACAACCCTAAATCCACACTCGTTTTGATATGACACCCATGCGACAAAGACTAGTTCGCGGCGAGAAATATTCGCGAAGAAGAGGCTACCGCGAATCTCGCGAATATTTTTTTCACGCATATAAAAATTGGTTAACTAGTATGAGGTCTACCAAAATGGTTCACAGATAAGAATAACACACACATTAGTAACAAAGCAATCATGTTAGACGTAGTCCGACCATAGAAGTAAATATTTAATAATACTTTTTACAATAATCCACTTGTCAAATTAATCAATAAAACAATCGTGACCTTCATTAATATGTATCCGAGTGTGTTGTCTATTATGCATATCTTTCTAATCCTGTTTATTCATGCTTATTTTACAATTAAAAAGGTAATAAATGTTTAAATCCACATATATATGACTCTTTGATTATTGCGTTTGAATATTTGGTGGATTACGCACTTATGATACATTCATTAAACAAAGATAAGAATGTCGTGAAATAAGTACATAGTTTCTAAGAATGTTAATTAGATATTGATTTTAAGTAGAGGATGTGGGAATCAAGATCACGACAATAAAGTATTTTTAGTCAAAAGAAGCCAAAGCCAGAGTGGTGTCTTAAACTCTATGATAAACAAATACCGTAATACTCGTACCAAATATACGATTTATAGTGCATAGGCCAAATGTAACATTTTCCTTTTCATCTGTGTTTAAATAGTTTCATTTTTCTAGCTGTTCAGTCTTACAAAATGACATTATGACACTTTAAAGGTGTTAAACTGTTTTGAAGTCTATGAAAAAGTCTATGAAAATATAATATTCACATTTTCCAGTGTCTTTGTCTGTGATAACATTACGAATCGATTTTGTACTATACAGCCAAATAAATTCAAATGACGTATTGTTGGGGGCGTAAGCGGTTTGCATAATTAATATCATAATATTTAATCGTACAACTGCTAAATATTATATAAATATAAGTAATAAGGAATCATTCTTTGAATATTATGAGGTGAAAATTTCGTCGAAGCGTTATGGAATCTATCAAAAAGACCTTCTGGCTTTACTGAATTTGACCGCGCCCCGACAAAAATGATCACCTCATAATACTCAAAGAATGATTCCTTATTCCTTAAAAGACGGCGATAAGTTAGTAAGGGGTCTGGATGAAAATGTGATTTGGTGTTGAATAATATTTTCAAATCTTCGAAACATTCAAGCCGATCGGAAACGACTAAACACCATTCGATAATATCCTTTCTGAGGATCACGATTCAATTGTGTTTTATAGTTTAAAATTACAATCGTGTAAAAAAACCCGATTTGTTATGAGAAACGGCTGTAAGTATTTGTTCCAATAAAACACTTTATCGTTTTCGACAATTATAACACTTGAAGAATTATCATTCGGTTGATAATATGTTTTAAATGAACTATAAAATCTTCTGGAGTTCGCATCAATAAGTCAAATTTCCTTGTTATTACTTTTTTGTGACCTTTCACATGACTCGACTGGTGTTTGAATTCTTGTAATATCATTAACCAAAAAAAGTAAAAAATAAATACAAAAAATATTCCTAATACTATGTTATATATCAGGTTTTATTTAACATGTTTCTTATGAATAGAGAATGCTTATATTAGATATATGTCCGTTTAAAGGTCCTGATTATTTTATCAATACTTTGGGATTACCTCTCTTAGATCATTGATTTTTAACATGTTCACACAGTGATGTATTTTCCTTTGGAGCAAACTGTCCACTTCAACACTAAAAGTCAGTTTATTTACAAAAAAAGTTTTCAAACAGACAGAATGCGCTCTAATGTGAAAAAATAAATAAAAACAGATTGCAAAATTGTCCAATACATCTTGTTTTTTATTATACAGGCTTAACTTCCTGTAGAGCATGCATGCATATATCAATATTTTCTGGTAAAATTTAATTTTTCTTTGCTTATGAATACTGTATGCTTACTCTGTATATGTATTTTCATATTTGTTTAAATAATGAATAATTTTTATTTCTATGACCTGGTTTAAAAATAAAATCAAATGCAAGTAACCATGTTTTATTTGCATCTCTTATAGAAGAAATACAGTTGCATTTCTATAAATATATGTATGCATAAGTTGGGTTTTTGTTTTTTGTTTATGTCTTTGTGTTTCTCATGATGCTATACATGAAAATATTATTCATGATGTGCATTTAAAACTCATTTTGTTTATTTTACCTTAGTCTTTGTTTAAATAGTTATGAACCATACAACATGTACCGACACAAGATACATTATTTACACAACCACACTGGAAATTAAAAAAGTCTTTAAAAAGTATTACGGAATCCAAAGTTGAAGATTTTGACAAATGTGAAGCACAGTATGCGATAATAAATAAACAACAACAAAAAGTCAATTTACTTAAAAATAAACATACGTTATATTAACAATTGCTCGTTTTTGAATTCTCAAGCAAATGTTAACACATACGATATCAAGTGATTGAGAATAATGTATATTGCTTATGAAAACGCACATGCAATATTTGAAATATAGAGGGAAACATTAAAAACCATAAAATACACTGTCATCAAACGGCAATGATTATTGATGAGAGTTTGCTCAATGAAAGCAATATGTTATTTTTAATTCGTTTTCATCAAACTGAATGCATAATCACCTATCCATGAGATATATACATGTATATGTTTGATTTCAAAGCGACGTAGTTTAGACCTTTGTAAAAATAATTCATTAAACAGCGACATTGTTCATGTACCTTTTCCTTAACCTCGTAAATATATTTTAATAGCCGGCCATAGTTTTAAGTACAAAGAGCACACAGCCGGTGTGACCGGTCAGCAGAGGATGCTTACTCCTCCATGGCACCTGATCCTACATCTATTTTTTTAAGAGGTCAGTGTTTGCTCTGCTCCTGTTTTGTAATTTTCCTTTGGACTTTACTACCACATGTCACATGATTATAGTGTTGCACAGTTCTTTTGAGGATATTATATTTTACGGCGTGGTCGTTGGGCGAGCGCAGCAGGAACTACAATCATATCATAATACATATATTGTATCATTGCCAACTACATCTCATAGACTTCCCCTCGTAAATCAGTCCTTTACTCTTGCAGAGAATTAGATTAGTTGACTCTGTAAACGATCAATTTCTTGTCAGTATTACGGTATTTTTCCTTGTTATTATCTTAGTTTTATATTTTTTTTCACCTGTTTCAGTATTTTGTTTTTTAGTTTGGTCAGTTTTGTATGTTAAATATACGTTGTAGGCATCGTGCCACCCAGGTGTGTACCATAACATTCCTATTGAAAGGTTTTGCTTTTTACAACTTCTTCATTGATTTTTAACTATTTAGTTTTCTATTTATACAAAATGATGTGGTTGTAATTCTAAAAGAAATAAATGTGACTGTTTTAATCCTCTCCAAGTTGAATCAATACGACATTAGAGCATGGAACTTGCATGTATATCATTCCCTTATCTAAGCCATGAAAGATAATCAGCCAAGAGACCGCAGTTTAACCGGAAATGGCGAGTAACTATTACATGTAACCCGCTTTACAGATGATTGATCCACTTCTAAATGTATCGCAAAATTATCAAAATATAGCACAAGTACACTTTGATGATTTTAAAAATCTGTTCTCTTGTCAAAGAAAGACTAATATTGGATGCGCTTTACAGCTCTCTTATTTCAATGTAACCTGTGTGAGATATTTAAACTATCAAAAAAATCTTAGGAGACTGTAAATTCCGAGTTATAGGTCAGCCATTTTTTAAGATATCAATTCCAGAGTGCGAAGAAATAATAGGATGCTGCCAAAATATATTTGACGAAATTGTAGGTTTAACCTTTTCTTTCGTCCTTGCACTGGTCGTTACAAGTATAGATCGTATTGCGCCGGCGATCTGCCGTTATGATGCAATAATGCAAAAATGAGAAAAAATGATGCAGCTCTTAGGTTAATAAGGACTTCTCAATCAACCCAATCCACAATGATTTATTCACTGCGCGTTTTATCTATCTGGTGATTATATCTATTGCTTATGACAGAAACTAAATGTAACAGATATAAAATGACTAAAGGGTGCAATTGTTTGCTCTTGAAATTTTAGCACCATTATTGACATTGTGAATTGAGAACAAATTTAAATTCACGGGATATATCTCTGCCATTCAGTCAACTGAATGTTCACTGAATGGTCTGGATAGGTGACTGAATGGCACAGCTATGCCATTAAGTCACCTTTCAGTTACCTTTCAGTCACATTTCAGTTGACTGAATGGCAGAGATTCATCCTGTGAAACTAGATGATGTCAATAGACAGTAATACCCGCACCAAACGTTTGCCCCTAAATAACACTCTCGTACCAGTTTTAATAAAAAAGAAGGCCACATGCAATTTCTGGTACTTTTTAAAAATAATAATTTTTAGAAAGGGTGAGATCCCATCCCATAATGCACATGGGGGGCCCTTTGTGTACAGTTTGGAGTTGAACTGTTTGCATGGGAATTTTAAATTAATCAATAATTTTAACATTACATGTAATATAAAGTATGGTCTATATAATTATTACAAACAAAGTTAAATTATGCATCCCCCCTCGGCGGTTGCCGGCTTTAGATTTGCTTTTGTTTGCCAACATCATCGTGTGCGCGGATTTAGAGAAGGGGTGGGGGTACATTTATATAGTAAAATTACCAAAAGTAAACGTCGGACCCCAATCCTCCATCCCCTGTTAACACAATTGTTACTCTGACCCCCCCCCCCCCAACTCCTCGTGGATAGATAAACATCAAAATATTTTGATAACAACGAAATCCTGTATATGTAGTTGCAACAAAGAAGATTGTAAACAGTGCAAAATAAATGACATATATTGTGCAATGATTTTCACTGCAGAACTGCCTGAACAGAAGATATAATTACTGATTTAATGTGGTATAGGACACATGTTGATATCTATGTGGATAAAATTGCGTTATAATCAAAATACTTTCACAGTTTTAGAATTTTAAAATTTATCAATATTTGGCAAAATAAAAAAGCTTTTTCAAATTTTTGGAAACGTAAAGTCAAAATTAGAAAAGCCCCAGCAGTATTCGAACTATCTGCTTACAAACACGTATTTAACGCTCTAACCCATTGCGTTACGCTGTAAGGTAAGATTATTTTGGGGAAAACATTATATTTAAACTTTATTGTTTATTTCAATAGGGAGTACATCACAATATGGAGGTGTCCTATACCACCTTTAAGCTGAAATGTGTGCTTTACATGGTTAATTACCTAATAAAATAGTGCAAGGGGTTTTAAAGAATACATGCATGTTACAGGTAAATGATCTTTGTCCGGAGTTACGTACAAAACATAGGTCTACAGGTTGCATTACCAAGTACTAGTTTTACCCACACTACTACATGTAAGTCATAAAAGTACTGACATTCCCATTTTTTACTGATAAACTGAGACATTTACTGACAATGTACTTACATTACTGATAAACTTAGAAAAGTACTGACGTTTTTACTGACGGTACTGAAAAACTTAGGAAAGTACTGACAAACTAAGACAGTACTGATAAACTTAGAGAAGTACTGACACTATTTACTGGCGGTACTGAAAAACTTGGAGAAGTGCTGACAAGTACTGATAAGTACCGACCCAATTGATCTTACTCTTACGCTGACGAAATTGTAGGTTTAACCTGTTCTTTTTTCTTTGCATTGGTCTTTACAAGTATACCTCGTTTTGCGCCGGCGATCTGCCGTTATGATGCAAGTATGCAAAAATGAGAACAAATGATGCAGCTCCTAGGTTAATAAGGACTTCTCAATCAACCCAATCCACAATGCTTTATTCACCGCGCGTTTTATCTATCTGGTGATTATATCTATTGATTATGAGAGAAACTAAATGTAACAGATATAAAATGACTTGAGTGCGCAATTGTTTGGTCTTGAAATTTTAGCACCATTATTGACATTGTGAATTGAGAACAAATTTAAACTAGATGATGTCAATAGACAGTAATACCCGCACCAAATGTTTGCCCCTTAATAACACTCTCGAACCAGTTTTATTAAAAAAAAGGCCACATGCAATTTTTGGTACTTTTTTAACAATAATATTTTTTATAAAGGATGAGATCCCGTCCCATAATGCATATGGGGGCCCTTTGTGTACAATTTAGAGTTGAACTGTTTGCATAGGAATTTTGAATTAAACTTAATATTTCATGCCATAGAAAGTATGGTCTTTATAATCATTACAAAGTCATTTAAATTATGCATCCCCTTCGGCGGTTGCCGGCTTTAGATTTGCTTTTGTGTGCCAACATCATCGCGTGCGCGGATTTAGAGAAGGGGTGGGGGTGAGGGGTACAGACCCCCATCCTTGAAAAATTCAGTAATATCGTAAAATTTCCAAATATAATCCTCGGACCCCAACCCCCAACTCCCTGCTAACACAATTGTTACTCTGACCCCCCCCCCCCCCCCCCTTGTGGATAGATAAACATCAGAATATTTTGATAACAACGAAAGCACGTACATGTAGTTGCAAGAAGATTGTAATCAGTGCAAAATAAATGACATATATTGCGCAATGATTTTCACTGCAGAACTGCGAGGACAGAAGATATAATTACTGATTTAAGGTGGTATTTGTCACATGTCGATATCTATGTGGATAAAATTGCGTTATAATCAGAATACTTTTACAGTTTTAGAATTTTAAAATTTATCAATATTTGGCCAAAAAATAAGGTTTTTCAAATCTTTGGAAACTTAAGGTAAAAATTAGAAAAGCCCCAGTAGGATTCGAACTATCTACTTACAAACACGTAGTTAACGCTCTAACCCATTGCGTTACGCTGTAAGGTAACATTATTTGGGGGGGGGGGATATTATATTTATACTTTATTGTTTATTTCAATAAGGAGTACGTCACAATATGGAGGTGTCCTATACTACCTTTAAGTTGAAATTTGTGCTTTACATGGTTAATTACCTAATAAAATAGTGCAAGGGGTTTTAAAGAATACATGCATGTTACAAAAATGATCTTTGTCCGAAGTTACGTACAAAACAGGTCTACAGGTTGCAATACCAGGTACTAGTTTTACCAAGCTCTTTGCTTAGATGAGTTTCACGGGATGTTCATGTACATATGTGTTTTCGATATGCAGAATAGGATTAATTAACATGAATAAACGTTTCTTTTGTGGTGATCAGTTAAAAAAAATCATATTGTGCTCTAATTGGATTATCATTATGATGTTGACCAATAAAGGTACGTAAAATACATGTAGTAACGCAATGTTGTTAGACACCAGTATACATAACAGTTAAGTTTTACTTTCATTATTGGGGAGGAACATCATTTTGAAGATACTGTTGACCCTCAGAATCAAATCTATATATTCTATAACATTATTGCCAATCTATAGGGCAGCCCCTGTCATATCCCAATAGATGATGTGGCTATTCATTAAATCATTAGAGGAGTTCTGGGAATTATGTTTATTTAGGAGTGATAAACAATAATTTTTGGGCTATTATTTGACTCCTTGGATGAAATTTAAATTTTCATAACATTATTGCACATCTATAGGACAGTCCCTATCATATCTCTAGAGGATTCTTAGCTATTGCATAAATTGTAAGAGGAGTTTATGGAACCATTTTTTTTCTTCAAAAAAACGTCATTTTTTGTTGCTCACCGACCCCTGTGATAAAAGAAATTCTGAAACCTGATTACACATCAATATTACATCCCCAATCATATTTTAGTAGATCATTTGACTACTGCAAAACATGTTGACGTTTTTGAAACCAGACACTTTGTAAAAAAAACTGTCATTTTTCAGCCACTAAATGACCCCTGGACAAAATTGAAGAAGTTTCCGAAACCCCCAAAACATATGATTTCCACAATTCCATCATATTTTTGGGTGAAATATTGCGAAAGGTGAAAATTCTAAACCGGTAAAAGTATTTTGATTCTAATGAACTTTTATCCAGATAAGTATCGACGGCTGCCCCTAACCACAACAACAATGTCTAACTCAATGTAAAGTTACAAATTATTCAGATGATTACAACGGGGTAGAGGTTTAATGTAAAAGAGACGAATAGTGAAGAATAGTGAAGAACACTCAGTCGGGCTATGACTTTGTATAATTAGATCCACTAAAGTTACCAACAGATGCATTATTTGTTACGAGTGCAATTTAAGAAGTGATTTCGAATATTAAGTATGATGAAAACTTAGATTGATCAAATGCTAAAATATTTCTTTAAACTTATTGATCTACTTTTACATTTTAGATGATGATACAATTGAACAGCATTATTCCGGTATTTGTTCATTTATTTTTTCGTCATTTATTTTTATAAGTTAAATGATGTCATTATAAGTCAAATGACCAGTTTCATGGTGCTATGTTTACTGATTAAACCACATTCATATTTTGTTTTTTTTCTACATAAAAGTGAACTTATGCGTTCCGGCATTCCGGGCGTTTCAGGTTGAACAAATCTTTAACAATAGTGAACAATTGTCTTTGACAATCCTCTAGCATAATACGGTCATTTGCCATATTCTTTGTGCACCCTTCTTTGTCAGCAAGAACAATGCGAGTGTTTTGGTCTCGAATCCGTCACTCAAAAATGTAGAGTCCATTGTTTTTGTAGACCAGCTAACACCATTGTTAACGAATCAGGTTGTATTACTGAACAAGTAAGTATCGCTGTTTGTCTCTTTTTCGTTTAATAATCACTTTTTTACTCACTTGATATTTTGCTTACATGTTGACTAGTATTTATCGAATTGGGCTTTTTATTTGATAGTATCATTGCTACATTTGTTTATGTATCAACATAGAATAAGTTTGTACAGTGGTACGTAGAAGTAATTGTTGAAGAAAAGTAATTTCGGTTATCTCAATAATAAGACATTAACGAGTAATATCAAAATCAACAAAGCAGTATGGAATTACTAAAAACTTTGTCCTAGCAAGATCGATACTTTTTATTCTGCAACGAATTTATTTTGCAGTAAACCTCGTTTAGTACGAACACGAATATAGCGAAATCTCGGATATAACGAAGTCCCCGGTAAAATTTGTAACGAAACTTTGCAAAATTTTACGGTTATAACGAATTCGGTTATAGTGAATTTATGGTTATAGCAAACTGAATTTTCGTCCCGTAGAGGTGAATAATGACAAAATTTAACACTTTTATGGCGAATTTGTTTACAGTTTAAAACATTTGCGCTACCATTTAACATAATAGTTTGAATAATGTTTTTTTCACATAAATTCTTTTAATAACAATCAAATTATTAAAGGTATCTAAAGACTGTATTTTCATTTTAAGCCCAAATTACAAAAATTGTAGCCTGGTGAAAGAAAACATAAGTATAAAGTGAATTCGCAATAGTTATTATTACGAATTCATTATACGGATACATGTATAACGAATTACGGATATAAAGAAGTAAATGTATTGGTCGTAAGGACTTAGCTATAACCGAGTTTCAGTGTATTACTGATTCATTTAAGTGTGGAATGATCCATAATTTACAAAATTTAATATTTACCACTTATGTTCAAATAATCTAATTCTGGTTGTTACGCGCTTTCTGATTGGCTGAAAAATTATTTTATATCGTATAAAGAATGTTGCCTACATCATAGTAAGACTAACGTAAAGAAACGTATCAATCCGCCTGACGTTACGTTTAAATTTAGTACAATTTGATGGTCAAATTACCGTTTTTATCAGCAATTGATAGCAAAAAATTAAATTATAAGTAATGAATTCAATATTTTTTAGTTTTATAAGATATAAAATGGTTTGGAACAGTTTAAGCTTTTTTATAAAACGCTTCGCGTTTTTTATTCGTAATCTGCCCCAAACCATTTTATATCGTATAAAACTAATAAATATTGAATTCATTCCTTAACTAAATTATATGCGTAATATAGAAAACTTATGGATTAGTTAAAAAAAAAATACCTATATGATCAAATGTCATTTCATTTGTAATATTTTCACTTATAATGTTAATAAATGGTCCTCGAGCAGTTTCAAATGGACTACAAAAAGTATTGTCTTTTATAATTAGTATATTAAATTAATTTTATAGAAAGAGGTGTATAAAGAAGTAACAATTCAAACTGTGTAAAATTTGGTGTTAATAATAAAATATACTGGTCCAGTACCAGTACCGGCAAAGTCCTGATCACTGGTGTATTATTCGTTGATATCATCATATTCATTAAGGCAGGGTTTGAGTCATCATAATAATTATCAAATCTTGTGGTATAATATTTTTGTTGTAATCAACGAAATGTAATATTGCAAATTGCAAATTTAATATGAATTGAGGGATGCATTCTAATTTCGTGGAATCTAAAGCATATGCATATACAGTTTAAACAATTTTAAACAAAATTGTTGGATATATGATTGTCGTCATTCTTTTCCGGTTTGTCCTGGTTCATGTTCATGGATTAATTTGTTTGATTGCACGCACAGATTGCCTGTAAAACATCTATTTAAAATATAGATTTTAAAATATACAAGTCTGTGAAAATTAAATTCATATAATATAATGTTCCATCACGTAATAATCAATCAAAATTGGCGCTGGGGATTGCGGTGAAAGAATTCTCTGATATTTAAGTATACACAATATGTTTTGGGTTTTTTTTGCATAAAATATTTATTTCATAATGTGATATTCCGTGTAGATCAATCAAAATTTGTGCAGGGGAATTCTTTTAATTTTTAGTAAAACACAATATGTTTTTTTTTGGCATAAATATTTTATTTCATAAGATGCTATTCCGTGAAAAACAATCAAAATTGATGCAGGGGAATTATCTGATTTCTTTCAATCAATTCAATCAAAATATATGTCTGGCGATTTAAAAGAATGTTTTTTTTTCGCTTCAAACTGCATCATAAATCATTCCGATAAATCATCAAGCTACATGTTAGACAAAGGAAAAGAAAGACACGTGCTCTTTGCACCAGTCAATTAGATCATTCCAATAATTTTTACCATGCCATTCATTATTTAACACAAGTGCAAATAGCCAAGCTATTCATAATATCATCATGTAAATCAGGTTCATCAAACACAAAGATATTCCATAAATGTATTGATTGTTTTCAGTCTTTAAACACGGCCTTTAATACTACGTGTGAAAATAGTTCGACCATCTTTACATTTCTACAAAACTGACTAAATGTGATATGTTTACTTTCAAACCCGTATTCGTATTTTGCATATTTTGCATTATTGTGAAAATATGCCATTCGGCAATGCGAACATTACACGTAAAACAGATCTTTTACAATAAGGTCGTGTTGGATAATCTTCTAGCAGAATACCACCATTCCACTCTTGCTCTATGTTCAGTTGTTTGTCAACAAGAAAAGTGCGAGTGTTTCGGTTTCAACTCAGACATTCAAATATGTCGAGTCCATGCCTTTTGTCGACCAGAGAGTGCATTGGTTGAAGAATCAGGATGGAAATATTACAGATCTAGAGCAGGTGCGTTTTATTTTCTTGTATTTAATTCTCTGAACGAGACATGTCCATGTAAAATAATGTTCTTGCATGGCTCTTTAATAGAGAGTTCTACTGTTCACAGTAGTTGGTGTACAATTTCTTGATGTGCTATTTTCAACACAATGTACAATATCAATGCATTAAATATTTGCTTAATATAGGTTCATGTTTGAGGTTTTCCCTTAAAAAAAACAGGAAATTGGGCACATTTTCAGTGTTATCATTTTACAATTTGAGGATCTAATAAAATTTTGTAATACTATGAAGTTTCAAGATATAATTCTTCATTGCTTTATCCGAAACTTTGCATGGAAAAAAAATTAACATCGCATTCTTTTAAAATACAAAAGGATATGCACAATGAGCTTAGCTTTACAGCTAAAACTCAACCATACATGTGCATGAATGAAAACATTGATCAGCAAGGGGTTCTGTATCGTGCCAGCACCTACCTGATACATTGTAACATTGGTCTTTGCCATCTTATAAGAACCGTCCTAATAGATCGCTAAACAAAGCTCTTTGTGTAGCGATGCATTAGGAGTGGATCAAAGATCTATTTTTTAATTAGATTGGGGTCCTTGGAGCTTGCTCCTCTCTTTTTGGGAATATTTTTTTCTTGTTAGTATACTATAATAATAATGTATTCGATTTTGTACACGGACGGAGTTCTTGATACTATAATATCAATGTAAAAATAATAGAGAATCAATCTTTCTCTCTCTATCTCTCTCGCTCTGAAAAGGTGATGTTGTGGATGTAGGAAGAATTTGTAGTTTGTTTGGGAGGTTTACTTTTTATAATGTTTTGTTTGTTGGTTTGTTTTGTTTATTGAAAAGGGGATAAAGAAATTGAATAATTTCCCATATGAAGTCAAGCATCTTATTATCATAGACCAAAACCATGTTGAAAAAAAAAATATTGTATCAAGCTGTTCGTATGCACAGAACATGCATTACTCTATGATTTTCACAATTATCAGTTACTACTTACTAAAGTACAAATACATTTCCAAAGAGATTATATCGGTAACTGAAAGTTAACATTGAGTTTCAGCTTGTCTTCTGCCTCATGCAAGAACGTGTGTAATCCTTATTTTAAAAAAAGTTATCATGGCCGGGGTGGGGGTCTTTGCAACAAGATTGTGTACTAGTGTGGTAGAATGTAATTTGTTAATCAATAATTGATGTTTAATTATTATTAATAAACAAAATCGTAGGTTTAGTTTGACAAATATTCTGTAAAGTTAACTGGAATAACTAAAATGCCAGGGAGTTTTATTTCAGAAGCCAAGTTTTCTCTATCTGCTGGACGATTTCATTCGTCTGAATTAGGGTGTAAGGATGCGTTTCACACTTCAGCCGATTAAAAAATTGACTGTATGTTAGATTTATAAATTGTTTCTAAAACCGTCGATCTGATATATCGTTGTTGACAAATTCAAAACTTTGAACGATTAAATGGATTTCATACCCACCCCCACCCCCATGGAAGAATCCATTCTAACCAATGGAAAGTTCATTAATACGAAATATAAAACAGTACTTCGCGCCAGAATGTCTCATTCATTAATTTTTACGCACCGTTAGAGTGGACGAGTTCAATAGGAAATTTTGAGAGACACATGATACAATGTGAATACTCTGGAGGATACATGCCATGCATGCAGTTTACTTTGCTTTATTTTCTTATTTTGAAAGTTCTTTAATTGCTTGAAAATGAAAGGCCTTAAATAGGATCAGGTGCCATGGAGGAGTAAGCATCCTCTGCTGACCGGTCAAACCCGCCGCGTGTTTTTAGTCGTAATCGGGAAAAACGGTTAAGTCCGTAGACAATTAATTAATTAAGGTCTAACAATTAGTATGAAAAAAATTTAATGATAATATAAATGAAAGTAGTAAATATCATGTCAAACGACTTGAACCTCTCTTTAATGAATTTAAAATGTTTTTTAAATGTAATTTCAGCTGCAAGGCTGCAGCCCCCGGTCTGGAAATATTCGTACGGTAGTCAATCTATTTTTTTTTTAGACCGAGAGATACATATATCCAGCAACAGTAACTAATACATGCTTCATATAAAATAATTTTGTTTAGTCATGCAAGCTTTTAGGAAATCTATAATTACTTCTTTAAAAAATAGCATCCCTATACTTCGTCTTATATTCGTTTTTTGTAGAACAAACAAAACCAGTATCAGTCCGGCCCTCACCATATACATTGTTCGACTTTAATAGCCCTAGCATTGCAATAGCATTATTGATAACATTGATCAGCGGATTTTTCCCATACAAACCACGGAGGATAGGTACATTTATAAATCCCCATTTATTTATTTACCTCTTTAACATTTTGTATTTAGAAAATAGTTAATGAATTGCTGATGAAGACTGTTTGACATTTTCGTTTGTTGATGTTTTGCAAACGGTTAAACAAAAGCGAAACACGGGGGGGGGGGGGGGGGGGGGGGGGGGGGTTATAAACAATATCCCTAATAACTATAACTAAACATTAACGGTTGTGGATTCAAAGAGTTATATTGACAAATACTAAGTTAAACTTTTAGAAATTATCTCCAACATGATCATGATATTATCTTCATCGTAAAACGGTATTTTGTAATGCTTTAAAAGAAAGCGTTCTATTGGAATCAATCCTATGTTCGTTTAAATTGCCAGCTTACATTTGTATGTCAGTTATATACATTATGCTTTATTGGACGGCTCTGTATTATAGAAAATTTGAGTTTAATTACCACGTATTGAAACCATGTTATTAACACATCTTCCAGTAATGAAATAATTCAATATTTCTTCGTTACAGTAAAATAGTGGGGCGTTTAACACGTGTACGTCCAGACCTACAAGCTCAATCACTGTTGTCTGGGCGACGGCTTATTTACAGCTAACGACTCTGTTATCGATCGGTTACCTGAGCCTCGGAATGCATCGAAATATAGAGAGGGGCAGTTTTGAAACAAACAAATAAAATAAAGTCAAAGAGGTTCATATTTATGAAATGGCATGTACATATCAATAAAAACATTAGGGAATTTTATGTGGAATCATCTTTACGCGCTGCATGTATCAGTTAGTGAATTACAAGAAGCCCTTTCATAACTTCTTAAACGTGCACACCCCCACAAATGGGCCAAACTGGCTAAAATTGTTTCTGCAAAATTTGACTATATATTACAAAGACATAAAATTCAATACTAAGGATGGAATCTGAATTAATTTCTGAACAACTTTGCTTCAATAGTGCATCAGATATTTTTATTTCTTTACAAGCTATTGACAACTTTTGAAGCTTCTAACTCCCTAATATTAGGGGCCAGTCTCTTTTTCTTCATACTAATGAAAAGTCTCGGTAAGACACACAACTTTTGAAATACATCTTTATACAAATTATTATTAGGTGGGAAACTAGAAAGGAAAAAAAGTGAATTTGTTTGCATTTTTTTTCAAACCTATATTTCAACACCTATACCTTTCCTTTTATTTGCATTTAAATAACAAATGGATAGTATATTGACTTTTTCAATGTATCGTCTTCCAAAATAGCCAATCTTTGAGACTCTGCCAGTCATCGTTAAAGCTAACTACAACATTGCGCGGCATGTTATCAGACCTGAAAATGTCAAACGAATCGGTGAACAAACGAGCGAGATATTAAAAATCAAAGTTGGCGTCTAGAAAAAAAAAGAAGAAATCTGAAAAATTTTCAGAATATTAGTAAGGTCTTCCGTTTGGAAACGGAAGACCTTAAATAAGCTACACATGCAAAAAACAACATGCGGAGAACCAAACTATAGATGACTTTTAAAAAATCTCTATTAGCTTAAATACAGTACCGATCGGACCCAACCTAACACCAGAGTAAACCCCAACTAAACCCCGGGTTTACTTTCGGGGTTTACATGGGGTTTACTCTGGGTCTGCTTTTTGAAAATTTGGGTCCACTCGGGGTTTACTTTGGGTTTACTTAGGGTTTACTTTGAGTTTATTGGGGTTTGCTTTTGGGGTCCACTGTACGCACTGAAGTGTGAAGCAGACCCATATTTTATCTTACCATCTCACTGCCTGTAATTCCTGTCTCTTGTATATTCCAAATACACATATAGCGTCTGCTTTCAGGGGTATACTTCTGATCGGGGTTTCCTCGCTGTGACCACTCTGGGTTTACTTTGGGTTTACTTTGGGTTTACTCTGGGTCCACTCTAGTAAACCCGGAGTAAACCCAGAGTAAACCCCGAAAGTAAACCCAGGGTTTAGTTGGTGTTTACTTTCTGTTAGGTTGGGTCTGATCGGTACTGTAGTATAGTACAAATAGTAGATATGTTCTTTTCATCAATCGCCTCGGCGAAAATGCTAAAAAATTGGTATAATGTTGTTTGAAGGGAACTAAGGGGTGTCCAGACGTTATAAAAGTTAGTATAGATGTCTATACTATATTATTATAGGAGAAAGACATAATAACAACTATGATTTAGATCCAATCAAGTGAATGCTGCTTAAGAAATAATCGAAATGGTACCAATATGTTTACACATTCAATACGATGAATACGATAAATGTATTTGCCTTATAAGGCCTTATGCATTATTAGGAATATATTAACACAACATATCGATAGTATGTCAGTTAACTTTTATGTATATGGCTCGAAAGCAATTGTATTTCACAGAGAAATCATCATGAAATAAACACTTATGTATATCGAAAGCATTTGTTTCTTTTATCAAGGGTCTATACATCTAACATTGTATCATGGTCAGGTATCAATTTTGTATAACGTCACACGTTTCGTTTCTAGTTAGATATATTATTATGCGAAGTTTTTCTTCTTTAGTGAACACAGAATCAGTACTAAGTGATCTATTTGCTTCACCATCACAAAGTATTGTGGATATTATGTCGTATTTAGAACCAGTAGATCTTTATAAATATATTGGAGACGAACACAAGTTTTTTGGTAACAAATGTATTAAAAGATAAAGTAGTAAAAGCGCATCCAATAACAGTATGCTCTGCTTTGGCTCGCTCTCTGATCTCCGCTTCTGGCCCTCTGTTTCTTGCTCTCTGTTCTCTCACATAACTCTCTATCCCCTTATATACCTGTCCAATACCTAACACCATTCGGTCTCTTCGTTAGGGCATTAGGCTCCCTAGTTGGGTAGCCTTTTATGGCATTGGGCTCCTCTGTTAGGGTCTGCTGCACCATTCTTAGGTGTCAAGCCACAAAATCTATCTAGGACATCCAATGTTACGGCACCAATTAGGTTCCAGGATTAAGGTACTAATTAGGCTCCAAGGTTAGTGCTTTTTATATAACCATAACAAAAATATTTCTATAAAAACAAATTGATAAAATACAAGCTTGTAAACAAAATCATTACAATTATAATGATTAAAAAGCAGATAAAGAACTGTTATAAATTGTTTTAACAAACATTTTTATATCAAATTATTTTCCTTATCATATAATAATCTAAGGCTATTATCGGTAATCGGCTGATTCGTTCGGCGATAAATGGAAACACGATTCGGCAAATTATAATTACTTTAGAACTCATTAACAATATCGCATTTGTTATTATATAATTTGTGATTATTGTTAAAATTTAAATCCATATGCATTTTTAGTAAGCTAACTTTTTTTTAGTTTAACGTTAAAGTTTGTAATTATTATTTTAAAAATTCAGACATTTAAATGTAGCACATCGTTTTATTAGGGGGTCATCTTAAAGTTTGTGACTTGTTTTTATTAAACTTCTGCCCTAGGGATTTTTTTTTTGTCTGTTCTACATATGAAATTAGTTGCTAAAAGGCATCAAATAATCAAATGAAAAAACCCTTTTACGCCCTGGTTTGTTCCAGGGGACTTGTCAAAGTCTTTTCTTGTATGCCCATTTTCCAAATTTGTCGGATAATAGCTATTTTTTATTTGGCAAAGGCGTAAATGGAGATCTGTATAGTAATATTAAAATATTTAACATATTAAAGTAATATATATATATATATATATATATATATATATATATATATATATATATATATATATATATATATATATATAACAGCACATATTAAGAGTCATAAATATAAAATACACGGTCGATCTGAGTCCAAATATTGCTTAAACTTCAAGACATTTATGTTTATTTTACAATATAATATCAATTTAACGCCTCGAACGAGCTATTTTCGACAACTTTCGCTGAATATCTGCAGTTGAAACCATAACGCCGTGGCGTCACCCAAGCAGAAATATGATGTCACAATGCAAATGAAACGCTTCGCGAAAGTGTGCGTACTCTAACTGTAATCAGCCTTGTTAATCTGTACAGTTTATAATCGGGCAGGGAAATACGTCCGTGTGATCGAAGATCGAAACCATTATATGAAACGTAAAAAGAACACCAATTAACATCCTGGTTTTTTTTTTTTGTCTATTTGTTTATCTAGATATTTAATCGTATTCTATCCTTGTCAACTTTCATGATTGATTTTTTTACTGTTACAATGTAACTATGATGCAATTACAAATTCAATATAGGAAGTAATTTTGAAGGGTTAGTTGGGACAAAAATCAACTATTTTTTCTTCAAAATTTATCATCAATACCTACTTAAAACAACTATGATGAAATTTTTAAAAAAGTTATCAAACGGAAATATATAGAAACATTTATATTTCAAGGTTTTTTTAAAATGTATTAATGAATATTACCTTGTTCAACCAGGCATGTTATTAGTATATATTCAGAAGTTATTGTTGAAAGTATCTTCAAAATCGATAATGTTATTGAATTATTATGGTTAATAAAGATTTTTTACTGCACTTAAGCCAAATTGCTCTCTTCAAAATTTTAGATATATATTGCATTAATATAATCGATCTATATCGAAATTACAAGCAGAAAATATATTTAATAAGAATTTTCCTTGTTTTTAAGGATGGGATACTTTCCTGAATTCTGAGTACTTGCTGGGATTAAAAGCAGCAACGTGGAATAATGCTCAAGTGAGTGTAGACTTATTGAGGTTTTTTTTAATTTCATTACTTCGGAGAAATAGAATTCTGGTGAATGTGAAATCCAGTATTTCATTATCGGTGTGAGTTAATTAAAGGGTGAAAGGGTGCTTTTTTCGTTATTGAAATTGCCTTTTTTCCAACTTGAAAATGGCATTACTTAAAAAATTAATAACATGTTTTAGATGGATTGCTCTGTAAAGGGGGCTAGACTAGTTGAAATTGAATCGCCTGAAGAAGACGCATACATTCGTAATCTTGCAAATAATTTGACAGGTAAGTATGTCACCCTAGTTTGCATTTCAAAATTACAAAAGCATTTTGATGTATTAGACTTTAATGTTACTCTTTTCCCGGATTAAGTAAAAAAAGATATAGTGTTAAAAATGAATGAACAATATCAATTCAAAAACATTGAAACAAACTCCATGTAGGTTATTCATTACTTAATAATTGCCAATTTTCTTAGATTTTATAGATAAGTTGATGAGTAAAATTATAAATGTTTTTGGAGGCGCAAAAAGAATTATTAAAATCAATTGACCATGGAATTTTACAACTTAAAAAAAATATAATTTTTACTTTTTTATGAATAGTTACGCCCACGAACACTGTTGAATTCAAAGTATTGATTTCCGTTTAAGAAAACGTTTGGTTGGGAGGCACCGATATGGCTGAAGAGGGAAAATGGGTGTGGCACTCGACCAGCACCCTGTTCTCTTACAGCGCCTGGGACACGACTACAGGACAACCGGATAACAGCGACAACAACCAGGACTGTCTCAGCCTTTATCGACCTAACAACTTAACCTGGAATGATAGAGGTTGTTGGTTACCCTATCAATACATCTGCGAAAGAGATTTATTTACAGACTGATAAAATTGACGTCATTTACCAGTTGATCATGTTGTAATTTTAAGTATCGTCAAAAATATCATTGTAAGGGGTACGACTTAAAATGTAAAGGTTTGTCAGAAATGAGTTATGGACTCCTTAAAATGTATATATTTAATTTTTATTGTAACTATTTACAAGTAATAAACATTTTTTAACGCTTGCTTTATGGTATTTAATGTAGCATGAACATTTTAAGACAATTTAATTAACCGTTTTATATCAAATCAACTTTTATTTATCTGGTGATTATATTTAATATTAGGATGATATTATTATTATGATATTAAATTCATCGAATATAAATGGATTTGAGTATGCTTTTGATTTTCTTGAAATGTAAGCACCATCATTGATCTTGTAAATTAAGAACAAACTTAAATGATTTATTCTAGTGTCCGTCGAATCTATTTTAAGTCGGATTGTGACTGTTTTACCGATTACTGCGTATCGTTGAACCATTTAAAAATGTCTTGATTACTCTGCATTAAGGCTTGGCTTTTTGATATTTGCAAAACATATTTTTGACATTGAAGTCGTAAAGGATAATAAAAAAGCAGAATACAAATATTTCTCACCTTTTTTTTCAATTTTTTGTCAAGAGGAAGAATGAGAGACGTGTGTCTGGTAATTTAAGGTTGTATAAGACACGTCCATATTGTGAAATACTTCTAAGCAAAATAAACAGTAAAATCAGATATGATTTTTTTTCTTTCCAAAACGTTTGACTAACAGCGTAATTGGTAAAATATTTCGAATTCCGCTTGGGCTTTTATAATTTACACCTTTCCAATATTTTTTTAATCACATACTTCGGTCACATATTGCAAAAGGTGAAAATTCTTAACCGCTGAAAGTATTTTTATCATATTTATAATGTATTCTTATCCATATTAATATGATGGTTGTTCCAAACCACCAAAACAAAGTCAAACTCAATAAAAAGATAAAACTATTTAAATGAATATCACGATGTAAATGTTTAATGTGAAAAAAGAGAAATAGTGAAGAACACACTAAGCTACTAACTTTGGTAATAAGAATTCCAAAAATTTACCACACGATGCATTATTTATCACAAATGTTATTTAAGTATTTAAGAAGTGATTTTGAATATTAATTAATTATTTTGACCAAATTGCTTTAAAATCATCCTGTTTTTGCTTATTGATAAATGCATTTCTTCCACAACATTGATTATAATGAGATTTTTCGAAATATAGTATGTCATGTACATAGGCCATTAGTTAACAGTTTTTAGACAGAATCGCTGTCACGTGACACTCAAATTCAATGTCCAAAACAACTTGGTTTGTGTACATGACATTGTGTAATTCCGGATGAGTTTACAAGTTTTAACTACCTGTAAAGTAATACATGTAGGTTATGACTTAAAATGTGTTAAACCTCCCGTATTTTAAAATCCTTGTATTTCTTCTAATTTTCGTTTTCATGATAAAACAAATATCTTTTGGAGTCACCATCTATCCTACTATATTAAAATAATAGACTCGAAGTTTTGGCCTTTAATACCGAGAAATCGGAAGAGTTCTGTCTTTTGTCTATATATATTAAACATCATTGGAACTTGAAGATTACCAATATATTTTTATTTTCACTCAATTAAGCTTCGCTAATTAATAATCAACGAAAATTCCTCAAATAATTCCGGAAAGCATCAGGATTTCTTTGCATTTTACAATCTTGCGCGATCGCATTACATTTACGCTATATCACAGAGGCTCATCACGGTGTTCAAATCAGAGAAGAAAAAAATAATAATATATATTTGTTATTTTATAATTTCTCTCATAAGAAATCATAAATATATATGAACAGAATATGTAGCAAATTTCCAATTAAAAATAAAAAACATAAACTAAAGGCAAAGAAATATTTTATTTTATGCAAAAAATTCACATTATATATCTTAGGAGAGTGTAGATAAAATGTTCTATCGTTAAAATGATAAATGTCCTACGGACCCGGTTTAGCGATAGAATGCGCTCCGTGTATTGTCTCTGTAGCAAAGAAAATACGGGAGATAACTCTAACTCAGTGCATTTACTCTGAAAAATCCCGAGAGTTCCGAATGTCAACATGGTGTGTAAATTTAAAGCAAGTAAAAAAGTTGGTGAAAAAGTGTTGAATTCTTCCATTATATGAATTAAAGTTTTAGATGAAAGGTATTTACAGTCTCAAAAAGGTTTGTTATAATTAATTTGACTGTTATTTTCAATGCAACTTCATTAATTTTCTCCAAAATCACTTCGGAGCGATTCTGCAATTTTCTGCTACATTACGGGTATCTGGGAGGCATTCTAACTGTGGTGAGAGCCTGTCCCGAGACACAATTAGATTATTCTAATTAAGGATAGTGTAGTGAAATTTATAGCATTATTGTAGGCTTATAGCTTTGTTCAATTTTTCAAATAAAAAAAACAGAACAAAATAAAAACAAAAATACCAGAATTATATTCACATTCATTGCTTATTTTAAAAGTGCCTTACAATATGAATGTGTGGATTTATCTATTTCATAAATGTCCGATATGCAACGTCAACCCGTGCATGCTGGGGTCAAAGTCTAGTGTCACTTTAAAAAAAAGGAAAATGTCAATATTTAATCGTTCTTTTCGCTTCGCAGCTGCAACGGAAGCATTACTCGTTGATTTGCTTTAGTTATGCTACACTGTACAAATTCATTTTATTCACTGTGGAATCAATTCGTGGCTATGTAATTTTTGGATGCGTCAGTTTAAGTAAGAAAGATAATTCTCTCTCTAAAGTTGTTGTTTTACACGAGTTATCTTTCTTTGCACCAGTGCATGTTAATACAGCAACAAGATGTGAGGTCTTGAGTCCAATTCAGCAATTAACTAGAAAGTAGGCAAATTAAGCTATTGTAATTAAGTATTTTCTGGGACTAGTCATTTCTTTCAAAGATGGCATCGCTTAAGCAGCGTGTAAATACAGGGAAACTTAAACCACACCACCTATAGGTACATGTAGCAGATTCCGTTAGATCGCACCAAATAGAAGGTCGTCCGCAGCATACAGCCGCATGTAATAATAAGTTACAACACTTGGACATTGCCGTAAAAAAGGACTACAAATAAGTGTTAAAAAGCAGAGTTCAATGGTATCATCCCAAGTTTTGAAATCGCTCGGCCATAACAACAGCCAGAGGAATGCCAGTATTGATTTATAAAATCAAATTTAAAGCAATTAGCTGCTAATGGGAAAATCAATACCAATTCGCATGTCAAAACGGCCCGAAATTATTAAAAGCGGCCTTCTGAAGCTGGGGCTATAATAATTAAAACTGAGCCGAAAATTATCGTCATAAGTAAAATTGAACTGATTATCATCGTAACTGTTGTAAAATACAAATGTTCACTTTGGCTACATACCTTAAGATAGCAGTTTTTCCGTTCACTAAGGCGTTGTCGTCAGAGCTCACAGTGCATGCGGACGCACAGGACCGCTGCATTCGCTATTGCCATATTATCACGTTTTCCAAGATTCTTTCTGTACTGTTACAATGTATCTACTATGCTTTTACAATTCTGTATAGAGGTAAAAATTAAATTTTGATTTTGAAGGAGGGGCAACATGGGACATAAATCTTTTTTTTTTCTTCAAAATTTACTCAAATACCTTCTTTATACAAATTCTGTAAATCATTTTTCATGGAAGTATGGCTTAATTTACAAGGAAAACTTTTAAAATGCTTGTTATTAAAGACATACTAAGCAAAACCATCATGTAATAGCATACATGAAATATAATAAATCGGACTAAGCAGCTTTAAAAAATAGGCTGCATTTAATTTTGAAATCATTATTTGATGGATTATAAAACTACACAAGGGGTTTGAAAAATATTCTGTTGAATGATTTCAATAGCACACACTTTTCTTATATGAAAATAAAAAAGATGGAAGTGAGCAATTCTTCCCATATGTGATTTATGTATCTCATCGATTCACTGTTCGTATTTAATATATATGTTATCAAAATGGCCTGTGATTGGTTTATGTGATTCTTGTTTCTATTCACTATATAAGTGTAGAACGCCGTAAGTACGAAAGCCCAGAAGGATCAAGCAAGATTCAAAATACGAGACTCGAAATACGAGATTCAAGATTCGAAATTCGAGATTTTATCAAAGTTTGAATGTAAATGTTAGATAAATGAATACAAAATTTAAATCTGATACATTTTATATCTATATTATAGTTATATAAATGGGTTAAACAGAGATATGATTTTCTTGACAACGGCTAGTTTTTATTAAACCTCGGTAAACCAGCACCCCCTGTAAACCGGTCATTTCGTCCGGTCCGGCAGCCTGTCGGTTTAGAGAGGTTTCACTGTATAACAAACATTCTCAGAGTATTGCACAAGCAATACATGTCCTTTACCGACACCCGCCCCCCTAAAAAAATTAAACAATTATCGTTTTATTTGCTAAACATGTGTGGAGATTGGTTGTGTGGTTCGATATTTTTTCTATAGGACAAACCTGATTAGTAATTAACAATGAGTTGTTTAAAATTAATTTTGTCATGATGTTTACTTTCATTTAGGTATATTTGGGTTCATTTGGGTAAATAGATGCACCAGCGCAGCTCTAATCAAATCATAGATAAGAAATATTTTCAAAATATTATCAATTTTTAAACCAGTGGATAATAAACTATAAAAGAACACAAGTCGAAATCGATGAGATGTGTTGGATGAATGGTACAGTAGGATCTGCGCCAAAAACTCCTGTCTTCTCTTTTTTTACCTTTATTTATTGGAACACTGATAACTAATCTAAGCCGATCATAAGAGTCAGATTTAAAATTAAGTATGTAAATATACCTGTTGATCAAAAGTAAAGCTACTCATTATTTATCCGTAGGGCATCTTTATGAAGGTACATAGGAAGTTTGAAATTAATTTGCCGAACCAAAACGGAAAAAAGCCTGGCCCCGAGATTATAAAACTTTTTTGAGTACGATCTCATACTCCAAATCGTACTCCGTGCTCCAAATCGTACTCGTACTCAAGCTATCGAGGTTATAAAACTTTTTCATACCCATACTCGTACTCCGGCTGAGTACAAAACGGCGATTTTCTGTGTATGCTATGGAGCTTTCTCAAAGTCGTACTCAAAACATTTAATCTAAATAAATTGTAGTGCAAACATATTATATTGTTACATATTGTAATGGGGCTTTGTTATATGCTATAATTGAATCATAATTACATGTATATAAATTAAAATAAAAAATGGAAAGTTTTTACCATTTTATCAATGAAATATCTAGATATAATCAATGTGAATTTAAGAGTAACGGAGAGCTGCAACCAAAATTATCAAAATAACTTTTAGATATTTCGCTTCATTAATTAATGTACATATGCATGTAAATGTACGTTCAAATAAATTTCATTGTAATAGCTGGACTTTCTAAGAATTCTGTTTTTAGTCAAATACGGCCAATATTCTCCATCATTTAAAATCAAAAAATCAATGTACATGAATCGCTATTAATTAATATCAATCAGATGCACTTGCGGGGTCCCTTCTTTGATTTTAGTGAGAATGTAGGTTAGTTCTAAATACTACAAAGGATAGGGGATGCATAAAAGTATAACACTCTCTATTACTTACTTATTAATCATTCATCATTTATGTTACATGCCACAAACTTTGGAAAGGGAACAAAATTTAAAGAATAAGCGGTAAATCAGTGACGGATTCAAATGGGGGTTCACCCGGCGCCCCCCCCCCCCCCCCCCCCAAATTGTCAAAATTAAATTAAATAATACTCCTTCTGGCAAAGAAAATGTACAACTTGCTAGTCTTAATCATTTTTTTTTTCGGAAATTCATGGGATTTTCTACATTAGACTGATTTCAATGGTGTGGTATGAAGAAAACCCGTGTGTTTAATGGTGTAACGTACATAGAAAACCATTTTAGTTACACTCTCGTCGGCTTTAAATGTGACCAGTCACCGACCTTTAAGTATTGGTTATACTAGCTAGTGTTTTTAACGACTCTTCCATGTTTATCATAATACAAGCTGACATGGTTATCTATTTTTAAACTTCATTTATATCGTCCCATTGAACTTGATTTTTTATACTGATTAGCCTGTGTTATCCATCTAACTGAATGATAACTGGAATGACAGACAATGTTAGGGATAACTGAATAGCACAGCTACGTTTGATTGCACGCACAAATTGCCAGTAAACATCTATATAAAATATCAATTAAAATATACCAGTCCGTGAAAAAAAAATGATCAAAATAAATCACAATCGATATAGGATGATGATTTCAAAGAAAAAAGTCGTTTAAAATATTCATTTCATAATGTACCATTCCTTGTAAACCAATTTAAATTGGTGCAGGGAATTGCAGTGAAAGAGTTCTCTGAATTTTAAGCAAAACACAATATGTTTTTCTGTATTAAATATTCATTTATAATGTACCATTCTATGTTAATCAATCAAAATTGATGCAGGGAATTGCAATGAAAGAATTCCCTAAATTCTAAGTAAAGCAAAAAATTAATGTGTTTTCTTTATAAAATATCAATTTTAAATGTAACAACCTAGTAAATCAATCTAAATTGGTGCAGGGAATTGCAGTAAAAGAGTTCTCTGAATTTTAAGTAAAACACAATACTGTAGAGGTCTCAGCTTTGTGGACGTACATCTTGTCTCGCTGTTTTTCTCGGTAGCGATGAAATTATCAAATTTTACGCACTTTTTTCAAGCTAGGTCAAATAAACAGGTCAATGTAATTATTTCAAACAGAATATGCACATAAAATAAGAAATAAATGCATAAAATCCAAAGACTATGAAAGGAATACTACACGTCAGCCACGAGTTTCAGGTGTGCAATCGGGTGTAACGAAATCGAAGGATTTATATATACCTTTGTGACGGTGCCTATTTAAGCGGTGTTCATCTTTAACCTTCAGACTATAGCTATACTGGACCGTGACCGCTTCGATGACCAAACATACGCAAAAATATTGAAGCTCAAATTTATTGCACCGTGTATACCCTCTACCAAAATAAAGGGATTGTTGTACTTAACTTCATAATGAAAGCAAATAAACAATTTATTTCTAAACATAAGGCATTTGAATCAACACTTAGATTGTCTCCAAATTTCTCTTTTATATTCATACAGAGGGAAATATGAGTGAAGAATGTATGCTTTTAAGCTCGTTAAACCAGATATTTTTCAATTCCCTTGTATTGTTCAGTTATCCATCAAATAATGATTTAAAAAATAAGTGACTGTTTAGAGTGTGCAACATACCTCTAAGTTTATACTTGGTACATTGTTGAAAACAATAACATTAATAGTCATTGCTAAAGATTGATAAAATTTGTAAGGTCCCGAATTTCCTAATTTGAAATCAAGCAATATCAGATAATCTGAATAATGTAGCCTTTGCTGTTCATGAATATCGATATGATGTAACAGAAAGAAACACGTACATTTATACACGTACATCAAAATTAATAGAGAGGTTTACCAAACCAACGTGTACGTTGTTAAGATACGTATCTCTTCCTCCAGAACATGCGATGAATATGTTATTTTATTCATCTGTGATAAATAAAAATATACATATATAAAAAATGATGTTTAATAAAATTAACACATACAATTCTCAGTTTTCGACTGTGACTAAACATTCTCAGATTAGTAGGAGAGAATATCTAAAATTACATTTAAAGCAATTACACGTACAGGTACACGTTACAACAGCTAAACAAGAAAAGTTATTTGAACTGGTACATGTAGTTCTATAATTTGTAACCTACACGTACAAGTACGCGTACCCGTTGGTCTGCTAAACCTCTATGATAACAAAATATTTCCACAACAATTCCTCAAACCATAGCCAATATTTGAGCATATTTCGATAAATCTAACATAGAATGAGGGAAAAAACAAATGAGTTTGTCAATATATCTTCAAGAGTTAACATAAAATAAAGAGTTTAACCAAAATAACGTGTTGAATTAATAATTTAAATCAGGTAAAAAATACTACACCTTATGAAAATAACGCACTTTATGCATTCCACTTTTCGGACGACGTTATAAAATAACGTCAAATGTTTGTGATGTGATTTCTCTGTTTTGTAAAAATGGCAGAACTTTGGGGGCTCGTTCGCCGGGATCAAAGCGAATGAAAGATTCAATTTTCACGCAAAAAAAAAAACCAACACTACAATACTGCAATAATAAACTGTTTAATCATATTGAAATTGATTATAAGATTAATCATATTGTCTTAACAAGTAAGACATAAAAAATAGTATATTTACATTCAGTATATATTTCCCCTTATCTTTGCATTCTGCGACGTTCAATTTTCTATGAATACACTTTGATAATTCATGCGCCATGTGCACAAATATAAAAACGTCTCCACGTGTTTTTAGTATATTTATTTTTGTAAGATTAAATGAAACGTTTAATTTTACATAACCAATTTGATATGTACTTTTGAAAAATAATCATTAAATTATATCTATTCCTAAATAAATGGGATTTTTCTCTACAGAGTTTCTTGCACTATATTTTTAGTCGCGGAACCGAACTAAATAAGATGTTAATATGGCTGTTCCATGTATGTTTCATATCCCTGACTGAGAGCGTATATATTGGCTTTACAGCAACGATACACATATATTTCATACAAATAGACATCAGTATGAATATAAATATAAGCATTGAATGATTATTGTTGGATGTCGTCGGTCCTATGACACACCAAGCGGTGCAGACAAACTGAATACCGCGCGTTAGCGCGTATGATAATTTGTCTGCACCGCTTGGTGTGTCATAGGACCGACGACATCCAAAAATAAGCATTCAATGCTTAATAAAAAGTATGGCGCCACACTTGAACGAACACAAAACCGATTAATTATTATTCGGTATTCCTCAGTTTATCTGTGTGCTAAATCTTATTTTGGTTTAAGGCTGGCGCCCATATGAAATCAACAAAAACAGTCGAGCATACATGTATCTGTAAAAAATGGCCGATTTTGCCATATGGCGTCAGGTTTTAGCACTTAAAATGATGTTTCCCGGAAAATTCTTCGAGGCAGAAATGTAAAAACAAATTTGTAAAGAAATGTTTACAAAAAAATTGCTTCAAATGAATGAAGTTTAATTTTCACAGATTTACAGGGCCAAAATCATGCGAAATTGGCTTTAGTTCTTTTAAGACTTCATTTTTACCCTACAAAATATCTAGAATGCATCGCCCCCTGGGCCAGTAAAAAAGCTTTGCCCTGAACCCATTGGGTTTTTACTGGCGCCTCCCTCTAACTTCAAATCCTGGATCCGCCCCTGGTACTAAATATTTCAAAGAGGAGGTGGTGTGTGTGTGTGTGTGTGGGGGGGGGGGGGGGGGGTCGAATCCTACTTTCTGTGGTATATCTATATGATTTTTTTTAAAAAGGGTGTTGCAGTTCCTAAGCTATTTTTCCCTAAAAGGTGTAGTAGATAAAATGGAAAAATCAAATTTACAAAGTTCGATGTAAATCTTTTTATATGCAACGTTGTACGTAAAGCAGTGCGAAATTTTATCTGGAAAGTTTGTACAAACTTTTATAAGACCATGAAATTATTTTGAAAATTGTTACCCAGACAAATGTGACAGAATTCACGCTTTTTTAAAAGGGGAATCCTCATTGTTGTGAAAAACTGCCTCCTTTAAACAAAATTAATTTAATGTTAACGTTAAGAGTCAGAACATTTCTTGAAAACTGCCATTTCCGATTTTTATTTCAAAGAGGCATATTTTTTTTAAAATAAACTTTTGGAAAAAAACATAAATACCCTCGAAATCTAAGAACGCTGTGTTAAATTTTCTGTGAGTAAAACATATCTGAGTTAGTCGAGCGGTTACGCAGATAGAATACGTTCTGACCGGGTCAGACTTTTATGATTGGGTTCAAATCCCGGAACAGATAGAATTGTGTTTATATTTATTTCTGTTAATCGCGCGAAAAGGTAATGCACATAGATAATTTTGGAAATGTCAGAATGAAGTTATTTAAACGCTTGTCAATGTAATATTTTGCATGCGTGCTTCATTTTTTTCAACATTAATTACTGTGTGAAGTCCATGTTATAAATTTAAATTATAAACATTTTCTGTTCAACAAGGGTTTTCAAAACAATGTGCACATCAATGTAGAAAGTTTATTTGTTTTATTTTTTAGGATATAACTGGTACGTCGTTTTCAAAGACACATGTACATGTTTTTTAAAGCAAAAAAAAAATCATTTTAAAAAGTATGAATCAGTGATGAAGCAATAGGTAGATGAAAATATGCACGGATTAATTTGTTCCACCTTTTTATCTAGAATAGGCGTTTATCTAGATACTATAGAAACATGCGATGATTATTATTACAACTCTGACGGTTTTGAAGAGCAAGAATCAGATTCATTTATGTAGCTCCAAAGAATGATATTTTGAACACCCTGGACAGTAGAAATCAAATTGATATGTGTTATTAACGTCAAAATACTGAATGCATGGGCATCTTCCTATCTGTATTGATGAAGATCAAATGTTGGTTGCCGTGTTCGATAAAAATGCTCGTAAATTGTTTGTGTATTTTGCATACATACGGAACATATCCTCTATGTAAATATAGCCGTCTACGTAATGTGTCTATATTCAAGTCCCGCTTTTTTGCAACACCCTCTTTCATAATTATTCTTTTAATTTCCATAGAGCAGCTACTGTCTGTCGAAAATATTGGCTTTTAAAAATCACGTTTCCTCTATAGTGTCAAAAATGCCTTGAAATGTGAGAATTTAGAATAATTTTTATACAAGTTTCATTTCGTTTTTTCGATATATCAAAACAGTTTAGAATAATAAAAACATATTCTGAAAGTTAACAAAAAGCAATCTTACTTAAAAATATAGAAACTTATCAAGAATCAGCAGTAAGTAATTAACACGCATGTTAAAGGGCATTAAATATAAATTTAAATAAAAAGATTGTATGGTGTCCAAGTAGCGTAGTGGACAGTGAACTCGCTTCTCACTGCTGCGACCCGACTTCGATCCCTGTGATCGGCAGAGGTTGTACGTAAAAGGATATGGTGGTCGCCCGCTTGGACAAGTGGGTTTTCTCCGTGCACTCCGGCTTCCTCCCACATTAATGAACCCCTCGCGCTAACATCCATGTCAACGAAAGATATTAATATAAGTAGTAGAACTTGTTGTAAAATTTATAAAGTTTAGTTGTTTTTTCCTATAAAAAGATTGCAAATTTTCAATTTTTGTGTTGGCGATATTTTTTAATTATGACGTAAATATTTGGCTTCCTATTTTACTTTACATAGCTGCAGAGTCTTGTCTAATATAGGCAGGATATTTTATTTTAATTTCACTGCCAGAAGGTAGGGTTTCCATTTCGAACCATCTATACCAGTATTTGATTTATATTTTCCAAATAACAAAGTCATTTTGACCACGGAACATCACCTAACTCATGATCTTTTCAACGTATGATTCACGCACTGGGAATCTGTAAAATAAACTTAAGAGTCACGCACTGGGAATTTGTAAGATGAAATTTATCCTTTGAAAGTAGGACATAACAAATATTGCATACCCCGACCGGTTTCTGTAATTGTAAATATTAGCCATAGACAAAACTACACTAAGTTGAACATGTTGCCTACAAAGAGAATGGGTGAGTTTGAGAAAGGATGCTAAAGTAAGAATGAATGAATTATATACGAAAAACCAAGAGTATGGCCAATACTCAGTAGATTAGAAGACAATTTACCATATGTTTAACGTATAATATAAAGACATTCTAAGAAAAGAAAGAATAATTTTGATGGTAGACAAACGTAACTTAGATTAGTTCATGGGGCGATCTATTACCACAGAAATTATCATAGTAATCAGGTCATATCGGGTAAAAGTAATATAATGCAATGAACGTAGACTGTTTGGAAAGTATTTTGTTTCCTGACGTTTGCCAATGACAGTAATTTCGAAATTAATTAACACTAAATTTCATTATAATAAAAAAAAACTTATCTTAAGAACTTTACGTATGGAAAAAGACACACACACAAAATATATTAGGTTTGAAACGGTAACCATCCACGGTCAAAAGTTTGAATCCTCATAACCTTAGCTGTATCCAAAGGTGTACTAGTATGTCCGTAGAACTTCGTCATAATGAAACTTTCATTTCCTGATTTCATCCTCAAGGCTGGCTGATCTTTTAGAGAATTGTCACATAGTTCTTTAGTAATCGAAATCTAGTCTTTGAATCCCATGGATCTGTGTTGAAATCGGCTTTCCACCACTTGTTATGACGAATTTCTTTTTTTTTTTTTATCATTTTAAAACGTAATATACAAAATAATTTATCTACAAATTATAAGTTTACATGAATAGAACATAATGCTATTGAACAGCATTTGATATAAATGAAATATACACAAAATATATACAGGTAAAATAATATATACACAAAATATGTACACGGAACATAAAATGTTGTAACAGATACTACATACAGGACAAACAAAATTACTTAGATTCGCACCGCACACAGTATTATCACTAATTTAAGTTAGTCCATCCATAACTAAGGCGGTGTTAACAATTTTGAATGATCTATACTACATCATATACGTATTTTAAAGTGATTATGAAGCTGACATAAACCAAACTCGGGAGTATGTATGTAGTCAATTAAATGAACCTTTTGGACTTCAAACTTTTTTTAAAGTGTAGTCTGCCCTTTAAGAAAATTTAAAATAAATCATTTTCTGAAATATGGTGAAATATGAATTATTTTAGCATATTCGAAGAAAGGAAAATCTTTTGCAACTTTTTACCAAGAGAAATGTGAGAAAATTACTTGTACTAAAATATATTTAAAAATGCATTTTCCCCATATACTTCAATGTAAACTTCAACATATGATAAATTTGTTAAAATTCATTATTTTTTATAATTTCAAAGGTGAATCTTTATCAATAAACCTCTTAAAATCACACTAAGATTTGGTGATCAAACTTGCAATTTATTAGATATGAAATATGATATTTATGGATGGACTACATTAATTGGTTATACTTTTTTGGGTTAATTCATCAAATTGAATTTAACCATTATATAACCACTATAGTATATAAGAGCTATTAAGACATTTTTTTTGTAGATAAGAGCATGTACGAATGATCTTTATTTAGAACAGATTGATGTCGCTAGGTCACAGGTTTCATATCCATAATTTGATTGGATGATTTAGATATTATATCTCAAATGTCGAATCTTTAATCTCGTATTTCACATGATTTATCATATTTACACATGAATATCGTATTCTGAATCTCGAATCTCGAAGAACCTTATGGTTTTTCGTACGTAAGTGTATGAATATAATGTTTTTTTGTTTTTTTTTAAATTTTGAAGTCAACTACAACAGTCCTTTTATTTTGGCAGTTTGTATGCACGATGCACATGTGATAAATCTGAGTTTCAATTTATATGTTTGCGTACTTACGATCGTAAGACGGCTTTTTATTCTAATCTGAGGGTACTAAATTTCGTCGATTCCTTAGTTTCTGTGTTAAGAGATGTAAGTTTAAAAGGCTCCGTAGTCAGGAAACATATATGACTGCGCCCATAAGAAAACTGTGCTAATGGCATTTTTTTTTTTTTTTTTTTTTTTTTTTTTTTACACATTTTGAGATTTTTTACAAAACTAAATAAAACACATCTCACAATTTTCAACTCTGAAATTGTATGGCTGTTAACCAGATTTAAATTGATGTTTTTCTCATTTTTTAAAGATTGTTCTCATTTTTTGGTAGAGATTCGCAAAACGAAATTTTTAGATCTATGATTATCGCCATTCTTTTCCGGTTCGTCTTCGTTGATGTAATACAAATGACAATAACAAACTGTCAACCATCTCAAAAATCCATAAAACGAAATACAAATTCAAAGCAGAGCAACAGGCACCTCTAAAAAGATAGATGTAGGTTCAGGTGCCTAGGAAGAGTGAGCATCCTCTGCTGACCGATCACTCTCGCCGTGTGCTTTTTGTTGTAATGGGGAAAAAACGGAAAAGTCCGTAGAAAATTAGGTGAATAATTGGTGGTCTAACAATTAGTATAAAAAACGTCAGTCAGCATGTGACCCAGTAGAAGATTGTATTTGCTGACAAGTCGTTGTATTGACTATAGAACTTACGAAAAGATGACTTCAAACGAGACTGTTGATAGTCCTGTTTTATCAACTTGTTTGTCAGTAGCTTGCCTCGCCTTAGAAACTGTTCATACGAAGAACATGCCCTTGCGTATCGAATTAACAGAGAGACAAAAACACCATATGCAGGTGATGAAGGTATATTACTACATAAGTAAGGAAAGTTGACTATAGAAAAATTGAAGTCATCACGTTTATCATAAAGTTTTGTTGTTAGGTTACCATCAATGTCCATTATTATATAATTTATAAAAGTTTCGTAGTTAGGAAATGTCAATTTCCAGTAAATATCAAAATATGTAACAGATGACGCAGACACTGTGGTATCTTTTATTTCAAGTTATGTTAAATATTATTAAAATTGAGGATGTACCTGTGAATACTGAATGATAACAGAAATTTCCGACAATGTTAGGGGTGACATAATAACAAAGCTAAGTTTGATTGCATGCACACATTGCCTGTAAACATCTATATAACTTATATAACAACTTTATAAAATATCTATTTAAAAAATGCAAGTCCGTGAAAATTTATCGAAATAGATCACAAATGATAAAGGATGGGGATTTTGATTTTAAAAAGTCGTTCAAAAGAGTCATGGTATAATGTACCATTTATATCAATCAAAACCAATCTTAAATTATGTTTTCTTCATAAAAAAGTAATATAATGCACAGTTGTACCATTCCATGTAACTCAAAAAGATTCAGAGTATTTTAATGATTTTCCCCGGAATTTTTCTTGCTAATATATTTTATAAAATAATCATATAGTATAAAGAAAATCAATCAAAATTGGTGCTGGGGATTGTAATCCAATAATTCTCTGATTTTTAATAAAAACACATAATTTTCTGTAAGAAATATTCCGTGTAAGTCAATCACAATTGGTGCTGAGGAATTCTCTGAATTTTAATTAAAACAATATTTGTTTTCTGAATAAAACGTTCATATCATAATGTATTATTCCTTGTAAATCAATCAAAAATTGGTGCAGGGAAGGGCAACGAAAGAATTGTATTGATTTTCAGTACAACACAATGTTTTTTTCTGTATGAAATGTTCATTTCATAATGTGTAATTCTCCGTAAATCAATCAAAATTGGTGCTGAGATTGCAATGAAAACATTTTTTGCATTTCTCTATTGCAAGATTACGATTGAGAATAATAAGATTTAAATGCAAACACACAGTAAGGTAATAAAAAACATTGCTTTTTAATATCGACAAAAAACCAAGTTATCATTATTGAAAATAAACAATTACCCAATATATAAAACGAATATGAAATAACCATTCTTTGCCTGGTGATTTAAAAATTGTTCAAGTGCATCAAACTTAGGAATAACTCAGAAAATTGCATCGGGCTAGATGTTAGATGTGAATATATTGAAAAAGTGAGGGCACATGCTCTGTGTCTGTTAATTAGATCGTTCAAATGAACTTACCATACAATCCATTATTTAACACAAATGCGAATAGCAAAGTGATTCAAAATAATAATAAAAATATAAACTAGACACCATCTCGTTGCGAGCAACGATGAGGTCATCCATCCGATTTTAACTGTTGAGACACATGTATGACCTTGATTTTGCTAATAAACAGCTAAACATGATAAAGAAATGGAAGCAATGGGTCTTTATTCTAAGGACCAGAAGCCATTTTGTTTCATGTGTAAAAGCTTTAGTTTAAAACATTTAAACCCGTCTGGGCCCCTAATTTGAGGGGCCAGTCCCCTTTTCTTTATATCAAATGAAAGGTTATTTAATTTTAAAGACATATTGTTCAAAAAGTGTTTAAGAATTCATTACCATTTTTCAGATATCTGAGAAAGAATGTTTTGGGGCCCGAAGAGTTATCTCCTTATCGGGGCTGTTTAACTTTAATTAATTTTGATCATTGTATATTGTTAATCAAGTAATTGTGAACATCTTATCTTTAATACTGCATTTAAAAACATTTCTTATTTTTTAGATATCAATGATCAAAGTTTTGGACTTTTGGCCCCTAAAAAACCCTAATTTCATATTTTTATAAGGTATCATAATGGTTTAATTACTGTAAGATGAACATATTTGCTTCTATAACATATTACAAAATATTTCGCAGTAACGAGCTATGGAAGAAAGACTCAAAAACCTTTCTGCCCCTAATTTGAGGGGCCAGCCCCTTTTTCTTGATATCAAATAAAAGGTCTTGTAAATATAAACATACAAAAGCATTTTAAACAATAAACTTTATTTGCTCTATATGTTTAAGCAAAATATTTTCGAGAAAAGAGATAAACAAAAAAATCTCGAAAAATGATGACTTTTTTTTAATCTCAATTTTCGGGTCCAGGCGAGCTTTAGCACCTTTTGAGTCAGAGAAAAATATATGTCTAAAGACACATCTAAAATCTTTCGTCTACAATCCCTGAAAGTTTGAACTCAATATCTTCAATCGTTAAGAAGAAGATCCCAGGACAAGCTGACCCTCTGAAAATCGCTAAAACGTCAATATCTCAAAAATATCTCAAAAAACGAAATGACGTCATCAAAATAAAACATTATCTAACAAGTTTAGATCAATATCTATTATATCTAAAAGTTTGATGAAAATCGGTCTAGTCGTTTTTGAGAAATCGCGTGCACAAAATTTGTTGGAAAAAAAAGAAAAAAGTGAAGAAAAAGCAACAGAACGTAAACAATAAGGTCTTCCGTTGAATACGGAAGACCTTAATTATATAGACTGTTCAAATGGTCCAATTGATGCATTGATTGCTTTCAATCTGTAAACACGATCGGTGATACTACAGAAAAATTACATTCTTGTGGCGTTCGTACGATCTAAGTCACATTTCTACAAAATCTAACTGACTACACAGTGAAATGTTTACTTTCAAACCTGTATTCGTATTTTGCATACTCTGCATTACTGTGAAAATATGCCATTCAGCAATGCGAACATTCCAGGTAGAGCAGATCTTTTACAATAAGATCGTGTTGGATAATCTTCTAGCAGAATACCACCATTCCACTACTGCCCTTTGTTCAGTTGTTTGTCAACAAGAGAAGTGCGAGTGTTTTGGTTTCAACCCAGCCACTCAAATGTGTCGAGTTCATGCCTTTTGCAAACCAGAAAATACATTGGTTGAAGAATCAGGATGGAAATATTACAGATCTCGAGCAGGTTCATAATATTTATTTTCTTTGTTTTTCCTTCTCACTCAAATAATACTTTAAAAACATTGTTATTATATGGCTCTTGAATAAACTACTATAATAGTTGTTGTACGTTTATCAATACATCAACGTTTTGCTAAATATAACGTTCATGTAAGGGCAAGTCTTGGAGAAAATCCAAAGTTAGTACATCGTTGAATTATACATGTATACAAATAGATCTGCAAAAATTGCTAAATAAAAAAAACGATAAATTGATATATTTTTTTTCTGTAAAGGTCACTATCTATTATTGTTTTTGTGTTAGATCTAGTATGACGTCATATATAATCTGATTTATCGTTTTCGTGTTTTATGGCTCATAAGAAATAATGTAAATATTTAACATTTTCTTGACATTAGATAATAAATCACCAGAAAAGTAATACCGTTTTAGTGATATAATGCGCAGATCTCGAGGGGTAGGGGAACAAAGAGACGGAAGGAAGGGGGTCTGGACTTCTGTAAAGTTCAAAAATATTTAATTTATATACATGTGTACTACTTTTTTACCCGTCAAACAAAATTATCCCTCACCCCACTCACATTAGAAAATTTTCTGGATCCGTGGATGTGAAATGGTAGGCATTCTGTATATATTTAATTGATTAAAAAGGGAAAACACTTCATTATTATACTATAAGGACCATACATTTTCAAGATCTTGACCTTTTTAGCGAGCTTTATGCAAGAGCATTTCAATTGGTCATCGTTGTTTACATGATGGATGACACTTTTCATTTTTCTAACACATTTATTGTTGAAAACTGATTTATGTAAGATTTTTCAAACGCATACAATAAGAATATAGAGTTGACTCTGATACTAAAGTGCAGTATCAGAGCTGGAATGTCAAATATTATCTAGAGAAAATGAATGATTTATCATTTTAGAGTGGGAAACATTTATGAACTCTGAATACTTGGTGGGCTTAGATGCTATTACGTGGAATAAGGCCCAGGTGAGTTGGAAACTTTTGAACATTTATTTTACCTTTTTAATACAAATATTTTTTACATTATATCAATTTTATATTAGGTACGTGTAAGAAGAATAATTTTATAACTTTATCGTTTGATCATTTCTTTTTGTTCAACTAGAAACTGTCACAGTTTTATAAACGCATTTTCTTTACTTTCTTTTTAGACGATCTGCACGACGAAGGGGGCCAAATTAGTTGAAATTGAATTGTCTGAAGAAAACACTTATATTAGAACTAGGGCTGTTAAAATGACAGGTAATTTTATTATTTTCATTTTATTTCTCTATTTTTGTTTTGTAAATATATATGAAAGATGTTCACTTTTTTTTTAAAATGCATGTGTTTATGTATATACTTTATCTCTTTCATCGAATGGAAGAGGTTGCAAAAATAATATTATGAAAACAGGGACAGATAAAATCGGACCATATTTACCATGTGTTATATTGAACTTAGTAAAGAATGAATTTACGCTTTTTCCCGAATAAAGTGAAAAAAGATATAGCGTTAAAAGAGTGGACAATATCCTTTGAAGGCATCGAAACAAACCCCGTTTGTCAATTTCTGTGGGTTAATCATTACTCAGTAACACCAATTTGAAACTTTCGTAAATTTCTTAATGAGTTAATCCATAAAATTAAATGGTTTTCGAGGTGCTAAAAAGGAAATTTACCAATTTTTAAACTATATAATTTTCACTTATTTCTCGAATACTTACTGCAACGTCGAATACTGTTGAATTCAAGGTATTGATTTTCATTTAATTAAGAAAGCGTTTGGCTCGGAGGGACTGACCGTCTGGTAGAGGGAAAATGGGTGTGGCAGTCAAACAACTCCGAGTTCTCATACAACGCTTGGGACAATGCAAAGGGACAACCAAATAATTACAACAACCAGGACTGTCTCTGTCTTTATCGACCTTACGGCTTTACATGGTGTGACGAAGGTTGCGGAAAGTTGTATCAATACATCTGCGAAAGAGAGTTATTTACAGACTGATAAAATTGACATCATTTTCCAGTTTATCATGTTGTAATTTAATTTATGGTCAAAAAGGTAGATGTATTTAGTACGTCTTATAATGTAAAGTTTTGTCAAAAATGAATGAATAGTGGACTTTTTAAAATGTATGTATTCAATTTTGTTCATTCCTATTTATAAATAATAAATATTTTTAAACGCCTGCTTTATGGTATTAAATGAAGATATTTTTAGACCAATTAAAGCTGACATGAATTCATAAATACGCATTATTCCCCTTTATTCTCTGACAACCGCCATATTTGAAGATGAAGTTGAAGATTTCTATTGTTCTGCTTCTCGCTTCACACCTGGTATAAAAGGCGCTGAGAGCACTTTCATGCTCCATTGCATTCAGTATTTTATTCAAACGCGACGTTTCATGCAAAGACTGCAGATACGCGTTCTGACGAATAGTAGCAGCCAGTGCACAACGTCGAGTAAGTAATATCCAATGAAACAGCAAATAAATTGAAATACACAAATGAAGTCCAGACATACAAATTTCCAGAAACAAAACACGATGACATGCTACTCCTGTGCAAGTCATGTGATACACGCCATCTTCTAAATATAGAAAGAAAAGTAGAAAAAATCCTATTCACGAAAGAGCTTTACTAGGGAGCAGTCATTATTTATAAAACATAAGGTTTCATTGCTCTTGTCTACTGTAACTTTTCTTTTGTAGAGCAGATTTACTGTTATGTAGCTTTGAATTTTACTTTTTGGCCAAAAGTGATAAATGATAAGTATAGTACAACTTTTTATATATGAATATTATTTTGTCAGTTATAATAAAGAAAAAAATCAATATATAATATGTTGTAATAATTAAAAAAAAAATCATAACGTGTGTAATTTATGAGAATTTTGTTAATAAATCATTATTAATCTTTAGAGATTTTTCATTCTCAGGTAGTGTAGATTCAAGATTTTTCGAATTTTAATCTCCTTGGGCAGAGTGGGGCCACAGTGAAACGGGGGGGGGGGGGTGTTAATTTTTACAAAGGAGTAAAAATCTTCTCAAGAAGAAAAAAAATTAGATCATCTCTGCCCAGGTATTTTAACATATCGGGTATATAACATATTTGATCACAGTTATGGCTATTGATGCTCAGGTAAACATGTATCACCTGGAGTTCTCGTATTATTCACTCATTTGTGGTTATATATATTATTGAATAGAAAATAATCACAAAATAAAAAGTTTGAATCACTTTCTATAAACTTTAGTTTTATAAAGTGCATTTATTGATTAAACAAGTCATAGTGGACAGTAATGGTTGTGATAATAAAAAAAGAATAAAGTTTTCTCCGTCCTCGGACTATAAAATTTGTTGATCCACTTCTCTTGAATCTCCTATTTCAAGATGAAGAATGGTGTGGGTCTTACTGTCCATAAAAACAGCAGTTCTTTAATTTGCCGAAAAATCTAAATTTATAAATTTACACAAAATTTAGTAACTTAATATATTTTTCATGCTACCCTGAGGTGACATCTTCCTTTTTTCCAAGGCATATACTCCCAACATTTGTAATGGGAATCAATTTAATATGCTAATCATTCTAATGAAAACTTAACAAAATGTGATGTATGGTATATTTTTTTTATTCAGTGATCTATCCTTGCCATTCAGTTCAATCAACTAACAAATAAACATACATTGAAAATATCAAAAAATTAAAATTATATAATTAAAATGTATAAATTAACATATAACAAAGTAAAATTCCATTAACATAAACATAAATATACCCGTATGTACAAAAAGGATCTTGCATTTATGATAAATGAAGAGAGAGAGAGAGAGAGAGAGAGAGAGAGAGAGAGAGAGAGAGAGAGAGAGAGAGAGAAATTATTTTTATCTAACTAGTTGTCAGTTTTAAGAGGGATCGATGGTCGTGGCAATTTTAGGCTGTATTTACCCCCTTAAGATGAAGAGTTTTATATAAATTCATAGTAAATCTATTATAATAGTAAATTGAAATTTTAGAGCTGAAATATTTGGATGGTTTCTTTACTGAATAATAGTTTATGTCCAAAAATATTAAAACAAAGTTTAAGGCAGATTTAATGGTTTATTTGTTGACAACCAAGCCTACTTAAATCCCCTAGCTTTGGCAGGCGGATAAAAAACACAAAGAGTAGAAAATACAGTACATTCTGCATAAGTTGGATAAAATTAGTATAAGGCTGATATTCACCATTATTGAGACATGTGATAAACATCTGAAAAATGTATCAATGTAGGAAATGATAAATTGTAATTTTCAATGAAAAATAATAATTTTAATTGATGAAGCATATGTTACTGATACCTGGAATATCATATATCACTTCAACTGCTATACTACTTAAGGGGTATTCCTCCGAGACATTGTCTGGCTCTATCAATGTGAATTAAAAAAATAATCCTTGATGGCAGTCTTAATTAAATAAGTGCAATAATTTACTAGACAGTCTATGTAAATTCTTATAATGTGGACTATTTTCTAACCATAATAATCTTAATCTACATTTAAATATGTTGTTATATCATTATGACTTAAAATAAAAACTTACTGAGTACTGATGTTATATGACATAGAAATGTCTGCCACTTCTAATTATCAAATTAATGAAACTTGCTCAGTTAACTTTTGCATAATACCAACCAGACCCAATCTAACAGACAACAGACACATACCAAACCCCAATTCTGCTTTGTGTATCCGTTCAGAGTATACTTTGGGTCTGTAAAGGACACAGCAGTGACCCAAGCAGACACCAGGCTGACCCAAAGCAGACCCAGAGCGAACATAGAAAGCAGACCCCAATTTTAGAAGCAGACCCTGAAATCGCTACTGCAAATGACCAAATGTCTTTATGAAAGTATATGGAATATAGAAGGAGCAGGCTTACACCAGTTGATGAGAAAAAAAGGGTCTGCTTCACACTTCGGTGCATAAAGTGGACCTAAGAGTTGACCCGAGCAGACTCAGAGCAGATACAAATTTTTAAAAAGCAGACTTCAGCCAGACCCAGAGCAGACCCGGGGTACTTGATTTTAATTCATTGATCAAACAAAACAATTGCCCTGCAATATTTCTAATACTCACTGGACAAAAGGACAAAAGGACCATGAGTTGAAGCATCATATTCACCACACTCCGAGCACCATGGAATGGTGTAGAAATCCATTTGCCTTCATGACCATCCTAATTAAAATTGTAAAACATTTCAAGTATCTGGAATATTCAAGTATTACTAGCTATTTATGTTGATACTCATCTAGATTAGATATTATTTTTTTTACAGCATGATTAATTTTTCTTAAAAAGTCAGATGACACAACACTGACCAACACCTTTGACCAACAACCAATGCTTTGATCAACTCATTTATCAACATATAATGCTGTAAATTTTCATCTCTGTAAACCAATTCACTTATTAATTTGACAATGTGATTGAATCTAAAGAGGTAATTTCATTTCATATCATATACAGGTACACAATATGTAATATCAATAGATATAATAAAAACTTACTTTAGAGACAAACTGAATTTTTTCACCTTCAGTAATACGTGAGGGATCAATTGGTTCCTTACATTCCTTACAGCTACTTTTTTAAAAAAAGATCTAGAATGGCCGTTTGTCCCACAACAAACTTCCTTTCTTTGAGATATTGGTATTCCTCTGAATCATTCCTGTATACAAGGTACATGCATTGCTTATACAAATGTAAATTTTGACTTCAATATTAGTTGCAAGTCTGGAGCATATTATCATTGGATTAATTAAATATTATTACATTATTACCATATTAGATGTGTAAACATTAATGAATATGTGATGTGTTACTTCATAACAAATCAACACATATATATGGTGGATTAATTAGCTATTAATTTGTACTTGCTCTTACTGAATATTACTCCAGATATTGGGATCAACGTCACTCTCAGCATTTGGTAATTCATCTATTTCTGCATCATCCTCTACAATATCTGCATGTTTATGATCTTCTCCAAATATGTCTCTAATTAAATTGTCCACCTCTTCTTTTGTATGTTGGGGAAATATTTAATAAAATAATTAGTGGTGCCTTTTATAAATAAACATATATATATATATATATATATATATATATATATATATATATATATATATATATATATATATATAAACAACAGTAAAATCTGTTTGCATATGAATTCACGTGCAACTTATAAAAATGCATGCATGATATGTTATTTTTACAAAGTTTTACATGTAATGGCGCAAGACTTGTTTTGAAGTTGACATTGAAGAGAACGCATGGACTTTGGAAATTATTGTGTCTTTTGTAATGTTTTAGAAAGATAAAAACGACGTATGTTGTTACTTACTTGGATTTGTTTGCCTTTTACTTCATGGATAGAGTGTCAGGTCCGAAGAGATATATTGGTGATAAACGTTTTCCACTTTGAAGGGTCGGTACACGTATTCGATGTGTACAATCGCCACGTGCAGCTGACGGGTGAACGAATACAGGTGTAAAATAGCTACTATAATACTCTTTCGGAGCGGGAAAAATCTTGAGGAAATTTTGTGCTTTTTTATTGCGTGTAAGTTGTATTCTTTATTTGTGTATTATTCTGCATTCTTGTAGCACGGTATACGTATTGTTTCGTTTCGCGATCTTGATACACCGGCAGATTCGATCTGAAAGCAACCAACTGTAACATGCTCGACTGGTTTATATACCCCTGTGACAGTTGAGAAGCGATAGTCAATTAATATGGCGGCCGAATACTTTTATGAATTGATGTCAGCTTCAACAAATACACTTCAGTCACTTCAGATCTTAAAGCAGTATTTTTCCACACTTTAATCAGATAAATTTGAAATCAGTATATTGTGTACGCGTTTATAACCTTGATTGGGAATAGTTCCAGCTTTCTGTAAGCCGAGACCATTTTCGTAACAAAAAGGTCGTGTTATTTTGGACATGATCAAGCTATAGATCATTTGGATTTAAATTGGTAAATTCATATTTAAACGGGTCTCTTCTACTCAAGGAGATCATAGTGTATAAATGACCTGAATTGTCCAGATTCAAGCCAGTTTTTGATAGTATGAAATCAGAATAGTTTTTCTCTTGAAACATTGTTACGTAATTATTTCAATAATTATTTCTTTTGAAAATATCAAGTTCAAGAATTATGTATTTTAAATGTGCGTATCTAACAGCAGTGTCATTAACAGTACTTTCATTTTGTTGACAGAGTGTTCTAACCTGACAATTAGATAGCTAAAAATTTGCACTAAAAAGTCGATTCATTTGGGTTTTTTTAATTAAGCTCAAAATTTTTTAAATGTGCGTGTATTACACTATAGTCATTAAAAGAATATTCGTCCGGTTGAATTCTTACTTGACAATAGATAGTTAAGGGTTTACACTAATAAGTCGATTAATTTGGGTTTTAAAATCTTTTTAATATATTTCATTTGCTCTTCAGGAAAGACGATATGTTCCTCGAGTATCTTTTTTTATATCTCCTCGTAAAAAAGAGTTCAAATAAAATAATCAGGATTTTCACCGAAATTGGTTTAAAAAATTATATATGATTATGCCCCTTTAAGTATATATATGTACCAAAAAAAAATATATAAGCAAGTATATTTCAATAAGATGATAAAGGAAACTGCATACTTTAGTATCTTGTTCAAATGCCTATCAAGGTACCCGTTTATTACAAGAAAGCTTGTCAAAGTAGTAGTAAATCAATAACAAATTCCTGGAAAAAGTTATATAAAATTGAGGAACGTGTCGTCTGATCTTTAATCTTAGAAACAGACACAGTTATTGATTTTGATAATCTTATGTTTATTATTTGACAAGTCAAATATAAGTGGGATAAATGGTATTTAATATTCTGTGTAATGTGTGAAGTTTGAATGTGTCCCTAAGGAGTCCCTTAAGAGTACAAAATTTGCTAAAAACTCCATTTTGAAGGTCTAAGTATTTAATAATTAGATGATTCTTTGGGTCATTAGATACACGTGGGTTCAAACCAAATACTAACATTTGCCTTTAAAGATAGATGTAGCATGCTTTGAAAACAACTTTTTAAAAAAAAATTGAAAGGGCTCTCATTACTACATAATTATGACACATGAAAGCAATCTACATCAGTCATGTTTAACTGTCATACATATCAATATTAGCGATCTAATCAATCATACACATCTTAAAGCAGTATTTTTCCACATTCTAATCAGATAGATTTAAAATCAGTTTATTGTGTACACGTTTATAACCTTGATTGGGAATAGTTCCAGCTTTCTGTAAGCTGAGACCATTTTCGTAACAAAAAGTCGTGCTATTTTGGACATGATCAAGCTATAGATCATTTGGATTTAAAATTCTACTCAAGGAGATCATAATGTATAAATGACCTGAATTGTCCAGATTCAATCCAGTTTTTGATAGTATGAAATCAGAATAGATTTTCTCTAGAAACATTGTTACATAATTATTTCAATAAGATCCATTTCTTTTGAAAATATCCAGTTCAAGAATTATGTATTTTAAATGTGCGTATCTAACAGCAGTATCATTAACAGTACTTTCATTTTGTTGACAGAGTGTTCTAACTTAATAATTAGATAGCTAAAAAATTGCACTAATAAGTCGATTCATTTGGGTTTTTTTAAATTAAATTCAAAAAGTTTTAAATGTGCGGGTATTACACTATAGTCGTTAAAAGAATATTCGTCCGGTTGAATTCTTACTTAACAATAGATAGTTAAGGGTTTACACTAATAAGTCGATTAATTTGGGTTTTAAAATCTTTTTAATATATTTCATTTGCTCTTCAAGAAATACGATATGTTCCTCGAGTATCTTTTTTTATATCTCCTCGTAAAAAAGAGTTCAAATAAAATAATCAGGATTTTCACCGAAATTGGTTAAAAAAATTATATATGATTATGCCCCTTTAAGTATATATATGTGCCAAAAAAAATCATATAAGCAAGTATATTTCTAAAAGATGATAAAGGAAACTGCATACTTTAGTATCTTGCTCAAATGCCTTTTAAGGTACCCTAATTTATTACAAGAAAGCTTGTCAAAGTAGTAGTAAATCAATAACAAATTCCTGGAAAAAGTTATATAAAATTGAGGAACGTGTCGTCTGATCTTTAATCTTAGAAACAGACACAGTTATTGATTTTGATAATCTTATGTTTATTATTTGACAAGTCAAATATAAGTGGGATTAATGGTATTTAATATTCTGTGTAATGTGTGAAGTTTGAATGTGTCCCCAAGGAGTCCCTTAAGAGTACAAAATTTGCTAAAAACTCCATTTTGAAGGTCTAAGTATTTAATAATTAGATGATTCTTTGGGTCATTAAATTCACGTGGGTTCAAACCAAATACTAACATTTGCCTTTAAAGATAGATGTAGCATGCTTTGAAAACAACTTTAAAAAAAAAGAAATTGAAATAGCTCTCATTACTACATAATTATGACACATGAAAGCAATCTACGTCAGTCATGTTTAACTGTCATACATATCAATATTAGCTTTATAATTCATATTTGAGTAACAGATCAAAACCACAAATTCATTAAGACATTAGAGAAATGTATTTAATTTTGATAATATATAAGTATATCTTCTCTCTCTCTCTCTCTCTCTCTCTCTCTCTCTCTCTCTCTCTCTCATTGATAAATGTTAACTTTCTTTTCCATGAATTGTAAATTATTAACTGCAAAATATAGTATTATTCTACACAAAACAATAAACGAAAAAAATAAGTATATGATGTGCAAAATTGCAGTCATCAATAGATGAAATGTAGGTAAACATATTGTTTTGTGATGTTTCCACCTGAATGTAATTTATGACACTTCTTTTGAGAAATATAAATCTATTCAAGGCTTTTTCTGACAATCATCACCATTCGCAGACTTTAATTTATACATGTGCACAATGGTATTGATGTTATGTTGATATAAATTATGAATATAGAGTCTTTAATAAATAATTTAAAATATTTACACCCTATTTCATTTCATTTCATTTAAAAGTAAGATCATTGTTCAAATTAATTTAAAAGACTTATACCCTATACTCATCGATAAAAAGGAAACATTATGAAGATGTGTCAATATCCAAAGATATAAGCCACCTTAGAAAACAAATATTGAATTTCAAAAACAAGGTATAACTTGTGTCAACAATCAAACATTAAATAAGATAAACGTTTTTATTAAATGTTTTCTTTTTCCCTTCATTGTCGAAATTGTCGAAAATATTTTCTTACTCAATTACACCATTACATTCATATTAAATATATATCAATGTGTGTTTTTTTTAATAATCTTACTGTACTTTGGAATCGATGAAAACATTCTTCCCTACTTTACTTTTTATATAGAACATAACAAAGTAGGAATTCACGTGAATGGTTAGATACCTTTCTTTCTTTATTGATCAATTGTTCAAACCCACAGTCCTTTTGTTCAAATACAAGAGGGACTTTGTTTTCACACAAACACAAAAAAGCAATGTGTTTCTGCTATGTTCAGGTCATAAACATGATTGAATACAGAATTTTATTAGTTTTACAATCTTTATTTTAAAAAAAAATGCCGAAGTGTCCTAAAATTGTTTAAGAGCATAATGCTGAAGTAGAAAAAATAATTTTAAACTTAAAATTACATATCTTACAAAAAAGTAATATTTTTGTGAATTGTAACGTATGTTTTCTTTAAATGTTAGCATTGCCTATCTTCTTTTGATATTAAGCTTTATATCACATCAAACACTTACTTTGTAACACATGATGAACATAACGTTTAAAATTCTTTCTTAAATTGTTTTGTCACCTTTCCCGGCCTCAGTTACGTGTATCTCTAATTTTGTTGTATTTTTCAACAACAAAATAAATAAAACTTGCTTGCATCATATCCACAATTATTTTCATTTACAATTGTTTCATCTATTATTATTTTTGCGGATAGTTAAAATAAATTGTAAATCAAATTGTTAAGTAGCTTTAAATGATATAACTAAATAAACAGTAAATTACTGCATTGCAGATGTTAAAATCACAAATATTTTATGTTTTTCAATTAGGCGTTCATATTTACTTTTACAAATTCACTGTTTGTTTAAAAAGTTTTGTTAATAAAAACCCAATTGAATATGTCTTAAACTGAGAGCACTTGTAACGGGGTGGATATCATAGTTCAAATATTAAAGAAAAAGAAAAGAACAAATGCTGTGTTCTGTTAATTAGGATCTTAAACATCACTTTAGCGTTGTTTTATTGTGTATCGGAGAAATGGTAATTTAACTGCAAAATGAATATTGAACCTCTGCTGTTATGTTTCATTGTTCGTATACTAGGTACAGTACAATGCTTTAGAACTCAGATCTTCTTAGCGGAAAAGATGTTGGAAAATAAAGCCATGATGAGTAATTTACTAACAGAGCTCCATAACTCATCACCCACTCGGTGTTCCTATGTTTGTCTATAGCAGAAAAGCGAGTGTTTTGGGTTCGAATCCAATACTCAAACATGTTGTATCCATACGTTCTGTAGGCTGTATAGCACTATCGAATACTATCGAACAGGTCAGTGTTGTATATAACAAAGTCTGTTTACGCAAGTATTTGATTCAGCAATTCCGCCGCATTCTTTACTATGGTAAATTCAGTTTAAAATCTAAGTTTAAAATAAAAAACACATATCATTTTAAAGATATGCATACATGTAGCAGCATAGCTTTCCGAAAGAAAAATCATTGCTTTTTTATTTTTGCTGTAGTACGAGTCTTTAACAAATTTTCCTCCTGTTTTAAAAATATAAAAGTTTTTTTTTACCAACACAGCCAACCTTAACAAAAAACAAGAAAAGATTAGACAATTGATGTAATTGCAATATCAATTCATTGAAATATGTTTTTCAGACTTGCTTCATTTTTAAAAAAAAAATCCTCAAAATCATTGTGTGATTGGAAAATTATATGCTTAATATGTTATGCTGGACATTACAACTGTCTGTGGTATAATAAAAAAAAAAATGAAACGATCGATGATTAGCCAAACAATTTTAGCTTCAAATAAGGCAATATATTCATCTTTCGGCATTATTATCGGCCGCCAGGAGGCGGGCGATTATATGTTATGGTTTTGTAGAAGTGAGATGATTAACTGCGGTGCTGTAAAACACTTTACTGCTGAGATGAATGTAGGCTATATCGCCCTAAATTTAATTACATATTTTATTTTATATTTAAAACATATTTTAAACATGTATCATATCATTAAAATGTGACTATCTTTTTATTCCTCAGCATTGTTGACTTGAATCAATTATTGGCCCTGTTTACTGCATACATGTGTGTAAATTTGTAAAAACAATTTTGTTGCATTTTTAAATTTACTGACAATTCATTTTAACTGAAATTTCTTTTAACAGAATAATAAAAATGTTTTAATAATTCAAAATACATATCTTTTATTCAAAATACATATGATTTATATTTATTTGTTTATTTTTAATTCGAGGTCGAAGTCCTGACATTAGTACATGGTCGGCAACTTCCCGCGCTTTTTAAAAGATAGACAAAGGAAATAATAAAACAATCGGGATCGGGTTTCTCAACCGGAGGCCCCGTTTACTGTATACATGCGTGTGTGTAGATTTGTTTATTTGTTACGTTTTTAATTTACTGACTATCTTTTTTTACTGACATTTGTTTAAATTGGTACAAAAAATCGAAAAGCTTAAAATAAAGATACAATTAGAATACATTTGTTTAAAGTTTGTGTAATTATTAAATTCGGGTTCGGAGTCCTAGTAACACGTTCTCTACAATTTCCCGCGTTTTGATGATAGAAAAGGAAATCGCAACACAATTCGGTATCGATACCTTCTCTTTGACCTCGCCATTATCGGGGAAAAGTCCGCCAAAATGGTAAGAACTTTGTTTGCATCTACCCACCAAGGTTGTACACAATTTCAACCGTATAATGGTGTTCAATGTACTGCTATTGCATTGGTAGCTCTTTTGATGTTTATGAGGCATTCTCCAAACGTTTTTGAGATAAGTCAAAGTGAATTGAATTGTAGTATTTTTCACGGCACAGACCTGTATCGACATATTATTTCAAACAGTCATGTAAATGGTTATTTAGCACATAGGGATTTACCAACAGATTTATCTGATTGGAATGGACTGAATGGCCACATAACATACTTCTACGATATGTATTTTGGACCCGTTTCAGGTGTTGCTCAACATGAATTTGATCAGTTAAATTTTAATACCGCATTTCAAGAAGCAGTTCAGGTATCTTCTTATCATTTAATTACTTTTGGAGATAGCTCTGTTGCAGTTTATTATCACTACGACACTGGTTCTGTGTATTTATTTGATTCTCACCAAAGAAATGAGTACGGTTTGCCAGACCCATTTGGTATGGCTGTTTTGCTATCATTTTCCAGTATTGATGAATTCCTTACTTACATTTATACAGCATATAGTGAACTTAATTATGAGATGACACCAATTCATTTTCCATATTGGTTAACCCCTTTATCAACTGAAAGATGTCCAAATACATTCTGCTTGGACAATGGGACAAATGACAAAAGTAGTAGTCTCGATGACAAAAAACCTACTGATCAGCACGTAAAGCAAGCCCCTTTATCAACTAAAAGATGTCCAAATACATTCTGCTTGGACAATGGGACAAATGGCAAAAGTAGTAGTCTCGATGACAAAAAACCTACTGATCAGCACGTAAAGCAAGATCTTGTATTTGAATCAAAGCATTTGCAGTTTCATTCTTATTGGAAGAAAAATAAACAATTAAGAAAACAAATTGTTAGGTCTAAAAGAAAACCTAAAACTTTGGTAAACAATGAAACTAATTTTGAAAATGGTAAATCATCAAGATTAACTTCGGAGATATTCTTCAATTTTAATATCAGCGATTCAATTTCAATCTCTCCTTTTGTAAGTGAATTTTGCATACTTGATTCTAGTGAAATAAATGTCAATTTTTTGACTGATATCAATCATTGTCATGAATATGAAGAGAGCATACGAGTGAAACCAAATTTTTATTGTCAAAGCTGTGAACGGTTTTTATTTGTTGATCAGATCTACCACATTTCAGGGGAAATAACAATAGCTAGTGTGCAGTATGATAGGTCATCCGTGCTTTGCAACACGTGTTATAAAATAATTAAAGAAGGGAAAATGCCATATCTCTCAGCTCATGGTAATGCATTGCACATAGGGGATTTACCTCAAGAATTGAAATGTCTAAATACTATGGAAAAAAAATTAATTGCATTAGTTGAAATATTTATGACAGTGATCATACTACCTGGAGGTCAGTTTGCGCAGAAAGGTTTAGCTTTGCACCTACCATCTAACGTTCAGGAAATTGCAAGTCAACTACCACAAAACGTGAACAATACAAGTGTTTTTTCGGTGAAATTTTTGCACAATGCTTACACTACTGAAGATTATAAATATCAAGTTTCAGGTTTTAAGTTGAAAAATGCATTGATATGGTTAAAAACATTTAACAAATTGTACAATGGAATTAAAATTATGGAAAATTTTAAAGAAACTGTATATGGGAATTACAGGTATATTGAAGGAACCGAAAATGTGTGTCATGATGAACTTTTAGAAAGTTTAGAATTTTCAACCCTCACACCTTTGGATTGTAATATTCCCAATGTTTCCATTAAAAAGTACATGTCTAATGGTGTAATCGAGGTACCAAGTATTAAAGAAAACCCAGTTAATGTTTATGAAATGGACCAAGGAGAAGAAAAAGCATTTCCATGGCTATTTCCAACTGGTAGGTTTGGATTTTCACATGAACGAGAGCAAAAGTTGTCATTATCAATGTATTTAAAAAATAGATTGTATAATTACAGGGGTAATTTCCGAAAAAACATAACATATTTGCTGCATTCTGCAGTAGCAGTAGATTTGTCACATTTGAAATCGGAAATTCGAATTAATATGCGAATCAGAAAAAATGCCAGAACAGTCACAGCTGGGGATATTAGAAACTGTGCATACAATGATACATTATTACAAAATTCATACATGTTTATGAAAAATATCAGAGGTACTGTAGCTTACTTTAGAAATCAGTTGTACAATCTTTTAGCAATGTTTAAAGCTCTTGGCCCTCCGAGCATATTTATGACACTCTCAGCTGATGATTTGCATTGGCCTGAATTGAGCATGGCAATAAATGATGTTAGTTTTGATGAAGCTGAAAAAAGAGGAAACTGCTTTGATAGCATGAGAAAAGATCCCTTACTTACAGCTATACATTTTGAAAGACGGTTCAAAGCTTTGATGAAGTATGTAATTAATGGAAAACAAAAACCATTGGGTGAAGTAACTGATTATTTTGCCCGTGTTGAGTTTCAAAATCGGGGAAGTCCTCATATTCATATGTTTTTTTGGATCAAGGGTATTGGACAGAATACTAGCAGAGAAGAACTTATTCATTACATAAATTCTACTATTTGCACAAGTATTCCAAGTAGAGAAAGTGATCCTGAAATGAATAATCTTGTTCAGAAGTTGCAAACTCATTCACATACTGCTTACTGCTGTAAAGGATATAAATCATCATGCCGGTTTGGTTTTCCCAAAAAGGTTTGCGATAAAACAAAAGTTTTTGGAAATGTTGACTTTTCTCATCGGAATAAAGGAAAGTTTTATGAAACAAAAAGAAATTCAAATGAATGTATGATCAATTCTTACAATTCAATAATCTTACGGCACTGGAGAGCTAATATGGACATTCAAGTTATTTGTAATGCTGAAGGTGCTGCCTATTATGTTTGTAGCTACATTTGTAAGTCGGAACCAGATGAACTTAAATCAGCTCTTGGAAATTTGATTCATCAAGTTTTTAAAGAAAATCCAAACATACCCAGATATCAGCGTCTTTTGAAAATAGGATTGTGTGTGTTACGTCATCGAAGGTTAAGTAGTCAAGAAGCTGCATATCGGTTAAGTAATTTAAATCTCATTCATACAAGTAGAAAATATATTTTTGTGAATACCATGTTGCCTGAAAAACGTTTTAGATTATTGAGAAGTAAAAAAGAACTGGATAATTTGCCAGATGATTCTGAAGATATATTTCACAATAACATGTTAGATTACTACAGATGTAGACCAGAATCATTGCTAAAAACATCTTATTATCAATTTTGTGCATGGTATGAGAAATCGTCGGCTCCAACAGATAAAAGTCGATTAGAAAGATTTTACATAGAAAAGTATGATATCTGGATTAAAAAAAACACAAAGGCTATAATTGTGCGTGTTCCAAATTTTCCAGTTAATAGTGATGAGTACTTCTATGCAATGTTATTGCTACTTTTACCACATAGAAGTGAAAAAGATATCTGTCAGCCATTTGATAGTTACAAAGAAGCTTTTATGCATAAACATAAAGACTTTGATACATCAATTAATCACACATATTTCTCTTTTTCAAAGCAAGTAGAGAATTCGATGAGAAGAATGAGAGTATTAGAGCAGGGAGTTGAAAATGACTGTTTTTCAAATGACAATGAGTCTGTGGACTTTTTAACACTAAAACATGAAATATTGGAACAATCTTTTCAGTTTTTAAGTGAAGGTGTTGTAAATGGAAGTTGCTCAAATGAAAAAAATTGCACTAATAATGAAAATCTTCAGTATGATGACTTGCATACACATTCAATGTACTGCTCTATGTCCATCATGGAGTTTAAAAATAATCTGGAAAAACTTACAAATTCTCAACTTAGTGTTATTAATTATGTTAAAAAGGCATATGAAGAAAAACAATTGCCATTTCATCTTTTTATTACAGGAGGGGCAGGTGTTGGGAAAACTTTCACAACAAAGATTTTGATAGCTTATTTACAGTTATTTTGCACTGCTCAATTAAATACTAATTCTGTTGTTGTATGCGCTCCAACAGGAACAGCTGCCTCGCATATTAATGGACAAACTATCCACTCACTTTTTAAAATTCCTGTAGCACAGCATTTGACTTATAGTAGTTTGTCAGGTTTCACCTTAAAAAAACTAAGGGATTATTTTCAAAATGTACATACTGTTATTATTGATGAAATTAGCATGGTCAGCAGTGATATATTTTCTTTCATTAACAGAAGGTTAGTAGAAATTAAAAGTAGTGATTTACCATTTGGTGGACTGAATGTAATTGTACTTGGAGATTTCTTTCAATTAAGACCAGTGCAAGGTAGTTTTTTATTTACAAACAATATACTTTGGGATTTATTTCATCCATTGTTTTTGAATGAGAACATGAGACAGCATGAGGATGGCGATTTTTATTCTTTACTGAATAGAGTAAGGTATGGAATAATAACTCAATCAGATGAGCAACTATTAAAGACTAGACTTTTGCAGTGTAACCAAAAAGATGTCTTGCATATCTTTCCTACAAGGAAAAAGGTAGATGAACATAACACAAAAAGATTGAGTGAATTGAGTGAAACAGTAATAGAAATTAATGCTTTTCATTATTACTCACAAGAAGACCAATCTCCACTTGCAGAGGTAAAGGAAAATTTCATTAATTTACATAGTAGATTAACAGGAGGATTGCACACTGTTCTTAAATTGTGTATCGGAGCAAGAGTAATGTTAATCAGAAATATTCAAACAGAGACAGGTCTAGTTAATGGAGCAATTGGTACTATTGTTGACATTGGACCAATTTCACCAGAATTGTCTAATCCATCTTTTATTTTTGTAAAATTTGATGATCCAAAAGTTGGGAAGGTGTTGGCTAATAAACAGTTCGAGCAAAGTTCTGTTGCACTAAATCCTGTTGAGCACCAATTTTTTTATCATGGCAGACATATAATAAGAAGGCAATTTCCTCTGGTTCTTGCTTGGGCATCAACTATTCACAAAGTGCAGGGTATTTCCATTGATACAGCAGTAATGGACATAGGTTCAGATATATTTGATAAAGGAATGGTTTATGTTGCATTGAGTAGAGTTCGTTCATTAAAGGGCCTTTTTTTGACAAGTTTTAGTCCATCTAAAATTCAAGTTCATGAATCTGTTGTTGAAGAGTATTGTAGATTAAAAGAATTGCTTCAAAAGAACACCAATGACCATGACCAATGCAAAAAGTAAACTTCTTTATTTTATATCTATGTTACATTATTTTGAAAGTATAGTGAAGAGAACTAATTTATGTGTACAACCTTGGTTATGAATTGTGCAAAATTCATTTTTAAAACATTTTTTTTACCAGCTTTTAAATACTGGTAGTTGATAAACTCTTTTGAAGGTTTGGAATGAATTTTTCAATTCTAAAACTTTACATAATTATGAAAATACTTCGCATAGTTTTAAATTTTTTTAATGACTTTCTTTTTAATGAACTTTAAATTTTTCTGTATAATTTTTTTTAGAATGAACTGATTACCCTTGAATTGGTCATCCTTCAAAAATCAAAAAGCATGCAGAGTTATAAAAACAGAACTACAGACAAAGAAATGACATATTTCAACATAGTTGGGGGAAGAGGTGATATGATATATCATGGAAGAGTTTACTTGAGAGGCAAATTTGATTGGATAAAAGAAGGAATGAGTGTGAAGTTTAAAAATGTTGTAAGCAAAGACAAAGATGCATTTTGGGTTACTTCATCATCTACAGTAAGTTACTGTGCAGTGGTGGAAACTTCGATCGACCCCACAACAGTCATCCTTCCAGAAGATGAGCCACCGGAAGGTGTGAAACAGCCACTGCAGCAGGCTATACGATCACCTGGAAAGTCTACCATTACAGGAAAAGTTGTGAAGGTAAATATTTTTTTAAAGAAAGTGGGATAGAGTAGTTATCTTTTTATTGATATTTCATGTTTACTAAATTGTTTGCATTATGCAATTCAAAGCATAATGTGAAAAATACTCTAAATGTTTGTATGTCTGTTTTTATGTTTATAAATTGGTAATTGTATATTTAGGTCTCTCCTTTACACATGCGAAGTAATGGGACACTGCCAGTCAGAGCTTTAATGATGAAGGACAACACATCAAAAGTGAAAGTATGCTTGTTTGGACAAAATGCAGAGTCAAACTTTTCTATTGGGGATGTCCTGCAAGTTTCAGCAGTCTATAGTAAAACATACCAGAACAACATGCAGTTAACGAGTTCTCCAAGTACCAAATGCGAGGTAAGAAACAAAATTAAAATTTGTGGGGGACCAATTTTCGTGGGTATGCATGACCCACAAATTTACATCTTAATGAATGTGTTTTTATACAATCAAACATGTTTTTCCCTCTTTAAAGACATATCCATGAAATTACGTCTCCACAACCAAGTTAAAAATTGACCATCCACAAAAATTGGCGCCCACGAATTTTAATGATTCCAGAGTAATACTGTGCATTTGTAAAATATGTCGAAATTAATTTCAATGCTTCAAGATTGTATACTTTGTTCTACAGTACTTGGCTGACATCCCAGAAATAGAAGTGAATGAAACTGATACAAACACAACAGACCCTGATTTTGAAGAAAATTTGGAGGAAGACAAGATACAAGAAATCACCCTGACTGACTTTATGAATGTGGACTATTACAAGTGCTGTAATAAAAAAGGTATGATTTTTAACATATCAATATGCACTTTCTAACATTATTCATGTTTAAGTGTACAACATTAAGATTTTTTCATATTTATAGCATGCAGACAGAAAAAATACGTGGAGCTGAAGTGTCCTGTCTGTGGGCAAGATGACTCCGACGAGTTTGCCTATCGAGTCACATTTCACTATTCATCAGGAACCGTAAAAGATCAAAAAATTTGCCTTTTTCCCACCACATTAGAAAAGATTCTAAGAAAGACCATTACAGTTTCCTGTGCCAATGATGTGGTTGTTTTCAAACATATTTAAGGTTTAAAAGAACTTGCAAGACAGTTATATGGTACGCAGTTCGCTTAGTTTATATACGTGCAATTGAAATGGTTGAATAAGACTGTTAACAGAATAAAAACACACCATTTTGCATTTTGCATTGTTTGGTTGGAAGCTCAGACATTTAGTGTAGATAATTCACAACTTAGCATAAACGAAATAATAAGGTTATTATCCGACGTTGATTGATTCAATCGTCTTTGATATAGACATTGTCCGCAACTATGATCGATTGGTAGAAAATAAGAAATAATGAGAAATAATGAGAAATAAAGAGTAGAATATCAAATATCAAGTAAAATTTATATATTTTTCCTCAAAGGTTTTATTTCTATTTAATTTTTCTATACGCCAATTTATACCACAGCAGTATAGGCAATGACTAAAACATTTTAATACAATTATTGGACAAAGGTATATAGTGGACGTATATATTAAATCACACCAGTTGGTGATTATTTGATTATATTCAAATATATTCGAAATAGAAAGGAACCTTAGAATAGAAATACAACATGTGTTGCGCATTTTTAAGATATACATATCTGGCCAGATTAATAAGAAATCACAATGCAAAAAGCATGGTTTAAACGTTTAAATAATTAATAAGTATAGTTAAAATTCATGCATCTAATTTTAACAAAATATGTAGTATCTAAATTATTGGATTTGGTTTATTGCCAAAAACTATTTACAAAATAATATATTAGCTAAAAAGTGTATGTACATAGATTTTATATCAGTTTTCATTCCTTTTTTTACTTAGTTTAAATGTGTAATTGTTATATTCTCGTGAATAGGGTCAATATATAGAATTAAGTATAACAAAGATATTTGCCATTGTAGTTTAAAGTAATTAACGGCGACCTTTAAATATATTGAATTTACTTTTGTCGAAAACGATTTGCAGCGGTATCAATGATAGTGAAAATAATATTAGCCAATATTTAAAATAAAATTTCAATTTTATTTTTTCATTGATATTCTTAAGAATGTGTGCTTAAGTAAGAGCAACTGTCCTATTAAAGTGTTAAATATTCACAAAAAACATAAAACCTGGAGTTAACCGGGTTTTTACACCTTATTCTATTTAATTTCAGAAAAAAATACTTTTTTTTAGAATGGGCTACTTTCATGACCTCAGAATATTGACTTGGGCTTAAAGAAGCGAAATGGAGTGATGCTACAGTAAGTAAGGGTTAAAAAAAAAAACAGTTAACATAAACCACTGTTTTCTTAATATTTCTTTCTTAAATAACAATCTGTCCTAATCGGGTTTTATAAAAGTTTTAGTAGTTTACTTTACATGTTTTGATATATAGTTTTCATGAAAATCAAACTTTTTAAAAATGTTCATGGCAATGCTAATTTTCAGATGGAATGTTTGACAAAAGGCGCAAAGCTAGTTGAAATTGAGTCATCTGCCGAGGATAACTTCGTCGTTACTCTTGCTATGGAGCTTACGCGTAAGTTAGACTATAATAGCATATTCATATTGAATTAGTTGTATTACTGTATATGAGCCGGTCCTATGATATCGCAGTAGTTAAATCATTTTGTCGAAAAATCTATCAATACGGAAATATTTCCAGAAACTAATGTTATTGTGAGTTTCCTCTATTATATACCTCTGTCAGTGATGTTAAGCCTTCCTCTGTTTACTATGTCTAAAAATATCCCGACGTCAAATGTCAATTTCAGCGCGTGCTACTATGCCTAAACAGAAATACTGCGATACCATAAAACCCGCGATATGATAGGAAACAAGTATATATCATTTATTTCACAACATTATATATCGACAAACAACTTCATCCGTAGATGGTTAATTTTATGTTATTACTTTTTTTATCATATGAAGATCCTTCGTCAAAATTTATCGGGTTTTTTTCTCTGGAGCGCGTCAAAGTTAACATGTAATAAATGCCAAACGTGAGAAAAGACATTTGATTTAAAGATTCATTAATCTATAATCAATTGCATTATCAAAAAATGTTTGGCTGGGAGGAAGCAATATGACTGTTGAGGGAAAATGGGTGTGGCAGTCTACCAGCACCCTGTATTCATACAGCGCCTGGGACACGGCTAGAGGACAACCGAATAACCACTTAAACCAGGACTGTCTCTGTCTGTATCGACCTTATGGCTTATCTTGGTGCGACGAGAGTTGTGTAGCAAATTATCAATACATCTGCGAAAGAGAGATAACTACAACTGTGTGAAATCTTTTTTCTTATTTTCCATATGGTAAAACAAGTTCTTCCCGACACGCGATGAATTTTTGCCATTCTGTCAACTGAAAGATGACTTAAAGGCAATTAAGATGCGACGGAATGACGCAATTTTGCCATTAAGTCACATTTCTTTACCTTTCAGTTACCATGTGATTGACAGCCTGGCACCGGTTTATCTTGTGTGAACCTCTAGACAAGTATGTAACTGTCTATGTGTATATTGTTCTGAATATCAAAATAAAGACGTGTTTATATATATATATGTGATAGTAGAGTAATATGTCTATGTGTATTTATTCGTTTTGTATTTTCTATTTTTCGTTTTGTTCAATATAATCTTAAAATTATATCAGCCAAAGTTTTACTGCGCAAGTAAACTGAGTTCTTCCTATCTGTAATTTCATTGGTTCATAATATCAAAATAAAGACGTGTTTATATATATATATATATATATATATATATATATATATATATATATATATATATATATTATTTTCTTATTCCTTTGATGCTGTTTTCGTGAAGTGGATACCTTCATTTAACATTTTCATCTAGTCATGTGACGCATTAAACCATAACCATATGTCAAATACTGTTAAAAATATTTTAGATGAACAGATACATATAGAGAATTCCAGCATCATGTAATATATAACAATGTTGATGGAAACCTACAATTGGGTATAACAAATGGAGTGTACATACCCTCCACCCCCCCCCCCCCCAAAAAAAAGTCGTTAGGTTTGTTACTGATATTTCTCTGAAAATCTGTTAATTTTTACGGCCATAGAAAACTCGGTGTTACCTCGAATAGATAGACACTTAGAAACAAAATAGGTAAAATGGTGTTTAAAGGAAAGTAATCTTTATGATTAAAAAAGAATAAACAGAATTAATAGAAATATTCTTCCCCTAGGTTGGCGCTTCATTTTCAACTCAATTTTACAGCATATGAGACAACAATTACATGCCGCGATGTTCTTTACAAGGAGGGGGTCAATAAATTGAAAACCATTTGTTAATGATAGGTACAAGACAAATAAGTTCATGAGTGCAGATCAAAAACTATTATAAATTTTTGTTAAATTGTTAATTCTTACAAGCAGCCTGATGTATTTCAAGAATTAAACACTGAATATCAACCTTTCGAAAAAAAAATATCATTTTAATATCCAGTGAGCAATAACAATACCGCATATCATTGCGTGTCTGAGACATAAGAATTTATCCAAGGACTCATTTATAGTGTGTATATTTTTCCGGATTTTTATCAGTCGAACATTTTCACTTCTAAATTAATTTGCGTTTCACGCTTCATTTGTCAAAAATACTCTAAAAGAATATTCAACCTTTCCCCTCTCCCTATTTTTTTTCTCTTTCTAGCACCATGTACTGCTTTTTTGTTGTCTATTTTTCAGTGTCGACTGACCTAGCCATGATCTTCCTGAGCCCTGTGCACATTAAAACGCTTTCAAATAATAAGGAAGCATCCTCTTGGTCTTGTTTGATGTGTAAATGCTTCTACACTCTGTCTCGAGTTTTTGCTTCCACCACTTTTCGCGCTTGATATGTCGATAATCATTAATACGTTTGTGCTCAAACTATGATAACGTTGAAAAATTTTGCGAGGTATTCCGAGTGAGTTCCGAATGGTGATACAGTTGAAATCGATAAAAGGGAAAATATCCAAGATATCTTCATTTCCCATTATAATTCACCGTAAGAAATTTGTTTTCGTTCCTGTAAACATTTATGAGTGAAAAATGATAATAAGTGATTTCAGCTGTACTTCTTTCACAGGTATGTGTATTTTCATTAACATTCATCAAAAAGTGATGAAAGCAATAAATTGGGACAAACTTTTGAAGTCAATTAATAAAATAAAGTTTGAAGACGATTTATCAATTACTTTTTATTCCATACTGTGCTTTACAAATTTTTATATAAAAAAGGGTGATCGCAACGACGTTCCATACAAATCTTACTTTCCGGGTTCCGGGATTAACCATTTAGGTAAGTAGAACTTGTTTTTTCTAAGTTTGTGTACATTTTTAAATTGTTACAAATCATCCATACTACATAATAGTGTTATATTCATACAACACGTTTAATATTTCTTTGTTTCAAGTTTCAACGGATAATAGTATGCAGTTTAATTAAATGTATGGGTTTTTAATTTACTTTCGTTTTTAATATATGACCTCAAATCTGTATCCGGTATTAGTATTTTTAAACTTTAATCTAAATATAGTTTATTTTTGTCACATCTAGTATGTTGGAATTATATTAATTTAACACTGTTGATTTAATTAGGGTATTTTTGTTGTTGTTATTGTTTTTTTTTTTTTTTTTTTCTTTTTTTTTTTGGGGGGGGGGGTCTTTTTTTTAATACGTGCTTCAAACATCTATACGGACACTTGTTTGGGAAATAAAAATCATTTAGCTTATACCGTATTTAATGATAGAAGCAATTCCTTACAAATAATTCAAATCATGTCCTGATTAATTTTTTTTATTGCGCACACGTTTATAAGACATTGATTTGGATGACATTTTCCCCTGTTTTTTAGCTCACCTGAGCTGAGCTGGGTTCGAAGTTTAACATATTATAGGAATATATAGAAAAATAAAATCGTTTCGAATCTTCTCAAAAACTAATTGGCCAATAAAGCTGTAGCTTGTGAGGAAGCATCTTTAGGTAGTGTAAATTTATAATAAATTTGTTCAAATCATGATCCCCGGGTTGGTGGTGGTGGGGGGGGGGGGGCACTATGGCGGGGGAGGGGGAATTTTACGTTGGAATACATAAAAAAAACTTTAAAATCTTATTCTCAAAATTCAATTGGCCAAAACAGCTGAAACTTGTGTGAAAGCATCGTCAGGTGGTGTCAATTCAAATTTGTGGAAATAATAATCCCCAGTGTTTGGGTGGGTTCACAATGGGGGGGGGGGGGTGAAATTTTACAAAGGTATATATTTAAAGAAAAATCTTCTTTTCGAAAACCAAATGGGCAGAAAAGCTGTAACTTTAAGGAAGCATCCTCAGGTAGTGTAGATTTAACCTTATTCTCATTATGATCCCCGGGTTAAGGGTGGGGCCACAATGGAAGGTAATTTGTTTTTGTTTTTTTTACATAGGAATATATATATAAACCAACTGGCCAGAAAAGCTGAGCCTTCTGTTGAAGCATTTTCAGGTGGGTAGTTTCAAGTTTGTTCAAATTATGATCCCCAGGGGTAGGGTTGGGCCACGATGTGGGAAGAGAGTTACGTCGAATTTTTACATAGAAATATAAAGGTTTAAAATTGTGATCTTCAGGGGTAGGGTGGGACCAGGTTGGGGGAGGGGGGGGGGGTTCTAAGTTTTACAAAGAAAATAAATTTAAATTATTCTAAAAAAATCAAATGTTATAATACATGGTATTACTTATATGCAAGCATCTTGACATATTGATAATTTTCAATTGCTTAGACTGCGGCCCCTGGAAAATTTTATACCCCACCAGGGGCTCAAAGTTTGATGTAGGTTTATAAGTACATGAACAATTGTTTAATTTGATTTACAAATACGTGTATGTTTCTGGAATATGACATTACATGAAATACAAATTTTATGTCTATATCTACGGCTGAACAAAATTATGGGATCATCTGTTTCTGTGTACATTACCGGTTCTGTTAGTAATGGAGGAAAACAAATGATATATGTCAGTAGTTCACAATTTTACAACAGTTTATGTTTTCATTCTAAATATTGTTTTCAAAGCATTATGTTTTATTAAAAACAGATAAAATGGCACATGGCACACACGAAGATTGGCAGGCGAAGAAAAGTGTTAATGAATGCAACAAGTACATGTTTTTAAACCAACTGTATTGTGACATCACATTCAGAGTAAGAATGGGGAGGGAGATCAAAGCTCACAAATATGTCCTAGCCAGTAGAAGTAATGTGTTTGAAGCCATGCTATTTGGAAGTCTATCGGAAACCAGTGACGTCATAGATGTACCAGATATTGATGCTGAAATATTTAATGCAATGTTGAGGTCTGAATGAACTAAGATAGTTTTACGTTTTGATATTTCTAATTAATTTACATGTAATTTTCTTAGTAATTTTAATGTTTGTTTTATCATTGTTAGATTTTTTTTTATTGAGAATTATATATATATATATATTAAACTGAAGAATAGTTTCCTGCTGTTCAACGTTGTTGACAAAATATCAAAATTAAGTTTAATATTTTTAAAATCATTATTCAGATTTCTGTATTTTGAGGAAGCGGAAATCAACGAAGATTCAGTTACCGGGATTCTTTATGCTGCAGAAAAGTATGGCATTTCTGAACTGTTAAGGAAATGCCAGTCTTTCCTTGAAACCCATATAACAGAGGACAACATTTGTGTTATTTTAGAGCATGCTCTGTCCTTTAACATGCATGGATTATTTCAAAAATGTCAGAATGAAATATACGAGTCTTTGTTCGTTTCGAGAAAAGTTTTTGAATCTCAAAGTTTTCTAGATCTCAGCAAACACTGTTTGGGTAAATTGGTTCAATCTGATAGACTGCCTCTGGATGAAAAAACGATATTTGACTCATTGGTACTTTGGGCAACAGCAAGGTGCATTAATTCGGAAAAAGACCCAGTGGATCCTTTGGAATTGCGCTGGATGCTAGGAGATCTTTTGTTTCATATACGATTTCCTCTAATGACATCTGAGTCGTTTTTCAATGACATAGTTCCTATGAAAATACTGTTTGACGAAGAGGTAAAAGAGATATCAGATCATTTTATTGGACAACGGGCACAAAATGCCGTTTTCAAAAAGAAAGAAAGGAACATGGTAATGAAAATATATCGCATTCATAAGGAGAGTACACCAACATGGGATTGGAATTTAAATGGGGAAATGGATGCCATTGATTTTGAAGCAAGTAAACCATTTCAGCTACACGGAATTTTACTGTTCGGTAGTTCGGATTCTTACACATACGATGTAGAAGTGCGAATTTCCTCTACATCAGACAGAAACCGCTGTTTATTACACAAATCTCAAAGGACAGTTTCAGGATCTGAGCAAATATTTCATATAAAATTTGACGAACCATGCCAAATTAATTCAAGAGAGAGATACCAAATTTTAGTCAAAATGGAAGGTCCGGTGAGTTTCTCTGCATGTTTCTGCGATTCTTATACTCAAGGTGATTTTGCAATTAAATTCTTTGATAGTGCATATAGAGGAAATGGGACATGTACATCGCACGGACAAATACCAGGACTCATATGTTTCATTCCTAAATGACAAATAAAGAATGCACATGCAGTTTTCATGTTTTTTTTTCTTTCTGGTAAATCTGATTTATTATGTTAATATACAGATTTTTATATTCAGTTCATATTAAGAGGTTGCAATTGGTGATTAAAATTTCCTTAAAACACAATGGTAGACAAAGACATTGAAGATTTTTCTTTCTTTTATTTGAAAGAATCTTTACCGATCATAAATCAAAGAACTCAAAGTACAGATCAGATATTGGGTCTCATTCGATGTCACGTGTACTGAAAACGTTTTCTATGATTAGCATTATCTAAGCATTGAATCATTATTTTTTGAAAGATACAGTCTCATAACTGCAGCGGTGTGTGCATACAGATTGCATAACGCGCCGCGCGTTATAAACATTTATATGCACACGTCGCTGCAGTTATGAGACTGTATCTTTAAAAAAAATGATTTAATGCTTATATTTACATTTTTTACAACTTCTTGCTTTGTCTGCAAATGTGATTTATACCTTAAAATTCCTATTTTATCCTAAGGGTAAGTTCATATTAATGGAAGAGCCACTGTAACAGCCACAAGCGTGAACTTTGATTTTCGCTTGTGAAGTTGCAGTTTGCAGTGTTCAACGTTTGTGACGTCGTAATAAAACTCGTCATTTTAACCTTTGACTTCCCTGTGTGTGTTACAGTGTTATAACTGCCATAGCTTTCAACACACTTTACAGGCAATAACATATGTAGAATGTAAATATTACATGACAAATAGACACACTGAGTCATTATTAATAAATTAAATGAGTTTATAATCATGTTTATACATGTTACAACTCACGCAACATATGACTTTATGTACTCTCAGCTTGATGATGGGATAATCTATGCTACAAGTGTAAACAATCTATTCCGCCGCTCAGCAACTTTACATTGCAAACTCAAAGTATTTAGAATATGACAGAGAAGAAAGGTGTCATGTGATGTTTAAGGTCGGACGACACGTTCCTCGAGCATCTTTTTGTATCTTCTCGTAATGAAGAGTTCCAATAAAAATAATCCGGGCTTTCACTCCTTTCTGTGATCTTCTACGACTGGAGAAAAAATTGTAATTTGTTTATGCAAAAAGTCGCAGTAAAAATGGAGAAGGTTATATAAAATTGAGGAACGTGTCGTCTGACCTTAAATACATCAGATGTAAAATTAAAATGACCAAATGCCATGCTATACTCGCTACGTTCTCTTTTAAGTTCGAACTATATTTTAAGGTAGTTTTGCATGAAATAAATGAAAAAGAAAACTTCCAATCGAGGACTAAAAATTTGTAATGATACCTTTTTAATAATTGTACGTGTATAATATTAAAATGATGAAAAGTTGTAAACATATACTTAGATAGCAGGCACAATCGTATCAAGAAACAGCCAGATATACACATATCGCAATTTTCGATAATCTGTTTAATTACAGATTACATTTAATTAATTTGGGTATTGTACAAAACTTCCAAGTGTAAATATATATGACAGTTCGTAGACAATTGCATAATCTATGTAAAAACATTGAGAATTATATATAGTTCATCATTTATCGAGTTTGGTAATAACTATGTTCGTTTGTAAACAAGACTGAGATAATTTATTTGCAAAGTTATAATATTATAACTTCGTTTTAAAATAAAAGCAGTATATGCATGCAATCACTAGACATTTAAGCGGCAATTACTTAATGAGTAATTTTTGTGACGGAGAATTAAAAATATAGAATTGTGTTGGTTACGGTCTTCCGTAACGACAAACTACAAACATCCGGGATTGACCTATATACTGGGTTTGTTTACGTTTTCATTTAGCTCATTACTTACATACTATCATAACATGTTATCTATAGCCCTGTTGAGGGTATTTGGTATATTCGCTTTACTGCTTGCATTTTTTTTTTAATTTTTGGCAAATGACATTCATTTTTTCTAAGTTTTGTACTTGTTGTATGCCTATTACCATTTCAATATAAGATAAACATCATTTTGATTAAATGAAGCACATTCAAGTGGTTGGTAAAATCTTATAAGACTGTTGACCTAGATATATTATTTTTGCGATTGCATCAATACTCTGGTTTATATTAAATCTCAATCTTTGCTGCATAATATTTTAGCTTTCGTTTTAAATAATTCAAAAGACGCTACGGGCACTTGTTCGGGACATATTTTGAGCTTTTGTCTTTATATCTTGATAGACAATACGAGCGCGTGTTGGGGCCAACCTTCAGTTCTAGATTGATTTCTTCTACAGTTATTGCCGAGATCAAGAGATGCCGCGGTCATTATTCTCCATTATAAAACGCGAACGTCATCGGTAAATTATCCGATCAGAAATTACATATTAGCCTCTCACTGATCATAAAAGTTTAACTTCAGAACATGAACAGTTTCAAAACCATGTCAATTTTGATGCCTTAGTTCCAGACAAAACGACGTGTATTGTGTCAAATGTTTATTTCCGAATGCCCTCTACGACTGTTCCAAGGACCTCGCTCCCTAACACATTTGCACTGAGTATTTTATATATATATACATGTACAATAACAAATGCACCCTCAAAATTTAAAGGAATATGATTCTAAGATATTTTAAATAAATAAGTACAGTGTATCAAATATCCAACGAAAAAAATATGTCGTCTGCATTTTATTCAAATCGACAGCCTGTGATCAATACACATGTAAACTATTATTAAAAATCTAGGTTACACGAAACAACCGTCTGAATGACCAAGATTGTCTCTAACAGAAACGGTCAGTAGAAAATCTGAGCTGTTAGTAGAATAGAAACAAGGTTAGCTTTTTAAATAGCTAAGAAAGTCAGCCAGCGGAATATTAATTTTAGGACAAAAGTGAATACACAATCTATAAAAATACAAGATATATAAATAGTTTCCAGGTCAATAATAATATACGGGTGTACATTTGTTTGTATGACTGTATGTGAGGAGACAAGTGTGTAGCAGTGTACATGATACAATGTCTGACTGCAAACTCACTTATTATATAGTAATCAGCATGAACTGTGCATGCGGTTTTTAATTGATTTCATGCTTTCTGAATTTCATGGTCCCGTCGCAAACCACTGCCAATATATTTCCTCTATCTCACAAAGAGTCGGAAAGGTATATGTGCGGACTCCAGATGGTGGCTGCAGACGATACCTATGGACAGTCTTCCAGTATTTTAATGCGCAGTTAGACCTAGAAACTGGCCAGTTTCATAACTTTATCGAATTTCTCTAAAATGGACTGTCTAATTCCTTCCCATAATTCCAATTTACGCAAGCACATTTGAAGTTTCATCCCAACTTAATTAGTCTGCCCGCGGGCTGACTAATAAAGTTCTTTTTATCGTGAATGTTGCAGAATAATCTCTTTGGCCTCAAAATGTTTGAAATTTTTTGAAACATTTTTCGACCTTGGAGGTTATTCTGCAACACTCACAAACAATCGTACTTTATTTCTTAAGCAAACGTTATACGTCGTGCTATCACAATGCCGATTGTTCCTTTTTGTCTATTTTTGTCATAAGTTTAACATTTTTTTTTCATCATACAGAGACTCTTTATCAAATGTCACATAAATCAAACACAGATTCAATCGATAAATTTAACTAAGTTGTACATGTACTAAAATTATATTGACATTTTAAATTGAACATGGACATGTCGTTTACGGGGATAGTAGACACTGACCTCAAATGCGGCTGCATTATATAATGTCTACACTTAATATTTGTTTAATTTCTATTTTAGGATGGATCATCATGAAGTAGACAAACTAAATGGCGGGTTCGTCGCATGAAGATTGGAGGGCTGAGAAGAGTGTTGTTGAGTGCAATAGATATATGCTATCTAAAGAGCTGTATTGTGACGTCACATTTAAAGTAGGCGATACATTCATCAAAGCACACAAGTGCATCCTTGCTAGTAGAAGTTCTGTGTTTGAAGCCATGTTATTTGGACATCTTCCAGAAACCGGTGACGTCATATGTATAGAGGATGAATTCATAGATGTCAATTTATTCAAAGCTCTCTTAGGGTATGTATGACATAAACCAGTATGAATAATATAACTGAATTGCACAGTTTGGAATGAAATTTTACTTGGGAATATATTAATTCTTTGAAGATTTTTGTCAGTGATATCTATACCGTTAACAGAATGTTAAGTATTTTTAAGCAACATATTTCTTTCATCGAAAGTATTTAATGTTTATACAAGATAATGAATGGGAATAATATAATGATAAGAAAAAATGGGAGTAAACTTTATTTTAGAATTAACAAATAAATCATAATATCTAGTAGTGTATTAGCCCTGATACACGGGTTTTGGACTAGGTGAGACAGCAACCAGAAGCCAGGGTTGTATAGCCCAATGGGCGGTATTTCTCTGTCTCAACCCTTCGTGTATCGGCCCTGATACACCTGGGTTTTTTTTTATATATAGTAGTGTATCAGCCCTGATACACGTGTTTTTGTAAATTGTTTCAGTGTAAATTGAAAGAATCATTATTAAACATTCACGATGAACAATGATGAGCTCTGAAAAATAATATGTTGACGTGTGTACAGAATATGTATTTTCTATTGTTCTTTCTTTATTATTAGTTTTATTTATTGCGGGGATGCGGATATCAACGAGAATACAGTTGTTGAGACTATGTATGTGGCAGACAAATACTGCGTAACCGACCTCGTCAAACACTGTCACGCATTTCTGGAAGCCAATATTACCGAAAGCACATTATTTGTAATTATACAAAGTGCCGAGCTATTTAACAATTCAAAGTTACTTTTAAGGTGCGTGGACTTTATTACCGAATCGAAGTCGATTTCAAGAAAGATATTTGAATCTCAAAGTCTGTTTTCTCTGAGCAGAGAGTTTTTGACTTGTTTGATTCAATCTGATGGATTAATTTTAAAAGAAAAGACCATCTATGATAAAGTGATGCTTTGGGCGGAACACAGGTGTGAAAAGGAGAGAAAAGACAAAAACGATCCAGCGGAAATTCGTCGGATGTTAGGAGACCTTCTGTTTCGAATACGATTTCCATTATTTTCTTTGGAGACGTTTTGGAGGGACATAGCTCCGAAAGAAATATTGTCTGCCGAAGAAAAAATGGAGATATCGAGGCTCAATGTCGGAGAAAACTTACCAGATGCAAAATTTAACCGAAATAAACGAGGAATTCTTGCAGATATTTTGCGAGTGAAGGAAACAAGTAAAACATGTGATTGGGCTGCAAACGGGTTGGAGGACTGCATTGATTTTGAAGTAGATAAATCGGTTGAATTATACGGTATTCTTTTGTACGGTAGTACAAAAACTCCTTACACTTACGTTGTTGAGGTTCGAATTTCTTCTGTAACAAGTAACAGCTGCTTACTACAAATACCTCCGACGACATTTGAAGACAGTAAACAGATATTTCCAATAAACTTCCAAAAGCCATGCGAAATTCATGCCAAGGAGAGATACAAAATTTGCGTAAAAGTGAAAGGTCCAAAAAGTTTGAGTGGTGACTTCTATGACACCGTTAAACATAGTGACATTACAATTCAGTTCTTTGGCAGTTCCTATACAGGTAATGGGACATGTCCAGAGTATGGGCAAATACCAGGACTTCTGTGTGCCGTAAATGTTATAAATCCGTAAATTGCAAATGTGATTTTAAATAAACCATTTATTTGATTTTAACAGTTGAGCATATCATAATAAAGATGGATGGGCAAATACCAGGACTTCTTTGTGCCGTAAATTTTATAAATCCGTGAATTGCAAATTTAATTTCAAAAAAACTATTTAATTGATTATAACAGTTGTGCATAATCATAATAAAAATTGATACCAACATATCATATAAGGTAGCTAGAAATGCATTGTGCCATGGACGTTATGAATGCCTGAATTGTCAGTGTAAAAATGATCTGTTCAGTTGCTTAATGCAGTTTGTACATATAAAAAAAATGATACAGGCATATCATATAAGGTAGCTAAAAGGGTGTTTGTCATGAATATTATGAATGCCTGAGTTGCTAATCTATTTTGTAGGATCTGTTTAATTACTCAACACAGCTGTACATATCAAAATAAATTGATACATACATATTATACATGTATAAGTGAGCTTACAAGTGTCGATGCATTGATTTTGCGTAACCTCTTTATGTGTACAGAAAGGAAAAGGGAGTCATGCAAGTTCGGATCGATTTAAATTGTTCCTTTAAGATACTGTAATCGATATGGAAAAAAATAGCAATAGGTTGACCCCTTATCGAACCCCAACAGATGTATATAACTAGATTTTGTAGTGCTATACGTAGTCTGTATTTCTTTGTAACAACTGAAATTAAATTGCTTCATCGTTCTTCATCGTCGTTCATCATTGTGGACCTGAATTCGTTTGTTCATTTTCAGAACTTTATTTATTTCTTTAGATTAAAAATGACCGAAATATGAGCGTTGTTTATTTCATGCAGATAGGCAGTTAGGATAGATTTTAACAGTAACGAAGATATTGCAATGATAATCATCTCATAGTGTTTGGTATTTGTTATATTGTATTTGGCCAATATATATGTGGTTTTTTAAAAAAATATTTTTCATAAATATTATAAAGGGAATTAATATAAATGTTATACTGATATATTAATAAAAAGTAATCTTATAAATTATGTGTGCTTTTCTATTTATCAGTGCATGTGATAAAATGTATATTTACACAGAATATTCGCCCTTTTAAGCTAACAGTCTGTCGTTATACATTATTTTTTTTCTAAATATTTGAGACGCAAATTTTACTTTTTAATATCAGTTCTTTATAAATATCTTAAGTGTTCAGGCACAGTCACCGATTTTCTTTCTATTTCATGGTTCGATTAGAAGAAAAAGCATTAGATTTAGATTATTTTTATGAGGTACCGCTGTCATTAAACATTAGCGTAAGATGTTAGCTAATCTAAAGACATATTGTGATCGAAGGAGTTTGTGATAAATACATTGAAGTATTGCAAAATAAAATTGAAAATTGACGAGAGAATGTGAGTAAATGATTAAAGGGGCATGGTCACGATTTTGGTCAAAAATTACTTTCCGATTTTAATGTTTACAATGCTTCAGTAAGGTATTTTTAATAGGCAACCAAAATTTCAGTATCATTCGTTGAGTTATGAGCGAGTTACAGAGCTTACAATTATTTGCTATGTAAACAACGCTTTTGTTTATATTTTGATTGTTGAAGTAAAAATTCCAGTTTTAGACCTAAAATGAATGTGTTAAACATTTGGAACTGTTAATTTATGCTTAAAACGAATTAAAAGATTGAAAAATCATCTTGAAAAAGATATTTTACTGGTATATTGAACCTATGTAAACAAATACAGTACATTAGCCTTGTTTACATGACAAATATCTTGCTTATAACTCTACGACTGACTCTCAAACTTAATACATCATTAGAAATGCATTCCTAATTAAAAGGATCAATTGTAAATAATGAAAATAGAAAAATAGAATTTGACCAAATTGTGACCATGCCCCTTTAACTGTAAGAATGTTTCCAATGTAACTACAGGGTTAACTGCATTATATAAAATGTTTTATGATAATTGTATTAAGAAAATGAAGTAACAATCACATTTAATTGTACCATAAATACAATTAACATCTGCTTAAAAGCCTTTCTATAACAATCTAAGCAATAATGTGTGTAGGTCATTAACACCGTGTCTAAATGATGAACATGTGATTCTCAATGTGTTTATTATTTATCATGAGATCATTTTTTTCCCAATCCGTAATATACCATATACGAATCAATCTAAACAACTAATTGATTAAAGAATGTTTATCGTGGGAATAATCAACATCCTTTGCCTTAATGATATGTATAAGTGGTAATTAAAAATCGATATGCTCTTTAAAGGGGCATGGTCACGATTTTGGTCATATTTTATTTTTCTATCTTCTATTGTTTACGATGCTTTATAAATGCAGTTCTAATGACTAATTAAAATTTGAGTATCAGTCGTAGAGTTATAAGCAAAATACAGAGCTTACAATTCTTTGTTATGAAAACAAGGCTCTTGCCCTGTTTTTGTTTACTGTGGTTCAATGTACCGGTAAATCTCTTGTCAAGCTGATTTTTCTCTATATCTGCTAATTCGTTTTGAACATAAATAAACAGTTCTAGCATTTGTCACATTCAACTGAGGTCTGAACTTGAAATTTTCTTATCAACATTCAAAATGTAAACCAAAACTTTGTTTACATAACAAAGAAAAGTGACTTCTGTATGTCACTTATAATTCGACCACTGACACTCAAATCTTGGTTGACTATCAGAAATGCCTTACTGAAACATTGTACACATTAAAAACGGGAACAAAAAATGTTGACAAAAAAAAAAAAAACCTGACCATGCCCCTTTAAGTGGCTTGGATTTATTGGGTAGGAAGTTCTAGAAGTTTTTTTTTTATTCTCAATCAATGACAAATGACTTTGCTAATGAATAATGTGTATGAATTTTATCATCTAATCACACCATGTAAACAGCATTTAGTATTCACAATTTTATTTCTTTCTTTCTTTCTTTCTTTCTTTCTTTTGTGCTGGTTTCTAATCGAATTGCATTATTTATTTGCATTTACAAGTAGATAGAGCATGACACTATCTAACACTTATAAAGCATTCAGTTTGAGTAACAAACCTTATGAAGAGGAAAACATTTTTTGAACCATCAGAACCAATTCATCTTTCTGTGAGATGTATTTTATAAGAAATTTATTCTCATTTTCATTTTTATTTATGTATGGAGTGCATTTGAAAGATAGTTTTACTCGGCAATATAAAGCTCACCATGCATTTGTCAATAAGCAGATGGTGGACAATTTTCTAACAGAAGTCAACTGCCCCTCAGCAATAATGTGCACAGTTCTCTGTAGTCAGATGAACTGTGGGTGTTTCGGATTCAACACCATGGTTCACATATGCCGCGTCCATACCTTTTGTAGAGTAGAGAGTACACTTAACGATGCAGGGTGGAAGTATTACAGAACATGTAAGTAAACGTCAACAATTTATTGCATAGAGATGTAAAGTCGTGAATATTTTTAAACTTAATCTTTTTTAAAAGGAGAGATTTGTACACATTTATGGGAACTACTCAAGTTCTAAAACTTTAATATTACAACTTCTACATTACTACAGATGATCGTTTATGGCTAAAATACTAATAATAAAATACTAATATCGTAAATTTTAAGGTAGATCAGATAAGTAGATTGTTGATTATTTGACTTACTTAATACACTGTGTATATATTTTTACGACATTGGCGGTCGATTCTATCATTTTCTAATTCCTGTATTAGTGTATACAAAATGTACCTGAGTCATTCAGTCATTCTTTTATGTAGACTATAAAAGGGCTTGACAAGTGATTACATAGCACTGAGTGACAGAGACATGCCATTTTCATTACCTTTGAATCACTTAACAAGTATTGTGGACTCATTAGAATTCATAGGGGCTAGTTATATCCCCACAAATAAGCCCAATATCCACGAATTGGGCTTTAGACAGAATTTAGACAATTTCACAGTATGTAAATGTCATAAATTTATCCTGTAATAGAAGTCTGTTATCAGAAATGAAACGAACCAAAAATTTGATTTTACGCTGTCATTTTTTTCTCATTGTAACTTTGTTATGTTTAAAGTTTTTTTTTTAAATTACTTAGTTTTTGTTGTTAAGAAAAAAGTTACTCGTTTCTTGCATAAATTGGCGAGAGCAAAACAAAGAAGAATGGTCATACTTTGTTTTTTCATAGATAATTTTTTTTTCCAGATTTTTAAAATATTATATGAATTTTTGTTTATAACAGTCGTGCTTGTGATTTCTTTTCTGATTATTACTTTGCAGAGTATGCCATCAAATGTCAATTATCGAGAAAAACGCATTACAAATCATATTTTTTAAATAATCGACACTAATTGTTTTTTTTTCCCAAAAACTTTTGAACTCGTTACATGTATCTGTGGTGCTCGTAAAAAGTTCGTTTTAAAATGAAGAACAATAATCTACAAAATGTATGCCTACTGCACTTAACATAAATGCAACTTAAAGAAGGATGATTAAATTTCCTGCTTCACTAAAATCTCATTTACTTAATTGAGTTATGTTTCAATGTATATTATTAAGTATTACTCCACCTTAAAATCATGCAGGAGGCGATTTATTCAAAATACAAAATTCAGTTAATTTCTTTATAAACATGTTATGATATCAGCAGTTAACATCAATAAACCTTCAATTTGTGTTTTGGATACTCTGTTGCTAGGATACACATGTTCCATAGAAACATCTATTTTTAGTACTTAAACGCGACTCACTGCTTTGAAATTAAGAAATGTTAAGTAAGATTGATTAAGCTGAATAATTATAACTACAAAGTAGTTTAAACTGTTTTTGTACAAGGAAGGTCTTATCAATTTAATCAAAATCAAAATCATTTTTATCACAACATTAAACGTGTTGTTGCTATGGTTAAATCGCCCAAAGTAACCATTATTTTAATATATCTCAAAAATAACAGTTTTCTTTATAGAAAAACAGTACCCATCCTTGATCATATTAATAAACTACTGCTTAAAATCAAGAAAAGACATTTTTGACAATAACATATACAAATTTCATGCAGTAGGGTTATTTTTTAATGCAAAGAGGTCAAAAAGGTAATCAATGAAAAAAACAATCTTCATATTGCAATACAATTTTATGAAGAGTTGCTCCAATAAATAGAAACAATTTTTTTTTTCTTTTTATTTCATACATTGATGTAAATGTTAGAAATGCACCATACAAATGTTAATTTTGGTTACTAAGGGCACCGTTGCCATGGTAACTGTGACTTAAGATAAAAAAGATTACTAATTTATCTTCTATTATACCATATTATATGTAGAGAATTCGGCACATATGTGCTATCAAAAGTCAAGTTTCTATTTTGGTATGTCAATTGACATATTTTAACAACGAAATTTAGAAATATCTAAAAATAACCATTTTAGCATGGAAACCTTATAGTATAATTAACCACATTTATGCCAAACATTTTAGCATTTCTGATGATTTTGACATCAATTTTTTTATGCCATTTTCTGTTATTTCAAGCATTTTTTGTATAAACCAATATAATTCATATATTCTCAAAGTACGCATCTTTATATTTCTTAAAATATATATATTATATATAAATATGCTATTAGAGTAACCATGGCAACGATCCAGCCCATATAAAGAAACTCTACATTTTCTTTTCTTACTTTACGGAAGAATTTTTATTTAATGAAAACAAGTTCTTTAAATTTATTAATGTACAACTTGATTTTACAACTTATTTCAATTTTCTACTTCTACCATTTATCACAATATATATATATATATATATATATATATATATATATATATATATATATATATATATATATATATATATAATAATATATTATTATTATTATTATTATTATGACATTTTTAAAGGCCGAACATTTTACAAACGCCCTGTACAAACTTCAAAACGATGCCGTCAATCAAGTTTGAAACAATAGCGCCCAGTTTGATTGATGTGATCGTCCGAGCGTGATCTGGCCAGGTCCGTGGCATTCTGTTTACTAGCAATTAACAACATTATCTTTGATATCTTCCGTCACGTATTTAAAGGGGAAAATAAAAATTCGATTTTTAATATTACCAAATTGATGATGAAAATTATTCATTTAGTATTTGAAATTACACAATTTATATTTGAATTTGCGTGACCTTATAAATTCAACAAAGATGAACAGATCCAAAATGTATCAAATTTTCTTTTTAAACAAACGTATGAGCTGGTAAAATAGGCAATTGAAGCACGAGTTTGGAAACGAACTCAATTGTCATTGTAACATGGCTGCCTACATTCCACATTCAGATTATTGATGGCATGGTTTTCTTAACATACTGTAATTTGTTGCAATTAACTACATTAAACAATGTAAAGTGCTAAACACAATGTACTGAGCTTTATTTTTTAAGCAGAATTAATTTACTGCAATTATTAACTTGTGCTTTACACAAGTGTGTTTAGAGAAGATTCGGACGAAACAGACTTCGATGTAGAACATACAGTCCAACTGTTAGATTGGATTCATTTCCGTATAAAATTGCTTCATATGGACATTTAGAACAATACGATATTCCAAATAAGACCAATTCTGACTATTTATTTATTTCCTGTGTATTAATTTGCTCCATGTGTATAGAGATTAGCAGCGTTCACGACCGCAGGTTGACTGCAGGCCCCGGAGGCTTTCATACCTCTATAAAATAAGCCCCGCCCTCACCTGAGATTTACCACCCGGTAAAAATGTTCGGCCTTTAAGCATTTTTAATAACGAAATATCTTAAATTGTTATGATACTCAAAGGCCAAAAATAATAACAAATGTCAAGTGAGAAATTCTTGTTTCATTAACTATCACCTGTTACCTATCAATACACTAATGACAATAAACAGTGTTTTTATTTTAATAATCAGGTTAAAATATCAATATATCACCTTGTTGCCATGGCAACATATTCAAATTAAATCAAATGCAAAAAGTTTGATATTTTGATACATAATATATAAAAAATTGTAATATTTCCATTATCATATGTATAGAATTGAAAAAAAAAATAAATAAAAACACCTGTGGAACAATTTCTAGTAAAATGCGGTCAGTTTCAAAATCAGAATGACCTTGAAACAAAATGAAGAATGAAACACAAACTTTATAGCGCGGTATGATAATTTGTCTGCACTGCTTGGTGTGTTACAGGACCGACGACATCCAAAACTAAGCATTCATTGCTTATATTTATATTTTCATACTGATGTCCATTTGTATGAAATATCATGTATCGTCGCTATAAAGCCTTTATATGCGCTCTTAGTCATGGATATGAAACATGTATTGTACATGGAACAGCCATATTAACATGCTATTTAGATCGCTTCTGCAACTTTAAATATAGTGCCAGAAACTTTGTCAAAAAATTCTTTTTCATTGACGAAATGATATCATTTAGCGAATATTTTCCATTAGTACATATCAGACTGATTATGTAAGTTTAAACGTTTCAATTAATCTTACAATAAAAATATACTCAAAACGCGTTATAACGTTTATATTTGTGCTCCTAGGGCTAAATTAGCTAAGTGTATTCATGGAAAATTGAACGTCGCAGATTTCCAATGCAAACATAAGGGGAAATATACACTGAATGTAAATATTTTAAAATCACAACTTCAAAATTAAAGTTCAAGATGATCTAAACATGCATAAAAATTGTGTCTGCAAAAGACAAGACATGTCCCCAGCATGATAACCTCTTTTGTTAATAAACAGCATTTGACTGTACATACTTGTATTTACATACATTTGTAGCATTGAAAAAGACACAAAACTTATGACACAGAGTTCTTTTACCTGTTGCCAAGTAGTGACCAACTAAGTCAATGCTAGTGTGTGTTTATGTACACATAAATTACACCTGTATCTGATAAAATGTACATTATTACATTTACAATTAAGAATATAGATATTAAACTTGTGTACTAATAATGTTCTTTCATGGAAAACATTGTAATGATAAATCTTACAAGTTGATATCTAGTAAATGAAATGCTCTGAAGTATTGTTTGCTGCACAGCTGTCTATCACAATTTCTGCAACCACAAACTGCCTCTTTTCGTCTCTCATCTCCATGTTTTGGTGCACCACTTGCAAGTTGATCTTGGATGTTTCAATTTGCAAAAAAATATCAGGTGTATCCAAAGCATTCTGTGTTGTATGACCACACTTTCTACCTCTGTAGTCTCTAATCAGCTGCTGGGTCACTGCCATCCTGAAATCCAGCAGAATATCTTTATAAGCTGTTCTGGTGAAAATGTCAAAAGCATTGATGAGGCACATTTCCATTAATAAAAATTAAACAAAAAAGTCATTCCTCTACAGACAGACAAACAAATGAAATGCACATGGTAAATATGATAAAAAAATCGCAACACTGCATTTTAGGGTACACAAATGTTGCTATAAATTTTTTTAACATTATTGTTACATACTCTTGACAGGTTTATTTGTCATATATTGTCTTGCGAAAGTTTTTCCCTTGAATTTGATCATGCCTTCATCAATACTTTGATGCTTAGGTGAATTCATTTGACCTCTTATTGCCCTTCTGTCTCATCAAAGATTGGTCTTATCTTATGTAATCTATTTGAAGCAAAAATAAGAAAAAATATCAAACATAGAACAATATCATCATTTTCACTAAAATATTTGATGTTCAATTAATACAGAATTAAAATTTCTACCTCTATCCAGCGTCCCTCTAGGTTCTTGAGTTTGGTTGTCATTTAGACGAAAATATCAATTGAGCTTTTCAAATCTTTTCAAACTCATTGTCTCTTGAAAACCAACATACTAGCCTAAAATAATAATAATTTCACTAATCATAAAAAAAGATTTTATATCATAAAATCAACTTGCTAAAATTTATCAAACAGAAATATACAGATATATGCAAGATAAAAAAAACTTACACTTTAATTCCACAATTATTAGTTCCACTAATAGTTGTCAGTTGTAAATGTACATGAACATATATTCCACAATTGTATTGATAGAACACTGTGTTGTGACCTTGTTAAACTCTTCATCACCCTCTGTTGTTTCATCATCATGAGCAATACCCATATCTTTCCAATTTAAGCAGTCTTCAACAAAGGCTGATAGTCTATGAATCAAATTTTCAGGACGCTCATCTGGGTCAGTTTATCAAGTGAGCCCTTGATGTTTTGAAGCAATAATCATAGGATGAAGCTCTACCATTCAGTGAACTGAATGTTAACTGAAAGGTCTGGAAAGGTGACTGAATGGCATAACCATACCATTCAGTCACTTTTCAGTTACCTTTCAAATGACTGATTGGCAGAGATTCCTCCTGTGAATGAAGTCTGATAGTTTGCTGATTCGGCTTACTGACATTGAATTTTTGACAATGATATTGCAAGAAATCATGGGAGTTTAGTTCACAATATTGCCTAGCAATAATTCTAAAAAGTTAACTTTTTGTTCTCGTGAGTCCACTTGATTCGGGTGCGTTTTCGTTATTGTCGCTGAATCCTCGGAATGGCATACTCTTTTTTCTGATGATCTCCAACTAGGTTCTAGACACAATAAATGGGACGAAATTCTTGTTCAATGAGAGGGCATACAGAAAATGTTGATGCTAATATTGAAATGACATTAGCATTTCACACTTTGTAAAACTTTGTAAAACAGCATTGTTTACGTACACGGAGGTAATCTCAGCGAGATTCGTCAAGACTGAAAAAATTTTGATGAACGTCTCTTCCGAATCTCAGACCAGTGCCACACAAAGTGATTCGGGAAAATTTGCCCCAACTTCGGCTGGCTGTTACGATAGAAATTCGTTGAATTGAATCAACTGCCCGCTTCAACTTTTTACTTTGAACATCCTTTTAACTCCCTATCAACATAACATGCTAGTTTTCTACCGTTAAAAGGTTTAAATCCCACAAAATATGATTTTGTTTATTTTTCAAGTCATTTCCACATTCATTCGAACCTCTAATGCTGAAAAGTTCCAGTCAAGGTCATGAATAGCCTGTTTCAAACTATGTCGTATTTGTAGTTTTACATAGAAAAATATACTTGGACAAATAGAAGCTTTATAACGTTAGATGCATTCAAATGTGAATATATTTGCCTAAAACATTAAATATGGAATTTGTAAGAAATAAAAAGGAAATTTCGGTATTTATAATTAGACCTTTTATTTAGAATGTAAATATTCATAAAATAACAATGTGGAAACCTTTGAGTACGACATATTTTGATACAGACTATTTGTGACCTTGACTGGAACTCTTCAGCATTAGAGGTTCGAATGAATGTAGAAATGAATTGAAAAATAAACAAGTTGATATTTTGTGAGATTTAAACCTTATAACGGTAGGACACTAACATTTTATTTGATATGGAGTTAAAAAGATGTTCAAAGTTAAAAGTTGAAGCGGGCAGTTGATTCAATTCAACGTATTTCTATCGTAACAACCAGCCCAAGTTGGGGCAAATTTTCCCGATTCACTTTGTGTGGCACTGGTCTGAGATTCGGAATATAGAAAGTATTTGATTGCAAAATGAGCTTAATTGACTTTGATTTATATAGTCTTTCTGCGAATGTGATGGAATTCTTCACCCCATGATGTCATGCAAACGCGCATTGAAACAGAAATTATACAAAGGTTTACAAGTAAGCTGAACATCATTTTGCTGGAGTATTATCAAATTTGATGATAAGTCATAAATCAGTTACACATTGAACCCTGCATGATTCTTAGGCGGAGTAGTACTCTATATAATTTATGCAACGTTCTCAGTGTTGTACGAGTAAGATCGATGAAATCATAGCTGATCCTGGAATTTCTCAAATTTCAGGCTTGGATACGAAGTGATAAGAGTCGATACGTTCTTATGCAATTTGTTGTGTTTGATGCGGTAAGGTAACGATAGATTTGCCGGTTAGATACGATAACATACGATTACATACGTTCTTAAAAGATTGTGAAGGCAAATCTTCCGATTGGATCTTGATCAAATCCAAACTTTTCAACACGATTCTCGATTTGGGACGTTTGGGTACGTGCAGATACGTTTGTATACGTTTGCGATACGTTCATCTCGAACCGAAATGCTAAGCTGCGATAGGGCAAGATAATGGCGACAATTTTTTTCACGATCAAGATGTATGGTGAAGATGATCACGATTTTAGCCGACGAATGAAAAAAAATGACAATAACAAACCGTCAACCATCTCAAAAATCCATAAAACGAAATACAAATTGAAAGCAGAGCAACACGGACCTCCAAAATGATAGAGGTAGGATCAGGTGCCTAGGAGGAGTGAGCATCCTCTGCTGACCGGTCATACCCGCCGTGTGCTCTTTGTCGTAATCGGGGGAAAAAAACCCGGAAAAGTCCGTAGACAATTAGGTGATAAATTATTGTCTAACAATTAGTATGAAAAACGTCTGTCAGCATGCGGCATATATCTATATTGCTCAAATGACCATATTGACACGTTGCATCTGAACGCAGCGCAAGGTGGTACATGTAATTGTCTCCCCCTAGATTGTCCAGGTTCCGGGGCCATCAAGCTTATATTAGACAAGCCTACTTTTGATCTCAGTTTAAATTTTACAACAGAAATAAATTGTGGAATACTGAGCCTCAAATCAAAAGTGAGCGCGTCTAAGTTATATGGCCCTCGGACCAGATCATCACGATTGAGAAGGGGGGGGGGGGGGTGCACAATCAAATGTGATATCTCGCGCTTAGTAACGATACAATGCGATCTGACACGATGTTAATGGATGGTTATAGCATAGCTCTTCAACACAGTCACCATTGGCAGATGATAATGTGTTTGGTTCAAACAGTTTTTCAACAAATGTGTGAAAACTCACCAGGTTTTTTTTTTCTGTAATGGTGTGTTGCTTTAATATAGAATATAAGATTGACATATATGAAGTTCATAGTGTTAGCTTTGTTAGGGATTTCAAAAGGAACGTTCTCAACAGGGGTGCAAGTTTGCGCGTATCATCGACAAGCAGATAAATTAATTTTTTAATTAGATTCTTTGGTTAATATTTGATTGCATCACAGAATTTTAAAATCATAAAGGGAAACAGCTTATAAATGCGTTGCTGATGAAAAAATTCACTAAAGATTCTACCGATTAATGACCTAAGACTAGAATAATTGATTTCATTCGGCTTTTCAAGAGAATATTAATTGCTACATCACGACATTATTCCATGCACATTTCAAAACGATCAAATATTTAATTTATAATTTATTTTACTCCATGGTTTTCTATTTCCCCAATGGATTATAAAGGTGTTTGTTGATATTCTACCAAGTGTTTCCCTTATATAACACTTTTTGAGCAGTTTGAGCCATTATTCCTTAGTGTTAAATCTAGGATTTGAAAAGAGCATGTAAAATGGTGGTGAAAAAGGCACCTTTCTCCGCGGTAAATATTATAAAACCTTAAAAGGGACACTTTTTTACAGTAATATTATAAATCATTTAACCTTAATCAAAGGGGCTTATTTTAAGGAAAATTGTGCAACGTATCCAAGCCTGACCTCTGTAATAAAACAAGATTATTGAATGATAAATGGTTTGCTTTTGCATTCATATGACTCAGAGTCAAAGATTCAATATTTTTAATCATGACAATACATATGTTTTATGTAATCCTCTATAGCATCAGAATGGGTCAAGAGGTCAAAGTAGCGCATGAATAATCTGGACCACTACTTTTTCAATGTATACAAACTGTAATCGACTTACGTTTAAACACACCTAGTATCGTAAAACACATATTCTGTTGAATCATTAGAATTCGTGGTGGCCCAATTTTCGTGGTAGTCATGAGTGCAGCTCCCCAACCAATTTACATTCTCGACATAAACAAATTTGGAAAGAGTAATCTTTCTTATTGAAACTGAAAGCCGACGCATCCACAAAATTACATCCCCACGATTATGCATAAAAATTCGCAATCCACGAAAATTGGCCCCCACAAATTTAAATGATTCCACTGTATTAGGCATAAAGATAAGCTCCGTTAAAAACATATCTCTATTTTGTATTACGAAATTTTATTCATTCATTTATGTTTCACAATGTAACATCAATAACGAAGATAAATGATCATGGCTTAATTAGGATTCACGTAAGATCATGTTTATGGGTCAACGTCGTAACAAAGCGTAATTCTGTTTCAAATTTCCAACAGCTCTATGACTTTCACTTCACAGGAGGTGTCGTTTATTGAATTTTATTTTATCAAATTGAATTTAATACTTCAATATAATTTAATTTGATTGTATAAAATTCAGTAAACGACAGAAGAAGTAATATTCCACCGAACTTCAATCATTTTTTTCAGTTGTACGAGTGAAGTTTTTGTTACTGTTGAATTTTATTATAAACACTGTGCCGAATAAGTATGCCAGTGCCAAGGTGGCATTTTTGCACCCGCTTAAGATGCAGTTTCGGAAAAATCCATATACTCCAAATGATAGACCATTGTCTAAAGAGTATATAACCACTTTTGATTTTAGTGTGTTTCACCTGACAGGTGAGATATTTACCTTTGAAAATTAATATCCCATAGGAAAATTATAATTCCCATAGGAGAAGTGATTCTCCTATAAGAAATATTGACAATCCTATAGGATTTTCTAAAATTCCTGTAGGAATTATATTTCTTATAAGGGAATGGTATTTCCTGGAGGAATTTGAATCAGACAGGTAGTTTTCCTAAAGGAAATTAAGATTTCCTATCGGATTTTATCAAATCCTATTAGAATTGAAATTCCTATAGGAAATTCTTGTAATCCGATAGGAAATTTCAAATTTCCTATAGGAATATTGTTTTTCCTTTGGGAAAAATTATTTTCCTGCAGGAATTTATTTTTGAAAGGTAAATAGACATGTGAGATACAATGGTAACAAAAGTGGTTGTAAACTCTTTAAGCAATGGTCTATCATATGGCATATTTGACTTATATGCAGCTTAGATGGGTACAAAAATGCCACCTTGGCACTGGCATAATTATAGATACCAACACACCGTTTTAACAATAGAGAATAATAAAATAGTGAATATAAAGAGTTACTTCAATTAACGGATTACTTAGATAAGCTGCCAATTGGGAGTGTCCAGATCAAAGTCACTCAACGCTAGTGACAGGGGAAAAGGTGTCATGTCCAAGGGGAACATTTCACACGGTGATACCAATCGCAACTTCTCGGGCCTTTCTGAGTCTGCCGGAAAGGCCCGAGAAGTTGCGATTGACGGTGATACTAGATCATCACAAGGAAGAAAGTATGGAGCAATGTTATTGCCATAATTTGCAACGAATGTACAGATAGGAAATACTTTATTACTTTTGGATGTATATCGGTATATAAATACGGGTTAGAACGTGATCAAGTCTTTTAAAGCCTTTTTATAAGCGCAAATCATTTTTATCTAAGTTATAGATAAAAATAAAAATTGTATAATAAATGTATACTACATCTTCAGTTATTTGCAGTGTGTAAACAAAAAATATCTCAAAATGAATTGTAAATGCGTTTACTTAGTTATTTAAAATTTTTCCACCTTCTACCTTCTACCTGGCTACCTTCATTACCCGCATGAATCATTAAAGAAAGCATTTTATTGTTTATATTTATTTATATCTTTCTTTCAACAAATTAAAAATAAATAACCAAATTATTGTTAAAGTACATCAGTATGTTAGCTAAAAGAAACAGCCAAATCGTCTCCTTTAGTAATTTGAGTCAGACATCAGCATGATTATTTCGTGCAGTCCGTGATTTTTCTTAGGTCGTTGTAGGTTTCGACCTTTCGATAAACAGGGCGTGTAGATTTCAGTCTGGCTGTTTCTATATACATGCAGCTAATTATTAACAATAAGTTTCCGAAAGAAATAGAGGGAATCATACTCGGTAGACGTATGCATATGACAACCGAATCATCATTTTATTTTACATTACAGTTTTTCTTTAATTTGCACCCGTACTGTTGAAGGGTTCATAAGCTAGATTTTAAAAAAGGAAAATTAGTTTCCAATATTCTAAACTATTTAAAATATCTGCTGAATGTTTTTTTTTTAAATTAGTTTAAAGTCACAAACTGTATGATACATAGACGGTTAGTTAATTTCAATGAATGGTAATTTTTTAATCGTGGGTAGACTTCATGAATTCGCAGTATTGGCTTGGAAGTGATCTTGAAACATGGCATGGAGCAGAAGTGAGTGATTCTCTTTTTCTTATCTATTTCTCTATGTGTCTTGGAACATATTAACAACAAAACACGCTTTTTGTGCATGAATTCCCAAATAACTGCTATTACATGTACGTTACCGTTTGATTTCATTTTATGATATTATTTTGTTTCAAAAATATCGAAAACATTAATAATTAAAACATCTCAAATTAAAAGTTATCATAAGGTACATATACAAAGTGTCTTACGATGAAGTTTTCTTATTGGGTTTAAATATTCAAAAGTTTAATTCATATACACATTAAAATACTTCAAATTCGACATAAACACTTTAATATTTCAGTTCCAACGTAATTTAACGTTACAGGAAGTTTACTGAATTATTAACTGTTCTTCGTATTGCGTTTTATTAAGGCAATATGCATCAACATGGGCTCCAACTTAGTAGAAATAGAATCAGCGGAGGAAGATAATTTCATTCGAAGCCTCGTTTTGAATTTGACAGGTAAAACGTGTATTGTGTCCTGTTTCTCTCAGTTTTATCATGATACCTAGGTTTCATATAATTATATCCTTGTGCATCAATTATCATCACAGTTTTGATGATATAAAACAATGGATTATAATTGCATACAAATACAAAATGTTTTATTATCGATTAATTTTGACTTTGTGAATGAAATCAGCATAATTGGTGCTTCACGAATACATGTAGTAATGAAATCACGATATTTTGTTTGTCATTTCTTTTTCGCCTAATCGAAATGGGTAAAGTTTATATTCAGACATACACACACATACACATGCATATCAGAGAGTTGGGAGAGGTTTTGTTAGATATACTGTGGAATAATTCGAATTTGTGGTGGCTCAATTTTCGTGGTATTTGTGAGTAGCTCTCAACAACGAATTTACATCCTCGACGAAAACAAATTTTGAAAGAGTTATCTTACTGAAACTGAAAACCGAGGCATCCACGTAATCACATCCCTACGAACAATAAAAAAAAACACCCTCACAATCCACGAAAATTAGCCCCCACAAATTTAGATGATTCCACAGTAATGATATAAGATAAAGGTCTTGTTTGATTACTTTTCAAATAGAAAGCGTCTGGTTGGGTGTAAAGGGCATCGCTGTGGAACACACGTGGTTGTCGGCGGAGAAAACCACGACGCTCACGTCCATGAATTGGTTTCCAGAGCAACCAAACAATCACGATGTTAACCAGACTTGCCTCTGTCTTTATGCGCGTATGATTATGATTGGTGGGCGAGAACTGCAGTACGCTGTACCACTATATCTGTGAGAGGAAAGTTTTTTGAGACTATTACCGTGTATTCGGTAATTTTTGTGAAGATCTAATCTTCGCTTTTTTCACGATCACTTTTATATCGCAAAATATTCAACACGCAAAATTTATATTTGGTATTGTTTGGTTTAAGAGACTTTTTAAATCGCAAAAAATGACTAACGCAAATAAAAATAGTTACCCATTTTCCCCATGTTTGCACACTTTGTGACACACAAAAAAAACCCCGGGCCTACGGTATTTAAAAACTCCTTCATATAGTTTAAAGGGCCGGTCATGGGATTTTTGTTTTGTTTTGTTTTGAGCTCACCTTTTCAGGACCATGATACGTACTGTTATGGATTAAATTTATCATTGTTAAATATAGATTTAGCTTTATGAATCGCTGATGAAATTTAATAAGTGAGTGCTTCCCTCGAAGCTTGGCTCAAAGAATATAAATGCTTTGGTTTTACTATAAACATTGTACATGCACTTTATTTGATCAATCTTTGGAGCGTTGTGTTTCCTACCAATAAACAATAACGTGCATTGCATGTCTTATTTATTCATCGCTTCATTCATTTTGTTTTACTCAAAAGAAAGCACTGACTTTGTAGAAGAAATATTAACGAATGAATTGCCAATGTATTTTGTATTGGAGTTTTATTATGATCATTATAAATGACACCATACATTAAGGATGTAAAACGTAATAATAGTTAAATTTGAAACTAAATTAAAAAAAACCCCAATAACTTTGATTTTTTTTTTCAGAAAAAAACACTTGCAACTAAATTAGGAAAATTAAATGAATTCAAGTCATGTACATACACCATTGATAGACAATGGACTTACGTAGATAAAAGAATACTTGTAATTAAATAGGATTAATTCAACACATTCATTTTTTCACATCTGAATTATTTCTATTCTTTAAAAATAATCGTCGATGGAACACGGTTATTTTACATATAGTTGTAGTGCACAATGAACGAAGGCAAAATATTAAGGCACTAAATTACGAACCGTTATATTGTATCTTTGCATTTTATTTTTATTATTATTATTATTATTTTTTTTTTTTTTTTTTGCTAAAGTTTCCCGATCGTGCTCTACTAAATCTCAAAAATCTCGATGAGGAGCTGACTTGATCAGCTGGCGAATTAGATGGTAGTATTTTTTTATTTAGAGGATAGATCAAAGTATAATAAAACGGCATTTCGTTTTATCAAAAGGATTTTGTCGACAGAAGCATGTAACTTTCTCCATAGCTCAGTGGATAACGTATAAGGCTTGTGATCTGTACATCCCGAGTTCGAATCCCACAGGGGCTTTTGTTGTTACTTACTGAATTTAATTTTTTAGATATTCATTTTTTTATCTCCAAACTGCACATTTTTCGCTTATTTGACATATGTACTGTTTATTTAATCATTATATTTTTCATAGTCAAATAATTTACTGTTAATTTGAGCGACTTTTTCCAGGTGTGCTATTCCACCTTAAACAAAAAGGCTTATTTAGAACCATTTTAACAAGAGCTTGGACTTTGGGTAGTTGAGTCAAACAGCATTGTGACGTAGGCCTGTCTATTTCATTGTTGGCCACTCAGCCATGGCTCTTTGAAATCAACAAGATTTGTCTGGCTATTGAGCTAAGCTACACAATCTGTGTATACTTCACCTAAAACCAGCGTCATTTTTGACTTGTTTTGACGCAAGAAAAAGATAGTTACATCCAACCGAAAGTCCAAGGTCTTGTTAAAATGGTTCTATATACATTCATGATTAAACGTGTGGGAGAAAGAGTATTGGGCCAAAACTATGTTTATGCGAGAGGTAAAAGTCAAGGTTGCCAAAACTTTGAACCAAATTCAAGACAGATAAAAACATTCTTAATGAGTGTTCCTTTTTGCTACGCACATATAATCGCTTCAACAGTGTCACCGTATAATCATGTCGGTATTAAATGGCAAAGTAAAAGAAACGTTTAAATAAATTATGGAAAAACAAGAAGTTTTATGTGTCTATGTAAAGAAACAGCCCGTTTTCTGTACATTTAAATGCAAACTAAGGGACTTTGAAAAGTGAATTGTTAATAATATAGCATAGTTAATGTTGCTCACAAAAGCAATATCACAGTCGCTTGAATACTGAATCGGCGGCTCATAGTACAAATTTAAAGAGATCCAAGGTTGTTACAATAAATAATTGAAATAAGCAATTGATGTTACATTGATATCATGTAATCACATTAATACAACCACTCCTTATAAGAGCTAGTTATACATCAATCGTATAAATTCACCAGTTCTTATCAGAACTCCATATTGTATCACACATATCACATAATGGCCGCCATCAACAAATTATTTGATTGTCCCGCCAAAGGTCTCAATTGTAGAGGCCCATCTGACGTTGAATAGACTTCAACGCATTACCTTTGTTATGCGTGAGGTAGCTGGACTCCCGCGCCACTATTGGAACAGCCAAAATGGCCGCTTTCCTATTCTTATCGTCGTCGTCACCTTGATTTTCTTCGTCTGCTTTCTGGTCACGTGAGGCTGTTTTCGTCTGCCGGGCTTTGGGGCGTATTTTCGGCGTCGGAGGCCGATCGGTGTGAAACACGACAAATATTCCTCCGCAGGCCCGAGTGCATGGCGTGACCAAACAGTCAAAGAGGTACTTGAAGCAACCTTTAAAGCACGTGCCGCAGCAGATATAGACGTTCTTGTTGATCGGCGTAAGGCACCAGATGTGTTCGAATGCCGTAAAGGCGAAGCCACAGCCCCACCAAATGGCGATGAAGGGAGCGAAAAAAAACGTGAGGAGTTTGTAGCAACAGTCATTGAAACACGTGTAGCACTCCTGGGAACATAGCCAGATCAACTCGATACTTTTTAGAGCAGGCGCCTCTTCTAAGATGTCGTGGACTTTGATCTGAGAAAAGGACAACAAAAAAATAAACCAAGATATTAGTTTGATGTCATCACAGGAAAATATCAACAATACCAGACGTCAAGACAAGTCGGTAAATTTACGGCAATGATTACGACATATATGTCAATTTACGGCAATAGCAAACAAGAAGTTTGTTTTTAAAAAAGACGGAAGAACTCTCTCCGGCATTAGAAACTTGGAAACATTTAATACTACATCTCAGGGTTTAAAGTTCAATTTAAAGATTATTTATCCACTCAAACCACTTGCAGGTAAATTTATTTACAGGCAAATGTATGTTTATTTTCACAGACAATATACAAGGAACGTTTAAGGCTGAGCATATGACTACAAGTTTGATAAGAAATGCTGATAATAGTGTCATGTCGTAAATTTTGAATTTACTGGGTGGATGTAAATACAAAATTTACGACATGACAACTCGTAAATTTTGTATTTACACCCACCCAGTAAATTCAAAATTTACGACATGCATGACAATAGGCATGTATTCAGAACCGTTACGGTAAACAGGAAACTACATGTACATGATTCAGGTAAAATACTGGACAGCTGTCACAAAATTTAAAAAATTTTCATCCTAGTCTGTTACAGAATTTCTAAGCAGACTTCGATAGTAGCATTTTGAATTGAACTGAAGATAGCAGTAATTGTCAGTTAAATGTTATGTTGTAAATTCTTTGTTAACTGAAAGGTGTGTACATAAAGATAACAGTTAATTTATCCTATTGGGTTTTTTTTTCACTTACCCGTTAAGTTCAAAATTAAAAACATGATGAAACGAAGATAATTATAAGATTTGATGAGATTTTAAAAATCAAAGACCGTTTTGCCAATACTTGATACAGGTGTGCATTGGTATACAAAGTCAAAGGTTATCTGCACCTTGCGACGAACACTTAGCAAAATATTGATACACATGTACATGCTTTTGGGTTTTTTTTAATTAGGTATTTAACATTACATATAAGTATCATTAATTTATGTTTTACCTGTTGTATAGCAAAATTGTTGCATACTTAAAAGGTCCAATACGACAATACTAGTGTGTGTGTATATAGGCAGGCTGGTGTGGGTAGTGTAAGTGAAAGTTTTTCATGAACATTTTTTGGGGTCAGCGATTTACGGTGCTATAATTCTTAAATGATCAAATAAAAGCATAAAAAAAGAAACGTCAAGATTGAAAAAAATATTGTATTTATTCAAGCAGATAAGGTAAGTGGCAGGCCGCACTTCTAGTCCCTTGTCATATATTTAAATGATTAAACCATCGATCCACACCGGGGTGATTATTTGAATTGATTTACATGTATTTCTTCAACTTTTCTCTATTAAATTCGCGTGAATAGATGCTTTGATTTTTATTCATCAATAGAGAAACAGGTAGGGGTGGGTAAAATTTCTTAAAAACCATCAAGATCTTTTTTTTTCTCAAAAAAATTGAGAGGCCTGAGTGTGTCATGCGCGGATTCAGATGGATGGGGGTCTGGTGTTTCTTAACATGGCATGCAAGTTCACATAAAAAAAGAGAAAACGTCTATTGATAGATAAAGTGGACCCCCTCCCACGCCACCCGTTGCTACGTGCCTACCTGCTCATCTATGATTCTTCAAAAGTGCACTTGACTAGTATTAAACGATGTTAATTTGTTGATAGTTTGAACATTAGATCAGCGACCATAAAATCTGTGATCCAATAAACAATGACGATTAATTCATCATTAAAACAACAAATCCTAGATCCGCGCATTGTTGGTATGCATACCTTGAGGTGTTGATTCAGTTTATTTGGGTCCCTGTCCTCTGGGCGCTCGTTTGGATGTACCCGCCTCGGCATTGTGGGATAGAATAATAAATAACGGGAGGAATACAATTATATCCGTTAAAAAAATATATGTTACATTCCTAACACTTTCTCAATACGAAAAAATATATCATCACATAACACGACGTAACATTCTGTATCCGAGTCGCTTGGTTATCCAAGGTTATCCATAATTAACATCTCTGACTTCAAGTCAAAAAAATCCAGCATGCAATACAGAAAGTGTGTATCCTTAATAAAATGGCGTGAATGGTTCAATCACAGAAGAAGGAAGTCGTCAGGTAATCATGAAATACTTTCGCAAAGGTTCGTCCTCAAATTATACACAATAAACAAAAGACGCTTGTAATAAAACTGTTAGATAGCAGTCGGCGTGCACTAAGGTCTATCCGATCGTCGGCAATTTATGACCAGACCCTTGTACCGTGTTTCAACAAACAAAAAAGTGAGAAATCGAATCTTAAAAACAGACGACATATGGAAAGGCATGACATAAGTATATTGAGGCCGTATATGTTTAGTGAATTGTTTGTTGTTTGCTTGGAAGCCTTTAAATAATGTGAATTTGGTGACTTGGTGTGTTTATTATTTTTTTTTACTTCCTCGGGCCTAAAAATGGTAGAATGGTCACCCCCCTCAAACAACATAAAAGTATTTCAAAAAAATCGCAGTGTCTATTATTTTGAAGTTTATAAACAAACTCGCCTGGGAACAACATTAGAAAAAAGCATAATTTTATGCAACGGTCAACAGAAAATTTACTTTTATGGTCTAGAGGCTTTTAAAAATGACAGCGGGAGTGAGGGGTGAAGAAATTTAAGCGGTAATGTCAACATTTGATTTAAGCTTCATTACTGACCATCGGTCGCCACAACAGATCGTGCGCTCAATAAACTGTGACGGATAGGGGGATATAGCGAGAGAGTTTCTTAATTTGTTTATTGAAAGGATCAGTGCACATTTAACATTTAAAAAAAAACATTTTAACATTTTATTTTTAATGGATTGCGGTCATGGAGTAATATCGATGAAAGAAAAAGACGAGATGAACGGTTGATTATTCCTTTTTTTTAATGATGGAATCGAAATACCTGAAATTTCGTTTGTTATAAGATAAAACTTGCTTTGCTTTAATATTTACAAAATAATTAAAATACTAGAAAACATTTCAAAACAAAACTGGAAAAAAAATCAAACCTAAATCAGAAAATTATTAGTAAAATTTTGGTTCAGAAAGAATTACAAAAAAACCAAACAAATAGAAAAACAATTTATATTTTTATTGCAAAAATTTACATTTTTCCCGTCTTCATTTTGGGTAATACAGCAAATTTATATTACTATGTGTCGAAGATTTCATTTTGATGGAAAAATATTTTATCAACGACATGAAAGGCTTCAATATTTTAAGTAAGTATAGGTGTATAATACTTTAGTTAGCATTTGTTTTAAAATATCACAATAAGTTAAACACAAAACGTGTGTCGTGACTCTAAAAAAATTAAAGACAATACTGAAAAAAAGCCAATTAACCATAATGATTTACTAAATTAAGTAAAGCTCTGTATCAAAATATAGGACATTGTCAAAACTTTGAAGGTGAAATATTTAGATTTTTTCTTTACTTAATACATGTAGAAATTTACGGCCAAAGATATCATATCTTAAATTTGAATGCAAATATGATGGATCATGTGTTGACCAATCATCCTCCTGCATTCAGAAGCTTTAGCATTTATCAATCAATATTGGGCCATGCAAAGTTCCCTTCTTTCGAAATCAAACAATGAAAAAAAAATATAACAAATAAGCAACTATTTCTTAAAGAAGCAAAACGAATCTACTAGTAGCACTCTTTGAAAAAATATACCTTTTCCAAAAACATGGACGGAGACACAAAAAGAACATTAAAACTAGAATAGATAAAAAAATATCTATATATATATACACCTACATGGTCTAAAAGACATTTTATATCACAGAATGTTTGAATACATGTATATTATGCATGTTAAAAGCTCTTTAACATCGTCCCATATTCATTATTATAATACATTGTACACATGTAGGGACCAATACTATGCCATTTATGCTTATTTCAATGATATGCAAATTTGGAGGTCAATGATATGCAAATTTGAAGGTCAATGATATGCAGGATGTTGATAGATATTGCTATGCAAAATCATTTTCATGATAGTTCAATGACAATTAAAGAAAGTAAACGATTTGTTACAGTGAAGGTTGAGATAAGAATTAAAATATTGCCACTAAAATCAAACATCCGGTATCTCAGACCAATGTCATTTTTAAAAAATAAACATGTTACATTAAGTGTATCACGCAATACTTTTTTTTTTGCATGCAATACAAAAAACTTATTATTATTTTGATATAACATTCATGTATATGATGAAAAAATTAAAAATATGTAAGAAATGTTCGATCTTAAAACACATAGTTATTAAAAAAGAATGAATGCAACGTAACGATGAAAAAGTTACAAAATTGTTTTAAAGTGTTAAAAGATTCTCTGATCCTAAAACAATCAAAGTGTTGATGTTTTATATAATTCACATTAGTCATATTACACCGCAATATAACACACAAAATGTTAAAATGAGTTATCGGACATTGCTGAGGATTGGACATCAATTTCCGAAACAGGCGGAGTAATACAAAAAAAAGTCATGTTTACATATGACTCTCTCGAGGCAAAGGTCGGATGCGATTTGGTTTCCCCCCTTTCCTTCCGTCGGACTTCTTTTCTTTCGGTCCATGACTTTTACCACAGACTTTGATAAAAATTCCCTACAACAAAAGGAACAAAAAAATATTGACTAGATAGATTTTCATAATTAATAAACGGTGACAACTCCAAAAACTACTCTTAGAAAGTCAACATTTGAAGAACATCTTTTGGTTCTTATTAATGTGCTTTTACATTAGTTTGACGATATTGCAGAATATTTAGACCTAATGCATGATGTTTTACTTGGGGCAGATCTTTTTTTTTTTTAAATACCAATTAACAATGAAATGTCTGGATGAGTATAGAAATATCAAATAATTTAACTTCGATGACCGTCAGGAACAAAACGTCATATGAAAAATTTACTAATTTTAGATTTAATCTTAAATTTAAAAAATGATCATCATCAGTATTGAAATAAGGTATATAGATGTACTTGTTCATGTACTAACAGAACAAAATATCCTACAAAAAAAAAGAACTCAAGATTAGTGTCAAGGAATATGGATATCAAATATATTAACAATATTTAAGGAGGCTGGGTGGTTAACAAATTGACCAATAGATCTTCCTTATATTTTCCGAAATGATTAGTATGGATATAAACTATATGTATCAATTAGTAAATGAAAAATAAATGAATATTTTTCTATATATTCATACAGAGCTCTTCTTCTTAAAGAGATTGATATAGTGTACAAATGGCAACAACCATCCAGCCCTCTTAACATAACGAAAAACAAATAATCAAATAATATAAAATAAAATAAGTTACCATAAAAAATCTAACATAATCAAATATCATAAACCGAGTTACCATTATAATAAAGAGTCCCACGGCCCCCAGTACGGCAACCCACCATTTCTCTGCCAGGAACTTCTTGACTGTGTTGATGATGTCCCCAGACAGCAACAACTTCCTGATGTTACTGAGGGGGCCGGTTGGGTCTACCTACGAACAGAGTTAGCACCGCTTAGCTTAAAGCGTCAAATACAGGTAGTACATGTTTATAGCGTAAAATGTTGTGTGTGTCGTCATATGTTTGTAAATAGCGTCAAAAGCTGTATATCGACATCTGCTGTAATGCCGGTTGAGTCTAACTACGAGCAGAGCACACACCGCTCAGCTTTAGGCGTCAAATGGTAAATTTATATAGCATCAAATGGTGTGTGTGTGTGTAATGTCAAAGGTTTGTACAAAAGTGTCAAATGTGCAGAGACGGCAGTTGTATAATATAATGTTCTTTGCTGGCGTTCTATTTTGATTTGTACATTATAGTCAATGTTGTTTATAAGTGACATATGTTGTATACAAGCGTTAAAATATTGTGTAGAGTCACTTGTAGCATAACGTTAGCATAATGTTATATTTACATTCAGTGTATATTTCCCCATATGTTTGCATTGGAAATCTGCGACGTTCAATTTTCTATGAATACACTTTGCTAATTCATGCGCCATATGCACAAATATAAACGTCTTCAAGTGTTTTGCGTATATTTATTTTTGTAAGATTAAATGAAATGTTCAATCTTATATAACCAATTTGATATGTTCTTTTGAAAAATAATCATTAAATTATATCTACTCCTTAATAAAAAAGATTTTTCTCTAAAACGTTTCTGGCACTATATTTTTAGTCGCGGAAGCGAACTAAATAACATGTTCATATGGCTGTTCCATGTATGTTTCATATCCCTGACTGAGAGCGTATGTAATGGCTTTACAGCGACAATACACATATATTTCATACAAATAGACATCAGTATGAATATAGATATTGGATGTCGTCGATCCTCTAATACACCAAGCGGTGCAGACAAATTATCAAACCGCGCTAACGCGTTATTCAATTTGTCTGCACCGCTTGGTGTGTTACAGGACCGACGACAGCCAAAAACAAGCATTCAATGCTTAAATGTTGTGCAACATCAAATGTTGAAGAACAACAATGATGGATATTATAATGAAGGCAGCTGCAATGTGCCATAAACATGCCTAATATTCATAACATAATGTCAAAAAACGTTAGCAGTCAATCATTTTATTATTCAGTCAGTCAAATAAGGTTTCAATCAGGTTATGTTAACATATTCTAACATTGAACCCCGCCCACTCACGCAAAATAGTATCAGAATCTGAAACCCAATACCAACAACACACTGGAAAGAAACTAGGTGAATCATTCAGAACACATTCTCTAAGTTGTCTTTTTTTTATTTCAATGATAAATAATGTAAGTTGTATGCTTGTTTTTTTTTCAATGATAAAATTAATGCTTTCATAAGTTTCATAGAAAAAACGGAAAGAGAGAAATACCTCACGACAGACGTGAAACACATCACAGTAACCCTTGAAGTAGTTACAGGGCGCCCCCGTGAACGCCTTGGCCTCCGTCAGATCGGGAATATCCCCCGCGAAGCTGCACGTCTCATTGACCAGACAACAGAGGCGGCATAGGTTGGAGTCCTTCCATCCGGACCCCGGGCACTGACAGGAGAGGTAACCCTTGGCCAGACAGACGGAAGCTGAGCACTCCTGTAACGGGACAAATTTAAGATATACGAGGGCTGTTCGGAAATCATTGAGACATTTGCTCTTATTTCGTTGAAAATTGACCTTTAAGTCAATGGGATAGCCTTGCAGTCATAGTCAGATTTCTATAGCATGGTAAATAATAAAGGTGGACTGTCTCCGTTAATTAACTCGAACAACACGTGAAACTTCCACAAATGTTAGTCACAATGAAAAGAAAAATGAGTACTTTGTATTAGTACAAGTCCAAGTTTTAATTCTCCGAGTTAACTCTATGTCTGGGCCAGGTAACCCGTATATGTACCGTCGTGAACAATTTTTTTTTTAACTCTCCAACAAACTTTTTTCGGGAATTGCTTATTTATGCAGCTAACAAATATCAGCAATAAAAAAACGGGGGAAAATACTCACGCCTAGATAGCAAACTTGTCCGTTTGCGCATGCGGTACCATTAGGTTCCGGTGCTGATGACGGGCAAGTGACACCCGAACCAGTGCAAAAGTTAAGAAAAATATGGAATAGGTTTCCTTTCCCTTATGTGGGAGATAAATACTCAGTTTTTACAATGTTTATACCAATTCCCTTACCTCTGTCTCGAACATTATATTTAGATTAACGAAATACTCTCTCTCTCTCTCTCTCTCTCTCTCTCTCTCTCTCTCTTTTTCTAAAAAAGGATATTCACATTCGGCTGTAGCCAGACATGAAGTATTCCCCCGACATACACCGGAAGTCTTCTTCTGGCAGTTGTCACCACAACATGGCCCCTCACTGGGACTGAAAACGAAACACTTTATATTTTATGATAAACATATTGACGCCAAACTGTTTACATTTTCATTGATGAAGGTAAACAAAGAATCCCATTCTCTTTTTTTATTCTTTGATTGCTTCCAATGAGCTATACTGGAGAATGCATAAAATGACACTTGAAACGTTGTAAATGAAGAAAAATTTTGAATATTACCAGTACATAGATGCAGATTGTAGCAAGAACTGACGGTTGTAACACATGGGTGTAGTACTTACATGTACCACTTTGACATAATCATAATCTATGTTGATTCCCCAAGAAAGAAAAATCTCCGTACCTGCAAAATCCAAGCGCAGCGCCTGTGTATTTACACTCATTCGTGGTTCCCGCGCTGTTACAACACGTCTCTGTGCATTCCTCGTCCCAGCCACAGTCACAATCCTCATCCGGGCTCTCAACGATCTTATTCCCGCAAACGTGACTAACTGGTTCTATTAGTGGGAAATTCATTTAACTTAACATTTTTCAAATGAAATTTTGCTTGAAATCTTAAATCATTCCGCTATGAAGTTTTTGATTCTAAATCTGATTGTTGCAAATAAGCTTAAATAAATTTTTTTTTTTATAAATTAAGGTATTAATAATGAATTTATATTCAAGGCAATGCAATTTGTCTAGAATAGTTATATAACTTAACAACCACATCAAAGTTGCAAGGACTGATTTTACACCTATCAAACACTTATTTAAGGGGGCCGACTTTAGTTTTCATTGCGCATGATTTTGCGCATTCTAGTATAATACATTGTATTTATACTTCTTATGAATTTTTTTCCGATATCATTCATAAAATTGAACACAATAAACAAAATACAGATAAAAATATTTAGATTTTTTTTTAGGAAAGTTTTATTTTTACAACGATTTTTCCGTTGTACGCTAAGGGAGCGTTGCCATTGTGCTTTTATGACGTTATGATAAAATGAAGCTTTTTAGGAGTATGTTATAAGAAATAACATAAAAGAAAAAGTAAAAATCGTACGCCGTTGAAATTTTATACACAGAATAATGCTATCCTCGAGGGGATTTTTTTCTTATTTTTTGAATGAATCCATTGTACCAATCTTCATTTGTAATGCTTCAAATATATAGCAAAATTTGGTCCATTTTAATATTTTGAGATGGCCCCCACTAAAAACCAGACGGTAGAATTTAGTATTTTTCACACATCAGGTAAGAAATGATATTACTAATTATATATAACAATTTGAGAAAAAAGGCTAATGTAGATTTTTTAGTGCGGAAAATAACAGTTTCCTATACATTCCTATAGTAAATGTACCTCTATTTTGAGATGGCCCCTAAAAAGAACCAGATGGTCGATTTTCTCGAAACTTCGCAAATAAACTAGAGTTGGTGTAAATATAAAGAGTTTTGCTATTGTAGTTTTTCCGCAAAAAAACCCATCGGCCTCCTTAAGTGTAATATTTCTTAACACTCAGTTTGATTTTAAACAACTTTGTTTACCTATAAAACACCCTGTAGAACTTCGACATTTGTTTTCAATAACCGGTGCCATTTGGTTAATACTACAGGATGAAAACTTGTTGTTGTTTGGTAGACTTCCGGATGTTGCGCGCGCATACATGATGTAATTCCCATCCGTCCCCCCAGGAGCACAAGTTGTACCATCTGTATCATGCTTTAAATAAGTAGGAATTTAATTTTTTTTAAAAATTCCAAGACATTAACAGAAAATGTCTTAATATCATTGGGTTAATTTTTATAATTTCATTGAACTTCGAAACTATTTCCATTATTTTTTTAATCGTATCTATTAAGCAAAAGAAGGAAGTTGAAGAAAAAAAATAAATAAATCTACAGACGATGTTATGAATAAGAGGCACATACAGCTATTCGATCATGGTTTTTAATCATATTAATAAAATTTGAAGAAATAATTTTTGGAATAAATTCCTACTTCTGATCCGAAGTTGTGACCTATTTCATGGGCAAAGGTCACCTGCGTGACCACGGATGCTACTTCGGCTCCGTAATTCTTGACTGTCACGATTCCGGTATTTAGACTTTTCAACTCTCCACTGTAACTCTAAAAAAATTTAAGATCCACTTGAAACTTAAAATGAATTAGAAATTAATTGATTTGAAATTGACTTGAAATTAAAAACGTATAGGAAAGAATTTTCTATTATTAAACAAGCAATTAAAAAAAGAAAATTTCAGTGTTGAGTACTGGGGGAAATTACAGCATCGTCGATACTAACGTGATAAAGATACATGTACATAACAACTGTTGTTTTAAATTTTCAAATCAAAGAATTTATGAATATTTTATTTGGCCATTATATCACCCACTGTGTATGGTGGTAAGGGACACCTGTCGATATAAATGTGGCCGTGGATAATAGTACAATCTAATCAAATACTCTCATCGTTTTAGAATTTTTGAATTTAACCATATTTTACCCTGTTTTAAAACATTTCGGAAAGGTAAAAATTATAAAAGGCCTAGCGGGATTCGAACTCATGTCTTAGAGATTCATAGTTAACACAGGTAACATAGGTAACAATATTGTTGGTAAAATATATATATATATATATAAATATATATATATATAAAATTATACTTCAATTCATTGTTTGACATTAAGTACGTCACCATATGGGGGCGTCACATACCACCTTAATTTAACTTAGCAGTCGTGGAAAGAAACTTCCCATCAGAGGGCATTCTTTGAAAGAGTTATCTTTCGTTTTATAGGAAAGTGCTGATCGAATCACTTACTCGATATTTTTCACACACGCCGCCGGCTTTGGACAAGGAAGCCACCCATGCGAGACCGAGAACTCCCCCGTCGAAGTCACGGTCTGCGAACATGTAGGACAGACAGTAATCATCATAGTTATTGGTGGAGTGCAGGTCTAGGAACTTCTCTACACTGTAGTGACCATTGAATTTGTAACCCGCTACGTTTGGGTCCGTATGCACTTTCAACCTCTTGACGAGAAAAGCAATGTTGTCTGGGCTGCTGTCCGAATCAAAATCTTTATAATAATAGAAAAGAATCAGGTTAATGGACAAGTATGGTACATATCAATAAGTAAAAATATAAGTACAAATGATACGAAACAATTATCAGTGCCTGTATATACGGTGTTTATATTACCCATGGGTCTGAATATATGGTTGACAGCCTGCACATAAACTCCAAGCTGAGCAACCACCGTATCCACATTACTGCCGTACTTTTGATAAAACGTATGATCTGCCTGCATATACAATGTACACACAGTTTTTGCCGGATCAATCGCCCGCTTCAGGCGGCCTGCCGGTAGATTCGCATCGAATGAATATCTGTCTTTCCATTGGTCAGATTTTTCGTGGCGATCGTCTACAGTGATGTTTTTCATGACGCTCTGTCTAATACTATCAGCGTTGCAAAATGATGACGTGTTGAAATTGACGTCATCGGTTGTGTATATGATGGAATGAAACTCTTGTGGTTGTTTGAAATAAAGAGACGAGGGCTCTACGAAATAGGCCACGTCCTTGGTTTGAATTTGACCTTGAAAATGACCTTCAGGGTTGACAATTCCGAAGACTCGAGAACGTTCACCTTAAAAGAGAAATACATTTGTATGGATACATGCAGTGAAGTTGATCATGCTCATCACAGATTTTCTTGTTATTTATAAAGAGAGTTAAGCGGTATGCACATGGGACCAAAGCGCAAAACACTTGCATTCTGATTGCTTTTCAGCTGATGTTTTAATTTATCGAGAAAAAAAATGTTTCGAGATGATTGTAACTTTTTTTTTTATTTATGTACAAAAACAACATCAAAGAAGTCTTAACTGGCCATGCAGATATCTTTAACAAAAAATATCCGGTTGCAACTTTTTTCATGATCCTTTATTTTCAAATCTAATGGTTCAAGTCAATTGATTCAAATAACTGTGTTAATCTTTGTAATTTTAACGTGTACGATAAGGTTTCATACTACTCTGCCATTCGTATTAATATACTAATCGAATTAGGCTCGAACTTCTGTCCTTGTGTAGAAAAAGCGAGTTTAAGCGTAGAGCAAGCTCCTGTTTTTAATAAACACAGTGGAATCATCATTGCTCGTGGGGGACCAATGTTCGTGGCTTTTGTGGGTAACCCTTTCCCACGAATTTACATCCCAACGAACCTATATACAAGCATTTTTTAAATATTTATTAAAAGTATCCCGATTACACTACCAACGAAATAACATCCCCACGAACCAGGAAATGTTTGGCTACCCACGAACATTGACCCCCACGAATTAAAAAGATTCCCTAGTATGGCCTTTTCCCACAGAAAGAACGAGAACAGCTAATAAACAGAATCTTAAGTTAAATGACTTTGGACCAAATTAACGTTTACCGTACGCCAATTTTATCAAATCCGTAATTAACCCATATATCGTAGTTTTACACGTTCTTACCTTGGAGAACACCGGTGTATAGAAATGACGTATCCATCTCCAGTGGACCGTGACTAGATTCGATGATGACGTCAGGATGGAACACATGGTTGTCTCTTTTTAACCTTACTTTGAATTTTCTATAAATTCATAGAACATAAAATCAAAGACTGTCATAATTATATCCGTAAATCTGCATTAAGGTTTTATTGATGAAGCCCCATATTACCCAGTTCAATTGTTTATTGAACTTAGTTTATAGACGTGTATTTAAGATACGGGTTTTTTTTCTTTTATTTTTCCTGGTTTTCGTTTTTGAAGTATGGAATATGAACTAGGAACGTGTGTGGTAGCAGTGCTAGTTTCTTTATATCGTTATTTCGTAAATAAAGAGAAGAGAAAGTTCACATGGAAGAGAAGATCGATTTTGTCTTTGTTCATCGAGTGTTTATTACTTTCCCCAAGATGTAACAAACACATACCTGTTGACTGTACCGAACTCGAAGTCCATAGTATTAATAAGTGATCTGCGCATGCGCTCATGTTGTTGTTTGAGGATCTGCTGGTCATAGTAAACCGGTTGATAATCGTGAAGAATATGTTTAATGGGAGAACCTATAATGTATGAAAAGATGACTATTATCATCGCATTTTTCTTCGTAATAGTAACAAATAAAAACAAATGTTTCAGAAGGATAGTTGAAGGGTGAAGAACTTTCTCCTGCCATCCATGTACTAGTTATTGAACTGTATCTCTGATTCTCTCTCTCTCCTCTCTCTCTCTCTCTCTCTCTCTCTCTCTCTCTCTCTCTCTCTCTCTCTCTTATAACCACTGCTTATTTAATGATGGCCCTGATCGATAATTATCTGATACAGAGCTTTTACTTCCAATGCACACAACCTTACCAACAGATCAATTCTATTAATTATTCATATAACAAGAAACATGAAATATGATAAAAAAAAAATTGACCCATCGATATATGTAACTGTCTGAATCAATGTTTGTTGAATGCAAAAATAAATGAAAAGAGAGACAAAATCCATTCTGAATACCGTCTTCTGTATCAGTAAAGGTACTCAATAGAGAATAACTTATTATCAAATTATTTTCATTTCGGATCTTGCTTCATACATTTTCTTTATTTAAGCATCACATTCGATGGATTACGGTCTCTTTTAAGAACAATGCATGTGTCTGTTTCGAAAAATACAGTGGTGGTAAGCAACCCCCCCCCCAAAAAAAAAGAAAAAAAATCAAGTTCGACAATTACCCGAATTCCTACATAAAGCACAAATATACAATATTTAATAAAATCATGCAACGCTTTTTAATTAAATATCGTATTTCTTTCCCTATATTTGTTAAATACACTGTCGTCGCAGCATCCTCCGACCTCTATAGGATGTGTGGAAAAGATGATCTATTTTTCATTTATTTTAAGAACATTTAATGATAGTATGCTAATTTCAACATTTTATTTAAGGGGTTTTTGCCCATTTATTAATAAATGAGATGTGAAATGTAAGATGTAAAGCCTTCGTCACACCAAACAAACAAACAACTGAAATTTCATACAACTGTTCAAAATATTCCATAGTCAAGTCATTTATGAATTTGACTTCAGTTTATTCTCAGTTTATGATATTTGGGTTCGAGATTTTGAGACGTTAAGCAAATTCGTAAATGTAGTATAGGTCAATAACAGATACAATGAGATCCGGGCGTTTATTCAAACAAGAATTAAGCAAAATAAGGTGTATATGCATGTTTTATCTAAAACTAGATAATATAAAAGCACAATTAGAAAGATATGAAATGTTATCTTACCTATTACGTCATAGATGGCAGTTATTGTAAAGATCACGTGATAACAGCTTCCCGTCAGTGTGGATTTCATTGCAAACTACAGAAGTTGTTCATCATCAAATCTCAAAGGAGATGGCGGTCACGCTATGTCGTTTACTAAATCGGTCAACATTTACCTATAAAAAAATGAAGATGTTGCAATGCTAAATTGATTTTTTTTTCCATTTGAGTCTGCAATTCTGCTATACTTTGCTATCAATATATCTCATGTATGACGACAAAATATCGGTTGAAATGTTGATGAAATTTGCATCATTATCATCCAATGACGATCGAGATTCATAAGCCTATTAAATACACTACATTGAATACTTGACTGTCTATCGCAGCAGAAATTGGGTATAGATTACATATCGGGTAAAATGTTTTAATAGTAATTTTCCGGTTGTTAAAAAACGGGTGGTATTCAGGTTTTATTCCGATCAGTGCCCATTTTCTATGGACTTGATTCATTGGTATATTGAATTTTCTCATAATGCACGGCCGTTGTGAACATTTGATACATGCACCTTAATAAATATATGTACATAATCACTATCTCGTTTGCAATCTAGACTTAAACGGAAGGGAAATGGACAAATAAAAACCTACATGGATTTTGTAAAATTTCAAAAGAAAATATATATATCCATTAGGGGGACTGGATAGTTAACAAATCAACAATCAGATCTGCTTTAAAATAGTGTGTATATATTAATTTAATCTTTAGTTTATTTTTATTCAGTGAAAAAAATCCAAATATTTCTACTTTCAAATTGGAATATTTCCTTATATCTTTAAACAGAGCTTTTCATCTGAAGGAGATCAATATCGTCTAAAAATGTCCACGGTCCTCCAGCTGTTTTGTCAAAAAAAAACAAAAAACAAGCATAACAGAATATAACACCAGCATGTCACTTAGAGTTTTAGAGGTAGAACATTACTGTGAAATATAAATGAGTTTAAAGGATTTCTATTCTTATTTATCAGTGCATACTCCGTTCTTATTTATTATAAATGAAATATTTACCACCAAAAAGAAATCAAGCAATGTGTGTTTGTTCTTAATGTAATGCTTGGTGGATGTTTCATGATGAAGAAACCATTTTTATTGGGTTTTTTTTTTCGGGGGGGGGGGGGGGGGTGGGTGTGGGGAGGGAGGGGGGGGGGGGTCGAAGAGAGGGTGCATGGGTTGGAAGGGAACCAGATGTTTAATTTGTGCATTGTAAATAAAGCCAACAATTAATTATAACATTTAAACCTCCATTTTTTTCGGAATCGAAACAGCAGAATCAAAAGATCAGAATTCAGTTCTTATCAGAGAGAGAGAGAGAGAGAGAGAGAGAGAGAGAGAGAGAGAGAGAGAGAGAGAGAGAGAGAATTACCAACACTACAAATTACCGCAAATTATTCAAGTTTCATTAAATTCCTATGTAAATTTCAAACAACATTTTACTTTTCCAGATTGAGTTATCTTAGATTCCCTTTTTAGGTTCAGGGCAGGGCATTCGCACATGTTGATTCTAAGACTATGTTTAAGAGATTGTCCATTTAAACATGAACAGTATATCTTTCTGTTTTATTTTATTCTGTGCAGTATTTGCGTTTGTCGAGGGTTTTATCAGCTTAGAGCAACCCGTCTTGTTACAACGACTATGCAAATAGACTGGTACACGTTCAGACGAACATGTATGGGACAACCTATGACTATCCGTTATCTTTGTAACCGAAATAAAATCTATTCAATAAATTCTCAATACATCAAAGTAAACATTACAACTGTTAAAACTCTTTAAGATAACTCATTCTGTCAACTTACTTAGCCGCTCGCAAGGTGTATCCGGATTTTCATGTGCGGTTTTCATTTATAAATCTAATCTAATCCTCTAATCAGTATTTTATCATTCCATCCTAGGGATTCTCGATAAATTCTACCTATGATGTCGACCACACACCGCAAATAACACTAAAAGAAAAAAAAAACCACAAAATTAATCGGGATCGATATCTAAGTTTGAAGTTTGATGTTCTAGATCACGTGTTTAGTATTTACCCATCATCCTTGGTATTTCCGGTTACATTGCGATATCAATAAGTTAAGTTGATGTCAATTGTTTAATGTCAGCGAAAATCGAAGTTGTATCTTAGATGTAATGAGTGCTGCTTTTGTTTTGATTCGGGGAAGATGAAATAATAACATCGAGAGATTTTTTCAATTCATGACACTTATCGATATTGAGTGTTTATATTGGCGCTTTACCTCAAATGCTTTCGCAAATGAAAAACGAATTTTAAATAAATAATCGGTATACTTAATAGGAGGCATATACGTTTTCTTAAGGAAAAAAAATATATTCTGGAGATTATTTACGTAAATTGAGATAAAAAGTGATTTTTGTTAAGTGGAAGCTATTGCAGCTTTCAATTCTTAAGCCATGTGCTTCTTTTTAAAAAGTTATGTACTTTGTCTACCTGTATTATAGGCACTCCAGCAGTGGTATATAATTCTAATCTTTATTTGACACCGTATATCTTATTTCTTTTTCACGATGATCAAATATTTGCTTTTTTCGCGAGCACTTTCATATTACAAAAGAATACATTTTATTCGTAATTGTTTGTTATAAGAAAGTTTTTCAATCGCAAAAATGACTCGTGTTGGTATTTTCCACATTTTTACTTTTTGTGACACGCTGAACCCCCCCCCCCCTCCAAAAAAAATATAATAATAATAATAACAGTAAAAAATCACCAAGACATGCCACTCGACTCTCGTTCTCTGTCAGAAGTGTCTTAACTTAATTCAAATAATACTGTGTATTTCCATGAACATTTTGCATTCTTAAACATGTATGCTTGGATATTATACATAGATATTTTGATAATTTTTCAATGTCTCCAGTCAAGATAAATTATACCGAAATAGTGAAAAATCGGGCCTCTTCCATTTTTTATCTTATTTTTTTAGTTTTTGGTATCTATAAAATATTCTATACAAAAATTACAACAAGCACCTTTTTCTGCGAGGACGTTAATCCAGCAGTTTAAAAATCATACTTAGGGGTAAACATGGTAGCAGAAACAGGTGCCTGTGTGATTAACCTTGATTTTTAAGATGGGGAGCGCCACATGTAGTGTAGAGCTGCTTTAGTACGGGTGTCAATTTTTAACCGGTTAACCGGTTCATCGGTGGGAACAATAGTAACCGGTTACAAAAAGTCAGTAATCGGTTGGTCGTATAAAATATAAAAAAGTTGTACAATACTCTAAAGCTATTTTGTTACACATTTTTATATCTTTTGAGAATTTGATTACGTTAAATTGGAGATAATTAAGATCCTGGGGCTTGAACATGAAGGGAAATTGTTTAGAGGGAGAGGTTGGTAATTACTACATGTAGAATATTGATGGTTAAAACAATATGTCATTGGTTCGTCCGTTCTGCTTTTTTTTTATTAATCTTGCATGAAAGATTTATATTGAAATCTATTCTTTATTGACTAAAGGAGCCATATGGCTCATAGGTATATAATACACACAATTAACAGGAGAAATGAAATCACAGTTGAGTACCATTACAATTATTATCAGTGTAACTATTTTTTATCCATTTATCTCACTTTTTTTTCATTTAATAAGACTTTAATTTATGATGCATAGCAAGTGCATTTGTCACCATTGGACGCATAGATGTAAGTACCATCACAAAGGATGTTAATTGTATTTCACAAGATGAACTGATGTATAACTTCGATCATGACTTATAATTATAAGATGACCTGATATAGGGGACATGAATGATGGAACATATTTCATAACTGTTTGCTCGTGTTTTCATCTTATTTTTTCGACAATTATTTATCTGAAACATATCTACAAAATATGGTGCTTTCTGTGGCATTTATGACAGTTAAAGAAGTAAAGCACTATACATTGATACGAATAACCGCTTAATCGGTGGGAACAAATTGCGATTGACCGATTGGCAAATGTGCAATCGATTGTCATCCCTATAGTATTGCACACTATGCGAACAGAGCTTGTAAGATACCATAGAGCAGTGAGTTGTTTGGGTACAGTTTGAGAAGAGCAGAAGAACGTGGATTTTGTAGATCAACTTAAGGCGATTGATGAATGCGATGAAATAATCCTAGATGTGTCGAAAATTAGAATACCTGAGTCCGCACGTTGTGAAGAGATATTTACTGGATTAGAGAGAGAGAGAGAGAGAGAGAGAGAGAGAGAGAGAGAGAGAGAGAGAGAGAGAGAGAGAGAGAGAGAGAGAGAGAGAGAGAGAGAAAGAGAGAGAGGGGGGTCTTTCGTTTGAATTAAAAAAAAGATATACCCTTCTCTTGCTAAAGATTTCTAAACTAAACAAATAAGGTAAAATTGTCATCTTCAAATTTTCTAAAAACTAAATTGCATGTAATTAACAGTGTGGACTTACAAATTTTTAACAATCAAACTAGGATACAGAAACTATTTTCTCATGCTACTGAGTTCCAAGTAATGGTTTTACAGACGTTTCGATTAACATGAATTTAAAAAATCAAAGTTACATCTAATAAAGTCACCGTTTCGTATCATTTGTAAACGATCTGTTTTAATAAAGAGGCAAGTGTGTGTTTAAAATCATAGCTGAAATTTTTGAAGGAGAGAGAGAGAGAGAGAGAGAGAGAGAGAGAGAGAGAATCTGAGATAAACATTCATAGATTACCGATACTTTTTAAATTGAATCGACTGACGGCGTTTATCTGGGTTATTTGCATGTCTGTAAAAATACTACACTGTCACAATTACTACACTGTAGTTTAATACGTGTAGTTGTTTTTTTCTTCCATGTCTTGTTTTAATCAATCATGTAGCTGAATTTCTAGGATATAATCTAAATAATAAATATGAAACTATCCATAATTCATGAAACCATGTTAACACTGCGATAACAACGTAATTTAATCTCTTGTTGCTAATGACATAAACGGCTATACTCTAAAGGGGAAAAACGCATTCCTGATTAAAATGTTGCTCCATTCTAGTTGTGCATTATAAATGATTTTAACTCCAAATCAATATTGTGCGCCCCAGGTTGTTACATTCATTTGAATTTAAATCTCTACATTTCTGGGGATCGGCGATGATAATTGAAAACATTAAGAATTCTGGGCTATTCAAAGGATATACAAAAAAATCAAAAGTAGAATTATCTCTGGGGGAATATCTTTAATCAATCCGTTATTTCCTTTGTTTGCCCTGATTACTTCCACGCTTGATCAATGGGCGACATTTTAATTCATTTTCTCACTTTATCTTACAAGATGGCAAATTTAAGAAAAAAATCAAAAGAAACAAACAACCATTTACATCGTAGAAATTTCCTGACGGTAGGATAGACCTTCAAAAGATTCCTTGACAAGAGATCCGTGACCAGGCAATATAAATTATAGATGACTCCCGAAGGAAATAATTGACACTCGGGTTCCCTTGGTGATCGTCCGTGTCAATTTAGCTTCTAATCCACTTTGAAATTATAATCGTACTTGCATTGATGGAATGAAATATAAAATGGAGGGCCGTGTTGTCGGTTATATAATATATCTGCTATAGTCAGTCGCTAGTTAGAGATATGAGTATCTGTTGAAATGGTACTTAAAAGATAAGATGCCTGTATACGTGTATAAATGTGGTATCCCCCCCAACCCCCACCCTACCCCGATATTTGCCACACGAGTGGTTCACCATTTTGACGACAAGCTATAATCAAATACCGGTATAAAACCCTAAAAATGATTTTGAACCAAACAATATTTTGATAATGGTGACATTGATCTTACAATGACATCAATAATGGCATTGGCCTTAACAATATGTAAATGTAATTCAATAACCTTGACCGTAGTAGTATAAGCCCCCCCGCTGGGCGGTTCAACTGAGTGCACTTTTTATGCAAATGAGGTGTTGAACCGCCCAGCGAGGGCGGCTGGTAATCTAGCTTCTTGGTTTTCAAGCTAATAATGCTATAGTAAGCTAATAATGCTAAGCTATAGTAAGCATAATTTCATGGCATTTTTTATTGAGTAAAATTCTTCTTGTAAAAACACGTCCGCTCTCTATGAAGTCACCGAGAATTATGACGTTATAACGTTAGGCGCCTTTCTAGAACAATCTGAGGATGACGTAACGTTATTGTTCTTGACGTAGCACGCGACGTTATAGAATGTTCTAGACAGTTCTTAACGTTTATTATGTACTTTAACGTTATTCTCTTATCATTTGAATCAAGTGCATCATGCCGCTCACATCGCTTAGAAGAAATCTTCTCCTCCAACATCGCCGCTTGAAAGAATATCAGTTGAAGCAGAAAAGGATTCGACTTTTGAAAAGAAATGAAGAATTGCTCCGACATTTGCGCTTATATAGAAAAAACCTACTGCGACTACGGGAATTGGCTAAAAAAGCAGAGAAGTATTATCAGATCAAGTTGGATCGCGGACGACACTCTAGGAAATTCAAAGTGCAGGAGAATGTATACAATGTGAATTTTAAGCCTTTACCCGAGAAAGACCATTCTCCTTTTGTCCGGAATGTATTGGATGCCATGTTGAACGAAGTCAAGAGTGAAATGAACTGCCGTCCGAACGACTATCTGCGGTTGAACATACGACACCCTTCTTTGGACTCCGACATATGGTATGAATTTACTCAAAGCAAGCATCTCGACGCCCGGGGGATACTAGAAAAAATTAAAGGTGTGCAGCAATCCAAGAGAGATTTCACCATGACCGACGGAGCTATACAATTCGAATTTTTTCATGTACAGTATCCCGAAGGAAGTGGCGGAAATAAGAAAAAACATCTGCTCCTCAACAAGGAGAATTTCAAAAAGGGTAAAAAATCCATTGTGAGCATTCAAAATACGGATTCTTTGTGTTTACCGCGAGCAATCGTGGTCGCTCGATTGCACAGTAAAAAACCTCAGGATCCCGTAGCTCTGGAAGTCTGGGGAAAACAATGGACTCGAATGATGAAAGGTGACTGTAGAAGTGTAGATCAGAAAAAACAGGCTCTAGAGCTCATGGAACTTGCCGGATGTGATCCCGAGTTACCCTGTGGCCCTATAGAGTGGAGGAAGTTACAGCAGGTATTGTGCCCTGAATTTCGACTAAAGATCTTTCAATTTGAAACTAACACGCGCGCACTGAAATTAAAACCAATCTACAAGGGTCACGGCAACGGGAAATGTCTGAACGTGTTGCTAGATCGAGGGCATTACGATACCATACTTTCCATGCCCGGAGTCAGCGAACACAAATATTACTGTGATTATTGCGATGTTGGATATAGCCACATCGAAGAGCATCGTACCAAGTGCCCTCATCGCTGCTCATTTTGTTTGGGCGACACTCCCTGTCCCCCCGAAGGCTTAAGCATCGAATGTTCCGAGTGTCACGGATTTTTTAAGAGCATGGGGTGTTACCAGAGACATTTAGAACCTAATAACTCTAAGACCAACACTTCAGTGTGTCATTTAATGGATCGATGCCAGCACTGTCAGACCTGGATGACCAAAAAATTATTAGCTAACCACAAGTGCAAAGGACAAAAACAATGTAAGATCTGTAAGAAAATTGTAGAGAGCGATCACCAGTGTTACGTGCAAAAGAAGCCCGAGAAGAAAAAGGACAAATTACAGCTGTACATTTATTTCGATTTCGAGTGCACTCAAGAGCATGGAATTCATTCCCCTAACTTGTGTGTGGCTCATCGGGTGTGTCAACATTGTGACCATTTACCTGTGGATGAAGCCTGTACGCACTGTCAGAGTTTAGGCCCCCGTCAACACGTGTTTCAAGGACCGGATACCTTAAAGGAGTTCGTAGATTGGCTATTGAAATCTGAATGTCAGAACAAAACCACCCATTTAGTGCACGATGGGGCCATCGTCATTGCTCACAATTTTAAGGGATACGATGGACAATTTATCTTGAACTATATCGTTCACAAAGCTTGCATCAAACCCTCGGTCATCATGAATGGAAGTAAGATCTTGTCCATGAACATTTGTGACATAAAATTCATCGATTCCTACAACTACTTACCTTTTGCACTCGCAAAGATGCCTTCTGCTTTTGGGTTACAAGAACTGAAAAAAGGGTATTTCCCTCATTTTTTCAACACGGAGCAGAACCAGGATTACTTGGGAGTCTATCCACCCCCCGCTTACTACAACCCAGACGACATGAGCACCGCGGGGCGTAAAGATTTTTATGCCTGGTACGAACAGCAACGAGGAAAAGTGTTTAACTTCCGAGAAGAATTCCTAGCCTATTGTATTTCGGATGTGGACATTTTAAGGCGCTGTTGTGCAAAGTTTAGAGCTACCATACAGTCTCAGGTTCGCGTGAATCCCTTTCAGGAAGCTCTCACTTTTGCCAGCACTGCCAATTTAGCTTACCGGCGGAGTTTCATGTCAGATCAAACCATTGCCATCATTCCCAATCTGGGTTACCATCCTGCTCGCCAGTATTCCATCAAAGCCTGCCGTTGGTTGGCCTGGATGGGTCGTCGATGTTCTATACGACATGCTAAAAACGGAGGTGAGGTTCGACTGGAAAATTACACCGTGGACGGTTACGATGAGAACACGCAGACAGTGTATGAATTCCATGGATGCTATTGGCATGGCTGTCCCACCTGTTATCCAGATCGAACCACAGACATTCATCCTCACCATCCAGACAGGACTTACGCCACGGTCTACGAGCAGACCCTCCGTCGAGAACAAGAGTTAAGGGATAAAGGATATAAAGTCATTAGTATATGGGAACACGAATTTGACAGTCAATTAAAAAACCAAGAGGAGTTACGGAACTTTGTACAAGAATTAGACTTTCAAGACCCCTTGAATCCCAGAGACAGCTTGTATGGAGGCCGGACCAATGCCATTCGTTTGTTCTGTACAGAGGGAGATATGCGCTATGTAGATGTCTGTTCTCTGTATCCTTACGTGCTAAAGTACAGGCCTTTTCCTGTGGGACACCCCGAAGTCCTAAGTGATAATTTCGGAGACTTGAGAGCCTATTTTGGATTGATTAAATGCCGCGTTTTACCCCCACGCGGTCTCTATCATCCCGTCTTGCCTTATCGTTCCGGAGGAAAATTACTATTTCCCCTATGTCGGACATGTGCCGAACAACGACAGAGTCTGGAACCGGAGTACCAATGTTTGCATTCTGAATCTGAACGCTGTCTCACTGGAACCTGGGTAAGCACTGAACTCCATAAAGCGATGGACATGGGATATCGAATTGAGCGCATTTACGAAATCTGGCATTTTCCTCAAACTAGTAACACCTTGTTCAAAGCCTACATAGACACCTTTTTGAAAATAAAACAAGAAGCTTCAGGATTTCCCCCCGAATGTGAGAGCGAAGAGGAAAAACGGAGCTACATTCTTGACATTTTTGAAAGAGAAGGTATCATGTTAGATCCCTCTCAAATAGAGAAAAACCCAGTCAAAAGAACGATTGCCAAACTGTTTTTGAACTGTCTGTGGGGAAAATTCGCTCAGAGAATTCAACTACCTAAATCTCGTTATTTGACCGAAGAAGAAGAATTACAACAGCTGTTACAGGACTGCAGTCTAGAGGTCAAAGGGATAGAACTCTTGGAAAACTCTGAAGATCCCAACTTGGACATGATTTTAGTCAATTACCAAGAGAAACGGGAATTTCTGGAAGAATGTCCCTTCGGTAACGTGGTATTGGCTTGTTTTACCACGGCTCATGCTCGCCTGCATCTCTACGAAACCTTAGAACAACTGGGGGAACGTGTGCTATACTTTGATACCGACAGTATCATCTACCAACACGAGGAGGGTAAATTCAATCCTGAAATTATCAACAGTTTAGGTGGCTGGACCGACGAACTGGATGGAGATCGGATAGTAAAATTCATGTCTGGAGGACCTAAAAATTATGCCTACATCACCGAGAGCGGTAAATCTGTGTGTAAAGTGAAAGGATTGACTCTGAATTACAGAGCCTCAACCATAGTGTCTCCCGAAGCCCTTGAAAAAATGTTAAAAGAAGAAATCGATATCATCAATGTGACTTATCCCAAGTATATTCATAGAACCCGCCAACATACTGTCCAGACGCTACCGCTTACCAAACAATACAGGATTGTGTATGATAAACGCCAGAGGATATCTGACTACCGAACCCTACCCTTTGGATTTTGACCAATTTTGAATTTGATGCATTTTATTGTTGAATGATCCTGTATATAACATTGATTTTTTTTACCTATTATCAAACTCTTGTATCAAATAAATTGAATGATTTTCTCAAAATCTTGTCATTCTTTAACATGTACTCCTACGATACACTAGCCCCTTTTCAATTGAAACACGAATTTACTATGGTAGTAGCAGGTCCTTCCAAGTCGGGGAAAACTGAATTTGTTAAAAAACTGGTGGAAAATACTCATTGGATCACCCCATACCCCGAGAAAATCGTTTGGTGTTATCGAGAATGGCAATCTGCTTACGAATCTTTACAAGACAGAGTCAAGTTTATACGCAATATTCCCGAGGACGATGAGAAATTAGTGGCGGATCTCAATACTCGACACCTTTTAATATTTGATGATATGATGGGAGGTAAAGCGATCGAGTCAATAGTCGATTGGTTTACACGGAAAGCTCATCATAGGAATACTAGTGTCATTTACATTACTCAGAATGTATTTGATCGAGCAGCTCAGCATCGCACTATTAGTTTAAATGCTCATTATTTAGTCTTGTTTAAAAATCCCCGAGACAAGTCTCAAATTGTGGTGTTGAGTAGACAATTAGACATGCCTCATTTAATGTCTGCCTATCAAGATGCTACTCGCCAACCCCACGGGTACCTCATTGTAGATTTAAGCCCTCAGACTCCTGATGAATTACGACTGAGGAGTCAATTGTTTGAGACCCTAACAGTTTACATGGCTAGAGTATAAATACAAGAGTTTGAATGTTTTCCTATTCAGTTGAAATCATGACTGGAAAGAAGTTACTACGTACATTAAGACGCTTACAACATGAACGGGATCCAGAGAAACGAACAGAAATCATCGAGTTGGGGCGAAAAGCCTTAATGAAATGGTTTTTGGCTGGAGCTAAAAATTTATTGAAAGGAGTCATTCCTATCAATAAGCAGACCCAACGTTTCATCGATAAACATCGAGAGGATTTAAGTGTCATTGCCAATAAAAAAGTCAATGATGATAACAGGATTAAAGCCATTCTGAAACGTGGTGGAGCTGGATTTGTTGGAGGAGTCATTATTCGCCATTTATTGAAATGGAACCTGGCTAAGGCTAGAACAGCTAAACCCAAAAAACGACGACTTAAGAGTGTAGTGATCAATCCCAAGGCTCCTAAAACTAGAAAGCTCCCACAGTGGATGGTTGACATAGGAAAATCGGCTTCAAGTAAAAAGAAAGCTCCCAGGAAAAAGAAATCTCCCAAGAAAGGCAAAAAGAAATCACAGAAACTGATTGTTAAACTTCCTAAAAAAAACAATAAGCAGATTCCGTTGACCCAACTTCCCCCCAATACCACATTAGCCATGTTGAAACAAGGTCAAAAGAAAATGGCTCGAGCCATGACTGGACCTATAGGGAGTCAGAGAACTCCCGATATTCAACCTAGTGTGTTTCCTGGTATTAAGGTTCCTGTTCATCATATTCCGAGATCCTCCTCGTTGTTTACAAAAGTGGCAGGTTTTAGTCCTTTACAAGATCCCGATAAGAAAAACCAGAAGGGGAAATATCAATGTCGATATTGTCCTGCAGAGTTTAGAGTGAAGAAAAATAGAGATCAACACGAGAGAACCACTCACTTGGGTTATGCCCCTGCCTAGAGGAGAGTATAAAAACCCTTACAGACTGAATCTAGTTATCATTTTGTACAAAGATGGGTACAAGCCAGAAGAAAAAGAACAAAGTGTGCTGTTGTAAATCTAGACTGAAACCTCATTTACCCATATTGCAGTTATTATCAACGCCACATTATTCACCAAAGTTAAAGAAAGAGGTGTTAAAGCACTGTTCTAATGACTGTATCTATAAAATTTGTGAAATCGTGTACAACCTCTTAAAAGGCAACGTTCTACTGAACTCCTCTCAGAAGAAAAAACTCGCTCCTCAGAAACACATCTTGAGGCGACTGGTTCAACCCCAGTCCATACAGAAACGCAGACGAACTTTAATACTGAATCAAAAAGGGGGCGTTTTCCCAGTCATTCCCATGCTTCTCAGTTTACTCCTTTGAAATTATGAGTCGCAAGATGGTGTTAGTTCCTGAAGCCATGTTACTGGAATTGAAAGGAAAATTACCTAAATCTCCTGAATTTCAAGCCACCATTGGATTAGGACACCAGTTAGATCAGATTCAAGGGAGAGAAGATTTGAACCCTGAAGAAAAAGTGGCTCTCTATGGACATCAATTACACCGTTATCGGAATTATTTACAACAAGCCCGTGATCAGGGGAAGGAAAGGACATTTACAACACCATTACCTAAAACACAGAAAAATAAAGAGGCAAACAAAGATGTTGATATTGCTGCTGCTCCTGCTCCTGTTGCTGATGCTGCTGATCCAGGTTCCTCAGAACTGGAAGAACAAGTGATTAAAAGTGTTAGCAACAAAATGCAAAAGAAAGCAGGACTTCTCTTAGATCATCTCAAGAAAACTAAAGTCTTGAAATGGAATTCCGATGGAGAAATCAGATATCGAGGAAAACTCATACCCCAATCTAATATCATTGATCTAGTAACTAATACGATGAAAACTAGATCTCGCAAAGGAATCAGCCCTCCTATTGGAACAGACCAGTTTGCTCAAGCCTTAAAAGAAACCAATGTCCCAACAGATTACCTACCTAATCCAGACATTATAAAAGCCATGCAGAGACCAGGAAAAATCAGTACCCCTATGTCCATTCTAGCTGACAAAGAGTCTGATGATAATGATGACGATACGGGGTTTCAGGAACCTTCGACTTTTAGCACACCGCAAGCTTCTCCTTTTCTTCTAACTCCAAAGAGAACCAGAAAAAGAGACAACATCCTCCTAGATTGGAATATATTAAAAAAGAAATGAAGAAAAAGAAAAAGGTTTTACAAACCATTCTACAAGAGATTTATTACAATCCTAAGACTGGATATGGAGGAGTACAATCTTTATACCGGCAAGTGCGTGCAAGGGGACATCTTTTATCTATTGCTGAGATTAGAAAATGGTTGAAAGAGCAAGAGACTTATACTTTACATAAACCCATTCGACGCAAATTCAAGCGACAACAAACAAGAGTAACCGGTATCGACGAGCAATGGCAATTAGATTTGGCAGATGTATCCCAATTAAAGAAAGAGAATGATGGATATACCTTTTTACTGTGTGCTATTGATGTACTCTCTAAATATGCTTGGGTGGTGCCTTTAAAGCAGAAAACGGGAAAAGAAATGATTCGCGGATTACAACAGATCTTTAAAGAAGAAGGGCGACAACCGCTTCGCATTCAGTCGGACCAAGGGAGGGAATTCACAAACAAGGAATTTCTGCGCGCTTTTAAATTCATTCATTTCTTCACCACTCGCAATGCAGAAACAAAAGCAAGTATCGTAGAGCGTTTTCAACGCACCTTAAAAGCTCGCATGTGGAGATATTTCACTCGTCATAAAACTCGAAGATATCTGGATATTTTACCCGATCTGGTATATGCCTACAATCACTCATATCATCGCAGTATAAAAAGAGCTCCAGCTGACGTGAATGCCTCCAATGTCCTACAAGTGTGGAAAACTCTGTATCAAAAGAACTCCTCTACACCCTTCTTTTCCCCTAAATTTCACAAAGGAGACATAGTGCGCATCAGTAAAGCGAAACGAACTTTTGAAAAAGGATATCTACCTAACTGGACCAGGGAGTTGTTTACTATATCTCATCGAGTCCAGGGGGCTGTTCCTTATAGATATAAGGTACAGGACTATCACGGAGAAGAATTAGAAGGAACATTTTACGAGTCTGAATTACAAAAAGTCATTAAAGAAGACGACGTCTATGAAGTAGAGGAAATCCTAGACTATAAAAAGCGGCGCATAGGGAAAAAAGTCATTAAAGAAATCAAAGTGCGTTGGAAAGGATATCCCCCTAGCTTTGACTCATGGATTCCTCAAACAGATCTTCTACTTCCCAAATAAGTGAACATTGGAAAATGTTTGGAGAAAAAATTCCTAGAGCAGAAATCGTGTATTTTGCTCAACTTTTGATCTGCTTGACATTAATTATCGCTTGTATCGTCATGTTAGCTTTACACGATTCGAATCGAGAATATTGGATGATTTGTCTCAGTTCTACCGTGGGCTATATCATGCCAAGTCCTACTCTTCAACTCAAAAGCAACACTAAATCAGAAAATGCATGAGAAAAGATGTCACGTGATTGTGAGTCCATTATTAAAGAAGTGCAGCTCGAGGTTTTGACTTATTATCAGACCAAGCGATGATCAAGCTACATGGTTGATAGAGAGAGATGAATTCCATACAGTACCGTTGGAAAATCATAGATCCTAAGGGAGCTCCTAGGGAAAACTTTAAGGGAGCATGGGTGTCTACTAAGTTGGAATGTTTGCGTGATTTCATGCAAAAACCTCGAATTCCTCAGGGAGAGGAAAAAATCTACTTGTACAAAAGAATTCCGATTCCCGCTGGAAAACGATATTTCCGGATGATTGGAAAAAGTAAATATAAACAATTTCGGTGGAAAGTGAAATGTCAATGGAATGTGTTTCACCCTTCAAAAAACCACGAACCGGCATGGACTCTTATCGAGGGAGACTGGACAGATGATTTCAAAAAGTGTTCTAAAGACTTTCATAAGACGATTACCAAAGGCTATGATTTTGTGGACTCCTGTGTGCCTTACGAGTACCTATACATGCGGAGACCCTTTCCAATCCGAGTCAAAATAAGCAGATCTCACAGTGTATGACAATATTCATCCATGTTTGTTCATGTTGTTGTTATTGTTGTTCAAATAAAAAATTAAGTATATATAAAAAGAGTGTTCTTTATGTATGAGACTCATTTGATCTCAAGCCATGGCTCAGAATACAGGGTTTTACATGACTCTACCCAGTGATGGATCTATGTCTACTTTTCCCGAGAATACGGTGGCTCATTTTAAAACATTATTACCCCAAACCATGGATTTCACCGACGGTGAATGGGAAGTAGGTCTCACTGAAATGATGTATCCTAATACACTCCAAAATTTCAACGGAGATGCTACTAAAAATCCTTTTAATTTTAAACACGAGAACATTAAGAAATTAGAAATAAGTATCAACGGAGAAACCATGACCACTCGGCCCTTTGAGCCCGATTTTGCAAATGATCAGTACCTAAGATCTTATTTGAGTCTGTATCAAGGGCTGGGGAAATTGGGAGGAGACTGGGCCCCGGACATTACCCTGGAAGAGTATAAAAACGGGTACACGCTCTGGTGTGTGGATTTTACGAAAGATCAAGAAGCTCAACTAGAGAAATTTCATCTAATTGAAACTGGAAACTTGAGAATAGAAGTTCAATTTTCAAACAACTTAGTTCAGACTTTAAATTGTGTGGTCTATGCCGAATTCGACAATTTGCTGGAAATCAACAAACAGAGAGAAGTCAACATTGATTACTAAAAAAAATGGATTCACGTCAGTTACGAGAGGTGTTATCACGAGATTTAGGAAGATCCTTTGGAGGAGTGTATCCCCGAGATTTACTACCGGATCAATTAAGACCTCATGAAAAAGCCATTGTGATCAATACAGATTCTCACGATCAACCCGGAACGCATTGGGTGTGTTTATATTGGAACGGAGCTCATGTGGAATATTTTGATTCTTACGGATTACCTCCCCTACATCAAGAAATTAGACAGTTCATCTCTAGACACGCTAGACATTGGACTTACAATCAGAATTGTTATCAAGATTACTCTACGGATGTCTGTGGACATTATTGTGTGTATTTTTTACACCAACGCCATCGAGGAAACAGGCGAGCGTTAGATTGGCTGTTTCCATTCCCAAGGACGTCGAGGTTATCTCCCCTTCAACGAGATCATTATGTGGCTCAATGGTTTAGAGAGACTTATCGTAAACCCAAAAGAAATCAAGGACAAACTTGCAAATGTTTCTGGCAAAATATGTATTAATTGCTGTTATTGTTGCTGTTGTTCATTCTTAATTAAAAATGTTTAAAAAAATTCGGTCTTGTTTGTTTTTTAAAAAAGAAAGATATTTTGAGAGCTCTTTAATGCTTAAAACTATTCAAAAATGCACGTGGCTTAATTCTATTCTCCAGAACCTCAGTCAATTGCTAGAATATTCTGTTCTAGAAAATGAGGCACGTGTCTCAATTCTATTGAGAATTTTCTAGAACCTCAACTACTCCTACAGTATATAAAGCTTGTAACATTCATTTGGTGTCAGTTTTACGACAATTGAAATCTAGAGATATCAAGATGACTTCGACCGTAGACAGTGTGATCAATGCTCTAGAGATGGATTCCTGTCCCGATCCTCCGCGGACTGACAATACAAGAATTGCTGGTACTGCTGGTGGTTTTTCTGCGGCGGATTCCTGTTCCAATCGTGTGCGGAGTGACAATACAAGAATTGCCAGTGCTGCTGGTTTTAGCATGAGTTATCCAAATGCTCAGTCAAATAGGAAGGATTCGCCATTTTACTCGCTTTTGGATGTGAGGCACATACCACCACCACCACCACCTACAATGCCGCATATTTGGCAATATCCGGAGTACCGAACCTTTGCCTCTAGGTATGCAACGTTTCAAAACTGGCCAAAATACTTAAGGGGACCCAGCAAAACAGACTTGGCGCGAGCAGGATTCATCTACACTCAGTATGGCGATAGAGTGACCTGTTTTTGTTGTGGAATGACATTGAGTGAATGGGAACCAGTGGACGACGCCTATCGAGAACATCTACGCTGGTCCAGATATTGTCATTTTGCTCAAACGGTGGGTAGCATGTAAGTGTGAGGAGAAAAAAAACTTCAGTAAAATGGAAAACTTGTACATCAAAGGACTGCTCTTATTTGTATTTATCAAGACTGATTTTCAATAACATGCACAGGGGTTCTGTGCTTATTGTTACTGTGTTTCATCAAAAAAATATGTGTTTATTGTTACATTGATTATTGTTACATTGATTATTGTTTTAATAAAATTGTAAACAAAAAAATGTTTTTCTTGTATTTAAAAAAATTAATTTATATAAAAAATGATATGATTTCTAAAAAAAATAAATAAGAAAAAGAAAAAAAAAAGCTATGTATTATTTTTTAAAAAATACAGTGATTATTGTTTTACAAAAAAAAATGAATAATTAATCTTAGAAATTATTTATAAAAAATAATTAAGAAAACTTTTAAAAAAATCTTTTTAAAACATTATATTATTTTTTTTTAAAAAAACATAGTGTTTAATTGTTTTAAAAAATATTTATCTTAGAAATTAATATTATTTATAAAAAATAATTAAGAAAAAAACTTTTTAAAACCTATTATTTTTTAAAAAATAAAGTGTTTTATTTTAAAAAAGTATATGAAAAAAAGTTATTGTAAATTTTTAAATGAATGATTCATTTTTAAAAAAACAATTAAACATTTTTAAAAAAGAGGTGAACTGGTGTTAAAAATTGAGTGTAATAGAGGCATCTTTTCTAAAGATGTGGTGGCCCTTAAAAGGGCCGTTGGGGTGTAACTATCTGGTTACAAGTTACAAATACAAACAGCCTGGACATCTGTTGTCGTCGGGATCACCCCTGCTGATCTGGAGTACACAGCTGCAGCATGCTGTTCGTTGTTGGCAGTTGCGGCATGCAACTATCGAATGTCTAAATCTCTGCTGGCAGCGCTCACACTTGAGGATCATTCGTCCTTCCACTCTGTAGGCCCAGTCAGGGGGTGCGCCGCACTGGTGGTGAGGGGATGCTCCCTGCGGCCCAGGGGGTGAAGGCGCCCGAGATCTCAACGCTGGGGGGGCTGATGGAACGGGGCGGCTATCCTCTCCCTCCGGGGGCGCTCTCAGCAGAACTCGTTGCCTGCGACTAGGGGCTGGCGGTGGCGAGGGCGCTGGTGAGGCAGGTGATGGCTGTGATGCTGGCGCTGATGATGCCGACCGCTGCCTCCTGCGGGCCATGTGTATATCATAAGGTTGAAATCTCGCTAATTCTCTTCTGTGGATCTCTCTCCAGTTACTGAAATCTTCAGTCATCTCTCCTATAGCGATGATACGGATTCTTGATCCGGGTAGAACTGGAAAGAATGCAAACGGATTGCTGTCCATGATGGATCGATCAATGCAGACGATCGATTTCAGAGTGGGCACGAGTATTTAACATAATCTTCGGACAGGTCCCATTCTATGCAGGGATGTACTTTAGATTTACCGTCTGTATATTCACGGATAACAGGGTTAAAATGCCCCATAAGTTACAAGTAAACAAATCCACACGTTAGATAGGGTCAAAATATCCATTGTTTTGTTCAATTATCTCCCCTTTCCATGCATTTCATGCGATACACATCCTCAATTTGACACAAAACAACTTGCATCACCCTCACAGTTTGATAATAGATCCTTCGAAAGTGAGTAGGTATCTAAAAGTCACCCTCATTGGCTGGGGGTGTCGTGGAATAGATAAAAACCTGCCCCCCCATTGGATATGTTGACATTTGGATCAAAAGAACGCTGAAACTACTTATGTGTCACGTGACTCAATAAAGGTGGGGATTAGATCCGTCAAAAAAGTCGCTTTTGGTCATGTGACTAAAATAAGGCACTGTGACTGGCCCCTTAAAAAAAGTCGCTTTTGTTTTGGCATAGGGCCAACCCCTTTCCTATCGATCTAGAGAGTTGATATGCTATTATGACGTCATATTTTTTTTCACTTCTCTGTACGGAGAGAATACACTGTGCTTTTGATATGCCGCTGTATGATTGAAGGCTACAATATTGTAAATAACTGAAAAAAGCATGATAAAATAAATACAAATCATATTATTTTACAACAGATTTATTAACCATAGATACAGCATTCACTTCAAATAGCACTGTGTTAAAAAAATTACAATATATAGAACAGTGTTCTAATACACAAACTCAATGTTTTTGTTGTTTCACATAGATCCATAACAGTTTTTTTATTTTACGTACGGTCCTTGCACGGTCTACGGCCTCAAACATCCATGGATTTCTTCGGTCCTCGGGAGGTAAATCGTATATTTGGTCCCGTGTGAGATCAAAAGTCACTTGTTTTCTCCCCGATTTCCTTCCAGAGTTTGCTGTAATTTCATCCACCCGAATTGTATGGCTGTCACCCGCATCGATTCGATCCGTTGATGTAGCCGATGACATTCTATCCACTTCTTTTTTCCTAGAGAGATGGACTGTAACTTAGGAAATTCCTGCCGATATTCCTCATAAGAAATCCCCGTCAATTTAGGTAAAAATTGCTTTTTCACTTCCTCAGACAGGTAATGAATGACCACCAATCTCCCAGGGTTAACGTCGTTCATCTGAGCTAATGCTACAATCACATTCCTATAAAAATCCACACTGGTAATCTCTTTCTGCGTCCGGTCTGAAATTTCAGCAATATTACTCTTGTATTTTTCCTCCCAGCCCTCGGTCTGTAAAGAAGAGTTAACAAAATCCAAACCGTTGAAAGGTGAGTCTAGATCGTCTAAAATCATTCTCAGAAAATCGGCCATGATATATTGCTGATGTTGCTTACCGGCTTTTGAATTTTTATCGTTCAGAGATAATAAATAACAGAAAAAACTGTCACTGGTTTCTTATTTATATATATAAAAATTTAGATATTCTAGAACATTCTATACAAGATGATTAGAATTTGCTAGAAGGTAAGTCTCGTGCCTCAATTCTATTAAGAATTTTCTAGAAAGTAAAAAAATGCCTCATATATTCTCGTGCCTCAATAAAGAATTTTCCAGAACGTTCATTTCCTATAAAAAGTACATCACCGCTTTCATTCTATCAGTCTTGTTCTGGCATTGCAATCGACATGGCACAGAAACAATTAGATCTCTTGGAGAGTACAGACCCAGTCTCGGCCCAGCTGAACTACAGTCATCCGACTATCGTCAGAGATTCTGTGATTAATGAACCCATTCTATCAGAAACTCAGAATGTGACTGGACTTCTAATGGGAATGTACGACGATGAAAAACCAGCTAGTAAAGAAGATATCTCTCTACTCATGGCCACTCTGGACGGAATCCTCAACAATCTGATATCCATCACCAATGAATTGAGTGAAACCAGACAAAATATAACTAAAGATCTACAGACTCTAAGCAAAGAAGTAAGTGAAATCTTAATTGAGACCAGGAATAGGACTGCTGAAAAAACAACAACACCGCCGACGAGGAAAACAAATCCCTGTTATATCTGTAGAGAATTAGGCCATTGGGCTCCTGAATGTCCACAAAAGCAGGATCCAGCCAAAAAAGGCAAAGACAAAGATCCACAAAAGCAGGATCCACCTAAAAAAAGCAAAGACAAAGATCCCTGCTATATTTGTCAAAACCTCGGACACTGGGCTTCCGAATGCACTGACAAAGAAAATAATCCACCAGGCGGTAACAAGAAAAAAAACTCGACCCCTAAGAAACCAAGTCTGAAAAGAGAAAATGCCATCCCCAAGGACAGTGAACCTCCTAAGAAAAAGGCAAAGCTGGCTCTTCCCAAGAAAAAGTGACAGTCATATGACATTATTTGTGCCATTGAACTGATTCAGTGTTATTTCATACTTCATTTGAACTGTTTCGCTGTTATTTCATACTTGTTCTTCATGCGTTTCTCAATAAATTAATGTTCACTTTTTATTCTCTTTTTTTATTATTTCATACAGCAGGAATAAAAAAAGCATTTAATAACTCTATGAGGACTCCTAGCCTCATAATTCTCGTTGACTTCATAGAGAGCGGACGTGTTTTTACAAGAAGAATTTTACTCAATAAAAAATGCCATGAAATTATGCTTACTATAGCTTAGCATTATTAGCTTACTATAGCATTATTAGCTTGAAAACCAAGAAGCTAGATTACCAGCCGCCCTCGCTGGGCGGTTCAACACCTCATTTGCATAAAAAGTGCACTCAGTTGAACCGCCCAGCGGGGGGGCTTATACTACTGACCGTCATTTTAACCAAATAAGAAGTATACATGTATCTATCCAGTTTAAGAAAAAAGAAAATTATTTGTTTATTAAATGCACATGTATGATAATAGTCGAACTGATACACAGCTAGACAGGCAGACAGATAAACAGACATACAGTTATGGTCACACAAAATGACAAAATGTTCGACATTCCCAATTGTTTAGATTTTGGAGGTAAAGACGTCCGCCAAGTTATTCAAACTTTTATTTCAAATGTTTTTTGGTTTGGTTTTTTTTGTGTTTTTTTTTTTTTGTGGTTTTTTTTTTTGGGGGGGGGGGTGGAAATTATATCATTTTCATATCTTTTTGAAATTGACTCCGTTTCTTTTTTTATGAGTTTTTTTTATTGGTTACAATATATCACGGGATTTGTATACATAGTGCCAGTGACACACTTAGAGTCTTTCATCTAGGACAATAAATTAGATATGATGCCAGATAACCAGAGAGGTAGACCTTTGGCTCTCCTTATGTTATCAATGTAGACAGTGTTTGTGGCCAGACACCCCCCCCCCCCCCCCTTTCCCCAATGTGAACGAAATGCAATGCAAAAAACTTAGTTAAAATTATTCATAAATGATTCTTATGAAATATAACTATTAAGGTACATATAGGATAAAACTAATCTAAAAAAGATGAATAAATTTAATACGTTTTTTTTTAGTTTATAATCAATGTTTATTTCTAAAAATCTTTGTTCAATGTTTGGAAACCATAGCTATGAAAGTTTTACATAGTCTTTATTTAATACCTCTGATTATCTCTCTCTCTCTCTCTCTCTCTCTCTCTCTCTCTCTCTCTCTCTCTCTCTCTCTCATCTGCAACACCGATCGATTCCCTAATTAAATTTTACGTTTAATAAAAAAAAAAAAAAAACAACCCTAGGTATAACCGTACAACCCCCTCCCCCACCCCGACTCAACTACTGTAGTTCTGCGTATCACCAATGACTGTTCATGAGTTGGTATGAGTTCTAATTCTAGATATGGATAGCTGAGCTACATGTAATTTTACACACATTAATGCATTAAATAGGTTACATCACACCTATGTTATTGTATTGACCCCCCCCCCCCCCCGGTTTAATTATACACAGAATGTTTTATTTACCTTTTACACGTGGTTCTATCTCCCCTGCCTGCTATCACTCCAATACTACTGTATCTGTCCTTCTCTCAATCAATCCCTACTTCCTGTTTTCTTTCTATCCGCGCTTCACCCCCAAACGCGCTTGTCTATTTCAAACCTGTAGAAGTATATAATCGTTTCCCTCCTTGATATTCCTACTACATGCGTTTGAAATGTTCCTTTTTTCAATCCACGAAAATGTTAACTGTGTTATCCTAATAGCATTATTCCTGTCTGTTTCGTGGGAGATATTTTCTTCTTTCCGTTTATTTTTTTGTCTGATCACTCTCCGCTCTTTAACTTCCTGACTGTAATCGGGGTAGTTTGCTGCGATCGATTTTCTTTGTCATCTTCCCTCGGGAGATTTATTATACCTGTATATCACAGGCGATCGTTCAGTCAGAGAGAGAGCGAGAGAGAGGAAAACAATTGAAAATCTCAGGTATGCCGCTCATATTATACCGGGGATTTAAATCCAAAAAAGTCTCCGTCTATTTTCTCTGCGTTGTTTATTTTTTTTCATGCTAGAAATAAAAGGATTTTAGATACCATTGATGTTTTGTTGATTATTTAGAATACAAATTATGCAGGTATCACGCTGACGTTAATTATTATTATTGATGATCAACGAACAGTAACTCGTGGCATTGTTTGGTGTAGTAAAGGATAGAGTTATCTCGCTTGCCATGGGTTTTATCAATGAACATAAAAATTTGCAACGTCGTGTCTACATTGGGTTCGAACAAAGTTGGGTAGTTTACGATATTTACTCTTTACTTGAATGTGTCATGCTATATGGAAATCAAAGTATTTGTTGCCAAGCAAAGCTCCGTAATAAAAAAAAATGTAGTTACATGCGTATATAGGACGCCTGGTTTATTTTTTCATATAGAAGTGTATGAGACATATTTTATACCTCAAAAATTGTCTTTAGATTCCAGAACGTTTTAGTCAATTTAGATGTACCCAACATTTTGAAGGACATTAGTACTGAACAATTCCTTGTCTCTGTATTCATTTATGATGCGTTAAAATTGGTTTACTTTGTTTGTTTGGGGAAGGGGGATACCTATTTTTTGATAACAGAACACCCCCATCCCCCTCTACATGTAGATCAGTGCATGATCAAACTGAAATAATGCGTCCTATATATTAAATAATAACGTGGGAAAGAAACAGAATATGTTTAAATATGTAATTTTACCTGCACATAAAGTTCGAACTAATGATTTGTGACAGAAATTTAAATGGTGGCAGGGTCATGCATTGAAGCTTTTTTAAAAAGCAATCAGCAAATCTAACACACATTTACAATCCTTTGTAAATTTTATTTTGCCAAATTGTAAGAAGCTTTACACATCAATTGTCCCTTTGTCAATAAGCTCAAGAGATTTAAATAGCAACGATTTATTCTTTTAAATATACCTACATAAATTATATAATCAAGTTCATTCGATATTTTTTTTAAACTATTTTGTGTATCAGTCTTAAAAGTAAAATTTAGTTTAAAATCAATTAAAGACAAACCATCGAACAAAACATGTTTACACTCCTTCAAGAAAATGACATCTTGTTTTTATATTTGAAAAAAAAATACTGAATAATCGTAAAAAGGTTTATTTTAGTTCAGTCTTATTCTACCTTCAATTTTAATTTCCAATTTATCAGACTTTGAAATATACATTGTAAATAGATCAACAACAAAACTGGATGTTTACAAGATAGCATATCGTACGAACATTAAATCGATTGCATTTAAATTAATTTAAAATGTAAACACGATATTTTATTTCGAAATGCTAGACAGCCTAAAAATGAAAAAAAAAAAAAGGGTGAGTGAAAAAGAGGTTTGCAAACAAGCAAATTAGGTTTTTCAAAGTTATTAGATGTACAATTACGGTTAATTGTTTAACTTATAAAGAATAACTATGATAATTGATAATATAAAGCAGAATTTAGCAGATTGGACAATGGCATTATAAATGACATCCGGTTGATAGTATGGTGTGTGCACAATTCTTCAGGATGCTGTAATAAAAAAAACCTCACAGGTATTCTATGGAAATTAAACGAATAACAAAATTACCTTGTGATAAATCCCTGGATTGTACACAGATCGCTCACTAATCGAGATTTTCCAAAACTCAAGTTCCAAAACTTAGACCGCCCTTTCCCAATACAAAGATATAAACAACAGAAATTGGTGTGTACGCAACATAGGTTTCGAACCCCTATCTACCACCCAACCCAATAGAAAAAAAAAATTACCCCTCAACCAACAATGGTAAAAATATAAAAAAAAAAATCGGGATCCACGCATATGCAGGGTACATGAATTGAAAAAAAAACTGGCACAAGTAGCTGTTGTAAGATATTTTTTCTTTTTGGATATATTGATTCAATTGAAAATATATTAATACTATGACTTCATTTGTAAGCATTCAATCACAGGTGCTTGAGGACAGGACCCCCCCCCCCCCCCCCCCCCCCCCCCCCCCCCCGATTGATAGTTGTCGCTTTTTTGATAGAAATTCTTTTAAAGTCATGTACACACCATGTTACATATCAAATATCTGAAAATTAATGGAAAATTAACGATTTATTTAAAACTACCCCTGCCTGCACATAAAAAGAGGCCTCTTTTTATATGCAAGAAGGGGGGTGGTTTTACATTAATCGTTTATTTTCCGTTATTTTTTGGATATTTAAAATGGAACATATTGTGTGCATGACTTTATAGGAATTTCTTTCAAAAAGTCAACTACCCCGGGGTTTAAATCGGGGGTGGGGGGTGGAGGACGTTCGGTCCTGACCTCAAGCGCCTGTGCATTCAATTACATTTTGTATGCAATTATTTTTTTTCCAAAAGTATATTCACAACTACCCCCCCCCCCCCCCTAAAAAATGCTCATAATAACTTAAATTTCAGATTTGGTGACTGATATTTTGTGTATACTAGTAAACGGTTAGCGCCCTTTTGCACACCTTTGAAAATCTAGTACATATTAATATGTGTGCCAAACGATTTGCACAGGTAATAAAAAAAATATTTGATTGCTAAAGACCGTATCATGATAATTAATGCTTAGATTTTAATTCAATGCCTAGCTCCCCAATTCAATTCAAAGCTACAAAATGACAATGACAATGAACTTAATTCTCAATAAACTGTGTTTACAGTGTAGAGAAAATATGTATACAAATGTCATTGTGAAGAAGGATAAGTACATTAACCAAGAGAGCTAACTCTCTCAATAATTGCATTTTTTTTAAATTTACATATATTGGTAAGTTGATTTTTGTTTGATACATTTAACAATATTTCAAATTTTAAAACATTTTAGTTTGATATATAATATTTTGGTAAATACATGTTTCTAGCATCTGTTATATAAATATCAGAACAGTTAAACAAATAGTGAAATTCATCTTCTATTTCATTACAAGTACATAATTGACAAATTCTATATGATATCTTGAAATATTAAACCATCTTCCTGTTTCAATAGGTAATTTTGCATTTCCAGTTCTTAAAATACATTATTTCTTCCGTAGTTTTTTTGGCAAATTCAAAAAACATTCCCCAAAAGCCAATGATTTTTTAAACAATCTGTAATTTATACTTTTTTTGGTGAATTTTCTACATCACTGTACAATGATTGTTTGAACTGATCTACTGATATATGTTGCGAACATTCATTTTCAACGAAGGAATATTTGTATAATTTTCATACTCCAATCATCTAAAATGTTCTTTACAGATTCACAAAATGGATTCTTACAGTTTTTGAGTATATGAAAAGGTTTTAAGATAATTTAGAATTCTGTAAATTAATTAATTTACCCCAAAATGAAATCATTCTAACTATATTAAGAATAAGCGGATACCTTCCAAGTTTGCCGTACATAATAAAGTTTGGTGTTGAGGAACTCCAATCTGAAACATTTTCTATCAATATTATTCATTGAATAAAACTTTGTTCCATAGGCCAATATGCCAGGCAGAATCAAATGCTTTTTCAAAATCTATGAAAGCACAATAGAATTTCATTTTGTGTATTTTAAACAGTTCTATAAGAGAATACATTGTATAAAGAAAAAAAATATGGTCAACAGTACTATGTCCTTTGCGAAAACCGGCTTGATTTTCTAAACATAAGTTGAACTCTATGTGCATAATTATTTAAAAGTCTTTCATTATTTATAGCAGTGAATAATTTCCCCCAAAAAGCTCACTAGTGTAATAGGTTTATAGTTCTGTGGATCCATGTTATCCCCCTTATTTTCATAAACTGGAGTAAGTAAGAAAGTACGTAATTAAGTGCAGGGTAAGTAAGTAAGAGTAAGTAAGTAAGTAAGTAAGTAAGTAAGTAAGTAAGTAAGTAAGTAAGTAAGTAAGTAATTTATTCTAGTGACATGTGTTATCACAAATTACGTAAATGTATATGTAATACAAAATAAATAATGAAACACCCCGCCAACTGGGCCTATATGTCACTGCAAATACAACTATCACATATATACTTGTACACATATTACGCATTGTGTTTTTTACACAATAATAATTGTCTTTAAAGGTAAGCTTCAAGTTCATACACTGGAATAATATTGCCACAAACCCACTTTGTAGGTATCACACCAGAATCAAATATTTTGAATGATACAACCTATAAAATTCAACATATAGTCAAGTGTACTTTTAATATATTCATTATATGTCCATCATCTCCACACGCTTTGTTATTCTCCAGCATGTTAATACTTTTCAAAATTTCCTCATGTGTAATTGGTAGGTTAATTTCAATGTGAAGATCAATATCGGCTAACATAATATCAATCTCTTCAGGTGAAAATACACTATTATTAAACTCTTATTAGACTATTATTAGACTCTTCTTGGTCTACGCAACACTCTTTATAAAATGTAAAAAGATCATGCCAATCTACATTACACATTTGTTTGTCAAAGAATTAAGATATTTTAAACCAGAACTCTTGATAAAGTACATCCAGGTTACATATACATATTGAAAAGTACAGGTAAATCTCAAGTAAAAAGCAGACTTTAATTGTCAAATCTCAAAACACAGCTCACACCTATTATTGTTCTGCACCGGCACCTAATTATCAAAGGTGTGCAAAATTTATCAATATGCATGTAATAAACAAGAGAGACAACTCTCCGGGTTGATGTGTACAGTATACACTCTTGCTTTTTGTATGACATTGTCTGTATTGTATATTTTCGCTATGTTGTTTTATAAAATATGAGAATAAATGAATTGAAAAAACTGAATTCAAACATACCGTATAAACATACAGTGTTGTAATATCGATAGTCAATACAGGTGTACTAATTAAGCTAACCGTCCCACACACGGGCACTCATTCATGCCCCGGGGGTATAATGTAGTGTATCGTTAATATCCTAAAACCGTTAATCATCGAAAACTGATAAACAAATTAATCACTGATTTTGTGTATATACTATATATTTGAGCACCCCCTTCTTTCAATACTCAGCCTCTTACCCTACCCCCCCCCCCCTATACTCAGCCCCTTACCCTACCCCCCCCCCCCTCTCCCAGTCACATCCACACTCTCTCCGAGCTTTGAATCCTTAAAAAAATATACATAATATAATGGCTGCATTAAGTTAGCTCGTCCGATTTTCTCCGCTGGGCATTTTATGATCAGTAAATAAACAGGAAGTTAAAAAAAAAAAATTCTGGTTTGTATGCGCGGATCCAGATTTTTTCATGGGCGGGGGGAGCGGAGGGGGTCAGGTGGATGATTAATGATTATGTTTTCCAGGGGGAGGGGTGGTCCCGAGGTCTATATTCCATATATGTACTACTTTGAATTTTCAGGAGGGGGTATGAGTTAGTGTGTACCCCCCCCCCCCCCCATCGATAATAGAATACAATGAATAAAGACGTGCATTCTTAATTATCAATGAAGCGATTATCATAAAATTTTCCCAATCCATTTAAAATATTTATATAAAATATAATTTTGCAATTTCAACAAGGCAATGAAACAGAGACAGACAGAAAACCTTCGCTTCAGTTTCACGGTAAATTTCCTGTTTTTCAGTTTATCATTTTTTTTTTACATCCTCCCAAAAAAGTGGGGGCAACTTCATGGCATTTCAATTTTTTATATGTAAATTTTATTTCTCTAGAAAATACACTCTCACCCCGTCCTTCCAAATTGAAATCAAATTTACACAATATCCACTCTTCCATTCTTGCTTTCAATAAATGTTGCATATGTCATCTGAGATTTTGATTGATTGAAACACGCAGAAATGGACCAGGAAATATTCTCCGTGTTGCGCATACAGGAAAAAAAATATATCTCCATTTCCTGTTATTTTCAACTGTCATATTGTAACGTTACATATATACTGCGCAATAATTCTAACACACATTGCATCATATAATATTATCACACCTGTTGACATATACAATCAAGGTACAATATATATCCACGTGTATCTTCATATATTGTAAATCACGGAAAGATTGAAAAAAAAATCTCATTATAACAAAACAAAAAAAAAGAACAAACGAGAAAATAAATTAAATTTAATATCAATCTGTTCTGTTTAAACTATGTGTTAAAATTTTATGGCCGTTTTTGCTTTTTAAATGTTGACTTCTGTGTTTTCGTGTAATTTCCAGAATTATATATCATGATTCACCTCCAAATTTGGAAACGAGTGTCGGCCAGTTGAACAAACAAATAAAATGAAATGAAAAATAAAGAATGAATGAATGATTGAATGATAATGAATGAATGAATGAAATGAATGAATGAATGAATGAATGAATGAATGAACGAACGAACGAATGAAAGATTGAATGAATGACACATTTACAGCCGAGCTCTAGGGAACTTGAGGTTCATCAACATAAAATGTATTAGAATGGCTTTTGAAATTGACAAAGACTTACTATGAAAAGCAATTAATGCAAAACTGCAAATGCTGCTTCAACGTCAACCTATGACCATGGTAAACATTAGTGACTTTAATAACAACCCCCACCCTTAACTGAAACATTTTTTTTCATAATTTCAGGGGGTAAAACGTAGTTAAGTCGCTTTTGGTCTTAGCTCTCTTTTTCACTGTATAATTATGTATTTTGAAAAAAGTGAGACTAAAATTAAAAGTAAGCCAGTTCTTCAATACGCAGTGTGTTTGTTTCAAGTCGATCGAATATAGGCACAATTTATCATTGAATTTATGCTTCTAAAGTTGAAATGCAGCAGATATTTGAGTGTCGCTTGAAATTTCGTGAAAATGAACGTGATTGAACGTAAATTCGTCGCTTACTTGTCTTTGAAGCATGTTTTATAAAAACACATAAATTTTCTTATAATGTTGATACTGAAATCATGCATTCCAAAAAATTCCAAAGAATTTCTTATACCAGTATCAAGAAAAAGAAGGAACACGCATACATTTGTTGTGCCCTTTATTGTCTATAAACAGGAAATATGCATGCCTAAACACTTTTATAGAGCATTTTATTGTACCTGATTTTATATAAAAACGAAACATTTATTAGGTTATAAACGTCAAAATTCTACACTTCTGTTTTTCATTTCGATGATTTACAAGCGATTATATTTGCTCTACGTGTATATCTTGTACAAATAATACCTTGTGCGACAAAGATATGAATTCTGTATATTTCTTTTATTTATAGCCTAACTTTTAGCTTACTTTTTTTTTTTTTAGATAAATGTACGTTTTATAGATGGACAAACCTGCTCTTATGATGTTTTTTTTTAAATAATTAAAATCTGCATTCCAAAGATTCCGAATGAAATATGAAGAACACGCATAAATTTGTCCTGCCCTTGTCTGAAGAATACAAATATGCATGCCTAAACACTTTTACACGATGTTTCAGATTTTATAAGGCAATAAACTTCTGAAACTATGCTTGTATATACCTTGATAATTTACAAATGTTTCAAATTCGCCCTACATCCTGTAAAAATATTAAACTGTTGTGTAGCAAATCTTGTTTTTGTGTTTATACTGTATTTTCTTTCCCGTGCTTCCTTATTGTTGAAATTGACCCTTGACCTCACGGGGAACACGGACGTCCTACGTCAGTAGAGTGATGGATAGGTGCCCCCTGCTGTCACGTGACTAATGACAAGTTAGGATGATTATTTTTTTTCTCCCCTGTCAAAAAGAAACGTCGATCGAGATATTTAGCCATGCTTGAATAAATCGGCATTGGCACTCAATGTCCCAAGTCCATTTAATCCAGTGGCATTCGTGTATAAACTTTTAGTTCGTGCTGTGAGAGGCCTCGACATTTAGCTGTGTTGTTTTGGATTCTTACGATCCATGTGTTTTCTTTTATAAGGAACCATTAATGCTTTCTTGACGGAATATATATACATATTGTTTTTGTTCCTGTATATTTGGATCCTATGTTTTACTAATTCAATTGTGCTTCTATTTCAAAATCCTGTAACGCTTTTACGGTAGGTATATATTTACACTTGATTGACTGGTCTTTAATTTGTCGCCATTCATTTCTCTCTCACGGTTCAGTGTTTATGTATATATATATGTATTTTTGTTGGCTAAAACATCATTTGCCATTCTAGAGAGAGAGAGAGAGAGAGAGAGAGAGAGAGAGAGAGAGAGAGAGCTTGGACAAAATACAATAATTATACTGGCAGTATGTTGTTTTTTTTAAATATTTGATCAATTGCGTTAAAGGTATTACTTACATAACCATGAATATATGAATATGCATTCATAGTTAATGAGTTTAAGTCTGGATAGAAACTGTAATGTCAGAGAGAGAGAGAGAGAGAGAGAGAGAGAGAGAGAGAGAGAGGGGGGGGGGGGGGGGGGGGAGTAGCAGAGCAGGGAATGGAAGAAAGCGGGAGAGCAGAGAGGTGCGAAAATATAACGCGAAATTGTTGTTACTGTACCGGAACTGTTTATAAACTATTAATTATGTGTATATTTCTAATTAGCCACATGACAGTTACATATGTACCTGCGATATACGCTGTTCAGCTACAAAGTTGTAATTAGTTACACAACCAATTAACATACATGTTATAACCCTCGGCAGTGCGAGTTTTTTTTCCCGCGTTACGTCTAGACACACTGACTGTTCTGTTCAAGTTTATTTATTTTCTCAAACCATACAAATATGGTACATAAGGTACAAAACACATAATTATTACAAAAAACTAAAAATAAATAACGCTATAGTAGTAAATAAGGGGGGGGGGGGGGGCATGACACCGGAATAATAGATGGGTGGGTAGTGACCATTGTCCCCTCCCAATCTCACGGCCGTGTTTTCGGGTCAATATTGACGAGTCTTTTGTCGAGCGAAGCACTTTACGACACTTTCAACCAACCGATACAAAGAAAAAAAAAATCAATGGTTTCCAAAATGAACACCTGTAAAGGTTTTAATGAATGTCGAAAGACGACTTGATATTGCCTCTTTACCCTGGAACTTACTCCCTTCCAAACCACACTATCAAACACAGAGTTCTGATAGACATACTCAGAACGTTGAAGTACATGCACGTGGACATATGTTCGACCTTTTGTTTTTGCATCAAAAACAACCACAGAATGCTGTGCAAAAGTTCGAACCAGTAATCGTACTGCATCAAGATAAAGAAATTATTTTGGTAATGTAAACAAAGACTAAACTATGACTTCAAATTATATACATGTACACAAGTCACGGAATGGAACGAATATGACAATCATTTACCGTTTGATTTGGAGACCCCCCCCCCCCCCCCCCCCCCGACCCTCTGTGATTAAAATATGGAGTAGTTTATTTTTTTTTTCATTTCCATTCAGTCATGTAAAGGTTTTATTCATCAAAGGACATGTGTACTGAAATCTAGAAGAAAAAGACTTTGAATTCTCCCCCAAGGTTAGGGAATACCATTGCTGCTGATTTGAAAACTGATACGATGTACCTATTAGAGGTTGCGAAAAACGTAACAAACTCAACTGGAAATTCCATCTTTAAATTTAAATTTAAATCATATTCTACAGATTTCTCTGTATACCAAAAATAAATACACATCACTGCTTTTCTGTGTCACAATCGTTATTTATTGCCCTGGATTTAAATGAATTGATCGTTAAAAATAGAGCTGTTCGGAACTATGAACTTCGATTATTACTTTTTTGTGGTCTACAGCGAGAAGATTTAGGTAAGAAAGTTTAAATGTAGTACATGTACTCGAAAAATGATACTATGAATAAGTCAATGATTGCTATAAATCTGGTGATATATATATACTACGATATAGGTTAATTATCGATGATTTATAGAGATAATGTCACCGATGCATGTCGGTATAGATCTCATCATGACGTATATAGATATCCCTAACCCTCAAAGAATGCATAAAACGATGCATTATAAAATCGGTACCGGATTGAAAATTAAAAAAAAAAACAATTGGTGTGAATAATGCTATCAGTTGTAAATTTATCTAATTATCTTTAATGTTAAATTGTGCAGATATAAATAAGAAAAAATTATAAGGTTGTCAGGAGAGAGAGAGAGAGAGAGAGAGAGAGAGAGAGAGAGAGAGAGAGAGAGAGAGAGAGAGAGAGAGAGAGAGTATGTATGAATTATTTTATGATAATACAAAATATACGATTTTGATATTTAGGTTGAGTAACTGGAATTTGGAATGTTGTTAAATATCTAAGAAGTGAAGAAAAAAGGAGAAATTATCTATTTTCAATTATGATGAAATTAACGCTATAATGCCAGTTTATATTAGGATTATTGGTACATGTACAAGTATATTGTAAAACATCTTCGTGGTTCAAGTGATCTGTGAGCGAAATCATCCTCATTCACAAATATACAATAGCTATTCTATATATATATATATATATATATATATATATATATATATATATATATATATATATATATATAATATATCACCGGGGAAAAAAGGTGTTTCTAAAGATCTGGCGACAATAAGACTAAAATGCTCGAGATGGTAAAAAGCACTTTATTTAAACTTTAGGTCGGCAAGGGTGATTTATGGGAATCCAAAAACTACACCCGAACAATCCGAAACCTAATTCCTCTCCCTCGACAATCATGTATATCACAATATAAATAAGAGTTGAAAACAATAGAAATCAGCACTTAAGCACGAGTGAAATATGTCATAGAGTAAAACTTCAATTTGAGTGAGTCAATTAAATCAAAGATGAGATGTAAGAGTTAATAAAATAATTAAGCAATTATAACTAAATGAATTATTTTCTTGTACAAAGGGAAAGGTACATTAATGAATTCTTTTGAAAATAGATAATAGTAAGTCAAATTTCACGAAAATGTTTTCAACAAGAGTTTGACAAAATTCACTCCATAATATATATATCAAAGATTCGTGTAGAACGATAAAACAAAATTTTATTTGAGTACAGGGTGCAAAATTCAAGAATCAAACCGTATGATGTACATACATGTGCACCTTTGTATAAATTTTGGCTCTATTTTAATGTTAAGTGAACTCTTTCAAGTTTGGATCAAAATATATACGTGTACGCCCTACCAAAAGGGATAAATATGGCTTTGGCCTTTCTTGCGCAACGAGGCAATTTAATTTTGCATCTTCTTTTATAGTGTTTGAAAGGAAAAAAATCGCGCAGTCATATGGTATTGCAAAGTTTTATTTTTGCTTGGTTCAATGATTTCTCATATACGTTTTGACTAAAGTACAAATTGAGTATATAAACACCCATCAGACATCTATCAAATGTGCATCAATATGACTACATGTACGTATAGCTCATTTGATGTAAATCTACCAAAAAATAATAAAAATACTCTTGTAGTATCCCAATAATGCTTGATTAATACCGGACATCATACGTTTATATAATTTTTATATACCTGACGTATATAAATTTTAGTGATAATTGCCGATCACTATTTAACTATTTTTTCTGTAGGTTTATGCATCAAAATTATTTTATAAACTCCCCGTTCGTATATATTCCAGATATTTTATAAATCATAACAAATCGATCGATTCAAGTGTAGAAAATACTTTTATTTTGAAAGAATCGAAAGCTAATAAAACTAGACGTAGCACACATTCTTGACAGAATTGTGCATTTTAGGTCAATTTGTTCATAATGTACTTGAAACCGAACCTTTTCTTTCCATATTTAAATCTGCAATGACACAACAAAGAACTTCGTGTGCAGCAAATAATTAGTTTCAAATCTGTGTTGCAACAGAACTACGGAAGCTCTGCGGTTGCTGTTGTGATGTGGGGACATCAAAAAAAAATTTACACTTAATGATGATTCAATGAAAACAAAACCTGCCACTTGAATGATACAAATAAATGCATGTCGTACGTAATCAACAACGCAGCTTGAAAAAAAAAATGAATTAAATGCTTCTTATGTATATATCACTACATTGCGTATATATTAGTTATAGTCTGGAACCCCTTCAATGATTTCATATAAACATATATCATTATCAATTGTTTGAATAGCTGCATAATTGTAGCTCCAATGCGAATTCGTGTCACGGTCCGTCAACCCGAATTTCCCGTTGAGCTACTGTTCTGCAGCTATTGTTTAATATAATAAACTGGAAATTAAATCTCTTGGTATATTCCTTTTGTATTTGACCCACGGAAAAACCGTATTTGTTTTAATGGGTTTCTTTTTGTTCCGTCAACTGGTCTTTTAATTACTTCCTGTTTTGTTTTAGTCATGGACCTCTGTCAAATGTTCCTTGTTGTTTTGTAATCTCGTAATGTCACGCGTGTGACGAGACTTCCTATCCCGGGTGTAAAGCGATACACCCCCCCGGGGCGGTAACTGTAGTAGTACATCGATTACACACGAAGACGCAAAATACTTACATCGTTATACAGTTCTTTCACACGGAAATACATGTACGTCCTACCCTGGGCCCCTCGAACATCCATCCGTGATACATAAATGTGTCATTAATCAATGATGACTCGGACACTACGGGGAAAGTGAATTTATGACAAAAAAGTACGCTTCATATCGAATGGTCTCTTAAGCGTTTTTCTCTATGCAATATAATTAGCAATATAAACACAGAAAGACATTAGAATAAAAACATCACAATATCATATCTAACATCTCGTTTAAAAAGCCTTCAAAATTCTAGAAAATATAATTTCTAATATCGTTATTCATTATTTTTCGTGTACATGAGCATACACGCATTAGTGTATTAGTTCAAAGTTGTTCCTTGTGTTCATATCACCAGTTGACGATGCTTAATATTTTGGTTGGCGTTCAACTTCATACGCAAGTTTCGTAACCAGATATTGATATTAAATTTCAGGCAATGATTGCAAGTCAAATGAAAGACACAAGAACAAAATATAACAAAGAAACAAACGCGCCAGACCGCGTCTATAAGTTTTCATTTATGGGTAAATGAAAATAAATAACATGTTTGCATGCACCAACAAAAATGTAGCGCATGCATAAAAAAAAAATCCATGGAAACATCTGTTACGGCGAGAAAACAACTAAAAAAGAAGACCGAATTAAGCTGAATATGACTATAACTGGATTCGTTTCTAATTTGTTCTAATCATTCCGCTGCACTAAAAAGCTATTTTAATTTAAACAAGAGTTCTCTTTATATTTTAATGGAAGAAAAATGCCGAATTGACAACGAATATTTCCCTTAATTAGCATTGCAGATTCGTTAGCATGTGATGTTTAGTAATAATGCGATAATTTTTGCCTCGGGGGGTAACGGACTTTTTGGGGACCCCAGTACACATGTGACACCTGAGTGTAATTAGGTGTTGTGTGTTGTGATATACACACTGTATACAGGTGTATTCTAGAGGTATGTGCAGCATTATCATTGTACTGTTTATACAATAAGCAATTCTTCTCATCCTTTAATGGAGGAAAAGCTTTTAAAAGAAATGCAATAATTGTTTTACAGATAAAATTGCTATCGCCAATTTCACTACCTTGTTGAATAGGATACTGTTTTAGACTACTTCTGCGTTTCTATAAAATATAGCAATATAATTTATAGATAAGTAATATGACGTCCTTTTTATGTTTATTACTGAAAAACCATTTAGTAGCAGAGAGAGAGAGAGAGAGAGAGAGAGAGAGAGAGAGAGAGAGAGAGAGCAGAAAGAAAGAAAGAAAGAAAAAGAAAGAGAGGGAGAGAGAGAGTTCTATACATGTATGTATGGATCTTTGTTAAAATTGTAAACAACAGGACACTACTGCCCCCCTTATGAGAGATTTTCTCCTTTCCTCCAAATTTTAGAATTTTTTCTAGAACTCTTTTTGAGAATCCTTGTGAATAAACTAATATGTTTATTTTTTCCTTTATTATGTATTTATTTTGGTGAATGTGAAGTATAACTATAATCATTATCGCCCCCCCACCCACCTTCCCCGATTTTCCTGTAAAAGCTTCAATACGAGTAGTGTATTATAGAACAATTTCCCAATAACAATGATATATCAATAACCTGCCGTGTTATTACTGTTGTACGAGCTGTCAATACATTATATACATACACACCAAGTATAAAAGTGTAGGTGGCGATTGTGTGATATAAAACTGTCGGCTTGTCCCTCATAACGATGGGCGTGCATTGACGTGCAATGTGCGCGTTCAGTAAAGGTTTCCTTGTAAGACGATGCATGGTTGATTATGGTTGCCAACATCGCAAACAACTTTTTCTCAATAAGGCGTATATTTTATTGGGTCACGAACCGTTGCACGCCCAGGTCCCTCCCAAACTGTAATCAACAATAATTAACACAACGAATGTCTACAATCAGGCAGTGTGTTTTATAGAAGAAAAAAAAAGAAGCTAGCATACGAAATGCTCGCCCAACAGAAAGAAATCCCAGAATATACGTACTGTAAAATTCTTCTTCATTTGGACACAAAAAGGTTTTAACGCTTCTCCCAATTTTTTAATGTATTGTATGAGCAACGGCGATGAATTTTTTCTAAATTTTTGTCTAATTTCAAATTTTTAACAGCTTAACTTAAATTGGTACAGAAATCATGAGAGGAAACAGCATTTATAATATGGTGTCACTTCTTTGTTCAAAGGGCCACACAATGCCGTGTCGTCGAAGTCTCGTCCAGATCTCGTTGTTGGCGTTATCTTTGGTCAGTGTTGCTCAAGGCCTGAGCGAGGGAGATCCTAACGTGTGCGATAAAACCGTTTCGTAAGTTGTTTGTTTGGTATTTTTTTTTACATTTCATTTCTTTTCACGTAAAAAGCTTTCTATTTCACTATCACAACAATATACAAAATTCAAAGCATCTTTTGTTTTTCTTAGTTTATTACATATATTAATAAAATGTACTTAATGTTTTCTCTTATATGTAACATTATTTGTAAATTAATAGATATAAATATCACTTTGTTATCTTATCAAATTTGTGACACGCTGGAGAATACATTTCTGAAATTGATATTTTTCTACTTAGGTTTCATATGGGTTTCTGCATTTTGCATATGATTGAAACTCAAATTTATGAAAATGAATATAATTGCATGATACCTGTACGTCATCGTCTCAGACGTAAGTCCGGAGTCCGCATACTGTATACACGGTTATTTTCGCCCCCGTGATTTTTCGCCCTTCTATGCTTGCAAACGGTTTCACTCCATTTTGAGTTCGCCTATACAGAGATATACTAAAGAGAGATAATTTAATACATTCGAATTCGTCCGGTCTTAAATTCGCCCTCTTACAACAAGCTCGAAGGGGAGAATTAAACGGGGTGGAGAGGGGGGTGGGGCGAATGTTTCCTTGCATACAGCAGCTATCTCCAGATGGGAGAGAATCGTACATATTGGCCATGGTTTGCTACGTATGCATATTTGTCAACCTAAAAGTTCAATCTTCTGACTATGTCTGGAAGTCATTTGAAATATTTTTGGTGTACAACCATGCAGAATAGAAGTGTCAAGCAAACATTTGAAAAAAACAAGATGCATCTAATCATTTTACTTATAAAAAAACCCAGACATCTTCTCTGGCCAATGGTTTATGATCCGCTCTAGAAGCAGAGTGGATCGGAAACCCTTGGCTAGCGAAGATGAATAAAAGATTGCATGATACTTGTACATGTATGAAGGAAATTGCAGGTAAAAATCTAATGAGATAGTATTGATATTCAAAGTAAAGGACAAAACTTAAGCCATCAATGTATTTGCTATCGTATACGATAAAAGTATCATAATATAATTCATATCATTTAACCAGTGATAACCTGGCAGATACCGGAAATCTCCTGTTTACACAGTCAACGGTTTCTGCATGTACAATTAACATTAGCGGCCTTGCTTTACAGATATACATCAACGTTTACCAAAGTTATAAGAGTACCATACCAAAAGTGCATTAAGACCTGGTGCTCTAACATATGGGATTTATTTCGATGTACTAGATGCCAGTAAGTGACAACACGGCATGACGGCATTTTGTGACATCATTCTAACTTTCAAAATCGCTATATGATATTAAGACATTTACCAAAACTCACATCTCACATCGCGACTAGCGAAAGAAAGATGTGAACATCGTAATAAAAAGATGTATCAGTTATTTGTGTCTTCGCTATTCTGATATTTAGTTCATTTTAAAAACGCCTGTGAGTGTTTTTATTTCCAAAGTCATGTTTACTTAACACGATTTTGAAAGCTGGAGATTTTGCACAATATTAGGTCATACCGAAAGTTATTTAGTATTCTTTTTCCTTAATCTCTCTTTCTACTTTCCAACACACAGACGAAGCGACGTCATCACGAAGCCCTATAATAAGCCCTTTGAGCGCTGTACTAGGACCTGGTGTCCCAATATACTCGAATTATTTCGTTGTACTAAGTGCTAGTGAGTAAACACGTCACATGACCGGAAGTGGTGCACAGAATGGGGTGAACTCTGGGAGGAAGTGGCATCTAACAAAAATCTTTTCCACTAGGTCTTGTGAACAACTGCGAAAATTGCATGAGTTGATACATGTATATGGGTGATTGGGTCTAGAAGTATGAGAATTTATTCAGAAGTCAGGACTCATTTCTTATTTTCTAGTCTTTATTGGGCATCTTTGCAGATTCAAAAAGATCAGTCGAGAATCGTACCAGAAACCGTACGAAAAATGTACTAAAACCTGGTGTCGTGATATTCGCAAGTTGTTCCGCTGCACCAAATGCTAGTGAGTACTACATAGTATCCACTGCGCATGAGCGGAAGTTGGGGAAGATGTTAACGCATGTGCATCTTTGGGGTTAGCGATGTTGCCCAAAAATGACTGCATGACTGACTTTGGTGATAGAAAGAAGGCATGCGCATTTCGTTGTTTGTCAATGTTTTCAATCAATTCAATTATTGCCAATGGTAATGTTTCATATTCTGTTCCTGGATTTGTCCAAATCTGTGAGATTTGTCCTGTTGCATGCCAATTCACGTTTAGCTTTATTCGCCTGGGGAAATAAAAACATGTTAAAGCTACATTGCAATTGAATACTCTGCACGTAAAAGACTGTGTTGGAATTTTCTTTCTTTCTCTTTGTACAGAACATTTCTATATTTTATCGTATTATGTTTAAAAGAAGTAAATGCATATATTAACATAATATTTAGATAAAAATGGTTGTATCTTTGTAATTCATTTTTTTAATCACGGTAAGCTATCAATCTGTTCAGGTGACGGTTATATTGTCTATTGATTTTCATTGAGGCAATTTATGGGTTGACAAGTATTGGAAATCAATTCTTAAAAATATAAGCAAATAAAAATTTATTTACACTCTTAATATTTTTTGATCATTGAAAAAATAAAAATAATAATATGCATAAAGATGATTTGATCGTAATATTTGTTATTTTGAAATTTATATCATTTGAAAAACAAAACCAAATTATACCAATTAAGTTGTAGCATTTTTTTTCCAAATACACTTAAATTCGTATGAAGGTACATGTATATCTCTTAACTTGTTTCTCTTGTGAAACTCACTTAATTAATTGTCCTTGTTACATGCAACACCCATGTATGACTTTCAAAAAATTGATGGTCTTCTCCCAAACGATACAACATTATCAAAAGCTATCTAATTCTACAGCTTTTTGCTTTCATAATGAAAGTCTTTTCAGCCGAGATATAGATACTTACTACTGTTGATAACTTTTGTAGCACCCTGTATAAGACCGGATATAAACAGGAGACACAGACTCTCTACCGGAAGGAGTTCCATTGTTGCCCTGGTTACAACCTTGTGAACGACCAATGTATTTGTAAGTTTCCTACATTTACGAGGTCATCTGCACTTATTCCAGTCTTAAAATTGCTGATATTTTGGAGTTCTATAGAGTTCGATATAGTTATATCATTATTTCTTAAATTTGCTGATTAAATTCTGTCTGTCGCATGGATCGTAGTCATAAAAGGTCGTGAGTGGTAGTCACGAAAAAAAAGCTTTTTGTTATTATTGACAAATAGATGACTATTGAACCTAATTTGTACTTTGAAGATAAAATTATATATACCTTGCATAATTATTCTTAATGACGTAAAACAGTAACTGGACGAGGAAAAAACAGTGTTATGAATTAATGATCAACGTAAATTATTAAGAATATAGATTGCCAACTCGAGACTCTTTCTTTTTACTAGTCAACCTGTCCATTTCTCTACTCAATCTCGTTTTAATATGTAAAAAATAATGTTGTTTTCAAAACTACGTCAGACTCTAAATTAGCATAATTATGATGTTTCGTTTTAGCTCATTGTACTTCCGGTTGCGTCAATGGAGTGTGTACAGGACCGGATACGTGTGTCTGTGACGAGGGATGGCGGGGAAAAGACTGTAGTTCTAGTACGCTACGTGATATTTCACTTTTTTAAATGAGTTACACTTTTTTGAGTTCTGTTTTTTAGGCACAATGTTTCTGAAACTCTTAGCAATGTGCTCAATACATTTATTATTTTATTCAGGCGGCTGAATAATTTTCGTTTTGTTCATCATTGTTTTACCTCTGAAAACTGAAGAGTTTGTCAAATTTAATCTAGTATGCAAACTGTTGAAGCAAACCAAAATGTTGAAAGCAGCATGTGAAAATGTATTTGCAAGTTTAAACAACCACAATTAGTTAAGAAAAAAAATGACGGTATTACCACCCAGCTTTTCCTCAAAATTATTGAAATGATCAGGTCCTCACGACTGTCATTTAAGGACATAGTTCTGGAGTACCGCCTGAATTATTTGGTTTTGTTTTTGTCCTTAAGGATCTTCAATCCTCCAATTAAACATTTAGATGTAAGATTCAAGTTCTTTGTCAGCATAAATTATGTTGTTTTCTAAAAGAAGATCATTCACGATCAGAGAATTCGAAGAAGAAAACAAAACAAAGTGATATAAAAATACAACGTCTGGTATCTGTTTACTGCAGAAGTGTATTAGTGCCATGTTGTATTTTTTTCTTAAAAATTCCAACCTTAAGTTGGCATTTCCAACTTAAAAGTTGACATTTCCAACTCTATCTTGGAATTTCCAACTTTAAAGTTGATTTTTCTAACTTTAAAGTTGGAATTTACAACTTTAATCTTCAAATTTCAAACTCTAAAATTTGATTTTCCAACTTTAATCTTCTGTTGTTATTACGATAATTTTTTCAGTTACAGAGAAATGACTTTTTATGATATCTTTATCAATGCCATGTAGATAAAGGCATGGTCAAAATATACAAATTTCAAGGCTTTGTTCTGATCTGAATTGTCTCTTAGTATGCTTCATTCTAATCCTGAATTCAATTAACGACACCCTCTTTTTTCAATTAAAGGTAACATTTATTTCATTCAAAATTATTTCGATATTTGATATCTGATACTGTATACATTTGAACGTTTTAATCTTATATATTTATTTTTAAAATAAAATATAGTTCAGACAAATACAACTATAAGTTTATGCACAATTTACTTGTGATATAAAATATATTGTTATATTTACATTAAAAAAAATGATTCAAAATCATTTTGATATTTGATATGTGATACTGAATACATTTAAACGGTTATAACTTGTATATTTATATGAAAACTTCTAGTTTAGACATATACAACCATAGTTTATGCCCAGTTTGCCTGTGATGTGATGTAAACTGTTATATTAACCCCCCCAAAAAAATCAAATAAAAAAGTAAGAAATTTCAAGATTAAAGTTGGAAATTCCAACTTTACAGTTGGAAAAATCATCTCTAAAGTTGGAAATTCCAAGATTATATTTACTGTAAACCAACTTTTTTCGCGAGCTAGAACAATTTGCGAGGTTTGCAAGAGCCTCGTTGTCGGGAATAAAAGTTGGTTTACAGTAATTAAAGCAAGTTGAAAAGAATCATCAGCTGTTATGATAAATAAATCATTCCATTTGCGAGATGTTTTCAATGTCATTTGCTTAATAAATTCAGTAAACCTCTCACCAAGAGAGTTTTGGATTTTTATTTTAACAGAAAATAAAACACAATGTGTGTATTTTTAGACTGTCCGCCGGACACCTGGGGTCCGAATTGCCAGAAACAATGCGACTGTAGCGGCCATGGACAGTGTGATCCGGATTCCGGGCACTGCATCTGCGCAGCAGGTAAAACCCAGAGTAGAACCATAAACAAAACTTTTACAATTATCATTGTTTTTTAATTAGATAACTTGATTACTTCCACGTTATATTTGTTATTTGTCATAGATAACATTAGATCTCTCTCTCTCTCTCTCTCTCTCTCTCTCTTTCTCTCTCTCTCTCTCTCTCTCTCTCTCTCTCTCTCTCTCTCTCTGGTTTGGACTGTTTCCCTTATCTCCACCTGTCTGTCTATCTATTCATCGATGCATCTGTTTTTCAATTATTCTTCTCTTCTTCTTCTCTCCTTTTTACTTCTGTCTTTCTCTTTTTCATCATTATGATAACCTTAAATTATAATAAAGCATTGATAAAAATAATAGGTAAGTTAAACAAGCAATACTTAAAGTTTGACAATGAATTCAAGGACATAATACTGTTCATTCCTTATTTTACACGAATACTTAATTCTGTAATTTCATTGTTTTGTATCAAATCGCGAGAATATAAAATCGCAAGGACCATTTTTTGTTATAATTTCCTATAGTACAAAACTGTCAGAAAAATAAAAGCGAGATTTTAAAATCCGCGAGGGTTGCATCGGATATTAATTCCTCGCGTTTAATTAGGAATCTACAATTATATATCTTCCTAGTTTAGGTTATTGACTTTGATGATGGATCTGTCTAATTCATTCATCATAAATTTTCACTAACGTTTGACTGTTTCTTTGGCTTTTGACACTTCTGACCTATTCATTAACCTGTACGAATAACATTTAAGCGAAATTGTGACTATTATTTATTTTAATGGTCGACTTTTTAATGCATACGTTTTTGCAATTTGAAAAAAAAATACAAAAAAACCTATTAAAAATGCAGTTTTCTCGTGTTGTGATTGTATACTCAAAGGGCAGATAACTCCAATTCATGCTTGATTTGTCTTTCTTTTGGTAGGATACACTGGGGAGCGCTGTCAGACTAAATGCCCAGATGGATCCTTTGGACCTAACTGTCAACTGTTGTGTCAATGCAAGAACGGCGCCACATGTAGTGTTACCAATGGCGCATGCTTCTGTCCGCCCGGATATCACGGAGCGCTGTAAGACCCAAATATTCGACATAAATAGTCCCCCCCCCCCCGCCCCGCCTCATAGTTTGTTTATTTCAAATATATATATCAGTTCTTAACCAAAATATCTCTATTTGTGTTGTTTTGATTTTTTTCAAAATACCTAGGAAATTGATAATGTTGAATTGTCCCTTTTTTATCTAAATTTTGACTTTTCATCTTAAATTGTGTATCTGTTTATTGATTAATTGTGATAAATGATAATGATTTAAAAGTTCGTTGAGATACTTGAACGTTATACAACCCGCAAAATTTGTATTTTCTTTTAAACATTTTTTTTCTGTTTAAATCTGTGTTTAAAATTACGAAATATGTACAGTTTTTTTGAACATGTGTTTATCATATTTTTTGTGACAGGTAACTGAACAGTGTTTTCTTATTTTTAGCTGTGAGAATCGTTGCCAGACTGGCTCAACGGAAGTCCACTGTAATTCTAAATGTAAATGTCAGAACGAGGCCGGATGTAACACTGAGACCGGAAAATGTTCCTGCAAGCCCGGATGGAAGGTGAATAACGATCAAATTAAAATATATTAAGACATTTAGTTGACTCTTTGTTGTAGCTACAAGACATTTTCATAAACTATTCCGCAATTCATGTTTTTCCAAATTTTTCTGTTTTGTGGAATTTCTCCTACGAATGTACATTCCCATAAAAGATTTAGCATGAAACACAATATGTATTGATATAACTTAATCTTACAGACAATCATTCAAAAATTACATGTCGAAGACCGAAATATTAAATAGTGACAGCCAACAAAAATTTCTCAAAACGAAATCAAGTTAAAGTTCTACAGAATATCTCTGTTTTATCTGATATGAAAAGTATATCAGCTGTTTAAGCTTCTTTTTATAATTTTTTTTCCTGCCCAGGGTGAGATTTGTACACAGCCATGTGACGAGGGAACCTATGGCGCCAATTGTGATTCAACCTGTAGTTGCTATAACAATGCCACCTGTGACTCCAAGATTGGCACCTGTATCTGTGCAGCTGGGTACATCGGCGAAAAGTAGGTCACAGTGGACAGTGTTATATTTTTTCTTATATACAGTACATGTAAATATAGTTATGCAGCACACACTCTATTTGCAAGCGCAGTGGAAAATAAATAATTTCACGTTTTTAAAATCTATTTGTTATCGTCAAAGGTGTACAGAAGAGTGCCCTGTTGGATTCTACGGAGAATTCTGCTCAAAAGAATGCAACTGTGAAAACGGTGGTACCTGTGATCACGTGACGGGCACCTGCCGCTGTGTACCAGGGTTTGTTGGACCAACCTGTGCTATACGAGGTCAGTTTGAGCTCGATTGAAAATGAATCATTACCAAAAATATACCCCCCCCCCCAAAAAAAAAAAATCTTCAAAACCAACCAAAAACAAAACAAAACAAAATTGTAACGTTTAACTATTGCTAAATGTGTAGGAAAGTACATGACTGCAACATATATAGATGACTTTCTATATTATAACAAAATTGCGACTTTTTGCCATATTATGACGGCCATTCTGTTTGTTTGTCTTCTACAGCCTGTGATGACTGGAAGTACGGAGAGAACTGTAACATCCCGTGTCAGTGTAACACCACGTATGCAGACAGGTGAGTAAAAAATGCAAAAAAAACCCTGATACAACGGATAAAATAAACCCAGGTCTCAATGTTGGAAAAGTTCGCGTTCATGTACTACTGATTGTGCATATAAGGCTTTATTTATATTGAATCAAGATCTGATAAAAGCACCCCTAAGTTGAAAAGAAACATTTTGTTTAAGAACAGAAATAAGGAATTTCTCACGACATTGCCACATATGTGAACAAAATAAAAAAAAAACATGCACTCCATAAATTAATTAAAGTGATTGACTATACGCAACATTATTCATATTTTTAATGTTGTTAGCTGTCATCCGGGTACTGGAGAGTGTGTCTGTAGCCCTGGTTACAGCGGGGTCACGTGCAGTGAAACGTGCCCGGCGCCAAATTACGGAGACAAATGTGAGAAACAATGTGACTGCTTGAATGGTGCTCTTTGTCATCACGTGACCGGGGAATGTCAGTGTGAGGAGGGATACACAGGTCAAAGGTCAGTTTAAATTATGTTTAAATCATCTAACGATTATTCATAGGGTTCATATGATCACTTTTTTGCTAAGGAATTTCGAAATATTTTGTTGAAAGTTCAAATCTCAGTTAATTCATGTAATACCTTTTCATTGGGTAAATGTTGATGACATTCTATGTTATGACGTCATTTCTCCTGTTTTAGATGTAACCAGACGTGTCCCCACGGCTGGTTTGGCAGAGACTGCTCTCAGATGTGTACCTGTCAAAATGCCGCCGTCTGCCATTTTCAAAATGGTTACTGTGACTGTGCACCAGGTAATTATTAAAACCTTGAACCCAAACCTTTTATTCCTGAGCATAATTATAAATAATGCATCAGTTAGTTTAGATGCTAATTCATGATCATGTTAAAAAAGGTTTACGTTTTTATAAAAAAAATTCATAAACTCTTGGGTATTCCAAATACGGCTACTCTTTGAACATTTTTTATTTTCATTTTTTCACATGATCCCATAATAAGAGAAATATTACGAAGGACTTGGGATATTTAGTTAAAACCGATTAAACACAGTTATTTACTGTTTATTTTTATAGGATTTATCGGTCTGCATTGTGAAAAACCTTGTAGCGTTGGTTTCTATGGTTACAACTGCACCCAGAAATGTGATTGTTTGAATGATGGATATTGTAACCCTAGAAATGGCGAGTGTCTATGTCGTCCGGGGTATGAAGGCCAGAAATGTGAAAATCAGTGCAAGGTAAAATTACATCAAGACTTGATGTGTAATTTTCGGTTAATGTTTTTTGTAATATTTTATTTAAAGCGTCACTTCCGGTTTATATTTTCTCGTCTGATTTTCTTAATGTCTACATTCATAGATGTCAAATAATCGAACCTCCTTTTATTAATTTGTTACTAGTTTTTTGAGTTCGTCTTAAAGAATATTTGTTTCTAATTCTTAAAAAAATCATTTTGAAATTAGTACTTGTAAAACCTACAACGCAAGCACATGTAGACCTCAAATGATGTGAACATACTGATTAAAGGTTGTTTTTGATTATGTTATTTCTTCAGAGATGGACCTTTGGTAAGAAGTGTGGACAGAGATGCGAGTGTGACCCAGAGCACAGCTATGCGTGTGGGGGAGAGAACGGGGAGTGTTTCTGTGACCCCCAGTGGTATGGTGAGTGTCCGTCTTTGTAATGATATAGAGGAAGGTTTTGAAACACATATAAGCTTAAAAAGGACATTTTAAACTTGTTAAAATGATCGAACGTGTATGACATGGTATCTATCCTTATGTGAAAAAGATCAGTATATGTATTTTCTTTATTCTTATTTCTAAGGTGTGAATTGTAAGAGTAAATGCAAGGACGGTTACTGGGGAGACAACTGTGACAAGAGATGCACGTGTTACAACAGAGGGTCATGTGACCAGGAGACCGGAACTTGTATTTGTAGGCCCGGATATCAAGGGAGCGATTGTTCAAAAGGTATGGCCTGTAACCTTAACATATTCCTGAATTTTAAGTAAAAGTGTATTAAATGTGTTCAAAGATGGAAAAAGAAATATGTTGAAGAACATATTAGAAGAATTCTTAAGAAATGTGATTTTAGCAGAGGTGAAGGGGAAAATGAATTAACATGAGATATATGGTAAAAGAGATTTGAGTTAAAAAATTCTGTATTGCGTAAGTTTTAATTATTAAGATGAGCATGCTGTGTGCAAGATAAATGAACTATTTTATAATACATTATAATACACTTTTAAAATATTTTTTTCATATTTTATTCATCTTTTTTATTACTAAGCCTGTGACGAGGGTTACTATGGAAACAGCTGTCGTTTCCAATGTAAATGTGTTGGAAATCAAACCTGTGATCACGTGACCGGCCAGTGTATTTCACCCACGTGTCCAGCTGGCTTCACGGGACCAACGTGTCAACATCGTAAGAACGCTTTCAATAAAAAACCAAATGCAAAGCTAAATTTACACTGCTGGTTGATTCTTCCTCATTCATTCAATATAATTTGCATACATAGAAAAATTTGTACTCATGTTTATTCAAATTCAACAAATGATGTAAAGATTAAGAAATGTAATTTTTTCATTACAATTGTTTCATTTTTTTTTCCTACACATGTAACACAGCCATTATTCCTGTTTTCTTTTTGGCAATCTGACACGCATTCATGAGTATAGATCACTTCAATTGGTTAATTATTCCCTTTCAGGAAATACTGATGAAGCTTTTTCATTGGTTAAGCTTAAATATTCAAATATGGAAGCACGTTTCTGATTGGTTAGTTCTTTGTTTATAGCATGTCCCATGGGTCGTTATGGAGTACGATGTAACGAGACATGTCCATTGTGTAAAAATCTAGGCGTCTGTCATCCCAAAAATGGTTCCTGTATTTGCTCTCCGGGATTCCTTGGCACTCTTTGTGACAAAAGTAAGTCCTTCGTTAATGTTTGTACTATCGTTCCTCTATTTATTACTTGTGTACAGTTTATGAGAAATCTTGTTGTCTGCAATTGTTTCATAAACACGCCCCTTAGATGTATGTGTTGTTAATTTGTTTTTTATATATATATATATATATATATATATATATATATATATATATATATATATATATATATAAAAGTATTTTCTACTTTTACTTTCAGTTTGTCCGGATGGTTACTATGGATACAATTGTAGCGCCAAATGTTCTTGTGAAAATGGCGCCAACTGTAGTAAATCTGATGGAAGCTGTGATTGTCCACCAGGCTATATTGGAGCCAGCTGTTCTCAAAGTTAGTTACAAAGATAACACTGCTCATTTTATACATGTATATATCGTTATGCATTTTCGATATGTATAAGACAATAAGAAGAGAGTTAGTCCTACAATTCCATTTATATATTATCTATTATGATATTTTTTCATCCAACGAGTTTTAATTGATGCAGACATGTCTTTTCCTGATATATCATTTTCTTGAGCTTTATAAAATTTATATTTCGATGATTGAAGGTTAGTGTATAGTGCATACTATTTTGTGAAAATATATAATCTTTAATTTGGCTTTTCCTATCTTCCATAAACATTACCACTTTACACAATTCAAATTAATAGTTTGTAAGCTTGACAATTTAAATTATATATAAAAATATAACTTATCTTACTTCAATAACTGCCGTAACGGTTTAATCCGTCTTTAAGGGGGCTGGGGGTAGCTGCCATGTTAGAAAATATTGATCTCCTTTAAAAGAAGAGCTCCATATAAAGAAAATGGAAATGATAAAAATTTATTTTAAAATATATGAATTTATTTTTACTTAAAGTTGACAGCTTCAGAAATCACACATAAAATCGTTAGCTAAATCTGATGGTTTTAATATTTTATTTTATTTTGACCCCCAGCTTCCTTAATTTTATCAAAATTGTACAGTAATTGTATATTACTTTGTATGTGTCTTCAGGCTGCCCCGAGGGTTATTACGGGAAGCACTGCAATAAAACCTGCTCCTGTGAGGTCACACAATTTTGTCATCCATCCTTCGGCTGTATCAGTGAGTTCATATTTACTGCTTCTTTGTTACTAACATAGGACCACTACAACTGTAATGCTTTAGCATCTTGTGATACTTATTATATCATGTACTACTTGAAACTTTGGAATGTTTTGCAGACTATAAATGATTTCTTATATTTTATAGCATTTTTTAACTCATAGATGAAATAAATTTTGATTGAAGATACATGTATTAAAGACAAATAAAATGAAACACTTTCAATGTTTTGTTCTGAGTCAAATTATCAACTCTGATAAGTAAAGTTTCATCCACACAAATAACTGAACAAAAAGTCTTCTTCCAACGTATTTTTTTAATATGTTTACATGTATAAATTGAATTGCATGGAAAACAAGAATTAATTTAGTTTTTCTATATGTCTGTACAAAATGAGTTTTTTATGCAGAAAAAAAACCTCGATATAGATTTCCCGATAGGTAAAATAAGACAGCTGGATATTATTTCTGTATAATTTCTCATATTTTTTTTGTAATCTTCATCAGATCAACCAAACATCGCCAAAGTAGTGAATAACGTCGAGGAAGCGTCTGCCAGCGGTTTAATTATCGGAATCACCCTAGCCGTCATTGCTTTGACTCTTATAATCATCATCATGGTCGTCTACTACAAGCGTCGAGTCGGGCGTCTAAAGTCTGAGAACCGCGCAGTGATGCATTATATACAATCCACTGAAGGAACCGACGCAGGTGATTATACCAAGATTTAATTTCATCTATTGATTATATGGGATTTTCGCATTTGTGCATACATTGTAAAAGAAAAAAAATAAAAAATCAATGAAAAATGCACTTCATAACCATATTTTGTTTTGATCTTTTTTTATGCACTGAATCTATTAAGAAGAAATGCAAAAATGAGAAGAAATCTATTGTGTAAATAAATGCATGAATAAAATAGATTAAATATATAATGCACATAAATAAATAGAAATAAACAAACCAACAAACATTGGAAGTTAATTTTCCTCACCATTTCTTTAATGAATTTGAATGTGCTTAGAACTTGAAAGTGTTCATGAAAAAAGAATCTGGAGAATAACCGACTACTTTTTTTTATACATTCCATTCAATTAGTATCAATATAGCAATACATGTGAGACTAATATCTTTCTTTTTATTCTTTGAACAGATGGCAATTTACCAGTTGTTGGAATCACAAACCCAGTGTATACAACAGACAACCAGAATGTTTCTAACATCGAGAGGGAAATACAGCGCCAGCAGCGACAGAGCAACTACCACAGCGCAACTTCCTGTAACCAGAACGAGGTTGCATGCAGTGGCCCAATCAATGACCTAACGGTAGCCAAAAACGTTAGTCTTCCGGTTAATGGAGCATGCGCAGGGTCTTCATATGACGATGACAACGACTCTGACAGATATACAACGCTTAAAGATATCCAGGCTAAACTTGACGAAATTAATATTACAGGTACCTGATCTTAAATCGATTGTTCAGTGTTTTCTTAAATCTACGTTTACAGCGAGTTTGTCATATTGTCTTAAAGAGAGAAAACACAACTCAATATATAATATCTTGTAACCTAATTATCAAAATAGCAGTTTCCAGTGTTAACCTAACTCAAAATAAGTGAAGTTTTTTTTCTAGAAAATTAATTTCATCAATTAATAAGTATACAATTTCAAACATATTTTAAAAATATGCACCGCACACCTTTTTAGATTATTTTCAACATAACTTTTAACCACCAACAAAGTAATCCCTAAAATAAGTAAAGTACTGTAAATATTGTTTTTTGAACATCGATGTTATCATTATCAGCAGTAAATATATTGAATATCAAAATACTAATTTGAAAATACTCCATTCAATACCACACCTACGTTCTGATACTAGTATGTTTGAATTTTTTTTTAGACGTTAATGTGAGGCTACACAAGACACTTCTTATAAATTGATTCATTTTTTTCCTCTGGGAAAAATGAATTTCATCAATATTGGCAGTAGATGTCCTGGCTACTAGTGATGTACCATAATTTCTACTGTATAATTCTCGCACTTATTAAAAGCGTTGAGTTGTTGTGACGTCACTGTGAAACTAACAAAGACACGCCCATCCTTTTATTTCAGAGAACGCGGCCTGTGCCAAATTGGACGCAAAACACGGAAACATGTACAACAACCTTAAGGTCAACTTAGATGACCTTGAAGCCCCCAAAAGACAAAATATACCTGACTATGACAACGTATCAATAGGTTTGTTATTTCATGCACTGTTTCATATTTTAAATTTCATTTTTCAAGACATCTTCCAACAGCTCGAACTTTGTAAGGTTTTTTTGTGGGATGTATTCCCTGAATATCAAACAATTTTCATAGGTTTTAATAAGATTATCCAACAATTTTTCGACCACATTCGTTTTGTAAAAAAAAAGGATGACAAACAGGTCACTCAAAATTAATCTAAAAGAAAACGAATAAACAGTCAATATGGTTCATTTGCAGATTCTACAAGTTCAATTGATTCAATTGAATTCGAAAAGAGACATAATCGAGATTTGTTTCAACAAGATTGATTCAATTCAAGGTAGTTAGGTATATTTTTTGGTTAAACTTCGGAAAGCATGCGGTTACACTGGTTTCAAGAGGGAATTGACATGTTGAAAGTTAATCATATTTTTTTTTCAGCTTATGCACCTGAGCTCATTTACAAAGAGTAAAATTCTGATGTTCAGATTTATTATAATAGTAATCCCTGGAACCTTGGAATAACATTCTCTGAACTTAAAAAGATGTATAAAAATTTGTTCTAAAAATAAAATTCTATGAACATCAAAAAGATATTCATTCTTTGATGTTTATTTGCGATTTTAATCAAGATTTTTTTATTAATTACTTCTTGTCAAGTCTGGCAAAAATGCGTTTTTCATTTTTTTTCAGGAAAGTATTAGTTAAGATATTTCAATTTTAGCGAAAAAACCTCCCTTTTTCACTTTTACAGCTGACTTTGGCATATTTCTTTGTTATGACTTCAAACGATATGTCTTTGAGTGTTATATTTAGATTTCTTTTTTAAAGTTGAACTACTGCTCAGAGCTGTAAACGTATTTTTAAAACTTTATTAGCGTTAAACCGTTGTACTTCTGTATTTTCAATAGAAAGAGTCCCCAAATATGCATAGGGTTACTCTAAATTAATAAGGTTCAGATTAATAATGACAAATGATAAGTTAACAATTTGGTGACTTCTTGAGTTGGCTAATAAAGCATAACTACGAAACAGGAACTCTACTTCATGATAAGCTTTACTTTCATTTCACCTTAAGAGTGCATAAGTTATAGCACCGTATACAATCAAATAAATGTAATTTCCATGCTTATTTTATTTATTTTTAAGTACATTGAAGGACGTTTGCATGAAATCGGTGCTGGTGATAAAACTTGCTTGTTATTATAATATATATAGTAAATCAATTGTGTTTTCATAGATATGAACTTTATTTACAGTATAAATTGATTCTGAACAAAGGATGATAGGTTTTTTTATTTTATTTTTTTTTTCAAATAGAAACGAATATCGTGTAAATATAAACATTACATGTTTCTTCAGCTTGTATTTGATTATGTTTGAAATTTCTTCATTAATAAGTAAGCATTGCTTTACTGTGGAATCATTTAAATTTGTGGGAGCCAATTTACTTGGAATGCTGAAATTTTATAGGTTCGTTGTGACGTAATTTCGTGTATTTTATTATATCTACAAAAGGATAAATGACTTAAAAACCTTATTCATCAATGCGTGGAAGATGTTAATTCGTGTTAGAGAGGTACCCTCGAATTCCACGAACATTGAGCCGCCAAAAAATTTAATGATTCCACAGTATTAGAATACTGTAAACGTATTATATTTAGCGTGTACGATATTTGATTTTTCAACAACTTAGCGTGGATTTGATTTTGCGCATTTCTGAATGTACTTATTTATCTACTCATATATTTTACATTTGGCGATGTACTTGATTTAGCGGACGCCGTCTTCCGCCAAAAACGCTAAATGTCCCCAAATACATGATCAACCATTTATAGCAATGTTTTAGTAAAACATCTGCGTTGCTTTTTATTTCACGAAAAATTACATGATATCAGTTTACGCCTACATAGGCAAAGGTAATCAGCTTCAATTTTAGATTTGCTATTTGTATTCAATTTGTATTGGATCAAATGCTTAAAATATCAAAGAAAAATGTTTAATGATTCGAAAAATTCCTAGCATATTTATTTATTTACCTATTTTTTTTTTTTACAGAATCTGGCCATGCAATTTTACCTGCCGACAATGAACCTGTACTTCCGTCGGTAAATTCAAACTACGACTATGTAAAACCCCATTATTCTGTTAACATCAGTGATGCGTTTCCAACAGGAGAGAATATTCCACATCAAACGGAAACGTTGCAAAGTGTCATTCAATCAGAACTTGACAACATTGCCGAAACAAACAATGACATAGCTGATATTACGTCATCATCATGCTCAGTCGGAAATAAACTTTCAGAGAGTGACGTCACAAATTTGTTAGATGAAATTGCGGAGTTGTCATGATTATGAGTTTATTTTGCTATTTATTGCAATATTTTTTTGTATGTTTTTTTTTTAATGTTTTTGCTGCTCTTGGTAATACGGACACGACAGTGACGTGTGTGTGGTTATTTATAGAGCGAAGAAATTGTTTCATCATGTACAACAGTGCTTTTTATTCGTTTTTAATGTATAGTGTTTGCTATATTATGTATTACCGTTTTTAATTTATGGAGATTCAGTGTTTGTATTATTTTCCATGGTTGCTCAATACTTGTGATTTTATAGCACAATTTATACAGCAGAATATATGAGCATATAAAGCGTATGTTTGTTGCTTTTTATGAAGCAAGTTATATTTATTGTATAGCGATTACATCAGAAAAAACAGAGTTTATTGTAAACACCCTTTTTCCCTTGTTATATATATATATATATAATTACTTATTTGTTGATAGTTTCTCTTTTGTCTAACTATTCATCTTTTAATAAGTGACCATGTTTTTTGTGAACCTTTCAATCATTTTTGTTAAGAACGAGCCAAGTACCTATAATGTATAATTTAAGTGTTATTTTAGTTAACCAATATATGGGATTATGTTGCATATTTCAGCAAATGTAGTTGTATATATTTTTTTCACTGAAATCACAAGTTGACTAAGATTACTATAATACTTACATGCCTACATAAGATATAGAGGACATCTATATTGTGTGATTTTATATTTGCTTTATCCAACGAGTTGAAATGGTGTATATATTCGCGAGGCTTGCCGAGCAAATATAACCATTTCAACGAGTTGGATAAAGCATATATAAAATCACACAATTATAGATGTTCTATTTATCTCATACAATTTGATTTATATTATGAAGCTTTTGAGACAGCCCCTAATATGACCCGAATTGATTTTTTTTCAAAGATTAAACGATGATGTAACGTTGTGTTATGCGGTTATTGTGTCCTTGCGCAATACAATTTAGTACGTTATTTCGGAGATAAAAATAACTGTTTTAATGTAAAGTTTCACTGAAATAAACCTTGAAATAATTTTTTATCTCTAAATAATTTTTCTTAGAGCTTAATCACTCAATTAAATGGAAATACTGATCAGAAGACTTGAATAATCAAGTTTGTTGACATACACAAAGTTGCGAATGCTCGTTAGTTTGAATTGACTCGATCGAGGAAAAGTTGTTGATGTTTCATAAAATGAACACTAGCCTAATGATTCGAAGTTAAAAATAATGAATAAGGATGCTTACTGCTGGTGAAATAAAAGTCTTGGGAGACATTATTTCGGTACGTTCTTGTATAGAAACACAACCAAAGCGTTCTGTTTTCAGTGCGTCGTCAGAATAAACTTAATAGCTAACGTGATTTGCAGTTTTATAAACTTCACAGTTATGTGATTTCCTTTATGTTTGTAATTTAAATCTTCGACAAAATCCATTTTAAATCAATTTTTGGTAGTAGATATAGCTATATGGAAAATACTAGAGAGTCTTCGAAAATAGGTCACTGACGCGAGGGGCTGTGTCAAAAATAGTTCGGACCGGAAGTATTTGATAAAGCATCACCCGTTTGATAAAGCAAAGGTTTATCACACGGGTAGTATACACCACACGTATGAGATAAATCAGGATACCATGTCTCATTCCTGGAGAGCATAATGTCTGCCATCATATGTGCCAGTAGAACAAAATTCCCCATTATAATCCCATGGTGTTCTTGTTAGCTTAGTTTATAAATTCAACGTTGATATCTCGAACCTCAGGTTCTCAAATATTAAGGATATGCAGAGATGAGATTAAAGCTTCAGATTCTTTGAATATCGAAGTTTTTTTTAAGATTATTTCGAGTACGATATGATTAAGAATGTATGTTTATTATGATTTCTATTGGCATATCATGATCACTTATCGTTACCATTCATGTGTTAATTTTACAATAAACGCATCACTCCGTATGTTTGCATTTACATCATTTCATGACGTCAAATTAAATTTCAAGTAACAAGTTGGAGCAATTAAGATATACACATTCAAACTTCGTTATCTTGAACTAGATGGGACTGTTTCAAAACTTTGAGATATCCGAGTAATCGAGATATCGAGGGTAAAATACTTAAAAAATAAGAGGTTGGGACGTACAAATTACTTGGACATATCCATTGTATTCGAGATATCAAAGTTCAGCTGTATCTAGGCAAGTATAGTATGCAGGCTAAAGCGGTCAAAGGTGGTCCCCCTGCCTATATCAGAAAATTAATAATAAGAGACTCTAGAGACCCAAAACATGCAGTAAACAAAAGAATGTTGATAGTCTTAGAATAAACATTATTACGCAAACCATTATGAAAACTTCTATAAAAATAAATACCATTTAGTTTTATTTCAATTACACCTTCGCAGGTTTTAAGGTTATCAATAAAATATTCAAAGAGTTCATTTTGTTCGGATTAGATCAAATATATCTGATTTTATCACTATAGGTCTCCTTTAGAATATTTCAAACGATCAGCCGGTATAGTTATATGCAAATTAAGACATATGACAGAACCCAATAATTAACCCCAATCTAATGATGGGTAATTAGGTGCATATTGTATATAATTCGCTTTTAGAATTCGCAAGAATAAAATGTACAACCCTTCACATTTACCATAAATTGATAAAAAAAACCTTGGCTTACGACGATGTCTTCCCGGAAGAATTAACAAATGAATGTATTCCAACCTAACTTTAAAATGCGTTGCTTATCAATTATACCATTTAACAACACACAAAATCGGGACTCCAATGAGTTCAGCTGATTACAGAATGTGTCCTAAAACTAGATTTACAACTATTCGGCAAAACTGACAAATATTCTTTATAAAAACATCATAAAGAAGATTATTTTTTTCCTTTCTCGACTTTGTTTTCCGATACCAATAGTGATTTTTTAAGTTTTGAAGGGTTTGTTTTGCGGGCAGCATTGTTGTCTTTAACATTTTTATTGCAACTTACAAACAGATACCATTCGGAGGGGAGACAAAAAATGATATTATCAAAGATGAAAGTTAAAATAAGGGAGTGCCAGTATACCCAAATAAATAAAGCAAGAAGAAATAGCTGACAGGCTGTATTCTTTTTATTGGCTGCATGGGCCATGGCCGTTTAAGTGAGGGAGCCGAGGCATAAATATATAGCCTTGTATGACATCCCTAAAAATGCAAAAATGGTGAACCCTGGGAACAGATGTTCACAATTACCTACTGTCAAAATAAGCACATATAAGTGACAACCAAGTCCAATGATACTACTGGTAAGCCTTAAAGCCGCCACGAGACTATGCCAAATGCTTTGGCATAGTCTGGGCCACCAGTGGTATGCAAATTAACGCCCCATCTCTACAGAAAAATGAACTTTAGATAAAAATAACAAGGTAATCAGCAAAAGCTAATGGGTGATCAAATACTGATCACTGTTAGATACATGACATATGTGCACCATTGGCAAAAGTATTGTCTGCAAATATCAAACTGACGGGGTATATAAGTGCAAATAAGTCAAAAGCAATATAATCAATGCAGCCACCACAATTTGTGACTGAGACTGTGACCCGCTAACTAGTCATAGCACAGCCATGGCCCAGACTCTCCCAATTTTGGTGACACTTTTTCAATGGGTTTTGTAATGAAGGTCTACAAACCCTGTTGAAGGCGGTACAAGAAAATAATGGTTACCAATCTCAGAGAGATGAACAACATCAGGGACAAACAAGTGCGGACAATCAATCTGAATTTCTGGATAGCGAATATATTCCCCCCTGTGTGGATTAAGGCAGTTGCAATAAAACTGTTTAATCGTTTTCTGACCATATCCATTGCTTCTTGGTCAACACGGCCTCGCCAGTGCTGGCGGGGAAGTATCTGTGACCAAACTAAAATAGTGTTGGGCAACAGATTGGCCAAACTGACCAAGGTGTTGTTGATCTTTAGTCTTAAATTAACAGACTTCTCATCTTTATCACCCGGTATGTTATTGCCCCCACAGTGCAATAAGACGAAATTGGGTGGGTCCTCTACTTTTAGTAAACACTTGATTTTCGGCATAACCCCCCCCCCCCCCAATTTCATTCCAATCTTACCCTGCCAGAAAATTGTTGCCAGATACCTTTCTAGCTCGAGGTGAGTTTGAAATATTGCATGCCGTGCCTGGCAATAGGTCCTCTTAATAATGGACGAACCCACAATCCAAATTCTAATATCTACAAATACAAAATTAATTAAACAAAAAATATATACACATATATCATGTATTCATATACCAGTATGTTAGTTAATGTCTAGATATGACATATAGCAGCTACGACTACTACCATTGAAGCCCTGATGTGAAATAAAAAAGAATACAGAGCAACATGACAATAACAAACTAAACTGTAGAACACCTTAAATGCACCATATAAATATTAGCGAAATGTTTAACTTCTAATGTACCTATACGAGCAACGAGATTTCCAACGCCCTTTGCCCGCAATATCCTTTTGACTCGTTCCACTAGCCCATGCACTAGAAGCTGCCCCAATGCGGAAAGAATGAGTCTTATAAAATTTGGTGTCCAAGCCTAGCATTCTAACTACCTTGTTAAATACAGATTCTGCTTGATATCTAGTCACTGGAGAGTCAGACAAATGAACGAAAAAGGCTCTAGGTGAATTTGGCCTTAAATTTGCATATTTATTCAGATGCTGGATAGGGCAGATTAGGCTAGAAGGCACTAACGTGATTGTGGCACCCTTTCCCTCTTGATTAGTTTTGGAGTGTCTTAGGGTTTTAATGACTGAATTGCTGGTTGATAGCCTAACATCACCTACTTGTATTGCATGACCTGGTTGTACTTTTGAATCCTGTACTAGCTCCTCTATTCTAAAATATCCAAAAAAATGGTGTGCAAAAAAGTGCACTAAATAAAATTGATTCATAGTTTGATAGACAAACGTGAGGAAGAATAGAAAATAGACCTTGAAGGATGCTGATGGTGATGGGTTTGCGATTGTCAACCCTTGTGTTCATACGATTAAACCCAGCTAATATCTTCGTAATATAAATGATTTCGTTTTGTCCGGAAAACCTCGGATTCTGCAAAAATATGATATTCCTGCAATATATGCTTTGACTATTCTTGATGAGAATTGTTTAATTGAGAGATACGCTACAAAATGGATCACGTCAATGGGGTTTGGTGGCCAAGTTTGATTACGCTCATACGCATGGCAAAATGAATTAAACTGATGAACTGCTGTCGTGTATAATTTCTTTGTGTTTTCAGACAAGGAACAACTTAGCAACTCTTGTGATCGATGTTGTAAATGAGTCTGAGGAATGATCTGGGACAGTTGATGGGAGCTTGTCGGCTTCTGGAAAAACATGTCTGAAGTTCCACTGCAGACGAGAGAATCAGCGTTAGCGTTTTTAACTCCTATGATAGAATGCCCTTTAAACTGAATACTATGCACAAGTCCCTTAAGGACTAACAATTTTAAGAGAATCATGACTCTGGGTGATTTGGATGTTTTAGTATTAAAAATGGTGACAAGTGCTTTATTACCTGTATGAAGGATTACTCTCTTTCCTACCAACTCCTTACCCCAAATAGAGAATGCCATGGCTATGGGCACCAATTCTAAAAATGTAATGTCCCTAAATATGCCTGCCCCTTTCCAGGATTCTGGCCATGTTACAAAAGCCCAATGAGTTCCAAAATAACTCCAAAACTAGGTTTTCAGAACCAGCACTGTCTGTGAATAATTCTAACTGAAAGTCACTGGCCCAGTTTACCTGCTCATATGAATTTATACCATTGAATTACTCAAGGAACACAAGCCACATATGTATATCTTGCTTCATTTTCAAAAATAAACTCTACGTTTGTGATAAGGCTTGCTAAGCGCAGAAGTAGCATAATACAAGCGCCTTACGAAACCTAAAAATACTAATCTTGTTGTAGGAACCAAGGTTTTGTGATGGGCTAATGGATCCCTTAATTCATCACAAAGACTGGTAAATTTTGACACTAGATAATAGCATTCCTGAGTCCCAGAAAGGCCTGCTAGTAGAAAATCGTCAAGGTAGTGCACTATGTTATTAGCTTGACACAGGGTTTTCAATACCCATTCCAAAGAGGAAGCAAACTTTTTCAAATGTAGTACAACTTACTGAACACCCGAATGCCATACACTTGTCAATATAAATGTTATTGTTAATCTTATAACCCAGCAGCTGAAAATCAGATGGATGAACCGGAAGTAAGCGAAACGCACTCTTGACGTTCAAACGAGCAATTAAAGCACTTGAATATAACATTTCTAACATTCCAAGAGCTTCTTCGAATGGGGTTTATCTAACTGAACAACACCTGTGATCAATATAATCATTCACACTATTACCAGCTGGGTGAGACAAATGATGAATAAGGCGGAAAGTACCATCCTTCTTTGGTACCATACATATCGAGGAAAGTCTAAGATTATGAAGTGGGGAGTAAGGGAAAGGGCCAGCAACCATGCCCATATTTATTTCTTTATTAACCAATTGTATGGCTTCTGTGGTAAGTAACTTCAGAGACTTAAGGTTTTTACAGTTTTATTTGAATAATGTTGGGACTTTAATGGGAGTGTAATCAACGTTACGGATGTCTAGCATGCAAGGTAAAGGGGGTTGTGCTACTGTTTGTGGCTGTGGTGAGGAGGTAGAGGCTCCACGGGGGGGGGGGGGGGGGGGGTCCTGTGCTCCAAGTGTGTGTGAGAAGGACCAGGGGTGGGCTGGGACAGTTCAGGTCCCAGATTATCTGACGTCGGGAGGATCCGTAATCGAAGGGACGGAAGGAGGCTCCAAGAGAGGCGGTTGCTTCTCTGCTCGTTTCCGAGGTTGAGAGGGTTGGCTCTGTGTTTCCCTCTTCGGTATTTCTTTTCTCAAAAATATAAACTTAAATAACCACTCAGATATAATGAGCAATCGCCCAATCAAATGTGCATAAGACTATTGTATTATCACGCGAACTTAAAATTGTTGGTGCCCAGCATGAACAACATGGATCAAATCAAAAAACATTCAATATTTTTTCATTAAATATGGCTTTAAAAATGACTAGCGTACACAAAGTTTGATGTAAAATCAGACCAAGGGTAAAAACTAATTAAATAATGAATTAAATAATGCATTAAACATCGCTGCAATAAGTTTTATGAATGTATTTTCCCTTAGAGATAATAAATTTTAGAGAAATATTTACACTGTGAATTAATCGTCCTTACCGTTTAAATCTTCTGGTTTGACTGATGATGTAAATGCGTACTATAATGACGTCAGCAATTTATGATGTTCTGACTAATTTTCGCGCGCAAAGTCATTAAAGTTCGGAGAGGATTACAAATTGCATAAAATAGGAAAAATATGGTCCGTTCACTTTGATAAATGATTTAACCTTAAATGGTGAAATCCTATTAGCCAAACTACAACCTCTACATTCTACATAGCAGTAAATCTCAAAGATTTAACCGTTGATATTTATGTAGGCAGAACTATCTTGCATATTGGCTGTCACGTTGAATTGCATGTGCATATGCATCTACAAAAAACCCTTTAATGTCGGGGACAAGATAGCATTCATAATATATGCTTTATTTCTAAAAGGGAATGCCAGTTGACTGAGAAATAAAAAAAAACAAATCACAAAAATGCAATCATAATAGGTTGGTTCTCGATACGTGACACATTTCGCCTCATACATCAACTGTTAATTAATTTTTACAGACGTTCGTGTCTACAGTTTCGTTACTCAATCTGTTATATCAGTATACGAAATTCATTTTTAAAAATCTTTTGCTAAAATAAATTAAAACCTTGAATATCACCTGTGTCTTGAATGAGCTATTTACTCATACGAGTATATAAGTCACCGTTAGTCATTTACATTAACATAACCAAAAAAATTTGGTGATGTTTTAGAAGTTTTAGTAAAAGTTGCAGCACCTCCAGAATGGTAATAGCGTGGTAAACTACAGTTCCTGACGAAAAACACTTGCTGTGGCCACTTTCAGTCCGAGTTTACTCCGGGTGTACTCGGGATTTGCTTTTGGGGTCAACTGTCGACTTAAGTGTGAAGCAGACCCGTCTTTTATCTTACAATCTTACTGCCTGTATTTCCTGTCCCTTGTATTTTCCAAATACACATATAGCGTCTGCTTTCAGGGTATACTTCTGATCGGGGTTTACTCTCTGTGTCCAGTCTGGGTTTACATTGGATCTACTCTGGGTTTACTCTGGGTCCACTTTAGTAAACCCGGAGTAAACCCAGAGTAGACCCCGAAAGTAAACCCAGAGTTTAGTTGGTGTTTACTTTCTGTTAGGTTGGGTCTGAACGGTACTGTAGTTTCCAGGGGTGTTCAGAAAGCATATGGAATGAAAGATACATGCAATTCCGCGAAATAACAAATCTTGTTTATTAAATATCTATTCGAATATTAAAACATTTTTTCATTAATTAGGCTGTATTACGTAGATTAATACATTGATGTCGTCATGACTAAAATTAGAATGTCGTGTAAATTTGATCGGAAAGCATTGTAAACATGTTCAAAATATAAGAAATCTAAAAACTCTAATAAAGTAGTTTGGTGTGATTTGTTGAGAATTTAACAAGGGAATACTGGAACACATGTTAACTTTATCAAATATCTCTAAAAGGTATGTAATTATGTTTTTATATCTCTGCCAGGTTTTCTCTGCCGTTGTTTACGATAAACATCCGACTATAGTCTGTCCCAAGATATTCATGCAGCACATTTGGCCGATTTTTGATAAAAAATACACATATATGTGAAAGAAGTGACATTGAAATCGATAAAAGGGAAAATTTCCAAGATATCTTCATTGACACGTTATCATTTTTCAATCATAAAAGTTCACAAGAACGAAAACAGATTTCATACGGAGATTTATAATGGGGAATGTTTACATCTTTTCTCCATTCGGAAATACTCGGAATACCTCGCGCAATTTTTCAACGTTATAATCCGGGTCTGCTTCAATACAAAATTCCCGTAGACATCACATTTTTTAGCCATATATTGAAACATGATAAGCTAGAGGGGGCGTTTCAACGGAGAAATCTTGGAAATTTTTCATACTTTTGAATGAACATCGTTTGAATGCTGAGTTATTTATAAATATCGAGTAATTAGGCAAAATGTGAATCCAGGATATCTTGGGACAGAGTATAGAACAAAACTACCCCGTATATTTTGTAGTTGACATTTAACAATATTTTGAGCAATGCTTAAACACCCAATTTTAAGTCACCACCCCTAAAATTCACCTGGATTGAGATCAATAACATACCGCTTGTCAATCGAACAAGGAACAATAGCCTGAGCCTTGATTGACGGGTTTGGTCAAGCGTGTCAGCTGGACACCGAGACCGGGTGTGTTGATAGCAATTAAAGTTGAATTAACTTATGAGCATCATCCCCTTTTTATCTATCGCAAATGTACTACCCGATTTATTGCAGTGACATCTATTTAATCGGAAAATAATAAGTTTTTGGTCAGATTCAAAACATTAATATTTAATCTTACGATTTTGTGTATTACTGTCAAAATAAGACGCTAAAATGCCTATATGCTTCCTTAACCTACCCGCGTTTTGTGCAAATGAAGACATATTGTATTTTCTTAACATCTGTCGAATCATTAGAAGTCGTGATAACTCAATTTTTGTGCATTCTGGGGGACTTCTTCCCTGCATCGCCGCAAGCCACGGGTTTAATGTCGATTCTCTTTCCACGAATTGACAAAAAAATGTGGCTAGTGGCTAACGACGATGTCTACCCCGAAGATTTAACAATGTATTCCAACCAACTTTTAGAATGCCTTCCCTATCAATTATCACCATTTGAAAACACAAAATCAGGGCTCTAATGAGTTCAGCTAATTACACAATATGTCCTAAAACTAGATTTATAACTATTTTGCTAAGCTATCAAATATTTTTCATCAAGACATCATAAAGTAGATCATTTTTTTCTTTTCTCGACTATTTTTTCCCGATACCAATAGTGATTTTTTAAAGTTTTGAAGGATTTGTTTTGCGGACAGCATTGCCAGCTGCTAAAATAATGATTGTTGTCTTTAAACATTTTCATTGCAACTTTACAAACAGATACCATAGGAGGGGAGAACGAAAAATGATATTAGTCAAACTACAACCTCTACATTCTACATGTACATAGTAGTAAACCTCAAAGATTGAACTGTTGATATTTACGTAGGCAGAACTATCTAGCATATTGGTTTTCACGTTGAATTGCATGTGCAAGTGAGTCTACAAATAAAAACCTAAGGGAATGACACTTGACTGAGAAATAAAAACAAATCACAAAAACGCAATCATAATAGGTTGGTTCTCGATACGTGACACATTTCGCTTCATACATCAACTGTTAATTAAATTTTCACAGACGTTCGTGTCTACAGTTTCGTTACTCAATCTGTTATATCAGTATCCAACAATCTCTTGCTAAATAAAATGAAAACCTTGAATATCACCTGTGTCTTGAATGAGCTATTTACTCCTATATAAGTCACCGTTAGTCATTTACACTAACATAACCAATGAATTTTGCTGCTGTTTTAGAAGTTTCAGTTAAAGTTGCGGCATCTCAAGAACGAGCATGGTAAACTTCGGTTCCTGACGAAAGTCACCTTCAGTCCTATTGAGGCCGATGGAAGACTCCAAGATTCCAATTAAACGTTCTCGGAAAACATTGTATACTTTTTGGGCATTCGACTTTAGTAGCTGGTAAGAGTTTGTTAATACTTTACTTTTAAGGACGTTTTTCAATTTAAAAATCTGTCCCAATATGTCATCATTCACATTTTGTTTAATTACTCAATATTTATAAATACGTAATATACCTTACGGTTCAAATGATGTTTATTCAAAATATTTAAAAAAAATCCAAGATTTCTCCTTTGAAACGGCCCCTCTAGATTGTCATGTTCTATACACAGTTTAAAATAAAATAGTGTACCGGGATTCTGCATTGAAAAAGTCTCGTGTGAAAACATTGAAACGTTTGTGAAGTATTCCGGGTGACTTCTGAATGAAGAAAAAATGGTAACATTCCCCATTATAAACTTTCATAAGAAACCTCTTTTTATTCCTATGAATTGTTCCGAGTGAAAAATGATAATATGTCAATGAAGTTATCTTTGATATTTTCCCTTTCATCTATTTCAATTGCACTTCTTTCACATGTTTGTGTATTTTTATTAAAAATAGTCCAAATGTGCTGTATATTCGGATAGACAATTGATAAATTTTCATTAAAATATATTCCTTATTTATTTTCATCCGAAGTGGAATCTATACAAGGCTATTTTTGGAGTTTGAATATTTTGGATTGTCCTTATAATCACATGCAATGGAATTGAATGTTTATTAATAAAGTCAAAATACATATTTTCCTTTGAAATGAAATAAAGTTCTGGAATTACAGAATGGAAATCTTCATACGTCTGAGTTTCTGAATTTGAAAGAATTTCTTTCACGTGTCTTCTGCAAAACGTCTATTATTTTTTAACATGAAAACATTAAAATAATTTCACACCAAAATAATGATTGACAATTTAAAATCATATTATAATAATGAAAAAATGTATAAATGTATCACCTATAAACTATATATTTGGGATTGAAAAAAAACATATAACCCAGCCAAAAAAAGCAAAATAGTTAGTTTGGAATATTTTATTTATTTTGGTGATTAAGAGTTGTTGGATTTTACATATATCGTGAAAGTGTGATCGTGTCATAGTTAGCTAGGCTTCGCCTTCCATTCGGCTACACCGTAAACCATAAATGTTAATACATGTATACTAGAACTTGAGCGTAAACTATTTTATTTTATATCACATCAATGCATCCAAATGGTAAACCTCTTCTAACTATGATATAATGACTGTATAAACATATTTTTTTTCATAAATGTCTAAACATTTTCAGAACTTTTTTGATTAATGAAATATACTTAGGTTACTTATTAGAAAAAAATATAAGTAATTGTTCTTTAAATTTCTTTTTTTATTTTTAATTTCAGTGTTTGGACACCTTATAAAGCTAAATAAGGACATGAAAAAAAAAAAGAAATTGGCGGCATTTGGTGAATGCCCAGGGGCAAACAACTAGATTTGATTTGTAATAATGAATTAAGCAATGATTTGGCGAGTGCAAAAATATTGACAATCTCCAGACCATGGCTTAATTCCCCCTGCAAAAATAATCGACAGAGTCAGGATCATGGACGACAGTAGTCGACAGATGAAGAGCTAGAAGGGTCCATCCACAATGCCAACAGATATAAGTTGAACGGCTCTAGATGTGATGCTCAGAAAATGGTGGGGAAACGTCCAATACTATTGGACGTAATAGTTGAAAATGGACGTTTGAAAGTTTTGAAGTTGATTTTAAAAAAATATAAATCAAAGTTTATGGCAAAACTATGTTTTACTCCCCCCCCCCTTTTTAAAAAAAGATATGACATTTGCGTGCTGATATGTTTTTAACTTAATTTTACTTTAGGATATGACGTTGATTGTAAGAGCAATTTAGAAACAATATTCCTTACATTGAAATTTAATTTTTTTGAAAATGATCTCATATTGTGTCTTTATTATACTTTTTTTCTGTTTACTTTGTTTCTGCTTAGAATTGTGATGAGTTTGCTGTTTCATCGGACACAACAAGAAACAGAAAAAGATGAAAAAGTCAAGAATTGAAAACATACCTGTCTATTCTTTAAATGCACGAAAGAATATTGAACAGAATAAAAATATCATTAGAAATCAGAAACTTATTTATTTCATGTTCTGCACGAGTGGTCAAATTCGAATACAATAATTTAAGACTGTCGACGATAGATAATGATATAGCACCTCTCAACCGTTTTGTCCCTTCCCAACCCAACACAAATTTTTCACTTACATTTAAAAGAAATACAGAAAAATGAACATTATAGAAGAACAATTGTTTTTAGTAGAGAAAAGAGTCAATGATATTTGCGTTTTTGAGACGTCAAACTATAATTGGTAAGACATAGATCTGCATGGCGCTATACTGAATAAAAAAGAAAGTACATTTGAATAACGTATGTACGAAAGCCTAGTGAGGTCAAATTGTAATATTAAAAAAATAGAAAGTCGTTATTACGAGATAAAAAGTCGTTATAACGAGAAGAAATGTCGTTATTACAAGATAAAAAGTCGTTATAACGAAATAAAAGTCGTTATTACGAGAAAAAAAGTCGTTATTACGACTTTCAAAAGTCTTATTAACGAGATAAAAAGTCGTTATTACGAGATAAAAAGTCGTTACTACAACTGTCAAAAGTCGTTATTACGACTTTTTATCTTGTAATAACGACTTTTTATCTCGTTATAACGAATTTTTATCTCGTAATTACGATTTTCGATTTTTTTTAACATTCTAATTTGACCTTACTAAGCTTTCGTTCGTATGCTAAAGTCACAGAGAGTGTGAAAACCAGCAATCGTAAAGTCAATAATAAGTTAATCTTCAAGTAACTGGTTTGAAACATTCATACATATTCTGCTTTAAGACAAAGGACAAGTCTGTTGTAGATAGCTAACCTTTAATCACAAGTGTGAAGTGTGAAAGTGAAAGTGAGGTTAAAAGCTTCAAGTGAAAAAAGAACAGTCATAAGTACACTTTCGATACAATTTAGCACATACATGTACATGTATCAAAATAACATATTTCCATAATTCACTAAGACAATTCTTGAGTTCTAAGCGAGTTAAAGTTTATGCATGTAGCGCATAGCATGTAGAAAATATAGCGAACATTGTTGACCTATTTATGACACTATTGACAGACCATAGATTTAATCATTACTTATTACATTATTAATTATTACATCATAAGTTATAACTGTTAGATGCACATTTACAGAAGCAAAACTAATTCGTCGTTACTTTACGACACTTTGAGTACATACACGTTTAAAAAAAATCCTGACTTGATACAGTATGTAGTAATTTGTAAATAATCAATATATCGATATGACATTACGAGTTATCATAAAAACAAAATATAGGTTGCAGTAATTGTAAATACTTATAACGTGGCGAATTAAGGTAGTGCGGCATTACAAAACGTGACTCTACACTAGCGTGTAGCGGGGAAAATGACGGAAAAAATAGTGCAAACTTCTAAACACAGAAGAGTTCTAACATTACTTGTACATAAAATGCTTCATACAAACAAGTAACAGAACAATACACTTAAATATAGCTATTTAATTGTTAACAGTTCTTTTGAAGAATAACTTTTGCATTTGAAAATTTTCTTTGGGAGAAAAAAAATTTTTTTTTGCAATTCACAGTTCTTGATTTCATGCTTTTGTGTATTTCTTTAATAGAAATTTTGTTTGATTTTTCTATGAAAACGATTTAAAATTCTTCTTAATAACTAATTGTGGTTATACCTCGTCAAGAAATGAAACCGAAAATAAAATACCCCATTCAAACTTATTGTTAAACCAATGTCATGGCACCGTCTTTGTTAACTTAAATACACATCACATTATTGATGGGAATTTCCAAATCATATTTCACTATTTAACGTTAGCGTTTCATAAAAAGAGCTGCATTGATTAACTTCACAGGTCCCGCAAACAAACAGACTGAGGTAAGACAGTAGCATTTATACATTAATTTGGTGTACAAAAAGTATTTGAAACTGTGATTTCGTTACATAATATTTACCTAGGAGATATTATCAACAATATCTTATTATAATTCTGCATATCGAGCGGTAATATTGTAAACTGATTAAGACCTTTGCAACTTTACTCTAGTTTGGTATGGAGTCCTGGGTTTTTTGTTGTTGTTTTTTTTTGCAGGATGCATATCTTTGAAAATATGATGTTTCATCTCAACCAAAATTTTACCTCAGGTTATGACGTTGATTGTAAGAGCAATTTAGAAACAATATTCCTTCCATTGAAATTTGTGGGAAACTGATCTCGTATTGTGTCTTTATTATACTTTTTTTGTTTACTTTGTTTCTGCTTAGAATTGTGATGAGTTTGCTGTTTCATCGGACACAACAAGAAACAGAAAAAGATGAAAAAGTCAAGAATTGAAAACATACATGTCTATTCTTTAAATGCACGAAAGAATATTGAACAGAATAAAAAAAATCATTAGAAATCAGAAACTTATTTATTTCATGTTCTGCACGAATGGTTAAATTCAAGTACAATAATTTAAGATTGTTGACGATAGATAATGATATAACACCTCTCGACCGCTTTGTCCCTTCCCAACCCAACACAAATTTTTCACTTACATTTAAAAGAAATACAGAAAAAATGAACATTATAGGAGAGCAATTGTTTTTAGTAGAGAAAAGAGTCAATGATATTTGCGTTTTTGAGACGTCATACTATAATTGGTAAGACATAGATCTGTATGGCGCTATACTGAATAAAAAAGAAAGTGCATTTGAATAACGTATGCTAAAGTCACAGAGAGTGTGAAAATCAGCAATCTTAAAGTCAATAATAAGTTAATCTTCAAGTAACTGGTTTGAAACATTAATACATGTTCTGCTTTAAGATAAAAGACAAGTCTGTTGTAGATAGCTAACCTTTAATCACAAGTGTGAAGTGTGAAAGTGAAAGTGAGGTTAAAAGCTTCAAGTGAAAAGAGAACAGTCATAAGTACACTTTCGATACAATTTAACACATACATGTACATGTATCAAAATAACATATTTCCATAATTCAATATGACAATTCTTGAGTCTTGAGTTAACCTTTGTGTATGTAACGCAGAAAATAGAGGAAGTGTTGTTGACCTATTTATGACACTGTTGACAGACTGTAGATTTTTTTTGCAATTCACAGTTCTTGATTTCATGCTTTTGTGTATTTCTTTAATAGAAACTTTGTTTGATTTTTCTATGAAAACGATTTAAAATTCTTCTTAATAACTAATTGTGGTTATACCTCGTCAAGAAATGAAACCGAAAATAAAATACCCCATTTAAACTTATTGTTAAACCAATGTCATGGCACCGTCTTTGTTAACTTAAATACACATCACATTATTGATGGGAACTTCCAAATCATATTTCACTATTTAACGTTAGCGTTTCATAAAAAGAGCTGCATTAATTAACTTCACAGGTCCTGCAAACAAACAGACTGAGGTAAGACAGTAGCATTTATACATTAATTTGGTGTACAAAAAGTATTTGAAACTGTGATTTGGTTACATAATATTTACTTAGGAGATATAATGAACAATATATTATTATAATGCTGCATATCGTGAGGTAATATTGTAAACTGATTAAGACATTTGCAACGGTGCTCTAGTTTGATGTGGAGTCCTGGGGTTTTTTTTTGCAGGGTGCATATCTTTGTGAAAATATGATGTTTCATCTCAACCAAAATTGCAAAGTGTTCTAAATTTTTTAAGTACTAGTAAAAGAAATCAAAAGCTGGAAAAATTCAAATGACAAACTTTTTCTTTTTTGAAATTGGCCATTGTGTAGATGATAAACTTTCCACAAAAGAACAACTACGCATGAATAATTTTACGTTAACTATCGCACATGATATAGATAACTCATCCAAGGGTCAAATATATAAAATTTATAAACAAAATTTTGGATTTGAAAAATAATTTAGCATTCTTACAAAAACATTTTGGAAACCACTTATTAAATTCAGAACATCAAACCACCGTTTACCGATGGAAACTGGTAGATGGTATGGAATTCCTTTAAATGACAGGAGTGGCACACTCTGTAATATTGGTAAATTAGCGGACGAATTTCATTTTATTCTCGAGTGCAAATCCCTCTCAACTTTACGTAAACAATTTCTACCAACCAGATATTGTCACAAACCAAATACATTAAAATTTAGGGAACTGTTTACAACATCAAACATAAAAACGTTGAAAAAATTAAGACTTTTATTTTGAACATCCAGGAGCAAGTCTGCTGTCCAGCCTAAACTATTTTAGTATCTATTATTACTCTTTGCGTATTGAATACCAATTAAACTCTGTATTCTACATGATCATCCACTTTTTCTTACACTTTATGTATTATTATTACCATTGTCCTTCAATCCTGTCTTTCTAATAAGTATATTTCCTAACACAACATTTGATTACTTTGATGTTCTATTTCTTTGTTACAGTTAAGGCGTTTGATAATCATTCATTAACATTTTATCACATCACAGTCAGGCGGAATTTAACGAGAATAAAGAAGATAGAACCATTATACATATCGGGTTGAAGGAGTGCATAATCTTGATTAAAGATAAAAAAAAAAGGTTGATATTTAAATCAGGTCAGTTCGTTCGACTCAATGAGATCAACAACCGAAACTTGTTTTGAGCTTTTTTTCTGTTTCTATATATTGAATGTTATGCGGAAAAACATTTCCAAATTCCCCATTCAAACAATGCTCTTCAGAATAAGAAGCGTATCTTCTTCGAAATTCCCACGATGAAATTTGAACTTTGTTATGCAACTGTATTTTCAATGTCAGTTGCATTATGTTTTCAAATAGTTTAATTTCCCGATTCCTTAATCCTTCTACGAATTGATACAGACTGTATAGCGATCGGCGGTATTGCCAACACCTGTTCTAAGATTGTGATCTAAAAATGTTTAAAATGTAGTTATTGTTCTGTATATAGTTTCTTTAGTAGTGTTAGTTGTAGTGCTAGATTTTATTTTCTTTGTTTTTACCCATGTAATTTATTTCTTTTGTCCTGAAGAAGGGACTGGTTGTCCCGAAAATTTGACAATACCCATTGTTCGTGTCGTTAGCCATTTTTAGTGCTTTATATATATATATATATATATATATATATATATATATATATATATATATATAAATATTTATATGTGTGTGTGTGTGTGTGTGTGTGTGTGTGTGTGTGTAAACAAATTTTGAATAATGTTTGCATTTTGTTCGTTTACATCGTTGCATCATCCTTCACGTTGTTTTTTGCATTCGGGTCTTTTAAATACTTCCTGTTTGTTTTGGTCATGGACTGCTGGCCAGTGTCCCATGTTGTTTTGTAATCTCGTAATACTACACGCGTGACGAGACTTCCTATCCAGGGTATATAGCGGTAGATTTCCTGGCGGTAAATGGTATAATACGAGGACGCAGTACTTTTCACGAATCTCTCATACGGAAATTCGTCTTTCCCTGGGTTCCGAGAACAATTAGAGAACAGTGATGGATAAATGTAGATATCATTGACGATGAGTCTAGCTCAACTCCATTGAAAGATGCAAACTGAACAAAGTAACGGCAAGAGAGAACCATTACATTGTATCTCATCCCCATCATTTTTTTTTTTGATCCGGACATTAGCGAACATTCTAAAACATCACTCAAGGAAGTCACAAGAAATGTGAACATAAGTCCTTTCAGGTTTTAATTTCAGTAATCAGTGACGGGTGGGGGATTTTTGTCTTCATCGTTGTCTTTCCGTCTGTCTGTCGGTCATTCTGTTAGATCTTGCTTCTCAAGACGTTTCTTTTTATGTTTTGAAGAATTTATTTGAAGCTTGCGTTGTAGCTTTATATTGAGAAACTACAGATCAAATTTGAGTAATAGTTAGATCATATTAAAGAAAATTTACTCGATTAAGAAGGGGGCGGATGGAGCGAAGCGACCGAGCCCCTTCTTAATCGCGTAAATTTTGCTTAATATCATCTAACTTACTTAGAACATAACCCACTTTTTCATTGACTGATCAGAAGTTCTGCGCCAATCAGATATTATCTATTTTTTCTTTATGGCTCTCTTAGCTGTCAATCGAAATGTGACGTTGCTGTGAACTTAGAGAAATTCTTAACGATTAAAAGCATCACTTTATAGAATATTTAGCGACTGCTGATTGGAAGAAAAAGCGGGTTATGTTCTAAGTTTTGTTAAGATAGATCAATAGATGATCAACAGATGATAATGAAAAATTATCTTGAATGACTCGTTTTTTTAGTTGGTTTCTTCCTTTAAAAAAGATCTTTCAACGAATTTTCTCGAAATCTTTTTATCACATACATCGACAATGCGGAACAGAGAGACGTTTAGAGTACCAAAGCAGACCCTAAAAGCTGACTCCGGGTCTGCTTTGTATTTGGTCGGGGTCTGGTCTGGTTCTGCTTTTTGAAATTTTGCGTCTGCTCTGGTCCGCTCGGGATCGTTTGTTAAGAGTCAGCTCTTGGGGACCGCTTTATTCACTGAAGTGCGAAGTAGACACGTCGTTTTTTTTTGTTACCCACTTGTATTGTCCAAATACAAATGTAGAGACATTTGGTCATTTTTCAGTCGGGATTTAAGGGCCTGCTTCTGAAATCGGGGTCTGTTTTCTATGCCAGCTCTGGGTCAGCCTGGGGTCTGCTTAGGGTCAGACCAGACCAGAAGCAGACATCGAACAGACACAATAAACAAAACGGGGTTTGGTTCGTGTCTGCTTTCTGTAAGGTTAGGTCTGTGCGAACAGGATTTCAGTTAAAAGTATATATGAATTTTATACTGTCAAACTATCAAAAGTAACTGATGTAAATTGGCAATGCATTGTTTGGATATTTTAGAGAGAGAGAGAGAGAGAGAGAGAGAGAGAGAGAGAGAGAGAGAGAGAGAGTATTTGTGGAGAGGGACTGTGTGGAAGAGAGAGATTTCGACCTCACCTCCTATAAACCTTTGTATTTTATTTACAGAGTACAGCATGATGCAGTGTCGCCAAGGTCTCGTCCAGATCTCGCTGTTTGCGTTATATTTGGTCAGTGTAACTCAATGTCTGAGTGGAGGAGATCCAAATGTCTGTGATAAAACTGTATCGTAAGTTATGCGGTGTTTTCTTTTTTGTTTTTAATTTATCATGACAAATGATGTAATTTTTATTGTTAATGTTATTTAAGGCTAAATTAAAGAAATTATTGCTTCTGTATAAATACTCCTTAGGTCTTCTCTTAAATATCTTTAGTATACAAATTATATAAATTAAGATGAACAGAGTTTTGAAAAAAAAAATTATACATGATAGGCGAACAAATTTATACATCATCACAATTGACATACACCTGAACTTATTCTGATTTGATAAACATGTACAATATTTATAAACGTCCTTCCAGTCTGGGTCATGATATCGAGAACTTTGAGAATTGGTTAGGTTTGAACATACTTTATTGTATATATAATATACGAAGGATTCGAACACATGTTCTTGCTACTTACTAGGTACTCACCCTGAGGACTGAATACAAGTATAGTGAAATCACTATCGTAGAATATTTTTTGCAATAATCAAAAACATACCTGACTCATGCCAAAATGTTTACTGTTTCCAAGAAGCGTGTGCATGTGATTTTTAAAATCGGCCTTGGTTTACAGGTATTTGGCGACGTTTAGAAAAACCTACCATATTCCATACCAGAGGTGTACAGTGAACTGGTGTTGGGACCTTTTCGCATGGTTTAGGTGTACTGAATGCAGGTAGTGACATCATGACATGACGTCATTTGTGACGAAATTCTGGCTTTCAAAATTACCAATATTACTGATGAATTACAACATAGATATTTAAGTACATGGTTTTCATGATAAAAGTCACAAAAAATCTTTAAAAGAATTGAATTAAAAAAAAAACCCTTTCATTTGAAAAATTTCTTTAACTTAATTTTGAAAGCTAGAGTTTTTTCAAAGTATAAAGTCATGCCGAAACTAATTTCATATCCTTGTTTCTAAAGCTTTCTTTCTACATTCCAACACACAAAACTCTTTTTTCGTTGGCCGAAAAACTTTATGTCTGTCGGGCCAAGTTAAGATTTTTCAGTTCGGCCAATGATTTTTCAGTTGAAACAGTCGTTGAATAGTAAATTGAAGCGATACTCATTATTACAGACAAATGCGGATTTGTTTATGTAATCGGCCGACCGTAAAATTCAAACTGTGGCTCAACGTTTGATCATCGAGCATCGATTCGCCGACTAATAAATATTCAAACTTTTGAAGATATCGATGTTCCTAGGAATTAATTTGACTGTTCCGCGTCGTCCGATACCAGTGTCGGGCGATTGTGTTTCTTCAGCCGACGATACGAGAAAATATGTTCGCCCAATCATCGGCTTAAATGTGGCCTTGACATGAATCGACATTGTCTATCGTACAAGTATGACTTCATGTATAAATGTCAGACTGATATTATATATAAGTCATTGCATTTTTAACCGAGGTATTTTGTGGAAATTTAAGATGACCACAACTAAAGTCATCTCTTTTTAAATTTAAGTAATTCATAGGTTTGCAGATATTGGAAAGCATTTCTTAAAAATAAAAACAAATAATATTTTTTTTTTCTTTTTGTGATTACTAAAAAAACAATGGATGTTGTAATTCTTCTTTCAAATATTCTATTCTAACAACTTGATACGATCGTTAGATTATTTGCTGCACTAAGTTTTGAAACATGCCTTTAAAAATAGTTCTTTGAAAAAGTGTCATCTTTTTGTTTAGATGATTTTTACATTGATGCTTTACAAGTTATCTCTCTTTGCTCTTTTCTCTAATGAAACTCAATTGTCCCTTATACATGTAACACCTATGTATTGCCACGAAAAGTTTGATGATCCTTTCTAACAATATCTTTTACAATACTTTATTATCAAATGTGTCTAATTCATTACCGTATTTTTTTTTTATTTTGATGAAAGTTATTTAAGCCGAGATGTAAATAAAAAAAAAACTACTACAGGTAATCACTTTTGTAGCACCCTGTATAAGACCGGATATAAACAGGCGACATATACTATGTACCGGAAGGAGTTCTTTTGTTGTCCTGGTTACTACCTTGTGCACGACCAGTGTATTTGTAAGTTTCCTAGATTAACATATATACAATTTTAATTTTTAACGGAAAAAATTGGATTTCTATATAGTTCGATATAATCATATTATTTTTTTTTTAATAATTATTATTATAAAAAAGATTAAAAAAAACAGACGAACACAAAAGTTTTTAAGCTTTATCATGTCAATTTCTATATTCAAGTGTAGTTCAAATATGTGTAATTAAATACTTTACAAACGCTAACATAGCATATGTCCTGCCTCGTTTTAGCTCATTGTTCTTCCGGCTGCGTCAGTGGAGTGTGCGCAGGACCGGATACTTGTGTCTGTGACGAAGGATGGCGGGGAATAAACTGTAGTTCTAGTACGTCACGTGATATAACACTCTGAGATTTCCATATATTTTTTTAAAAGTTGGCTGGATGGTCAACATAATACCTATCAGATCTGTTTTGAAATTTTAAATATGATATTTTGGCCTATAATATGTTTTTATGGTGCGAGCGTTGGGGCGAGCGCAAATAAATTGAATTGTAAATACACATATGTACAAGATATTAAATTGCGAGCTTTACCAAATGGATGCATCAACGTGAATAAAATTATTTTAAGCTCCAGTATACATGTATGAACAGATATGTTTTAGGATGTTGCGATCTGGAAGGGGAAGCCAATAACAAGATCACAATTTCACTATCAGATTCATCAGAAACGTGCACTTTTGGATCCGCCTATCTATTTATTCATTACGCTAAAGGTCGCGTGCTTAGTCTAGATATTGTGACGTCACGTTAGTAGAGCAGACATCACTCGACAGTTTCCGTCAAAGTAGCATTGCTCCAAACAATTTACCAAGAAAATAATGTAAAACAAATAGTTGCAAACCATTTTTTTAGAATCAGCAGCATGTTTTATTCATCTTTTGATTGCATGACATTTTTAAAATAAATTTTATCTGTTCTCGTGAGATCATGATATTGGTAGCCATTTGCAATTTACAGGGAATTGTGGGCACAAATCGGACGACAGAATTTTCTGTATGTTAAAGGTAGATGTAGCAATAGTCCGAAGTTTCTCTTCGCCCAAGCGTTGCCGTTAGAGCTCGCTGCGCTCGCTATTAATTATTTGTAAAGTAAACAATTCAATATTGTAGATTCAGTAGTTGACTGTCTTTCTTTTTTTCTTTATAGAACGCTCTTTGTCAAAAGAGATTAATATAGCCTTTAAATGGTCCCGGCCATCTAGCCCTTTTCTGCGAAATCTGTTTAATATTCATTATGTGTTCAATCTACATTTTCTTGTATATTTGTGGGTTTTGTATATCATTTTTCATACGTTTGCAAACTGAAGATTTCGATAAATTTTAGCTCTTTAAGATGTTGAACCAAACCAAAAATTTAACAGTAGCAAATGAAAATGTATTGGATAGTTCAAACAATTGTGATTAGTTTAGAAAAACAAACAAGTTAAAAGGCGACGGTATTACATGATACCATCCACAAATGTTTAAGATCTTTAAGTCCTTAAGAATGTCTTTTAAATACACAGTTTATACATAGGATATCAACATTGTTGATGAAACTTCAAGTTCTTTGTCAGCAAGTTTTTTTTTCTTAAAAAAAAGATAATTTAGAATCAGCTAAGAAAACAAAATCAATTCAAACAAAAATGCATCATCAGCTATCAGTTGTCCGAGCTAAATAGCCCTATGTTTAAATAATACAACATACTTAAGAAACATCAGATGAAATAAAAAAAAAAAGTGTGTGTATTTCTAGACTGTCCGCCGGACACCTGGGGTCCGAATTGCCAGAAACAATGCGACTGTAGCGGCCATGGACAGTGTGATCCGGATTCCGGGCACTGCATCTGCGCAGCAGGTAACAAAAAAATAGAACCACAAGAAGTATTCTGCAATCATGTTGTTTTTAAGTAGATGTATCAGCTATATATAATATCAGTAGACTAACTTAATGTTATATTTCTTTTGTTTAAATAGTTAGAGCCCCCATCTCTCTCTCTCTCTCTCTCTCTCTCTCTCTCTCTCTCTCTCTCTCTCTCTCTCTCTCTCTCTCTCATTGCCTCAGTGTCTTTATTATTCCTTTCTGTGTGTTTTGTCTGTTTTGGTCTGTCTCCCCTTTCCATTTCTATATTTGTTCGTCTATTTAAAAATATCTGTTTTTTCATTCCTTCCTTCTTTTTTCTCTTATTTCTCCCCCTCTTATCATTATCATGATAACCTTTTGATTTGATTGCAAAAAACCCACCAATAATGTGAATTTGATGATTTGATAATTAATATTAAGTTGCGAGCAACAAGAGGTCTTCCGTTTGAGTGCACCATAGAGTAGACTAGAGGGATAGTTGTTCTTTTCTATCATTTCTAAACACGTCATTAAATTCCATTTAACCCTCTTTAGGAATTTCAATAGATATATAATTATACTTAAATTAATCTTTAAAAAGTCGCTATTATTGTGATTTTTGATAAAATTATATTGGAAATAAGTAAAATCTATCATTTCAAATATAAAATCATAAATCTTAACACAATTAAGGACGAAAAAATATTCGGCACTCGGGGACTGAACCCGGGTCGCCTGGGCCAAAGTCCACCACTCTAACGACTGAGCTACGCGGACTTTCGCTTAAAATCTTTAATATCTCGGGACCCGAAGTGACGACCAAATAAATCTCGTGTAATTTTCTTACAAATTTTGTCATGAATAAGATCTAAAAATTTCATCAAAATCGGCTGAAGCGTTTGTGAGAAAACGTGGGAGAAAAAAAAAATAATAATAGAGGAAAAGAAACAAAGCAATAACAATAAGGTCTTCCGTTGGAAACGGAAGACCTTAATAATAGTGAAAAAGAAACAAAGCAATAACAATAAGGTCATCCGTTGGAAACGAAAGACCTTAATCATGAATTCAAAGACGCAAAAATTTCTTAGTCAGGTAATTGACTTTGATGATGCATATGACTAATTTTTTCATCATACATTTTCATGAACGTTTTACTGTTTCTTCGCTCATTGACATTTATCATTAATTTATGTCAATTAACAACCTTCTAAATTATACGTTTAACTGTAGGTATTACATTTCATCGATATGACAAAAAAGAATATGTTTGTTCTCCAATTTATTTTTAGTTGACTTTTTAATGCTTAAGTTTTTACAATTTTCATAAAGTACAAAAAGTTCCTATCAAAACGCAATTGTGATGAACCCTTCTCTCTTGAGTTGTCTTTCCTTTGGTAGGATACACAGGAGAGCGCTGCCAGACTAAATGCCCGGAAGGATCTTATGGACCTTACTGTCGGCTCTCGTGTCAATGTATGAACGATGCTACATGTAGTGTGACCAACGGCGCATGCTTCTGCCAGCCCGGATATTATGGCGCACTGTAAGATATAAATTCCCTCCCCCCCTCCCCTAGAAAAAAACACACAATTTAAAGACAAAAAAAAACCCAACAAAACAAAAACAAAAATACAGAAAACAACCTCGATTATTTCGAATAGAGCTATCAATTGACATTAACCAAAGTATCAAAATACCTCTATTTGTTTTGAAATGAGTCTGACTAAAATGGGTAGCGAAACCCGGGCCGGATTTTCGAAACTGGAAACCGGGTTTTGCCGATTTCTTAAAAAAACCTCTTTTGTTCTGTACGATATTTGCAGGAATACTTTATTACATCGTATTTTGTATTCTCTGAAATTTTAATCATTAAACAATACGTTTTCCAGTAATCATTACTGATTGTCATGCAATATCCAGGTGACTAAAATGGGTAGCAAGCCAGTTTTTAAGAAATCAGCAAAACCCTGTTTTCAGTTTCGAAAATCCCGGCTCGGCCCGGGTTTCGCTACCCATTTTAGTCACACTCTTTGAAAACATAGAATCTTGTTGAATTGTTTCTTTTTATTTTTTGTCTTCAAAATTTTATTTGAATTCAAATTTTGTACATGGTTATTGATTAATATGATTTGGGAGAACCGCGGGTTTGAAAAAGAAAGTATATATGGAAAATATGATAATGATTTGAAAGTCTCTTGAAATGCAACCTGCAAATTTTATATGTCCTTTTGGACATACTTCGTTTTAATCTGTGTAAACGATTACGTAACATGTAACCATTTCATTAAAGCAATCTTCTGATTATCATAAATGCTTTGTGTAAAGTAATCGACAAATGTTAAATACGTGTTGTTTCTACTAAGCTGCGAGAATCGTTGCCAGACTGGCTCAACGGAAGTCCACTGTAATTCTAATTGTAAATGCCAGAACGAGGCCGGATGTAACACTGAGACCGGAGAATGTTCCTGCAAGCCTGGATGGAAGGTAATAACATAGAATATCTTATGGCATTTACTTTTGATGCTTTTTTGTCGTCGTCAAAAGAGAATTTCAGAAACTACTCTGGAATCAATGGCATTCGTTTTTCGTCATGTTTTCCTGGATTTCGCGGACAAATCTCCAACAAATTTCTCTAACAAATTTACAAAACCTCAAAATATTTAAAATGAAACACAGTATGTGTTAATGGAACAGACAAACTTATCCACAAAATTACATATCAACAAATGAAAATTCAAATATTGACAGTCCACGAATAGTAGTCCAAACAAAATGTGACTGAATGACAAATTAAATAAAATACATCAAATTAAATGACTTAAATTAGTCTATCAGCCATTTGGGGTATACAAATTGACTTACATATTGCATGAAAAATGACAATAACAAACTGTCAACCATCTCAAAAAACCATAAAGCGAAATACAAGTTCAAAGCAGAGCAACATATATTTTAATGAAAATGCATTCACCCTTTTTTTATAGCTCTAGGCTAAAAATAAAAGAAAATAAATCAAACTAATTTGCATTTGAAATCCAACATTTGTTTTTATTAAAAAATACAATACAGTTCAACAAAAAACATTTGAAAGTTTTTTTCAATGATGTAAACATGCTAGATCTTAATTTTTCGCCCAGAACGACATTGTGTTTATTTTTTTTTCCTGCCCAGGGTAAGATTTGTACCCAGCCCTGTGAAGAGGGAACCTATGGCGCCAATTGTGAATCAACCTGTAGTTGCTATAACAAGGCGACCTGTGACCCGAAGATTGGCACGTGTGTCTGTGCAGCCGGCTACGTGGGCGAGAAGTAAGTCACAGTGTACAGTGGTACATGTTTATTCAAAGTCATTAACAGTACTATTGTTGGACAGATTGCAACCAGGCTGAAGCTAGCAGCCACTAACAGCAACCACTAAGCCCGTAGAAGCTAGCAGCCAAAAAGGAAAAAAAACATCAAATTACTGAGAGTACTCGAACAGAAAATTATATTTCACTATATTATCGGCATATTTTAATTGATATCAAGAAAATTTATGCATGAATAATTTCTTTGAGCATTGACAACTTCAGAGGCAGCCAAGCTCGCCTGGATAAGAATTATAAATGCATTTGTGTTTAATGGAATTTAATTGAATATTGGTATCTGTCTATACGTGTGCTTAAAAATTGATCCCAACCTTTCTCCGGAAATAACATGCATCGAAAATTAAAAAAGTCCTCGTATTATTACAAAAATGGGACGATCAGACATCTTACATTGTTATTTTATTCTCATTAAAAAATATGCCTCTGTCGCAAACACCCCCCCCAAAACCCCCCCCCCCCAAAAAAAAAAACAACAGAAATCCAAAGATGAATTTGGGATTATTTTGTGCCAGTCATGTTTTGTATTAATTAATTAAAATTAATAAGATACACACAAGAGAGTATTTTTAAATTTGGCATTTTTTAGCATTTCCCAATGATAAAAGGGTAAAAAGTGGTCCAATATCTCCCTTATCTTTGAAGTGTGCATCAAACGGATACCAGGACAGTGTAGAGGACCTATAGGGCTATTTTTCCCGGTCTCAAATTTGGGCTGAAGGGGTACCACCAAGTGGCTCCCAGGGATTCGGGCTCATTTCAGGGGTTTATATCATTTGATCACAAAAACTTGGAAACACCAGGATTTAGTAGAGGACCTCCAGAGGCATTCATAATAAGCGTTACAGGGCTTATATGACCCCTAGAAGGGTTCAGTTAGCTCACCCAAACTTTGACATTTTTGACAGGGCAGTGTAGAGGACCTATAGGGCTATTATGTCCCGGTCTCAAATTTGGGCTGATGGGGTACCACCAAATATCTCCCTGGGGTTCAGTCTAATTTCAATTGAGTTTGTTCACAAGATCTTAAAAACACCAGGGTTAAGTAAAGGACCTTTCCCTTCCTATGTATTCATAACAACCGTTTGATTGCGTTTATTACCCTAAAAAGGGCCCTTATAGCTCACCCGAAATTTGTCAGTTTTTTACCATTACACAATAATATAGGATCGGTTTGAAAGGTTGGTAATTATTTTACTTGTCTTTAAATTGTATCTAACAAATACCAGGGTATGGTAGAGGACCTATAGGGCTATCATTTCTTTCTTCAGATAAGGAGTGAAGGAGTACCACCAGATTGTTCAAATGGGTTCGGGCACATTTGTAGGGATTATGTCACCTTAGTGTTTTTTCATTACACGAGCTTATTAGAAGACCCCTGGTGTTTTCATTCCAAGAATTAAAAGTCATCTTGGACCCATAAAAATGTCCATACAGTTCACCCGATCGACCTTAACCATTATTTACCATTTCAAAACGATATACGGGTAAAAGATGCACGTGGGTAATTATCTCACTTATTTTCAAATGTCCTTCAAACGAATACCAGGGTATAGTGTAGGACATATATGGCTATTATTTTCCGCCCTGACATTAGGCTTGTAGGGGTACAATCATTTGGCTCTCAGCGGTTTGAGCTCATTTCAAAGATTTATATCTTCTTAGATTTTTCTGACAATATCTCATCAGATTTTTCTCACAATAGCTTTAAATGATCGTGCTTTAGAAGTGGACCTTCAAATGTATTCATAACAAGTATTAAAAGTTAATTCAGACCCTTTTAGGTGTCCGAGATGATAATTTATGAATACATCTGAAGGTAAACATCAAAACCCCAAAAGCTGTAATGATAAAATTCTTAAGAGATATAAGCCTTAAAAGTGAGCCCAAAACCCTGGAACCCACTGGTGGTACCCCTACATGCCTAATCTGAGGTGAAAAATGATAGCTCCTTTACCCTTCGGGTGAGCTAACTAAACCCTTCTAGGTGTCATAAGTGTCCTGTAACGCTTATTATGAATGCCTTTTGAGGTCCTCTACTAAATCCCGATGTTTCCAAGTTTTTGTGATCAAACTCAAGTGAGATATAAACCCCTGAAATGAACCCAAACCCCTGGGAGCCACTTGGTGGTACCACTACAGCCCAAATTTGAGACCGGGAAATAATAGCTCTATAGGTCCTCTACATTGCCCTAGTATCCGTTTAATGCACACTACAAAGATAAGGGAGATAATGGACCACCTTTTACCCCTATATCATTGTGAAATGCTAAAAAATGTCAAAGTTCGGTTGAGCTAAACAGTCTCTTGTTTATATCTTAGCATTTTTTTTTTCAAGGTTCACGTCAAAACATGGCTGACACAAAATAATCCCGAATTCACCTTTGGATCTCTGACGTTTTGGTGTTGGTTTGCGAAAGTGGCTTACCTTTTAATAAAAATAAAATCACAATGTAAGATGTTTGATCGCCCCATTTTTGTAATTTTTCGAGGACTTTGTAAATTTTCGATGGATGTTATTTCCGGAGACAAGTAAATAGACTCGGGGATCAATTTTGAAGCACAAGTATAAACAAATACCAATATTCGGTTGAATTTCATGAGACACAAACGCATTTATAATTCTTATGCAGGCGAGCTTTACTGCCTCCAAAGTTTTCAATGCTCATTGAAATCATTCTTGCATTAATGTTCTTGATATTAATTAAAATATTCCGATAATAATGCAAAATATAATTTTATGTTCGAGTACTCTCAGTACTTTGATGATTTTTCTTATTGGCTGCTAGCTTCTACGGGCTTAGTGGCTGCTGTTAGTGGCTGCTAGCTTCAGCCAGGTTAGATTACATGTGCGGGTCCTTTTTTTTTTTTGGTGGTGGTGGTGGTGGTGGTGGGGGGGGGGGGGGTATGAGGATTAAACATTTTTCAGAAAGGGAAATTCAAAGTCAAATTTCAGTTCCTTTACCATATGAAATTAATGAAATTAATTTTTCTAAAGGGGGATGGGGTCTAGACGCCATGTTCCCCCACCCTTACAGATCCACGCATGAATTGCATATAGTACATTAATTAGTACAGTGCCGTTAAAAAGAAATATTTTATTATGGCGTTAATCTTTTTTTCTTTAATATACTGATATAGATGTACAGAAGAATGTCCTATTGGATTTTACGGAGAATTCTGCTCAAAAGAATGCAACTGTGCAAATGGGGGTACTTGTGACCACGTGACTGGCACCTGTCGCTGTGTACCGGGGTTTGTTGGACCAACCTGTTCTACAAGAGGTCAGTTAAAGCTACGAAGAAGATGAGTCGTTACGAAACAAAACTAAAATTTTTCTGATAGTTTTTTACGTCGTAGTAGAAACGAACAGTCATGCATTTACCATATGTGTGATTATCTACGAAGCTAAAATAGCGATCACATACCATTCATTATTATGATACTATTTAGACGGCCATTTTGTGGGTTTTTTTTAATATGCAGCCTGTGATGACTGGAAGTACGGCGATAACTGTAACAGTCCGTGTCAATGTAACACCACGTATGCAGACAGGTTAGCTTGAAAAAAAAATTAAACAGAAAAATGATTAAACAATGATTAAAAATAATTTCAGGTCTAAATTCACAAATAATTCAAATTGAAAATGGTTTATAATTAAATGAGCTAATTATGCAAGTCTTGCATTCATTCTGCAAGTACATTTAAAAAGGTTTGTTTTAATTTTAGTATTTTAGAAATAATTGTTTTTCTCAATGACTCTCAATAGCTGTCATCCGGGTACTGGAAAGTGTGTCTGTAGGCCTGGTTACAGTGGAGTCATGTGCAGTAAACCATGTCCGGCGCCAAATTACGGAGACAAGTGCGAGAAAGTATGCGACTGCTTGAATGGTGCTCTGTGTCATCACGTGACCGGGGAATGTCACTGTAATGAGGGATATACAGGTCATAGGTCAGTTTAAATTACTGTTAATCATAAAAGAATTTCCACTGCCTTCAAGATAATACATGTTTTGCTGTAATATAATATGTTTATTTTGTGTTGAGTTCAAATCCTAGTAAAATCATCTAATAACATTTCATTAGATTCATGCATTCATGACGTTGTATGTAATGACGTCATTTCTTCTGTTTCAGATGTAATCAGACGTGCCCTTACGACTGGTTTGGTAGAGACTGCTCTCAGATGTGTACCTGCCAAAATGGTGGCGTCTGCCATTTTAAAAATGGTTACTGTGACTGTGCACCTGGTAAATGTTTAACTTAGAGCTAATCCATAATCCCTGAGCAAGAATGAATGAATTAGTTTGTTTAGATATAGCATCATACAAATGCATCGATTGACCCTTTCGTGATAACTGCAGTATTGCTTATCTGCAGGACAAATTGACTTACTTTGGCAAAGGTTTAGCATGTAGATAATTATTTGAGGTAAATGAATTAATACGTTGTTTCGCTATATTTCACCAAACTGTCTCAATTTGCCTTGCAAAAAAAAAAACAAAAAACAAAAAACAAACAAACACCAGCACAGTACGCAGTTAGTAAAGAGGTATATACATGATTGTTATTACTAAAAACTAATTGATATATTTATGTAAAAAAAATAAGCATGAATTAAATTCATAAAATCTTGGGTACTCATGAAATGGTTCAAATTATAACCTGTCGAATAATAATTCTTTTTTGCGCATGATCTTATGATTAGTTATTTGTTAATAAGGTCCTCTAAAATTGAAAACGGATATGACATGTTGAACAATGTATTCTTTTTATTGTAGGATTTATCGGTCTGCATTGTGAAAAACCTTGTGACGTTGGTTTCTATGGTTACAACTGCACCCAGAAATGTAATTGTTTGAATGATGGATATTGTAACCCTAGAAAAGGCGAGTGTCTGTGTCGTCCGGGGTATGAAGGCCAGAAATGTGAAAACCAGTGCAAGGTAAAATCAGATCCTCATTTAGGTTCAAAGTTTCTTCTCTTTTTTACTTAAAGCGTCACTACCGACTCAACGTTTCACTTTTGATTTTCCTTATGTTCCATATAAAAGAACTCACTTCTATTAATTTGATACGTAGTTTTTATGAAGACGCTCTTAGAAATCATTTGGCCCAATTATTCAGAAATATTTCTATCATTGCAAAACATCTTGTATAGAGCAATTAGACCTGAAGTGATGATAATAATAATTTAAGATTGAAGCGTTTATTTTCGTTTGTTTCTTCAGAGATGGACTTTTGGAAACAAGTGTAAACAGAGATGTGAGTGTGACCCAGAACACAGCTACGCGTGTGGGTCAGAAAACGGGAAGTGTTTCTGTGACCCTCAGTGGTTTGGTGAGTTTTCATGCTGAAGATATGTACACCGATCCCGATCTAAAAAAAAAATAACTGTTGCTATCATCGCAACAATCTAATCTCGTTTTATACCTCAATGCGTGCATTCAACAATTTGTTATATATATTACATATATTTATCTTATTTTTTACGAAATTGTTTAATATTTATAAAATTCCTTCAAGAATTGTATCTGTATAGCAATGTTCTTACATGAATTGGATTCACAGGCATAAATTGTAACCACCACTTGTGATATATTTACAAGTAAAATGTCCTGCCATGAGTTTATTTGTGAATTTATTCGACCATATATCAAATTTATGCGATTGATTTGGAACATTCAGGATTGTTTAAATCCTGTATTGAATTAATTAGAAATATTTATTTCATGATCTCCCCAAATTCTAGAACAATATCATCTTTGCTATTTCGAAAGGTGTGAATTGCAAGAGTAAATGCAAGGACGGTAACTGGGGAGACAACTGTGACAAAAGATGCACGTGTAACGACAGAGGGTCATGTGACCAGGAGACTGGAACTTGTATTTGTAGGCCTGGATATCAAGGAAGTTATTGTTCAAAAGGTAATGATCATAAAAAAGGAAAAGTTTGAATAAGTTAAAAGATGACTAAATATAAATGTGTTTAAAGAATCAATTCAAACACACGTCGTGTTCAAATATTTAATTTTAACATATTCTATTGAAAGTTCAAAAGGGTTCAGTTAAAGGCAAAGACATAAACCCTGCCCCACATGTTCAAATAGTGCTTAATAACTGTGTTTAAAGATAACTAAATAATTATGTTCAAAGATGGTTAAAATATGGACTGAGAGAGATAAAGAAAAAAGTGGGGTTAGAAAAAGAGATCGAGAGAAGGAATACACATGATGTGCCAGGATATACAAGTTAATTCTACAATGTTATAATATTTTTAATTGTGCATGAAAATAATGTGTTGTGAGCAAGGCAAAACGGTCATGGTATTATGTAAACTATCTATTTTTTCTTCCTTTTTTCTAAAGCCTGTGACGATGGTTACTTTGGAAACAGCTGTCGTTTCCAGTGTGAATGTGAGGCAAATCAGACCTGTGATCACGTGACTGGCCAATGTATTTCACCCACGTGTCCAGCTGGATTCACGGGTCCCACGTGTCAACATCGTAAGAACGCTTAATAGAAGAAAATCCAAACTAAACTGACATTGGACTAATTTTGTAGATATGTTTACTTTCATTTGTCAGGAATAAAATGTCGCTTACATTGACTTTGATTTTTGATTCTTAAAGTGATAAAAAAAATCAGAAAAATTAATAAGTTTCTCATTGAAAATGATTTTTTCTTAATTTCCAATGTTTACGACCCGTTACGTTTAGTATTATTTGCAATGTGACTCACTTTTATTTGTATATACACGTTACAATTAATTCAGAAGGTTTGTATAACTATTGAATGAACTTTTGTCGCGTTGTGATTAGTTAATTTTTTATTTAGTTTAACTAAAACCGTATTAAATTTTACTACAAGTTTTTGATAGGTTCATTTCTATATATGTTCAGCCTGTCCATTGGATCGCTATGGAGTGCGTTGTAACAAGACGTGTCCATTGTGTAATAATCTGGGCGTCTGTCACCACATAAATGGTTCTTGTGTTTGCTCTCCTGGGTTCTTTGGTACTCTATGTGACAAAAGTAAGTCCTTCCATAGTATGATATACTGTTTTCTGTGCTGGTTACTCTATTTATTACCTGTACCTACAGTTTATCAACAGTCTTGGTATCTACGATTGTTACATAAACATGTCTCTAAGATGAAGTCAATCGCAACTTCTCGGACCTTTCCGGCAAGCTCGGAAAAACACCTCGAATGTATTACATAGGCGTCCATGACAACCCCCTTTTATCAAACTTGATATAAATACAACACATTTACCGTCTGTTGAGTTGTGAGCTAGACTTCATTAAAGTCAATGATATACCCTAAAATATACCACAGAAGGGACACACAAGTCTGTCAAGCAGATACTTATTTTCATGGGAAGCGACTCCATTTGTATAAAATTCGGTGATGTTAATACATTCGAGTAGTTTTTCCAAACTTGCCGGAAAAGCCCGATAATTTGCGATTGAAGATGAAGTATATGTTTTCACTTTCACTTTCAGTTTGTCCTGATGGTTACTATGGATACAAATGCAGCACCAAGTGCTCCTGTGAAAATGGTGCCAACTGCAGTAAATCTGATGGGAGGTGTGATTGTCATTCAGGTTATATTGGAGCCAGCTGTTCGCAAAGTAAGTTACACAGAAAGTTTTTATCATATTACGCCTGTAAATATCTACATGTATACTCATTTTGTATCTTACATAAGTAGAGAGTTAATCTTAAAATTTCTTTCATGTATGATCTGATGGTGATTTTTTGGTGTGTTATCTTTGTCAAATCATTGTGGTAGCTGATGTATATATATATATATATATATATATATATATATATATATATATATATATATATATTTTAACTTTAATAGGTGTTACGGTGCTACCGTTGTGGCGAGCGCAGCAAGAATTACACATACCTTGCATCATTGTCAACTTAGTGATATTTTGACAGTTTTCATTTAACATCAAAGAATTTTTGAGAGAGAGAAAGAGAATTTTATATTTCTATGTTAAAAAAAATTCTTACAATTTACATTGACTTGCTTCCCCTAAAATCCACAGGTGAGGACAGGACGAACCCACCCACCCCCAAATCCCCCACCCCCAAGTATCTAGACCCCCGGGACTTTACTCATTTTTTCTTTAAATTATCCTTTTATGACAAATTTATAATCTAATGTATACATTCATTGCACAAAATTAATTAAAACAAACATTTTGAAAAAAATCATATCCCCTCTATATATAATACAACAAGGCTAACTTCGTCTGCCAGCCGAGAGGTACTGCCGATGAATATTTGTTGAAATGTGCTATCAAACTACATCTACCTGTAAAAACGGTGATTTCATGTCGTAGCCCGATAATTCCCTTCACTGAATATCTGCATGTCATGCCCATGTAAATGCATTTATTGGGTAAATTGGGTCAATTTTCACCAACAAGTTGCAAGCTTTGAGCTTTGAACTAATGTGTTTTTTTACTGAAATTTGTTTATTTTGGCATACGTTGTATCCGTGCCTCCGGTCCCTGTTTGTAGGCGTATAATTTCTCATTTTCCAATTTAATGGTTTGACAATATGCAATATCTGCATAAATTTTTTAACTGTTTATTTTTTCTCTTTATTATTTAGTTCAAAAATGACTTTTTTTTTTTAAAGATTTCTTGTCTACTTATACTAACTCATGCGCGAATCTAGAGAGGGGGGGGGGGGGGTCGAAGGGGTACTACCCACCCCCCCCCCCCCTTCTGGAAAATGGAAATTTATTAAATTTACATAGTAAAGTTAACGCAAATATGCCTCGGACCTTCCCCCCCCCCCCCCCGGTAAACACAATTATCCTTTGGACCACCCCCCTTGAAAATTTTCTGGATCCACGCATGCTTACTGTTCATGCACGCAAAATTCGCTTAACTCTTGCTTGTATATATTATTATATAATCTCTCTATCAAAATAAAAAAAAAAATTTAAAAAAAAACACAATAAATCTAAGGCAGGTATCGCAGTTTATACTGAAATAGCTATAATACACGCATTACAGATGTTTGATCCAACTCTACATTTATCGCGGGAAATTTAGCGCGAGATCACTGTGACGTCACACGTTCAAATCTATATTCATTTGTTTACGTATCTCGACTTAATACAAAGGAATGGAAGCATGTAAAAAATCTCTTGGGTATCACCAAAGCTTTTGCGGTACTCAAAACGTGTATTCAAACCTCAATGCGCCCTAAATTACGAGTTAAATGTTAGCCATTTTTTGCATAGCACCACGGGAGAAAACATTAGAGAGCATTATGGGACGTAGACAAACACTTTTCTTGATGAATCTGTAGGTTTAGCTCGTTCTTTTTCCCGCACACACTGATTCTTAGAGCTCACTGCGCTCGCTATAATTACTCTTAATAATTTAAAAGCTCTGAAAGATTATAATTCAACTTTACCACCTTTCTTAAACCCTAAACCTTTACACATCATTGTTTAAAATTTTTAACATTTTCGCTATGTAAAAATAAAATCAACGGCCTTCCTGACTTCAATTACTGACAATTCCTTATTAAATGCAAGACATTAATATCTGCACAATTTGTTGCAAGCAATGGAATCGCTAAATTAAGTACTCGCGTAAATAAGGAATCTATAGTGCCTTCTGCTTATCCCGAGAAACAGCCATCTATGTTTAAAAAGTACCTCACGGTGTTAGTTTTGTAACTTTAGGTTGTCCCGAGGGTTATTATGGGAAGCACTGCAATCGGACCTGCTCTTGTGACGTCACACAGTTCTGTCACCTGTCATACGGCTGTATAAGTGAGTGAATATTTTTTTAGCTACTGCTTCTTAATGACAATAGCACATATGATACTTAAAATACTGTAATATGACAGGACAACTAGAATAGTGTTACTGGAACACATGCATAATGCAGTCGATTAAAGGATCAGTAGAAAAAGGGGCTCTTTAGAAAATTATAAATGGCCTTTGAAATTCTGATAGCAATATTATTTCTCATGGAAAAGAGATCTGGATCATAGGAAACATAATTCAAATTACAATTTGAAAGAATGTGTTTTTTATGGCAGGTTACAAAATTTGAATATGTGACTTTTTGTCCTTTAAAAAAATGTTAAGACTTATAATTCAGCACGAAACACATTTAAAGCGAAGTGAAAAAAAATATCTTAACACATAATCACATTGAATTATTATAAAACTTTCCTCTTTTTTCGAGAAATATTTTATTTTGGATGCAAGAAAAAAATGTCTTCCTAGGTCAAAAATACCTTGGATTTTATTTACATTTATCCTTATTATTTATTAAATAGATCAAACAAACATTGGCAAAGAGGAATCGTCTGCCGGCGGTTTCATTATCGGAATCACCGTAGCCGCAGTCGTGGTTTTGACTTTTATAATCGTCGTCATGGTCGTCTACTACAAGAGACGAGTCGGGCGTCTGGAGTTTCAGAACACACCCGTGTTGCATAAATTACAATCCACTGTAGGAACCAACGCAGGTGACTATACCAATATCTTAATTACAAGAAATACTATGACTAATGTGTTTTACTGTATACTGTTTTTGCACCTACTCGCTAATAGATATAAATTAAATGAAACTCCATTTGAAATTAACAAATTAAAAATAAACTAAGCATTTTTTTTCTCTTTCAGTAAAGGAGGCCTATGCCAAACTGGATGCTAAACACGAAAACATCGTCAAGGTCAACTCACACGACATTGAAGCCCCAAAAAGACAAACTATAGGTATGTTTACTATTTAGACATATTCATAAGTGTGATTTTATGTTTAATTCATTCGACTGCAATTACTTTTGCTAGTTTGTTTCTCTTTCTTCTTAATAAAACTAGATGCTGTCATTAGACAGTAATATCCGCACCAAGTGTTTGCCTCAAAATAACACTCTCTTGTACTAGTTTTAGTCAAAAAGAAGGCCACATGCAATATGTTACAATTAAATGATCATTGTCTGAAGTTACGTACACAACAGAGGTGTACAGGTTGCATCGGGTACTAGTTTTAGCCAGCTCTTTGGTTAGATGGGTTTCACGTGGTGTACATGCATATGTTTTCTTGATATGCAGAATCGGATTAATTAACATGAATAAATGTTTCTTTTGTGGTGATCAGCTAAAGGAATTCGTATTGTGCTAATTGGATTATCATTATGATGTTGACCAATATAGGTAAGTATAATACATGTAGAAGCGCAATATTATGAGACACCGGTATACAAAACAGTTAAGTTTTACTTTCACTTTCTAAAATGTGATCTCCCTTTGCCAGCATACTGTATCATCATCTTTATTTAGATAAGCTTATCTACAGTTTCTGTCATTTTAATTGCAGAAATTTTTTTATTTTTTCATTATATGAGTTATAATAGGGAGGAAGGGGAAGGGGCCTTAACCGTTGTGCATTTTAATCCTGGTTGTTAACATACATGTATAATTATATATATAAAAAAATACATGCGATATTATACTAGGGATCTTGCACTCAATTGCAGAATTGCCAATCGGTTATTTATAATTCATTTTGACTGATTAATTTTTTAATCATTTTGGAAATAAAGACATTTCATGTGTAACATATTATCAATATTTTTTGTAGCTTGATTTTGTAACTATTTAGGGCCCCACTCTGCAGATGCTCTTTAGTGATCATTCTGTCCAATTCTGCTGATCATGTCAAGATACATTTGAGACAAATTGGCCCCTGCCCCTTGGGTCATTCCCCCACCCCCCGGAGTTGTTTTTAAACACCCCCCTCCTCTGATATAGGAAATGATAATACATTTTATTAACTGTTGAGATCCCCACCCCTAGACCATATTTATTCTTCCTCCTTGTGTCATTGCACATCAATTGGTACATGTATATAGGTTATGCCCCCTTTGAGATGCCCAGTGACTTTCCAGAGTTGGAACTAATCAAGTAATCTATTTTATTCTTATGTAATGTAATTCCTAGCCCTAGCCCAATGTTGACCCTGCTCTGTTTTTTACAGCAAGCTCTAGGTTTTTGTTGACTGACGTTACAATTTCTACAATTACATATAACATTTTGTTTATCTGTAAGATTAAAAAGCAATTTCCAAAATCTCTTTATGTACATCTGACATCATACAGAAAAATACCAATCAAGAAATGATTTTGCTACTGTAAAAATGTGAGAAGAGACTCTGAATCTCCTCCTCCCCCCCCCCCCCCCCCCCCCCCGAAAACATGAATAGTTGAATATTTTTAAAATATCCTCAAAATCATCGAAATCCCTACTCCTAAACCATATATATTTTTGTTTCTTGAACCATGACCATGTCAAGGCAAATCTTTTTGTGATATTAGTAGGCCATGGCCTCTGGGGGTCACCTTAACCCCACCCCACCCTTCCAAAATCAGAAATGATCAAATAACTTGACAAAAATGCTTGTGATCCCCACCCCTAAAGCATAATTTTATATATTCTTCCTCCTTATGCATCTTATGGTATGTTATTTCAATCACAAGATATAAGAGGAGGTCCAGGAATAAGGTTTTTTTATGGGACGGAACATCATTTTGCAGATAGTATTGACCCTCAGAACCAAATATATATTTCTAAAACCTTATTGCATATCTATGGCTCAGCCCTTGCTATATCCCTATAGATGATGTGGCTATTCATTAAATCATGAGAGGAGTTTGGGAAGTAGTTTTTTTTAGGAGTGATAAACGTCAATTTTCAGCTACTATTTGACTCCCTGGATGAAATTTAAATTTTTAAAACCTTATTGCACAACTAAAGGACAGCCCCTATCATACCCCAAGATATGATATGGCTATTCATTAAATCATGAGAGGAGTTCTGGGAAGTAGGTTTTTTAAGAAGTGATAAACGTCAGTTTTCTGCTACTATTTGACTCCCTGGATGAAATTTAAATTTTTAAAACCTTATTGCACACCTATAAGACAGCCCCTATCATATCTCAAGAGATGACAAAGCTACTGCATAAATTGTAAGAAGAGTTCTGGGAACCATATTTTTTTGGCAAAAAAACGTCATTTTTTTATGACCACAGACCCACGTGATAAAAACAAAAATTCTGAAACATGATTACACATCAACATGACACCCCGAATCATATTCTAGCAGATCATTTGGCTACTGCAAAAAGAAATTGACGTTTTTTGAAACCAGACTTTTTGTAAAAAAAAAACCCGTCATTTTTCAGCCATTTAATGACCCCCAGGACAAAATTGAAATTTCCGAAACCTTATTGCGCATCTATAAGACACCCCAAAACATATTCCAAGAGATGATTTGTCTACTGCTGAAAATGTAAAAGGAGTTCGAGGAAGAAGGTTTTTTGTCAAAAAACGTCATTTTTTACCCATTATTTGACCCCCAGGACTACCAGAGAATTTTTGAAACCTTTTTACAAAACAACATGACACCCCAAATCATACTCCAAGAGTTCAGTTTGCTGGTTTATAAGATGTAAGAGCAGTTTGAGAAAGTAAAACGTGACAGGCGGACGGACGGACGGACAGACGGAACAGGGTAACAACAATATACCCGAACTTTCTTTAGAAAGTGCGGGTATAAATATAAGTTGTAGAACTTGTTTGTCAATCGTTGTAAAATAGATAAAGTTTAGTTCAGTTTCAACTAGGACTGGACCCCATGTTTCTATTCATACCCACCCTATTTTTTTCAGATGTATGTAACAAATATAGAAAATCGTACATTGCTATTTTTCGTCGCAACGAAACAAGTTATATCTAAATGTTTAATATCTAAAAGTAATGTGCAAACTTTAAATTTCTTTGAAAAAAATGGGTTTTGTTCTTAGATACCTAACTTTATTTATTATTTTATTATATTTTACTTTGCAGAATCTGGCCATGAAAATTCATCCTCTGATTTTGAACAGCCACCTCCATCGAGAATTACGAACTATGACAATGTATAACCAAGCTCTTCTCGTGACGTAACGGCTGAATGCAGTGTTTCATTTCATGCAAGAAATCATATTCCTATTGCTGAACTAAAAAAATGCAATATACTATTCAATCAGAACTTGATAACATTGCTGAAACGAATAATGATATAACGGATATTACGTCATCATCATACATAGTCATAAATAAACTTTCAGAGAATGACGTCACTAATGGTTATCTAATACACACGATTTGCGTCTTACATATATGTGTTTATTTCAGCAGCAAACATAAGAACTGTTTTAATTGTAGGCCATAAAAGTTTATTCATCTTCAATTGATTTAATTAAACGATAGAATGTAAATAAAGAAAGCGTTTTAAAAAATAGTAAAAGTGATATTATTCCAAATCAGAAGCATCGTGAGACATAGATCAAGGTGGGTTTGTAAGTCATAAATATTCTTAAATTGTACAAATAATGTTTAATGTTTAATATCAACACAAAAAACCCACAAAGATTAAACCTTTAAATGATGATCATCCCTCGCACATAGACGAGGAGATCCCGCGCGAGTGGACAAGTGATCCGCGGTAGTTTCTTGTGCTTCTACCTTATCACACATGCATGTTTATTGATAATTTGTACAAACACCACTATTAAATTGTTTGTTTTATTTTTAATTTAACTACATTAGTTTAAGACGAAACGATAAATTTATCTTACTTGTACAGTTGATTTAGCATTGGTTTAAACGATGGTGCATAAATCAGATAGAAATTTGACCATCAATGGAATAATAGTAAGCCATCATTCCGAATCTAAATTGCAATTAAGGCCAATTTTATATTTAAAAGATTAAATACAATACAACGCCGCCGAGATTTTGACCGGTACGTGTAAAATCAACTTGTGTTTCAACATAAGATTAATATATTTAGCCATTTATTTCCTTTATTAATGCTGAAACTTAGGAATTAATATTCGACCAACACAAAATCGTGTAGAAAGTAAATTTAAAGAAGTTTTCATAGGAGTTGTACAAAAATTTAGCAGGGTGTACAAAGTAAAAGAGAATTTTAAAAAAATCAAACATTCATGAAGTGTTCAACGTTCAAATCAAATCAAATTAAAATCAAAGTGCCATGCTACATTACTACATGTATCCGGTAGGTGCTGGCACGATAAAAGAACTGTGCGGAATTGAGGGATTCAGTGATTATTTCTAAAAAAAAAATTCACATGAAGTTTTAATCAAGTTTTGTTTTAATTCTAGCGGTCACTTGATGATATTTGTAGTTCTTCTGTATGATCGTTTGCTTCATTGTAAAAACAAACTCATTGCTATGTAATTTTTGGCGACTCATTGTGTGTTACAGTTCCTCCTAATGTGTTTCACTTTGCGATCTGTTTGTTTATTCGGCCAGTCTGTGTTAATCAACCACCCCGGCCGTGCGACCGAAAGGGTTCTTAACTGAAAAAACTGAACTAAACTTTATTTATTTTACAACGATTGATAAACAAGTTCTACAACTTATATTAATATCTCTCGTTGGCACGGATGTTAGCGCGAGGGGGTCATTAATGTGGGAAGAAGCCGGAGTACCCGGAGAGAACCCACGTGTCCAAGCGGGCGACCGCCATACCCTATCTTAGTTGTGTGTGTCATTACGCAACTCACCCCGCGGTGATCTAACACACAAGATTCGCGTCTTACATACATGGCTTTATTTAATTGCAAACACAAAGAATTGTTTGAATGTCGATTACATATAAAGTTTATTTATCATTAAATTGATTTAAAACGATAGAGTTTAAATTAAGAATTAGTAAAAGCATTATTAATCCCATGTTAAGCATAGTCAGACCTATCTATCATTGGTGGGTTTGTAAGTCTAAAATGTTCTATAAACTGTAGAAATAATGTTTGAGATCAACAACAAAAAAGATAAACCTGATAATGATGAAATCTGTTTTAGTTTCAACTCTTTTAATAAAAGGTGTTCTCTGAGATATTGTCGATGTCATGAAATATTTATATTGTTTAAAATAAAACATTTAATAAAACTGCAAACATTTTAAACCCAACACGGCTACTGTGATTTGTGTATACCTTTACATAATCCATCCCTTGTAAATCCCGCGCGAGTGGACAAGCGATCTGCGGTAGTCTAATACACACGTCAGGTTTCGTGTGCTTCTACCCTATCACACATGTCCATGTTTATTGATTAAATACAATACAACGCCAAAATTTTGGCCGGTTCATGTAAAATTGCCAAGCGTTTCAACTTAAAGATTAATATATTTACCCATAATTATCTCCGTTAATTACTGCTGAGATTTTAATGCATTCACAGGACAGACTTCAACGCTTTTTAGACGACATTCACAGTCTGTCAGATCAACATGTCTCATGAATTAATATTTGGCGAACACAAATTAGTGTATAAAATGTTACAAGTATTCTTATAAGTTGTAAAGAAATGAGAGAGAGAGAGAGAGAGCAAAATAGAATTTGAAAGCATTAATTGAACAGGATCCAACATGGAGAATTTTTTTTAAATAAATTCCAAGCGTTTATTGTAAGGCAATTTAAAACCAAAGTTCCGTGTTGCAATGTTACATGTATACGAGAGGGGCTCGCACGATAAAAAAAGAACTCGCTTATCGATGTCCGGAATTGAAGGATTCAGAGATAATTTTAAAAGCACGCGAATTTTTAAAAAGATTATGTTTAGATTCAGGCCGTAAGAGAAACGATAACATGATCGCTTTTGTAGTTTTTCTGTATGGTCGTTCGATTCATTGTAGAAGCAAACTCATTGCTTTTACTGTTTATATTTTTCATTTCCATGGGAACGTGTGAATTTTAAAGAAGTTTTGTTGATATTCGGAGAGTAAAAGATCTGTTAAAAAACAATTGTTTAGATTCGGGCAGTGGAAGATAGAGTAGCTGTCATATGAATGAAATTGCTAAACAAATCTGTAGTTTGCTGAGATTTTCATTCGGGCGAACTTTACAAATCGAACTTTTGCGTATGCAGTGCACGCCCACTCGAATGGTTGATATCTTTTTCACCAAATTACTTTGAAGTGTGTGTATGTTGTCTGATCAGCGCTTTTACTTCTTCCGCAAAATGAGCAAACGCGGAAATCGCGTAATGAATGTAAAATATGGGATTAACTACATGCTTCCAATTTTTAAAACTTTAAACTAAACAAAATCACATAGTCATGGAGTCCCGTGATCCTTCAGGACGGCATAGTAAAAACGACGTCATTCGCGGTTCCAGAATTTTTCCGGAACGCTTAATGAGTGGGGAAGGGGGTCCGTGGGATAATGTTTGCCAGTGTGTGCCCAAAGCCTACATGTACATGTATGATTAGTAAATTTTCTAGGTCAATTTAATAAGTTTGTTTGAATTTTTCTAGTTACCCACCCATCCGCCCCTTCTAGATCCGCGCATGGACGTCAACAAGTACTAAACATCCCCGAAAATTCGAAAATTTATTAAAATATGTCCAGGATCAGTGTACAAGCTACATTTAGATAGATACATTGTGACCACATATTTTCAAAACAGATTATTATTTGCATTGTGAATAGAACACTTGGTTATTTCCCCTTCTGACATGGCAATGGGTACAAATCATAATTTATGATCATAATATCTATTCATATGCATGTATAATTAGGGGTCGACGTCCCTCTCTGATGACGCCGTATAATGATCAGAATGTCCACCTGTTCGTGGCTGTCCGTCCGAATTACTTTTTAAAGTATAATTTCTCTGTAATTGAGTCTGCCTACATTAAACTTACTCGCATGTAATTCTAATACTTCATCCACTGCGTGCCTTTGAATAAAGAGTGTGCAGTGACATTAAACCAAGTTTCTAGGTAAAAGGTAAAGGTCAGGTGTCCAGAACATATATTCTCCGAAGTTAGCCGAATCTTGCTCCCACATTTATGTAACTTACCTACATGTACCTCTAATACTTCAGATACAGAGAACCTTAAGCTAAAGGGTGTCCAGCGACCTTAAACAAAGTTTCTGGGTCAAATGTCAGGGTCATATTAGACCTGTGTGAAAAATCCTTGTCTAACCATAATTATATTTTTTCCGATGATTCTGTCTGGCACATATATTACTATAAAAAGTGCTTGTAAGCAAAAAAAGTACAGTGACCTTGAATCAAGATACATGTACTTTTTAAGTTACATGGTCACATCACAGACGACTGTGTAAAGTTTCAATAAATTCTTAGTCAAAATTTAAGAATAAAAATAAAGTTGCATGCAAAGCGTTTCATTCTTATGTCCATTATTTAAGCGGCTGGCTCCTTTGAGAGGGACACCATTTAAATGATGTCAGGTACATTGCAGTATAACTCAGATTGTTTTTGCGAAAAGGGCCTAAAATGTCTAGGTAGAGAGACAATGCCATAGCATAAAACTTAATACACTGTAGTCTGGACCGTGATCTCTCTCATGGCAAAAGTCTAGATCATGCTTCACACAAACATTGCTTGTCGTTTATGTGATCTTAAACTTAGTTTATGATTTAAAGGTCAAGATCACAGTAGACAAGTCTATTCTATATCTCCTTTTTGTGTCAAATCCGGTTTTAGTTTCACCAGAAGAAGTAAGAGGTGTGCTGTGACCTTGAACTATTTTTTTTTCAGTGAATAGTTACGCAAAGTGCTTTTCAATATCATGCTATTTAGAAGTTCAAGATCCCAATGATATATATTGGTGAAATACAAATAACAGATAAATCCTTAATTGGATCTAAAATATATTGATCGGTCAATCTCTTTGCGGCAAAAAATGTATTATTATAAATATGGCATTTGCTGTTTAGCAGCTGTTATAAATTCGATCTTGATATATGTATTTCGCACACTTTTTTAACCATTAATACACTGTCAAATGTACTAAAAACAGAAACTACGTGTTTTTCCGTGACCGAATAATTACTGGATTGGAATTGCTGTCCTCTTCAATAAGGGGCTGATGCATGATATCTATTTACTCATTTATAAGCACTAGTATATAACATTATGACTATTATCATCTTGACAATCTTTTTCGACACAAAGCTGCAACGGAAGATCTCCTCGTTGCTTTGCAACGAGCTCGGCTCTAGTTTTGAATATTTTAGTTAGTGTGGAAATTTATTTCATACTTGAATCACATTTAATTTACGATTACTGTAATTGTTGTCATATATATACATATTATCATGTCTCTACGAGAGCACAATACCAGTCATTTGTTATATAGACAGACAAACATATCCCCTTATATTACCAATATATTCTTGTAAGCTTCTGAGATGTACAGATGAATTTTGATGTCTGAAACATCACTATCCCCAACACCGTGGTTATTATGAAATAAAAGAAAAACTATAACCATTCTTTCCTTATATGTGTTACCTTCTATCTCGAATCGTCGCAAATATATATCAATAATTCCTATGATTTGGAGGTAATAAAATTAAACTGTACTTGTATTCTTATCGCCGTATAATTATCACTAATTGTTATCCTTTTGATTAATTTTGCAATAAATTCACTACATTGGCTCAGTTGGGTTTACAACATTTCATTATATCATGACGAAGGTCGGGTTATCAGTAGTAAATTGACGCCATATTTAGGCAAATTCTTGGTGCTAAAATCCCCCGCGAATACCACGAAAATTGAGCCACCATGAATTTAAATGATTCCACAGTAAGATAATGCATTTTGTCATTCAACATTTTAACTCTACGAAAAGATACATTGGTAGAGTCTTCGGGGATAAAATAAAATTATAGAGCAAAATTACAGTAGCAATTCTAGCTAGCTTTAGCGATCTACAATTGAGTGATTATATTATATATTCCAAGAATACCTACGGTGGTGAATATCTGTCGACAAAACTAATATGTAGTAGGAGGTTAAAATATATGAAAATACATAGATTACTTTTATATGCTGCATGTTTGCTTCAACTAGCAAGAAGAATGGTACTTATAGTAGAAGTAATTAAATTTTAACAAAATTACAAGCCTGTAATAACAAGAAAACAATTCCTGATATAAACATTGATTTTTAAAGATTGCTGTTTCTCGTTTTTGGAGTTATCTGAGTTTGCTTCAACAAAGAGCTAGGGATGCTAAGGGCCAAAATCGGCCCCACCTCAAAGATAAATGATATTTTTCTATTTATATGCTGTGGATGTCTATTACTCAAAGACAGCATCAAATTTTTCGGATAAGTCAACTTTGGGAGAAAATATAAGTTTGAAGAAATGACCACTCAAATGTCTCAATACGTGAAAATTCGGCATTATTACGTAAAATTCGAGCCTTCTTCACCAATATTGATCAAGTTAATCAATTTTGATAGTATTTCATGTAAAAAAGGTAAGTGGTTTTAATAAATTTGAACAAATTGTTTTGTTTCATAATAAAAAAAAACTTATTTTTAAATTGTTGCCATGGCAACCATATACCAAAGAATATGAATACTTTAGTAATGGAAAAGATATAAAAGAACTGATTTTAGATATAATATGAATACTATGTGGCGAAACAAAAGACTATATAAACCAGTATTTATATAGAAAAAATAAGTTTAAATAGATAATATGATTAACAATGCTATTATTAAGTCCATTTTAAAAATGGATCGGTACATGCACGCTTTCACGTCAAAACATGACTGAGGCAAAATTATTCCCGATTTCCCCCTTGGATTTGGGGAGTTTCCGCCCGTGACATGACAGAATGTCCGTCAGGACATAAGTGTGAAAGTGAAAGTGAGGTTAAAAGCTTCAAGTGAAAAGAGAACAGTCATAAGTACACTTTCGATACAATTTAGCACATACATGTACATGTATCAAAATATTTCCATAATTCACTAAGACAATTCTTGAGTTCTAAGCGAGTTAAAGTTTATGCATGTAGCGCATAGCATGTAGAAAATATAGCGAACATTGTTGACCAATTTATGACACTATTGACAGACCATAGATTTAGTTATTACTTATTACATTATTAATTATTACATCATAAGTTATAACTGTTAGATGCACATTTATAGAAGCAAAACTAATTCGTCGTTAAATTACGACACTTTGAGTACATACACATTTAAAACAAATCCTGATTTGATACAGTATGTAGTAATTTGTAAATAAACAATATATCGATATGAAATTACGAGTTATCATAGAAACAAAACATCGGTTGCAGTAATTGTAAATACTTATAAAGTGGCGAATTAATGTAGTGCGGCATTACAAAACGTTACTCTACACTAGCGTGTTGCGGGGAAAATGAGGCAAAAAATAGTGCAAACTTCTAAACACAGAAGAGTTCTAACATTACTTGTACATAAAATGATTCATACAAAACAAGAAACAGAACAATACACTTAAATATAGCTGTTTCATTGTTAACAGTTATTTTGAAGAATAACTTTGCATTTGAAAATTTTAATTTCTTTCAAAGAAGAAAAAAAAAATGATTTTTTTGCAATTCACAGATTTTGATTTCATGCTGTTGTTTATTTCTTTAATAGAAATTTTGTTTGATTTTTCTACGAAAACGATTTAAAATTCTTCTTAATAACTTATTGTGGTTATACCTCGTCAAGAAATGAAACCGACAATAAAATACCCCATTTAAACTTATTGTTAAACCAATGTCATGGCACCGTCTTTGTTAACTTAAATACACATCACATCATTGATGGGAATTTCCAGATCATATTTCACTATTTAACGTTAGCGTTTCATAAAAAGAGCTGCATTGATTAACTTCACAGGTCCCGCAAACAAACAGACTGAGGTAAGACAGTAGCATTTATACATTAATTTGATGTACAAAAAGTAAATGAAACTGTGATTTGGTTACATAATATTTACCTAGGAGATATTATCAACAATATCTTATTATAATTCTGCATATCGTGCGGTAATATTGTAAACTGATTAAGACCTTTGCAACGGTACTCTAGTTTGATATGGAGTCCTGGGTTTTTTTTTGGTTTTTTTTGCAGGGTGCATATCATTGTGAAAATATGATGTTTCATCTCAACCAATATTGTACCTCAGGTTATGACGTTGAAGGTAAGAGCAATTTAGAAACAATATTCCTTCCATTGAAATTTGTGGGAAACTGATCTCGTATTGTGTCTTTATTATACTTTTTTCTGTTTACTTTGTTTCTGCTTAGAATTGTGATGAGTTTGCTGTTTCATCGGACACAACAAGAAACAGAAAAAGATGAAAAAGTCAAGAATTGAAAACATACATGTCTATTCTCTAAATGCACGAACAAATTTTGAACAGAATAAAAAAAATCATTAGAAATCAGAAACTTATTTATTTCATGTTCTGCACGAATGGTTAAATTCAAGTACAATAATTTAAGATTGTTGACGATAGATAATGATGTAACACCTCTCAACCGCTTTGTCCCTTCCCAACCCAACACAAATTTTGCACTTACATTTAAAAGAAATACAGAAAAAATGAACATTATAGGAGAGCAATTGTTTTTAGTAGAGAAAAGAGTCAATGATATTTGCGTTTTTGAGACGTCAAACTATAATTGGTAAGACATAGATCTGTATGGCGCTATACTGAATAAAAAAGAAAGTGCATTTGAATAACGTATGCTAAAGTCACAGAGAGTGTGAAAATCGGCAATTTTAAAGTCAATAATAAGTTAATCTTCAAGTAACTGGTTTGAAACATTAATACATGTTCTGCTTTAAGATAAAAGACAAGTCTGTTGTAGATAGCTAACCTTTAATCACAAGAGTGAAGTGTGAAAGTGAAAGTGAGGTTAAAAGCTTCAAGTGAAAAGAGAACAGTCATAAGTACACTTTCGATACAATTTAACACATACATGTACATGTATCAAAATAACATATTTCCATAATTCAAGATGACAATTCTTGAGTCTTGAGTTAACCTTCGTGTATGTAACGCAGAAAATAGAGTAAGTGTTGTTGACCTATTTATGACACTGTTGACAGACTGTAGATTTTAAAATTACTTCCAATACAAAATGACATCGTAAGTTATAACTGTTAGATGCACATTAACAGAAGCAAAACTAATTTGTCGATACATAACGACATTAAACACTTGAGTACATGCACGTTGTTTTTTTTGTTTTTTTTGTTTTTTGTTAAAAAAAAAAACACCTTTTAATCCTGACTCGATACAGTATGCGGTAATTTGTAAATAAACAATATATCGATATGACCTTACGAGTTATCTTAAAAACAAAACATAGGTTGACGCAAAAAAATCGTGCAAACCTCTAAACACAGAAGAGTTCCAACCTTACTCGTAATTAATTAGTACATAAAATGATTCATACAAAACAAGTAAGTAACAGAACAATACACTTAAATAAGGCTGTTTCATTGTTAACAGTTCTTTTGAAGAATAACTTTTGCATTTGATAATTTTAATTTCTTTGGAAGAAAAAAGAAATGCTTTTTTTGCAATTCACAGATTTTGATTTCATGCTGTTGTTTATTTCTTTAATAGAAATTTTGTTTGATTTTTCTATGAAAACGATTTAAAATTATTCTTAATAACTAATATTGGTTATGCCTCGTCAAACGAAACTGAAAATAAAATACCCCATTGTTAAACCAATGTCATGGCACTGTCTTTGTTAATTTAAATACACATCACATTATTGATGGGAATTTCCAAATCATATTTCACTATTTAACGTTAGCGTTTCATAAAAAGCTGCATTGATTATCTTCACAGGTCCAGCAACCAAACAGATTGAGGTACGACAGTAGCATTTATACATTAATTTGATGTACAAAAAGTAAATGAAACTGTGATTTGGTTACATAATATTTACTTAGGAGATATAATGAACAATATATTATTATAATGCTGCATATCGTGAGGTAATATTATAAACTGATTAAGACATTTGCAACGGTGCTCTAGTTTGATGTGGAGTCCTGGGTTTTTTTTTTTTTGCAGGGTGCATATCTTTGTGAAAATATGATGTTTCATCTCAACCAAAATTGCAAAGTGTTCTAAATTTTTTAAGTACTAGTAAAAGAAATCAAAAGCTGGAAAAATTCAAATGACAAAATTTTTCTTTTTTGAAATTGGCCATTGTGTAGATGATAAACTTTCCACAAAAGAACAACTACGCATGAATAATTTTACGTTAACTATCGCACATGATATAGATAACTCATCCAAGGGTCAAATATATAAAATTTATAAACAAAATTTTGGATTTGAAAAATAATTTAGCATTCTTACAAAAACATTTTGGAAACCACTTATTAAATTCAGAACATCAAACCACCGTTTACATAACCCACTTTTTCATTGACTGATCAGAAGTTCTGCGCCAATCAGATATTATCTATTTTTTCTTTACGGCTCTCTTAGCTGTCAATCAAAATGTGACGTCGCGGTGAACTTAGAGAAATTCTTAACGATTAAAAGCATCACTTAATAGAATATTTAGCGACTGCTGATTGGAAGAAAAAGCGGGTTATGTTCTAAGTTTTGTTAAGATAGATCAAAAGATGATCAACAGATGATAATGAAAAATTCTCTTGAATGACTCGTTTTTTTAGTTGGTTTCTTCCTTTAAAAAAGATCTTTCAACGAATTTTCTCGATATCTTTTTAGCACATACATCTACAATGCGGAATAGAGAGACGTTTACAGTACCAAAGCAGACCCCAAAAGCCGACTCCGGGTCTGCTTTGTATTTGCTCGGGGTCTGGTTTGGTTCTGCTTTTTGAAATTTTGCGTCTGCTCTGGTCCGCTTGGGATCGTTTGCTAAGAGCTCTTGGGGACCGCTTTATTCACTGAAGTGCGAAGTAGACACGTCTATTTTTTTGTTACCCCCTTGTATTGTCCAAATACAAATGTAGAGACATTTGGTCATTTTTCAGTTGGGATTTAAGGGCCTGCTTCTGAAATCGGGGTCTGTTTTCTATGTCTGCTCTGGGTCAGCCTGTGGTCTGCTTGGGGTCAGCTCTTGGTCCACCATAGCAGACTCGAAACAGACATCGAACAGACACAATAAAAAAAACCGGGGTTTGGTTCATGTCTGCTTTCTGTAAGGTTAGGATTTAAGTGAAAAGTATATATGAATTTTATACTGTCAAACTATCAAAAGTAGCATTGATGTAAATTGGCAATGCATTGTTTGGATATTTTAGAGAGAGAGAGAGAGAGAGAGAGAGAGAGAGAGAGAGAGAGAGAGAGAGAGAGAGAGAGTATTTTACTTAGGGACTGTGTGGAAGAGAGAGATGTCGACCTCACCTCCTATAAACCTTTGTATTTTATTTACAGAGTACAGCATGATGCAGTGTCGTCAAGGTCTCGTCCAGATCTCGCTGTTTGCGTTATATTTGGTCAGTGTAACTCAATGTCTGAGTGGAGGAGATCCAAATGTCTGTGATAAAACTGTGTCGTAAGTTATGCGGTGTTTTCTTTTTTGTTTTTAATTTATCATGACAAATGATGTAATCTTTATTGTCAATGTTATTTAAGGCTAAATTAAAGAAATTATTGCTTCTGTATATATACTCCTTAGGTCTTCTATTAAATATCTTTAGTATACAAATTATATAAATTAAGATGAACAAAGTTTTGAAAAAAAAAAACATTATACATGATAGGCGAACAAATTTATACATCATCACAATTGACATACACCTGAACTTATTCTGATTTGATAAACATTTACAATATTTATAAACGTCCTTGCAGTCTGGGTCATGATATCGAGAACTTTGAGAATTGGTTAGGTTTGAACATACTTTATTGTATATATAATATACGAAGGATTCGAACACATGTTCTTGCTACTTACTAGGTACTCACCCTGAGAACTGAATACAAGTATCGTGAAATCACTATCGTAGAATATTTTTTGCTATAATCAAAAACATACCTGACTCATGCCAAAATGTTTACTGTTTCCAAGAAGCGTGTCCAGTGATTTTTAAAATCGGCCTTGGTTTACAGGTATTTGGCGACGTTTAGAAAAACCTACCATATTCCATACCAGAGGTGTACAGTGAACTGGTGTTGGGACCTTTTCTCGTGGTTTAGGTGTACTGAATGCAGGTAGTGACATCATGACTTGACGTCATTTGTGACGAAATTCTGGCTTTCAAAATTACCAATATTACTGATGAATTACAACATAGATATTTAAGTACATGGTTTTCATGATAAAAGTCACAAAAAATCTTTAAAAGAATTGAATTTAAAAAAAACCCTTTCATTTGAAAAATTTCTTTAACTTAATTTTGAAAGCTAGAGTTTTTTCAAAGTATAAAGTCATACCGAAACTAATTTCATATCCTTGTTTCTAAAGCTTTCTTTCTACATTCCAACACACAAAACTCTTTTTTCGTTGGCCGAAAAACTTTATGGCTGTCGGGCCAAGTTAAAATTGTTCAGTGTCGGTGGCCAATTCTTTTTCAGTTGAAACAGTCGTTGAATAGTAAATTGAAGCGATACTCATTATTACAGACAAATGCGGATTTGTTTATGTAATCGGCCGACCGTAAAATTCAAACTGTGGCTCAACGTTTGATCATCGAGGATCGATTCACCGACTAATAAATATTCAAACTTTTGAAGATATCGATGTTCCTGGGAATTAATTTGACTGTTCCGCGTCGTCCGATACCAGTGTCGGGCGATTGTGTTTCTTCAGCCGATGATACGAGAAAATATGTTCGCCCAATCATCGGCTTAAATGTGGCCTTGACATGAATCGACATTGTCTATCGTACATGTATGACTTCATGTATAAATGTCAGACTGATATTATATACAAGTCATTGCATTCTTAACCGAGGTACTTTGTGGAAATTTAAGATGACCACAACTATAGTCATCTCTTTTTAAATTTAAGTAATTCATAGGTTTGCAGATATTGGAAAGCATTTCTTAAAAAAAACAAATAATATTTATTTTTTTTCTTTTTGTGATTACTAAAAAACAATTGATGTTGTAATTCTTCTTTCAAATATTCTATTTTAACAATTTGATACGATCGTTAGATTATTTCCTGCACTAAGTTTTGAAACATACCTTTAAAAATAGTTCATTTGAAAAAGTGGCATTTTTTTTTTAGGTGATTTTTACATTGATGCTTTATAAGTTATCTCTCTTTGCTCTTTTCTCTAATGAAACTCAATTGTCCCTTATACATGTAACACCCATGTATTGCCACGAAAAGTTTGATGATCCTTTCTAACAATATCTTTTACAATACTTTATTATCAAATGTGTCTAATTCATTACCGTATTTTTTTTTTATTTTGATGAAAGTTATTTAAACCGAGATATAAATTAAAAAAAACTACTACAGGTGATCACTTTTGTAGCACCCTGTATAAGACCGGACATAAACAGGCGACATATACTATGTACCGGAAGGAGTTCTAATGTTGTCCTGGTTACTACCTTGTGCACGACCAGTGTATTTGTAAGTTTCCTAGATTAACATATATACAATTTTAATTTTTAACGAAAAAAATTGGATTTCTATATAGTTCGATATCATCATATTATTTTTTTTAATAATTATTATTATAAAAAAGATAAAAAAACAGACGAACACAAAACTTTTTAAGCTTCATCATGTCAATTTCTATATTCAAGTGTAGTTCAAATATGTGTAATTAAATACTTTACAAACGCTAACATAGCATATGTCCTGCCTCGTTTTAGCTCATTGTACCTCTGGCTGCGTCAGTGGAGTGTGCGCAGGACCGGATACTTGTGTCTGTGACGAAGGATGGCGGGGAATAGACTGTAGTTCTAGTACGTCACGTGATATAACACTCTCTGAGATTTCCATATTTTTTTTTAAAGTTGGCTGGATGGTCAACATCATACCTATCAGATCTGTTTTGAAATTTTAAATATGATATTTTGGCCTATAATATGTTTTTATGGTGCGAGCTTTGGGGCGAGCGCAAATAAATTGAATTGTAAATACACATGTGTACAAGATATTAAATTGCAAGCTTTACCAAATGGATGCATCAACGTGAATAAAAATATTTTAAGCTCCAGTATACATGTATGAACAGATATGTTTTAGGATGTGGCGATCTGGAAGGGGAAGCCAATAACAAGATCACAATTTCACTATCAGATTCATCAGAAACGTGCACTTTTGGATCCGCCTATCTATTTATTCATTACGCTAAAGGTCGCGTGCTTAGTCTAGATATTGTGACGTCACGTTAGTAGAGCAGACATCACTCGACAGTTTCCGTCAAAGTAGCATTGCTCCAAACAATTTACCAAGAAAATAATGTAAAACGAATAGTTGCAAAACATTTTTTTAGAATCAGCAGCATGTTTTATTCATCTTTTGATTGCATGACATTTTTAAAATAACTTTTACCTGTTCTCGTGAGATCATGATATTGGTAGCCATTTGCAATTTACAGGGAATTGTGGGTACAAATCGGACGACAGAATTTTCTGTATGTTAAAGGTACATGTAGCAATAGTCCGAAGTTCTCTTCGCCCAAGCGTTGTCGTTAGAGCTCGCTGCGCTCGCTATTAATTATTTGTAAAGAAAACAATTCAATATTGTAGATTCGGTAGTTGACTGTTTTTCTATTTTTTTTGATAGAGCGCTCTTTGTCAAAAGAGATTAATATAGCCTTTAAATGGTCCCGGCCATCTAGCCCTTTTCTGCGCAATCTGTTTAATATTACATTTTCTTGTATATTTGTGGGTTTTGTATATCATTTTTCATACTTTTGCAAACTGAAGATTTCGAGAAATTTTAACTCTATAAGATGTTGAACCAAACCAAAAATTTAACAGTAGCAAATGAAAATGTATTGGATAGTTCAAACAACTGTGATTAGTTTAGAAAAACAAACAAGTTAAAAGGCGACGGTATTACATGACTGTACCATCCACAAATGGTTAAGATTTTTAAGTCCTTAAGAATGTCTTTTAAATACACAGTTTATACATAGGATATCAACATTGTTGATGAAACTTCAAGTTCTTTGTCAGCAAGTTTTTTTTTTCTTAAAAAAAAGATGATTAATGATCAGATAAGAAAACAAAATCAATTCAAACAAAAATTCATCATCAGCTATCAGTTGTCCGAGCTAAATAGCCCTATATTTAAATAATACAACATACTTAAGAAACATCAGATGAAATAAAAAAAAAAGATGTGTGTATTTCTAGACTGTCCGCCGGTAACCTGGGGTCCGAATTGCCAGAAACAATGCGACTGTAGCGGCCATGGACAGTGTGATCCGGATTCCGGGCACTGCATCTGCGCAGCAGGTAAAAAAATAGAACTACAAGAAGTATTCTGCAATCATGTTGTTTTTAAGTAGATGTATCAGCTATATATAATATCAGTAGACTAACTTAATGTTATATTTCTTTTGTTTAAATAGTTAGAGCACCCATCTCTCTCTCTCTCTCTCTCTCTCTCTCTCTCTCTCTCTCTCTCTCTCTCTCTCTCTCTCTCTCATTGCCTCAGTGTCTTTATTATTCCTTTCTGTGTGTTTTGTCTGTTTTCGTCTGTCTCCCCTTTCCATTTCTATATTTGTTCATCTATTTAAAATTATATGTTTTTTCATATCTTCCCTATTTTTTCTCTCATTTCTCCCCCTATTATCATTATCATGATAACCTTTTGATTTGATTGAAAAAAAAAACCCCACCAATAATGTGAATTTGATGATTTGATAATTAATATAAAGTTTAATCATGAATTCAAAGACGCAATAATTTCTTAGTCAGGTAATTGACTTTGATGATGCATATGACTAATTTTTTCATCATAAATTTTCATGAACGTTTTACTGTTTCTTCGCTCATTGACATTTATCATTAATTTATGTCAATTAACAACCTTCTAAATTATACGTTTAACTGTAGGTATTACATTTCATCGATATAAAAAAAAAGAATATGTTTGTTCTCCAATTTGTTTTTAGTTGAGTTTTAATGTTTTTACGATTTTCATAAAGTACAAAAAGTTCCTATCTAAAATGCAATTGTGATGAACCCTACTCTCTTGAGTTGTCTTCCCTTTGGTAGGATACACAGGAGAGCGCTGCCAGACTAAATGCCCGGAAGGATCTTATGGACCATACTGTCGGCTCTCGTGTAAATGTCTGAACGATGCTGCATGAAGTGTGACCAACGGCGCATGCTTCTGCCAGCCCGGATATTATGGCGCACTGTAAGATATAAATCCCCCCCCCCCTCCAAGAAAAAAACACAAAACAAAAACACAAAAAAAACCCAACAAAACAAAAACAAAAATAAAGGAAAAAAACCTCGATTATTTTGAATAGAGCTATCAATTGACATTAACCAAATTATCAAAATACCTCTATTTGTTTTGAAAATGAGTCTGACTTAAATGGGTAGCGATACCCGGGCCGGATTTTCGAAACTGGAAACCGGGTTTTGCCGATTTCTTTAAAAGAAACTCTTTTGTTCTGTACTAAATTTCCAGGAATACTTTGTTACCCCCTTGTATTCTTGAGTCTTGGGTTAACGTTCATGTATGAAATGCATAGCGTGTAGAAAATAGAGCAAGCGTTGTTGACCTATTATTACACTGTTGACATACAGTAGATTTTAAAATTACTTTCAATACAAAATGACATCGTAAGTTATAACTGTTAGATGCACATTAACAGAAGCAAAACTAATTCGTCGTTACATTACGACACTTTGAGTACATATACGTTTAAAAAAAATCCTGACTTGATACAGTTAAGAAATAAAGTACGAGTTTTCGTGAATGTTGCAGAATAACCTCCGAGGTCGAGAAATGTTGTTTTGAAATATAAAAGCCGAGGCGTTTGCCGAGGCTTTTATATTTCAAACAACATTTCGAGACCAAGGAGGTTATCCTGCAACATTCACGATAACAAGAACTTTATTTCTATTCTACTAACAGCCCGGTATTTCTGCAGATTGTTTCTCCTATAGAAAGACGATCTAGGTCATTTTGACGGCTGTTCCGTGTAACCCCAACGGTTTTGTTAGTAATGTTTACATGTGTATCGATCAAAGGAATCACATGCAGACGAAAGAATTTTTCTTTGGATTTTTTTATACTCTTCACTTATTTATAAAATATCTTTGAATCATATTCCTAATATTTTAAGGGCAATTTAACACGATTATTACAACTACACGTTATAAATTTTATGTAAAAACACGCAGTGAAAATTTGCTAGGGAGGTCCTGGGAACATCCGCATTGATCTCTTAAAAATAAACATTTGAGGCAATACAAATCGTTTTGACTGGAACTAACACGTGAAATTGACATGGTTTTAAAAACTTTTACGGTTTAAAGTTGTACTTTCATGATCAGTGCAAGACAAATGTGTATTTCTGATCTGATAATTTACCGATGACGTTCGTGGTATATTGGAGAATAATGTCCGCGGCATCTCTTTGATCTCGGCAATGACTGTAGTAGAATATGCAGTAATTTGTAAATAAACAATATATCAATATCATATTACGAATTATCATAAAAACAAAAACATAGGTTGCAATAATTGTAAATACTTACACTGTGGCGAATCAAGGTAGTGCAGCATTACGAAACGTGACCGGTCACAAGCGTGTGGCGGGATTAATGACTAAGAAATTCATGCACACCTCTAAACACAGAGGAGTTCTAACCTTTCTTGTGATTAATTTTTCATAAAATGATTCATATCATCATTTCATGCTGTTTTTTATTTCTATAATAGAAATATTGTTTAATTTTTCTATGAAAACGATTAAAAATTCTTAGTAAACTAATTGTGGTTATTATACAAGTTGATAACCAAAAGATACTTCCGTCGCCATATTACCAAATATAACATATGAAACCGAAATTAAAATACCTCATTTTAACTGGGTGTTAAACCAATGACATGGAAACGTCTTTACTAATTTTAAATGCATATCACCTCAATGATAGGAATTTAAAAATAATATTTCACTATTCAACTCTCTGCAGTTGGCGTGTTCTTTCATAAAAAAAGATGTGCTTTGATTACCTTCCCAGGTCCTGTAATTAAACAGATTGAGGTAAAACAGTAACAATTATAAACACCTTAATTTGATGTAGAAAATGTAATGAAAACTGTGATTCGGTTACATGATGTTAACTTTGGAGAAAACAGTATCTTTTATAATGCTGCATATCATGCGGCAATCTTGAAAACGAATATTAGGAACTAAGCGACAGTGTTTTAGTTTGTTTTTGTTTTTTTCTGCGGGGTGCATATCTTTCCGAAACTATGCTGTTTTGTCTTAACCACAATAGCAAAGAAAATGTTTCGTATTATTTTAGTACTAGCAAAATGACAAACATTTTATTTTTGAAAAAATTGGCTATTGGAAAGATAATTAACTCTCCAAAGAAGAACAAATATATAAATCATTTTACATTAATTATGACACATGTGTGTATATGCACGGGTGAATGGATGGCGGAGGAGTTAGGGGTGCGGTCGCACCCTGGAAAATTGAAATTACCTAAATATACATTATACATCATAAAGTTACACAAATAAATGGCATCGGCCACACCCCCCCCCCCCCCATTAAAAGAAAAAAATTATCATCTCTCCGATCCTCCCTCGGGAAAAGTTTAATAATTTGTTCAAATGCAATGTACTTCTACCTTTAATATATAAATCACCTTCTGCAAAGAAAAATTTTGAATTCTCTAGATTAGGTATATATGCATGCATATTCAAAACAATTATTCTACCATCTATGCACATAGAACATGTACATGTTCCAGTTCTAGTATTTTGTCTTGCACATCTAGTGAGAAAATTGTAAACCTTTATGTTGAAAAAAGAATAAATGAATACGCCCAAGCAGAGTAACAAATGGGTCAACATACAAAAACCAAGATTTTGGTTACAATCTACAAAGTCTACACAGTTCGCCGATTTTTAATATTAATTGCATTTAGATGTCCATATACGTTACAACCACAACATTAATATGTGCAATTAAATACCCAAATTTCAGTTCGTTCACGTTTACGTTAAAAAATTGTGAATCATACTCTTTGATTTAAAAGATGAATCATAACACATATCAAGTTGCAGAAGAGCATAATCTTGATGAAAGATAAAAAAAGTGACATTTAAATCAGGTCATCTAGCCTCAGTATATGTAGTAATAACAACCGAAACTAGCTGTGGGCAGTTTATATATTTTTGTTTATCAAAAGTTGAGGGGAAATCATTTTCAAATTCCCCATTGAATAAGGAATTATAAAAATCGTATCTTCTTTCGAAATTTCTCACAATGAACATTGAGCTCTGTTATGTTTACTCCATTTACAAGGTATGTTTCATTATGTTTGCACGTAAAGCTCTGCACTTCGTTTAATTACCAAATTTCCCAAATCTTCTACAAATTTATGTATAGAAACCAATTTAAAAAATCATGTATAAACAATGTTTTGCATATCATTTGCATTTCGTTTGTGCGTTTGTTTAATTCGATTACATCGTCCATTACATTGTTTATTGCAGGCGGCTCTTTAATGAAATTCTTGTTTTTATAATATCATGTTCTGCTGCCAAATGTTCCTTTTTTTGTTTTTAATCTTAAATTACTACACGCGTAACGAGACTTTCTATCCAGGGTATATAAAAACGGTAGATCAACCGGGGTAGATGGTGTAGTACACCGCTCACACATTTACACGTTTTCGCAAAATACTTACACGAGTCTTTCACACGGAAATATGTCTTTCCCTGAACCCCGAGAATTGTCGCAAAGCAATTACGCATACAAGTATTTTATTGACGATGAGTTTAATACCCCATATTTGCTTATAAGTGCAAATTTATACATGAGTAAATTTTCACACATGAGTAATAGTTAATTTTCTATGCGTTCAGACGAAATTCATGTACATGTATTGAAGTAAATTTGCCCTTTAAATTTGTCCTTTAATAAAAGAAAATATGCACCACTTCAGAAAAGGAGTATTTCTATAATGACTAACTTAAAGGAAAGTGTGATCTACTGATTCGTAGACATTAAAGATGAAAGTTGAGCATTTTCAAGAGAAGAATGAAAACATCTTAAAATTGCGTGAGAAGTTGGAAAATGCTTTGGCCCTACCCCGAAAGATTGAAGAAGAGCCATTGCATGTTATAAAAGATCCCAACATAGCTTTTATTGAAAACATTTTACAACATTACTCAAAAGAGTCACAATGAAAAATGACAATAACAAACTGTCAACCATCTCAAAAATGTGGAGATAAATGTGAACATAAATCCCTTCAATTTTTTATATCAGTGTTCAGTAGGGGAGGAGGTTGTTATTGTCTTTATCGTTATCTTTCCGACTGTCTGTCGGTCTGTCCGTTCCAACAATGTTTTCAAGACTTTTTTTCGTTATGGTTTGGAGAATTGATTTGAAGCTTCCTTTACGTCTTGATACTGAAAAACTAAAGATCAAGTTTGAGTTTTGTAAAGGTTGATCAACCTATGACGATTGAATTAATTTTGACGACTTGTTTTTTATTCTGTTTCGTCCTGTAAAAGAGTCATCTCAACAAATTTTCTCGAAACCTATTTATAAGATAAATCGACAATGGGGAAGGGAGGGAGTGTCGATAGGGGACATATATTACTCAAGCAATACACTCAGAATTCTGATTTTTTAAAAATGTATATTATTTGAACATGCTTCGACAAGTTTAAAGATTGTACAAAATGCACATTAAATCTTCATTTCAAATAAAATTATTTTTAATGCAAGTTAAACATGTAGACATCCAAATATATGAGCAATCCATCTGATTGATTGCTTGGTGGTCAAACATAAACATGTAAAACACTCAACCGATCCGTAGATATACAATCAGTACCCGACGCCAATTGTGATTAAATTCGCGACAGCAAGAAAAAAAAGACCAACGAACGCGAAATCAGCAATGAAAACGTCTATATGTGTTTGCTGATCATTAATGAGATAATTAATATAATTGTTATTTCCTTCTTGCACTGCACACCATTTTAATTTTGATTAGGTACTCTTTAAGCTGGAGAAAAAACACCTTCTTTGCATATTCCCCTTTTAATTAGCAATGTAGATCTGCAACCATGTGGTGATCAGTAAAAGTGCGTTAATTTGTACATCACAATATGTGGGTGTCCCATACCACCTTAAAGCTGAAAATTGTGCTTTACATGGTTAATTACCTAATAAAATTGTGCAAGGGGTTTTAAAGAATAAAGAATAAAGTTATGAAAATACATGCAATATGTTAAAATTAAATGATTTTTGTCTGAAGTTACGTACACAACACGTACATGCATATGTTTTTTTTTTGATATGCAGAATGGGATTAATTAACATGAATAAACGTTTCTTTTGTGGTGATATGCTAAAGGAATTCATATTGTGCTAATTGGATTATCATTATGATGTTCACCAATATAGGTAAGTATAATACATGTAGAAGCGCAATATTATGAGACACCAGTATACAAAACAGTTAAGTTTTACTTTCACTTTCTAAAATGTGATCTCTCTTTGCCAGCATACTGTATCATCATCTTTATTTAGATAAGCTTATCTACAGTTTCTGTCATTTTAATTGCAGAATTTTTTCATTTCTTTCATTTGTCAGACTTACACTGTTGGGTTGACTCCATATTGACCCTATTTTGTATTAAATTTGGGTATTAAATATTATGTTTATATGAGTTATAAGAGGGAGGAAGGGGAAGGGGCCTTAACCGTTCCCCATCCCCAGGATGTGTGGATTAGATATACATTTCTAGTGGGAATGAAGGCATGTTGCAGCTTTTTTTTTCCAGTATACCCCCTACCCCATCACCATACACCAGTAATAGAAAAAATGAGTTAATGACTAATTTTCTTTTATTTTAAATTGCTTATTCTTTTTTGTCAAGAGATATGTGGTATGTCAAGATTTATGACTCATGAAAATTTGTGCATTTTAATCCTGATTGTTAACATACATGTAAAATTATATATAAATGAAAATACATGTGATATTATACTAGGGATCATGCAATCAATTGCAGAATTGCCAATCGGTTATTTTTAACTCATTTTGATTGGTAAATTTGTTAACCATTTTGAAAATAAAGACATTTCTAAATACATGTATAACATATTATCAATAGATTGATTTTGTAACTAGTTAGGGCCCACTCTGCAGATGCCCTATAGTGATCATTCTGTCCAATTCTGCTGATCATGTCAAGATACATTTAAGACAAATTGGCCCCTGCCCCTTGGTTTATTCCCCCACCCCCGGAGTTGTTTTTAATCAACCACCCCCCCCCCCCATCCTGTGAAATAGGAAATAATACATTTTAATAACTGCTGAGATCCCCACCCCATGACCATATTTATTCTTCCTCCTTGTGTCATTGCACATCAATTGATACATGTATATAGATTATGCCCCCTTTGAGATGCCCAGTGACTTTCCAGAGTTGGAACTAATCAAGTTATCTATCTTATTCATATGAAGTGTAATTCCTAGCCCTAACCCAATGTTAATTGACCCTGCTTTGTTTTTTACTTCAAGCTCTAGGTTTTTGTTGACTGACGTTACAATTTCTACAATTTTTACATATAAAATGTTGTTTATCTTTAAGATTAAATAGCAATTTCCAAAATCTCTTTATGTACATCATCATACAGAAAAATACCAATCAAGAAATGATTTTGCTACTGTAAAAATGTGAGAAGAGACTCTGAATCCCCCCCCCCCCCCCTCTCCCCCGAAAACATGAATAGTTGAATATTTTTAAAATATCCTCAAAATCATCGAAATCCCCACTCCTAAACCATATATATTTTTGTTTCTTGAACCATGACCATGTCAAGGCAAATCTTTTTGTGGTATTAGTAGGTCATGGCCTTTGGGGGTCACCTTAACCCCACCCCACCCTCCCAAAATCAGATATGATCAAATAACTTGAAAAAAAATGCTTGTGATCCCCACCCCTAAAGCATAATTTTATATTTTTATATTCTTCCTCCTTATGCATCTTATGGTACGTTATTTCAATCACAAGATATAAGAGGAGGTCCAGGAATAAGGTTTTGTTATGGGACGAAACATCATTTTGCAGATAGTATTGACCCTCAGAATCGAATTTATATTTCTAAAACCTTATTGCATATCTATGGCTCAGCCCCTGCTATATCCCTATAGATGATGTGGCTATTCATTAAATCATGAGAGGAGTTCTGGGAAGTAGGTTTTTTTTAGGAGTGTTAAACGTCAATTTTCAGCTACTATTTGACTCCCTGGATGAAATTTAAAATTTTAAAACCGTGTTGCACAATTAAAGGACAGTCCCTTACATACCCCAAGATATGATATGGCTATTCATTAAATCATGAGAGGAGTTCTGGGAAGAAGGTTTTTTTTAGGAGTGATAAACGTCAGTTTTCTACTACTATTTGACTCCCTGGATGAAATTTAGATTTTTAAAACCTTATTGTACACCTATAGGACAGCCCCTATCATATCTCAAGAGATGACATAGCTACTGCATAAATTGTAAGAAGAGTTCTGGGAACCATATTTTTTGGCAAAAAACGTCATTTTTTTATGACCACAGACCCACGTGATAAAAAATAAATCAGCCATTTAATGACCCCCCAGGACAAAATTGAAATTTCCGAAACCCTATTGCGCATCTATAAGACACCCGAAAACATATTCCAAGAGATGATTTGTCTATTGTTGAAAATGTAAAAGGAGCTCGAGGAAGAAGGTTTTTTGTCAAAAAACGTAATTTTTTACCAATAATTTGACCCCCAGGACTACCAGAGAATTTTTGAAACCTTTTTACAAAACAACATGACACCCCAAATTATACTCCAAGAGTTCAGGTTGCTGGTTTATAAGATGTCATAGCAGTTTGAGAAAGTAAAACGTGACAGACGGACGGACGGACAGGCAGACGGAACAGGGTAACAACAATATACCCGAACTTTCTTTAGAAAGTGCGGGCATAATTACAACCTGCATATCACGCGGTTATATTGTAAACAAATTTAAAAGAACTAATTATGCGACAGTACTCTAGTTTGTTGAAACTATGCGGTTTCATCTCAATCTAAAGCACAGACAAAGTGTTTTTTAATCCTATTTATACTAGTAATTCAAAAGCTGGAAAATCGTTGTTAAAGTTTACCATAGATTGGTTTTAAAATCATGCAATAAGACACCAAAGTTTCTCTTTGTTCACATTTGCCATGAATTTTTCTCAAACAATATTCTCTTCAAATCAATAGATGAACCACAATACATATCAAGTTGCAGGAGAGCATTCTTTTGATGAAAGATAAAAAATGTGACAATTAAATCAGGTGACTTCTACTCAAGAATAACAACAATCGAAACTGGCTTGAGCTGTTTATATTTTTGTATATTAAATACTGTGGGGGAAACATTCCCAATTCCCCATTTAATAATGTTCTTTATTACAAGAAGCGTATTTTCTTTTGATACTCCCACGATGGACATTGAGCTCTGTTTTGGATACTGCATTTAAAAGGTCTGTTGCATTATATTTGCACGTAAAGCTCTACACTCGTTTAATTTCCTAAAATTTTCCTGTTTACTACAAATTGTTTTATAAACGATCTCAAGATTTAAAAATTAATTTTGCAATTCGTTCGTTTAATTCGATAACATCGTCCTTCACGTTGTTTTTCGCAGACGGATCTATTTACTTTATGTTTTGTTTTGGACATGGACTTCAGCCCAAATGTCCCTTCTTGTTTTGTAGTCTTAATATCATGAGCGTGACAAGACTTTTTTTCTCGGATGTAGAGCGATACACCACCCGGGGGTATACGGTGTATTGCATTGATTACGTACGTGGACGCACTATTAACACAACCTTTCACACGGAAAAATACGTTTTTCCCTATGTCCCGAGAACAATGATGCAAAATGTATTTCATTGACGATGAGTCTTCCTAAATAAGAAAGTCCAACTCAATTGAAAGATTACAACTGACGAAGTAGCGGGAAAAAAAGGAACCTCTTGTCCCCCCCCCCCCCCCCTTGAATCCCCCCCCCCCCAATATTTCCTCCATATGTAGCAATCATTTTACAACATTACTTAAAAATCTCACAAGAAATAAATTCTTGATATCAGTGTTCTGTGGGGGCGTATTTATCGTTATCTTTTTTTTTGTTGGTCTGTCTGTTTCAACTTAGGTTGAATCTTGGGTTAAAAGAATTGATTTAAAGCTTGAGTTGTAGCTTTATATTGAGAAACTACAGATGAAGTTTGAGTTTTGTTAAGATTAATCAACAGATGATGATGGAATTTGTCTTTTTTAATCGGTTTTGTCCTTGAAAAGAGATCTTTCAACGAATTTTCTCAAAACCTATTTAGAACATAAATCGAATTGGGAAGGGACGGGGTGTCGCCAAGGGTCATTTATTGCTAATGCAATTAACTCAGAATATTATTTTTATTTGGTAAAATATATAATTATTTCGTCTATATACAAGTTTAAAGATGAACATTGAATCTCACTTTCAAATAAAAAAATATAGTTTCACTTGGAATATTTTACTTGAGGACAGTTTGGAAGAGAATTTTTTCCCCTCCCCTCATATAAACCTTTTTATTTTATTTACAGAGTGCAGCATGATGCAGTGTCGCCAAAGTCTCGTCAAGATCTCGTTGTTGGCGTTATCGTTGGTCAGCGTAACTCAGTGTCTGAGTGAGGGAGATCAACATGTCTGTGATAAAACCGTCTCGTAAGTTTTGAACCGTTTCTTAAATTTTATCATGAATCTAATTTATGCAAAAAAGAGTAATTTTTATTGTTGAATGTTTAGGTCACCTGAGTCATTCAGGTTACCTACTGCAATTGGTCTTCCTCCGTCGTCGTGCTTTAAATTATTTTACATTTTTAAGTTCTTGAAAACTACAAGGCCAACTGTTTCCAATTTTTGATGAGAAGCATCTCTATGTTAAGAGGAATCTAAATTGTGAAATTCATGGCCCTACCACACCCGGGGCGCCACAGGGGGGGGGGGGCAAATATGCAAAAAAACAAATTTTAAAACATCTTCTTCTCTACTCCCACACATGTGAGGAAAAAACTGAATGCATGGTTATGATGTCCATGAGGCCCTCTACCAATATTGTGAAATTCATGGCCCAGGGTCAGGGGTTCAGGCTCTAGGGTGGGACCAAAATGGACATTAATAGTAAAAATGTATTGAATCTTAGAAAATCGTCTTCTCTACTCCTATATTTTTTTTAAAAGCTAAATGTACGGTTATGATGTCCATGATATCTTCTACCTAAGTGGTGAATTCATGACCCCTGGGTCAGGGATTTAGGCCCTAAGGCGGGGCGAATATAGCCATATAGTAAATATGTATTAAATTTAGAAAATCTTATTCTTTACTCTCACACATGTGGGGAGAAAAACGGAATGCATGGTTATAATGTCCTCGAACTCCTCTACCTAAATTGTGAAATTCATGGCCCCTGGGTCAGGGTTCAGGCCGTGCGGGGTGGAGGGGGGGCGGGTCATATAGTGTTAATGCAATTTGTTTAAACATCTTCTTTTTTTTTACTCTCACACATCTGTAAGAAAAACTGACTTCATAATCATGTTAACCAGGAAGGAAGTCCTCTACTAAATTTGTAAATTTCATGTCCCCCGAGGTAGGGGTTCTGACTCTAGGGTGGGGCCAAAATAGTAATATAGTGTTAAAGCATTTAATGTTTTTAAAAATCGTCTTCTTTACTTATGCTGATACTAATAAAACTAACTGCATATATTGAGTGAAAATAAAGCCATCTATCAAAATCTAAAATTTCATGTCTCCCAATGTAGGGATTTAAATATAGGGTGGAGCCAAAACACTCATATAGTGTGTAGGGTAGGGTTCGTAATGCAGGGTGTGGCCAAAATGGCCATTTAGTTTTAATGAATATAAAATGTTTAAAAAACGTCTACTGACACATATTATAAACTGACTGCATATTTAGAAACAAAATCTTTAAGCTGTCATCTTTAATAATATTTTATGTCACCTTCATGTAAGGCAAGGGTTATGGCTGGGAGAGAGGGGGGTATATATTTGTCTTATTATTTTATTCTGCTCAGGAATTTTAATAAAAAAATGATTTAATTCACATATTTAGAAAAGAGAAAGAATGAAGCTGTCTATCAAAGTTAAGATATTATGAACGCATTTGAAAAAAAGTTCAGGGAAGAGGGTTATAACAGTTAATGGAGCTATCTTCCCTTGCTTCTTCAAAATGGAGTTATTTTCCTTTGCTTGTTCATATTTAGTAATTAATCATTAAATATATTGTAACTAAGAAGTTGTATTATCAAAAGAGTTATGAAAGTTTTTATATCATTTGAAACAAAAACAGTTTTTAATTTTTTTTTTTAATAAACAAATAGACTTGTTAATAGTAGAGTACAAATTGGCTAACCAAAATCCTTGATAAGCAATACATGTAAAATGCGATTTTGGTATAAATGCCAGATGGTGATCAAATGTTAAGGAATGTTAAATATTCAAAAGATAGAACAGATGTGAGTAGCTCTTTATAGTTTTTGAAGCTGGTTTTTTTTAATTGCCCACAGTGTGAGTTTCTGTCTAACCCTGGGGATGGTGGATGGGATATTGTTTTAAATAAAACATGTATACTAGCTACTATGTTTTAGTTTATCTATGAAAACACATACGCATAAAACCTATCTTTAAAGTTGACAAATATGGGGAAATTATTTTCTATGAGAGTCTTGCAACCTTTCATTATCAGCCATGCAACTCTGTTATGATCTTTAAGTTTTTCGCTAACATGATAGGTTTCATAGTCCTTTTTGAAAGATTTCAGGCAGGGAGGTGGTCGTCATTACAATATTATTATGTTTCTACTCCAGAATGAAACTTATTTAAATATATGAGACTCCTCGACAAGTTTTTGTTTGGGCTATGGTACTCAGATGACCTTTAAGGCCTATTGACCTCTTGTTGTAAACTTCGTGTACAAAATAACTAGTTCTCTTAGAAGTTATTGTAGAGATACGGCATAAAGAAATAAATGTTCGTGAAGTCTTTATTTAGTTGATGTTTTTTGTTGCTGTTCATGCATGTTCGCTTTTTTCAATTTCTCAACAATTTTATTTGACTTTAATGATACATTACAGAAATTATTGATTCTCCTGTGTCCTTAACGCCATCTGTTAAATATCTTTAGTATACAAACTATATAAAACTAAGGTGAGAAAAATACATGTAAGGCCAAAAAATATTCACACATTATCACAACTGATACACATATACATCTGACCTTATTCTGACGTAAAAAAAAAAACCAAAAAACATGTATAATATTTATAAACTTTCTCGCAGTCTTTGTAATGATATTGAGAACTTTGAGACATTAATATATATATTAAAATATCCCTATTGCAGAATAATTATTTTGTTATAATGATGAAAGTCGAAAATAAGAAAGTCAATTATCAGAAAATTATTCAGTGTTTACAAGAGGTGTTTACATGTGATTTTATCGGCGTTGCTTTACAGGTATTCGGCGAAGGTTACAAAAAGCTATGGCACATCATACGAAAAGTGTACAACTACCTCGTGTTGGGACATTTCTAAAGGGTTCAGCTGTACTGAATGCAGGTAGTGATATCAGGAAATGATGTCATTTTGTGATAGAACTCTGGCTTTCAAATTCATCAATATGACGAATGAATTACAACAATCTACATACATGGTTTTTATGATAAAAGTCATATATATATATTTGAAATAAATGCAGTGCAAATAAAAACCCATTTCTTTTGACAATTTTTTGTACATACTTTGAAAACGGTTTTTTTTTCAAACTTAAGTCATACTGAAACTAATTTCAGATCTTTGTTTCTTTATCTCTCTTTCAAATTACCAACACACAGACAAAGTGACGTTATCACGAAGCCCTATAATAAAGCCTTTAAGGATTACGTTTACTCAGGGTTTGATATTTCAAAAAAATATTTTTACAAGTTCAATACCTGAAGTCAAAAATTGTTTTAAAAACACAAAATAACAATGTTATAAACAAATATCGATATTAATATCCATGTTTGTTCATTTGAGAAAGATATGCCACGAGAAAGGTAGATTTATTTTGAAACAGAGGAAATTTGGACTAATTTTTTCATTTTCTTTTTTTCTATTAAAAACTTTCTATAGCAATGTAATTGCAAAAGTTAAGTTTCTACGTGCTTTTTCATGTCATTTTACATATTTTATGGTTGTATTATCTTGTGCATAATTTTTTATCACTGGCTGACACGCGAAGGGAAGAATCTAAAAAATACATAAAATTAATTCAGAAAGAATATCTTGAAAATTTGATCATTGACTTGTTATAATGTTAATGTCAACAGAATACTGACAATAAAAATAGTTTTAGGCAATCAATGGTTTGGAGCTCCTATTAGTCAGTTTTTTGTAATACTCGATAAAAAATGGGTGAAATTTTGAAAATTGATAGAGGAAATTCGGACTAAATTAAATTCAAAATATGAGCTTAAAACGATTCATTGAAATATCAAATTAGTAAAGCTATTCGTATTTTATCATTTTCCAACCAACAAATTGTTTTATTATTTCTAATTATTTCAAAATAAAGAAAACCTTGGTAAGGGTGGACAATTTTGACAATTTTTTCAATTAACGTTCAGAGGTCACTAGCATAAAATGTAGGTTTTGACCTATTTATTTGAAAGTGAAAAAAGCACCACAATAGTAGGGCTACCATGTACAATAAGTAGTTTTTCGTTCCTATTATTGGAAGTTTTTTCGCCCCTGAGTAAACGTAATCCTTAAGCAGTTTACTAGAACCTTGTGTCCCATGTACTCGAATTATTTCGTTGTACCAAGTGCTAGTAAGTAAATACGTCACATGACTGGAAGTCTTGCACAGAATTGGGAAGTCTGGAAGGAAGTGAAAACAATTAGTGATGAAATTCTAAAAAAAAGTAGTTACATTCTAAAACTAGTTTTAAATTTAAATTTCCAAAAGGAACCGTGGTTACCTTCCCCACCACCCGGAAAAAGATTTTGAGAATTGGTGAAAATTTTTTGGTATGTTTGTTTGTTTGGGTATTTTCCTGACAAGATTTCGGTTGTCTGGAAGTCTACCCCACCCCCCTTCATTTCAATTTGCTTTCGACGCCAATGAATCAACATGTAATAGAATAAGTATCACATGGCGCCAAATCAACGACTAGTATATAATATCAGTCTGACATTTAAACATGCAGTCATACGATAGACAATATCGATTTACTCTAAAATGTGCAACATATATAACCCACAAAAAGCGCATATATTCTTTTCTAACAAGATTATAAGATCGTATTATTTGCTGCTTGAAGTTTTGAAACGTATCTTTATAAAATAATTCATTTAAAAAAAAAACTTCATGAAGTCTTAAATTTGCTCTATTCTCTAATAAAAAAAAACCTCACTTGTCCCTGTTACATGTAATTATGGCCTTGAAATGTTTGATTATTCCTTCTGAAAATATCTTTTACAATACTGCATTGTCAAATGCAGATATAAATAATAAACATACTACTGGTGCTAACTTTTGTAGCACCCTGTATAGGATCGCATATAGACAGGAGACATACACCCTGTACAAGAAGGAGATCTATTGTTGCCCTGGTTACTACCTTGTGAACAACCAATGTATTCGTAAGTTTCCTAGATTAACTAATGTTCCTCTGAATTTTTTATTTAAAATACGGGTATACGGGAGTTTTATATAGTTCGATATAATTATTTATTTATGTTTTAAATTGACATATGGATACATTGAAATCAAGTGTTACTTTGAAGATGAAATACTTTGTATATTCTAAAAGTCTAAAACTTGATGAGGAAGAAACATTTTTCGGGATCAATGTTTCAAATAAATCATTTAAATAAATAACAGTGGAACACAGGACTTATTAAGTTTCATCAAGTCAATATTCAAATGTCGTTTAAATGTGTATAAATCATGTTTTTTTTAATAATTCACAAGCTAGCATAACGTGATCTGTGTCGTTTTAGCTCATTGCAGTCCCGGTTGCGTCAACGGAGTGTGCACAGAACCGGATACGTGTGTCTGTTACGATGGATGGCGGGGAAAATACTGTGGTAGTTCTGGTATGTCACGCGATTTGCAACTTTTTAGCTCACTTGAGCTGAAAGCTAAATTGGGCTTTTCTGATCACATTTTGTCTGTCGTCCATCTGTCTATCCGTCTGTCTGTCTGTTCGTCTGTAAACTTTTCACATTTTCAACATCTTCTCCAGAACCACTGGGCTGATTTCAACCAAACATGGCACAAAGGGGATTCAAAATTGTGAATTAAGGACCACGCCATTTTACAAAGGGAGAAAATTAGGAATTATTGAACAATAACCAATTGGCCAGGAAAGCTGAAACTTATGTGGAAGCATCCTCATGTAGTATAGATTCAAAATTATGAAATTCATGACCCCAGTGGTAGGGTGTGGCCACAATGGGGGAGGGGGGGGGGGTTGTCGAATTTTTACATAGGAATATAGAGAGTAAATCTTTAAAAATCTTGTTCTCAGTAACTAATCAGCCAGGAAAGTTGAAATTATCATGGAAGCATACTCAGGTAGTGTATATTTAAAGTTGTGAAAATCATGACCCCCGGAGGTAGGGTGGGGCCACAATGGGGGGTCAATATTTTACAAACGAATATATATAGTACATCTTTAAAAATCTTCTTCTCATAAACTAATCAGCAATGAAAGCAGAAACGTATGTGGAAGCATCCTAAGGTAATGTAGATTCAAAGTTGTGACAATAATGACCCCCCGGTGGTAGGGTGGGGCCACAATGCGGGGGGGGGGGGAGAATTTTTACATAGGAATATAGAGAGTAAATCTTTAAAAATCTTGTTCTCAATAACCAATCAGCCAGGAAAGTTGAAATAATTATGGAAGCATCCTCAGGTAGTGTAGGTTCAAAGTTGTGAAAATCATGACCTCCGGAGGTTGGGTGGGGCCACAATTGGGGGGCGGGGGTCAAATTTTTACTTAGGAATATATATAAGACATCTTTAAAAATCTTCTTATCATAAACTATTCATTAATGAAAGCTGAAACGTATGTGGAAGTATCCAATCGGCCAGGAAAGCTGACACTTGAGTGGAAGCATCTTCATGTAGGGTAGATTCAAGTTTGTTAAAACCATGATCTCCGGGGTTAGGGTGGGGCAACAATGGGGGGGGGGGGGGGTGTCGAATTTTTACATATGCATATAGAGAGTAGTCTTTTAAAAATCTTCTTCTCAGAAACCAATCGGCCAAGAAAGCTGAAACCTATGTGGAAGCATCCTCAGATAGTGTAGATTTAAAGTTGTGAAAATAATGACCCTCGGTGGTAGGGTGGGGCCACAATGGGGGGGGGGGGGGGTAGAATTTTTACATAGGAATATGTAGAGTAAATCTTTAAAAAACTTTTTCTCAGAAACCAATTGGCCAAAAAAGATGAAACTTATGTGGAAGCATCCCAGGTAGTTTAGATTCACAGTTGTGAAAATCATGAACCCTGGGGGTAGGGTGGGGCCGCACTTGCGAATTTTTACATAGGAATATATAGAGAAAAGTCTATAAAAATCTTCTTCTCAGAAACCAATTGGCCAGGAAAGCTGACACTTGTGTGGAAGCATCATCATGTAGGGTAGATTCAAGTTTGTTCAAACCATGATCCCCGGGGTTAGGGTGGGGCAACAATGGGGGGGAGGGGGGGGGGGTCGAATTTTTACATATGCATATAGAGAGTAATCTTTTAAAAATCTTCTTCTCAGAAACCAATCGGCCAAGAAAGCTGAAACATATGTGAAAGCATCCTCAGATAGTGTAGGTTCAACCCCCGGAGGTTGGGTGGGGCCACAATGGGGGCGGGGGGGGGGGTTCACATTTGTACATAGGAATATATATAGTACATCTTTAAATATCTTCTTCTCATAAAGTAATCAGCAATGAAAGCTGAAACGTATGTGGAAGCATCCTCAGGTAGTGTAGATTTAAAGTTGTGAATATAATGACCCTCGGTGGTAGGGTGGGGCCACAATGCGGGGGAGGGGTAGAATTTTTACATAGGAATATGTAGAGTAAATCTTTAAAAATCTTTTTCTCAGAAACCAATTGGCCAAAAAAGCTGAAAATTATGTGGAAGCATACCCCGGGGGTAGGTTTGGACTACAATGGGGGGGGGGGGCAAATTTTTACATAGGAATATATAGAGAAAAATCTTTAAAAATCTTATTCTAAAAACTATCTGCTTAGAAAAGCTGTAACTTTAGTGTAAGCAACTTCAGATAGTGTGGATTCAAATGCGTTAAAATCAAAATCTTGAGGATTATAGTGGGGCCACATTGGGGATCCAATTATACAAGGAAAACATTTTAATTATTCACAAAAACTGAAATGTTATCATATATGGTTTTACTTATATACAAGCATTTCGACATATTGCTGATTCTTTAAAATTGTTTAGACTCTGGTCCCTGGACGATTATTGGACCTCACAAGGGGTTCAGAGTTTGATGTAGGTTTATATCCCATATATAAACAATTGTTTAGGGTCTTCTTTAGAACTGCAATGCTCAACATGTGATATGACTATAAAATTATCATGTTAGAAAAGGGACTTGATTATAAACATAAAAATGGATTTTTATTTATACAGGATCTACATGACTGTTTTATACCACATTGTCCAGATATTTTGTATCATGACTCCATTAAGCTGATTTTATCATGCCTTTGTTGCATATGTGAGCGATGTGGACCATGGGCCTCTTGTCTAAAATTTCCTTTTTTTCACATAACAGTCAAAATGGCTGGATGGTCTGTATAATATCTACTAAATCAGCTTAAAAATTTTGAATATCATGAATTTTGACCAAGATTTTTTTACTAGTACAGAAAAAGACTGATTTGTTGTTTATTTAGCATTTGAAATAAATATAAATTATAGTCTTAAAATGGGCACGACCATCGAGCCCTTTTAAAAGTTACTGCGCAATCTGTTTGATATTAATAACAACGTGTTAAATTCGCATTTTCGGTCACCTGTGTCACTCAGGTGACCTATTGCTATTTGTTTTTGTCCGTCATGGGTCGTCGTTCTTCGTACGTCGTTCGTTGTTCTTCGGTCGTAAACTTTGAAACATTTTTAGCTTCTTCTCTAGAACCACTGAACCAATTTCATCCATATTTGGCATAAAGCATCTATTGGTAAAGAGAAGTAAACATTGCATTGCCCCTGCTCCCCTGGGGCCTGAGGGATGGGCCTAAAACCATCAAAATTTATTCAGTCTTTTAAAATCTTCTTTATTATATACATCAAGAAGTCAAACTGCTGGTATGATTATTCTTTAAAAATATTCTCCTCTGCTCCTTGGTATTTAGTCAATGAACTAATTATTAGTTATGATGAGGAAGAATACCTCCTCCAAAATTGTGAATTTTATGGCCACTGGGCCAGGGGCTCTTCCGTTAGGGTGTGGGTCTAAAGATTATATAGTGAAAATTCATGAATTCTTTGAAAATCTTTTCCTTTGCTTCTGAATATTAAGCAGATGAACTATAAGTACATAGTTAAGATGAGGAAGAGTGCCTCCTTCAAAATTGTGAAGTTCGTGGCCTTGGGTCAGGGGTTCTGGTGTAAGGGTGGGGCTCTAAATTAATGCAGTAATTCTTTTAAAATCTGCTCATCTTCTCCTGGATATTAATCAGATGAACCAAGTACATAGTTATGATGAAGAAGTGTGCCTCTTCCAAAATCATGAAATTCATAGCTCCTAGATCAAGCGTTCTGGCATTTGGACAGGGCTCTAATGATTACAGTCATTTCATGCATATCTTTTACAATTTTATGCTATGCTATACGATTTAATAATATGCTATGAGATTTCAATGCAATGCTATGAGATTTGTATGCTATAATATGAGAAATTGAAATGAAGGGCTTAAGGATTTGGTATGCTATGCTATGGTATGCTATGATATTTTAACAAAAATGCTTCCATACACAGAACAGTTCCAAAAAAAGCCAAAGTTTACTACTAATCTGCAAAGTGAAAATTTATTCTTTTAAATAAAAACATTAAAAACCGAGTTAAAATCATGCTTCATGCCATGCAAAGGTATGCTATGGTATGATATGACAAATGAGAAACAATGAGATTGTATGCTATGGTATGATATTCCAAGGCAATGGTATGAGATTCTAATTTTTTGCTATGAGATTTCAATGCTATGCTATGTTATGGTGTATGTTGTAAAATATATGCTTGAACTGACTGTATTTAGGGTATGATGGTATAATTTGACCGATCATTTTTTGTACTTAAGATTTGTTCAATTATATTACTGTATGTTAAGCTACAATTCTAAAATATTTTTTTTTAATTAAGAAAGTGTATTAGATTAAGCAATCCCGGAATATTAATTCTTGTGAATACTTCTGTCATTTAGACATTTACGCATTCGCACTGTAGAGCGTCTATTTTAGAGGCAGACTTCAGAAAGAACCTAAGAGTATTCGTCTTATTAATATTTTCGCTTTCTCTAGGTCTTTATTTTGCTTCACGAACGGTGGGTATGAAATGTAGCAATTCATAAGATTCAATTTTACTTGTTTTGGCGAATGGTATGATTCGATCCGTCACAAAGTTAATGTGCTTACATCAAAGTGGAACTACGTGCACATTTTCTGAATTGTAATAAAATTATTTATATTGTAAATGTTCTTAATACTTGAGTTTTGATTTTTGTTCATCTTTGAGACAAATATCAGCTCTTGAATTTGGTATTTTTTTTCTTTTGCAAAATATCACATATATGGTGCATACTTGTCTGGATACCTCCTCCCAAGTTTTCAAGTTAGAATGTTCTTATTTTTAAAATAAATTGAATATTTATCAGAGATGCAGACAGTACTTTGATTTTTTTTTAAATTCATTAGAAAAATACAAGAAAAGAGAACCTATTGATTTGAATCATTTCTTTGCAAAATATTCCATATAGAGTACACCATTTGGCTGGATACTAGTAACTTCTCGCACAATTTTTCAAGTTGAATCTTCATTTTGCAATTGTACATCTATCAGAAATTACAATGCCCTGTCCAGGTTATACTAGTATCTTAAAAGGGCTGAGGTTGGTCAAAGTTAACTACTTGAGAGAGAAATCCACTGCACCATAAAGCTACAAAAACGATGTCATTAACCCTGTAATCATAATGCACATGAAATGAAAACACATTGCAAAAGCCACACTGCAGTTACTCAGGTTACCAATAAGGCCCATGGACCTCTTGTCTTATATATTATTTGTTTTGGATATCAGTTTTCATACTTTTGCAACCTGAAGATTTCGATAAATTCTAGGTCTATAAGATGGTGAAGCAAACCAGAAATTTAACAGTAGCAAATGAAAATGTATTTGATAGTTTAAACAACTGATTGGTTTCGAAAAACAGACAAATGAGAAAGGTACCGGTAATACCATCACTCAGTGCTTAAGATGGTTCTCAAGTTCTCAAGAATGTCGTTTAAATGCATTGTTCTTGAGTAATGACGAATTATTTAATTTTGATTGATTTCATGTCCTTAAGGATATCAATCTTGTTGATGTAAACTTCAGGTTCTTTGTCAGCATTTTTTTTTCAAAAGTAGGTGATTCACGATCAGAGAAGAAAACAAAATCAATTTAAACAAAAATACATCATCTGGTATCAGTTGACCGAGCAAAAAAGCCCTGTTTATAAATAAGGCAAAAAAGGACTATGTGCGGTATTATGCATTTTTCGACCCCAAAACTAAAGTTTTTTAAAGAGCTTTAAAAATAAGGTAAAGGATAGTTAAAATCATATTGAAAATAAGGGTGTAAAAGTTTATCACCACAGTGATGTCATAGTGTAGAAATGACGTCATGAAGATTGCCTTATTTTGATAAATTGATGTTTTGTAGCAAAATATGGGTGTTTTCCAATGGTTTTTGACTGTGAAACATCGAGCGCAGGCTTGCTCAAGTACCATTTTTTAGTATAATGTGTATAATTATCTGAAGAAAAACATATGTTAAAATCGTACTTGAGCAGACCTGCGCTCTATACTACTGATTGCAAAATATAAAGAAAAAATGAATAATATTTTCATTTGCTTGCAAATTTGCGGGAATTAGGTCATGTTGGTGACGTCATAGATAAACAGCGAATGAGCAATGATGATTAAAATAAAGATTAAAGTGATAGGCATCCTCTGTACAATGATTAGCTTTGATTTTTATACGATACTATTTAAATATTAGTTAAAATAGGGGGCAGATATTTGACCATACCAAATATAGTCCTTTAAGAAATGTTTTTTGAAAAACAATCATTCCAGTTGCAAGATAATTTCACTGCAGCAAACTTCTCACCAAGAAGCAAGAAGGCGTGATTTGACAGGAAATAAAAAAGTGTGTGTATTTCTAGACTGTCCGTCGGACACCTGGGGTCCGAATTGCCAGAAACATTGCGACTGTAGCGGCCATGGCCAGTGCGAGCCGGATTCAGGGCACTGCATCTGCGCAGCAGGTAAAGAAAAACCCAATTAGAACCAATTAGAACAGTATTCTACAAACATGCTGTTTTATGTTGATGTTTTAGAGTTAAATAATATCACTAGACTACCTGCTAGTTATATTTCTTTTAAAAATATGTTAGAGTCCCCCCGCCCCTTTTGATATGATTAATAAGGGTAAATTTGAGAAATTGATAAAAAATACAAAGTTTGACCATAGATTCACGGACGCAATATATGTTTCTTAGTCAGGTAATTGATAAAGCATCTGTCTAATTAAATCATCATAATTTTCTCTAACGTTGTGCTGTTTCTTCGCTCTTTGACATTTATCATCATAAAAAAAACCCTTCCAAACTTCACGTTTAACTGTAGACATACCGTTTTGGCAATAGTATATATATTTAAGGAATAAGGAATAATTCTTTGAGTATTATGAGGTGATAATTTCGGTCGGGGCGTGATCAAATCCAAAAAAGCCCGAAGGGCTTGATGATAGATTTGACCACGCCCCGACCGAAATTATTCTTGCTATCCAATTAATTTGATATTGACTTTTTATTGTACAAGTTTTTACAATTTTTATAAAGTAAAAAAAAGTTCCTTTCTAGAACACAAATCTTTAGAAATTAAGTTTACTAGTTATGGAAACGGCAGATGACAATATACGTTCTTGAGGTGTCTTTCTTTTGGTAGGATACACAGGGGAGCGCTGTCAGACTAAATGCCCGGAAGGATCTTATGGGCCTTACTGTCGGTACATGTGTCAATGTCAGAACGACGCTACATGTAGTGTGACCAACGGCGCATGCTTCTGTCCGCCCGGATATTATGGCGCACTGTAAGACTCAATATTGAATAAAAAATAAGATAATTGATTTATTATTTAAAGTCAACAAGAACAAAATCTGATATTTACGTTTAGTGAATATTTTCCCTTATGTTTGCATTGCAAATCTCCGACGTTCAATATTTCCTGTAAAAATACTTATCCTATTCACGACGCATGAGCACAAATATAAACGTCATCACGCGTTTCGAATATATTTATTACTGTAAGATTAAATGAAACATTCAAACTAACATAACCAATTTGATATGCACTTATGAAAAATAATCGTTAAGTCATATCTATTCGTTAATAAAAAAGATTTTTCTCGACAAGCTTCTGGCACTATATTTTTAGTCGCAGAAGCTAAATAACATGTTAATACAGCTGTTCCATGTATGTTTCATATCTCTGACTAAGAGCTAACGTGCGGTAATCAATTTATCTACATAGACTGCGTGTGTTATAGGACATCCAAAAATAAGCATTCGATGTCGAACTGATGAATGTGTGGTTAAATCTGAAAGCTTTTTAACACTGCAAAAAAAGAAAAAAAAAAAAAGAAAACAAGAAAAATACAAATCAAAAAATATACATGTACTGTGCAATAGAATGCATGACCAGTTATTTTACTAGAATGCTTATAAAACAAATGAACCCAATCTATTAGCCAAGAAAAATCCATATTTTACAACATGTCATTTACAATATGCGTTGTCATTGATGAACCTAATTAAGCTTGATCACAATAAACATTGCTACGAAAGGTTCTAAAATACACACTGGTGGCACGATAAATAACGTCTTGTATATTATTAATGCACTCAAAAAAGTAAAATAAAAAATAACAAGTTTTACTCACTCCATTGTGCTCCAATGCTTGGCAATACTTGGCATTTAATGCCTGATTTGAGAAATGCAGCCCTGTTCTAAGACTACCCAATACATGTACCACTTATCCTGAAAATGTCGGTCAAACATTAAATCAAAAATGCAAACAGTAAAGGTACATAATTTACAGAATAAATAAATATATTACACTACAGAAAGAACATGCAAAATATAATAATGATTTGAAAGTTTCTTGAGATACAACCCTCCAAATTTATGTCTTCTTTTAAATATATCTCTTTATAAATCTATGTTAAAAATGTTTAAATCTATGTTAAATATTACGTTATATGAAACCATTTTAATAAAGAAAACATGTGATAATCATACAGGTTTTTTGTGAAGTAATCGAATAAGAACATGCTATTTCTTTTTAGCTGCGAGGATCGTTGCCAGACTGATTCATCAGAATTCCACTGTAATTCTAATTGTAAATGTCAGAATGAGGCAGGATGTAACACACAGACGGGAGAATGTTCCTGCAAGCCGGGATGGAAGGCAATAACTTGCAAATTAAAATATTTTATGGCAATAACTTTTAAGGCATTTTTCCTAGCCAAAAGAGATGTTTATAAACTACCTTGGAATCAATAAAATTTTGTTTGGTCAAATTTTCATGGATTTCGCGAATCAATTTCTTCGAAGGATTTACAAAACCCCCTAAAATTAACATGAAACACGGTATATGTTAATGATACAGACAACCTAATCCACAAAATTACATATCAACAAATAAAAATTAAATTATGAAAAATCCAAGAAAATACAGTAGTCTAAAGAAAATTCAATGATTCTACAGTTTATTTTAGTCTATCAGCCGTTTAGGGTTCACAATTAATTAAAGGGGCATGGTTACGATTTAAAACAGTTCCTAAAGTTTAAAACATTTATTTAAGGTCTAAAACTGGAATTTTCACTTCAACATTCAAAATGTAAACAAAGGATTTGTGTACATGGCAAAAAATTGTAAGCCCTGTATATTCTCGGTTATGAATCAACGTATGATACTCAAATTATCGTTGCCGGTTAAAAATGCCTTATTGAAGCATTGTAAATATTAAAACCGGAAAAATAATTCTTGAACAAAATCGTGACCATGCCCCTTTAAAGTGCATTTATTCTTTTTATGGTTCAAGGGTATACAATAAAAGAACCAATTTAACTGTATATTATATAGACATCTAAATCTTATATTTGCTATAATAAAAAAAAAAACAATGCAGTTTTAAAATAATCATTTTTTTCAATTAATAAAGATTTATCATTCTTATTAATATTCATTGAAAAAAAACATAATTTTTTTCAATGAATATTAATAAGAATGATAAATCTTTATTTTCCACCATAGTGTCATGTAGTTATTTTTTCCTGCCCAGGGTGAGATTTGTTCCCAGCCCTGTGACGAGGGAACCTATGGCGCCAATTGTAATTCAACCTGTAGTTGTTATAACAACGCAACCTGTGACCACCAGGTTGGCACGTGTGTCTGTGCGGCTGGGTTTATCGGCGAAAAGTAGGTCACAGCGGACAGTGCTATATTCAAATTTATAATTAGTAAAATTTTTCTTCATATTACAAGCGCGGATATGGGGAGGGGCATAGGAGTCTGAGAAATGTAATTTTGTTTACTAGAGAGTGTAAGTTTAAAGGCTAGTGTCAGTAATTTTATCATCTGAATTTATGAAATATGATTTTCTATTTTTCTAAAAGGAGGGGGTGAGTGGGTTTAGACTCCATACCCCCACCCCTTAAGATCTGCATGAATTGCACATGCTATACGTTAATAGGATAGTGAAGAAAAAACCAAATGATTTTATAATGATTTTAATATATTTTTTATTCTAACAATATAGATGTACAGAAACCTGTCCTATTGGGTTCTACGGAAAATTCTGCTCAAAAGAATGCAAATGTGAAAATGGCGGTACCTGTGATCACGTGACGGGCACCTGCCGCTGTGTACCAGGGTTTGTTGGACCAATCTGTGTTATAAGAGGTCAGTTAAAGCTACTTAGAAGATGAGTAATCACAAAACTAAACAAAATATTTTCTGGAAGAGTTTTTAAAGCTATAGAAACGTAAAGTCTTGCCTCTAGCATTTACAATTATATACTATGCTAAAACAGCGATCACATGCCATATTTATACGGCCATTTTGTTTGTTTTTAATATACAGCATGCGATGATTGGAAGTATGGAAGGAACTGTAACAGCCTTTGTCAGTGCAACACCACATTTTCAGACAGGTTAGCTTTAAAACCCCCAAAATAAAACAATGAATAAAAAGAATACCAGGACTCAATGCAAAAATAATTTAAAAAGAAATCTGGCTCATAGATATACCACCAAGCCTTAATTATGCAAGTCTAACATCCAGCAAATCACATAGATTAAACATACCTGGAGAGGAAAGCTTCTATGAAGAAGCCAACGTTTCATATGCTAGTACATTTCAAAGGTGCATATAAGTATGGTATTTTAGCAACATTAATTTGTATTTTTTCTCAATGACAATAGCTGTCATCCGGGTACTGGAGTGTGTGTCTGTAGCCCTGGTTATAGCGGGGTAATTTGCAGCGAACCATGTCATGCGCCAAATTACGGAGAAAAGTGTGATAAACAGTGCGATTGCATGAATGGCGCTCTCTGTCATCATGTGACCGGGGAATGTCAGTGTGAGGGAGGATATACAGGACAAAGGTCAGTTTAAATTACGGTTAAATCATCTAATGATTATTCACTGGGTTCATGATGATACGTCTTTTGGTATGATATCATATAAACTATATATATTTTGTAGTGTGTTCAAATCTTAGTAAACTCATCTAATGACCTTTCATTGGATAAATGTTGATGACGTTTTATGTTATAACGTCGTTACTTCTGCTACAGATGTAATGAGACGTGCCCTCGCGGCTGGTTTGGCAGAGACTGTTCTCAGATGTGTACCTGCCAAAATGGCGGCGTCTGCCATTTTAAAAATGGTTACTGTGACTGTGCATCAGGTAAAGTTTAACACAGGATCTAATCCATAATCCATGAGCAAGAATGAATTTAGTTTGTTTAGATATTATATGATACAAATGCATCGATTGACCTTTCGCGATAACTGCAGTACTGCTTATTTTCAGAGCAAATTGACTTATTTTGGCGAAGATTTAGCATGTAGATAATTATTTGACGTAAATGAATCAATACGCCGTTACATCATATTTCACCAAACTATATCAATTTGCCTTACAAAAAAACAATAACGCAGTTAGTAAAGGGGTCTATACATGATTATCATAACTAAAAACGTATTGATATATTTATGTATAAAAATATGCATAAATACAATTCATAAACTCTTGGGTACTCACAAAGTGGTTACAAGTATAACCCGTTGAATATTCCTATTCGTTTTGTACATGATCCCGTGATTAGAAATATATTAACAAGGTCTTCTTGAAAACAGATTTGACATGATGAATAATAAATTGTAATTGTAGGATTTGTCGGTAGGCATTGTGAAAAACCCTGTAGCGTTGGTTACTATGGTTACAACTGCACTCAGAAATGTGACTGTCTGAATGATGGGTACTGTAACCCGAGAAATGGGGAATGTCCGTGTCGCCCGGGATATGAAGGCCCGAAATGTGAAAACAAGTGCAAGGTAAAATAAAAGCCTAATTTTTATTTCAAAGTTTCTTCTCGAAATAACTTCAAGCGTCACTTCCGGTTCAGACTTTCACTTTTGATTAACCTTATATTCCATATAACGAAACTCCCTTCTATTAGTTTATTACTTAGTTTTAAAACAAAATCATTTGGCTCAGTTATTTAGAAACATTTCTCTCATTGCAAAAGCAATTATACCTCAAGTGAGGTAAATAATACCAATTGGAGCGGGGTTTTTTTCTTCAGAGATGGACATTTGGTCAGAAGTGTAGACAGAAATGTGAGTGTGACCCAGAACACAGTTACGCGTGTAGGGCAGAAAACGGGGATTGTTTCTGTGACCCCCAGGTGTTTGGTGAGTTTTCATGCTGAACAAATGTACACTGATCCCTATCTAAATCAAAGTATTGATTGTACTGATACACAGTGTATATACTGCAGCTTATGGTGGCAAACTTCCATATTATGACATACTATCTATCAGAATAAACAATAAAATCTGGCATTATCACTGTGCTGGATAACTACGAGAGTGACAAGATGGCATTTTTGCACCCATTTAAGCTGCATGTATCGAAAAATTCAAATATGCCATATGATAGACAATTGCCTGTAGAGTTTATAACCACCTTTATTATTAATGTATCTCACCTGTCAGGTGATACATCTACCTTTAAGAAATAAATTCCTACAGGAAAATAAATTTTCCAATAGGGAAAACAGTTTTCCTATAGGATATTTGGAATTTCCTACCGGAATATAAAAGTTCCCTATAGGAATTTAAATTCCGATAGGATTTGACTAAAACTTCCGTAGAATTTTAAACTCCATTAGGAAATCTTAATATCATTTAGGATACCTGTTTAAAACAAATTCCTACCGGAATTACTTTACTCCTATAGGAAATATATTTCCTATAGGATTTTTGTAAATTCCTATAAGATTTTCAATATTCCCTGTAGGAAAATCATTTCTTCTATAGGAATTATTATTTTCCGATGGGATATTAATTTTGGAAGGTAAATATCTCACCTGTCAGGTGAGACACATTAAAAACAAAAGTGGTTATATACTCTCTAAGCGATGGTGTATCATTTGGTATATATGGATTTTTACGAACCTGTATCTTAAGCGGGTGCAAAAATGTCACATTGGCACTGGCATTATTATCTGGCACAGTGTTCATAATTTCATACATTGTTTACTCCAAAACATAGGTATACTGCTTCAACACAAATTACATTAGCTTGTGTACAAAAGTTCATTTTTTTATAAATAAATTTAATTGTTTACAGCTGAAGGTGAAATGTAATTCCATGTAAAAATGTACTTTTTAATGGGGAAGTCTACGCAGACATCTAGATGGCTGACTTCCATTCGAAAAGTCATTTAGTTTTGTTAAAATGATTATATCGACTACATCATTCAACAAACTCCATAATAGAGTGGTTAAGGTATTGGACTTGTGAACTCACATCCCGAGTTTGAATCCCGCTATATTTTTGGCGTTATTGCTATTAAAACATAGGCAAAACCAGTTATTCGAATTTAACCTTCTTTTTGTCTAATCAATGCAACTTTCACCAGAATTATATTATTTGAACTTAGTCTTAGGCTGGTATTTGACACTTCCATATTGTGACATACTCCCTGTCGAAATAAACAATGAAAATATGTAAAATCTAACATACATTTTTCTGGTTAAATTCATGTAAGAGATGTCAACATTCATCGGTGAAATATTCAATGATTTGATGGTGTTCCTAATACTGAGCGTAAATAACATAATGATAAAAAATAAAGGAAATTTATTCATTTACTATAGTGTTAACAATGATATGCGCAGAGCGAGTCAGAATGGCACAAAATAGTTTGTTATAAATGAAACAATGTCAGCAAAAAGTAATCAATTGGGACATCATGATTTTTTTCGCTTTGAATATGATGCACCACATTTTATTGTTTTACCAAGAATGAATACTAGGAAAATGATGAAAATGAAATATCAACAGGAAAAGGTGAGCAAAGAATTATTTTTTAAGTCTTTTAATAGCTAAACCTTAGTAATTGCAAGAAATGTTAAAATATTTACAGTGGAAACATTCATTCACAAAAGTAAATATTGAACATTAATGTAAGTAGATAATAGATAGATAAAACTGATTATAATCATTGCACTATTTTGCAGATTCTTTTTATGCATCATGAATATTCATGAATGTTCATGACATAATTTTATTTTTATTGATACACGTTCTGTCTCCATCAACAGATATGATTGCGCCCATGAGAAAAGGGTCCTTATGGCATTTTGTATAAAACAGAGAAATAACGTCATAAAGAAATGACGTTACGTAAAAGAAAAAAAAACTCGTCTGATAGTACAAAACAGCAGCGCGGTAATTTTGTTACTTTGTTTATGAACACGTGTCTTAATGCTGAAACGTGTTCAATAGCAAGGCCCCAAACTACAATATCTGTTATAATAGATAAAATGAACATATTTATATTTTTTTTTATATTTTACTCATAAATCACGATCGAATGTAGATTCCGTGCTTGTTTGATACGAACAAAAGACAACTCTTGATCATCCGCATAAAAAAAAACTGCATATTGGAAAAATAACACGATTGAACAATTTACATTCCGTGGATTAACTTGCGGTACTGAATCTGATATTGAATGTTTTGAATATAAATTGATTTTAGAATTACCGGTTAATGAGAAATCATTATATTCACGACTACGTTAAGCTTTCACTACCGATTAAAACTTGTTGATCCGCCTGTCAGCATCTGTTTACTCGCGCGGCCGAATTTAACTTCATGTAGTCTACCATTTTCATCTAAACAGGCTCTGGATCTCTGACGATTCGGGTCCAAAAACAAGCTTAACAATCTGGGTGAAACCCATAGCCTTTTTATTACATGATAAATACTTTAATCACTGTTTATAAAGGCATTTATATATGATCACGTCGGAAAACAAGAAAGATAATCCACTTGTGTAGAAAATATTGGATCTTAATGAAACTTCATAACTTTAATCTTCTGACAAATATAAATATAAATCCATAAAAATCTGAAATTGTGAAAAAAAAATGCCATAAGGGCCCTTTTCTCATGGGAGCAATCATATATATTTATTTATTTATCATGCTCAAAATATCTTACATGATGTAAATTAGTTCTCAAACTGAAATTGACACATAGGTAAAACATTGCCTGTAACACTGCAATGTAAGAGGGGAATACTTGACAGAGTTACCTTACCTACTGCTAGGGTCCCTGTGAGAAACACTAGTCCGGCCAGGACCGTAGCAATAGACCGTGGCTATTTATAGCCATTGTCTAAAAATCACACTTAATGCTATCATCGCATCAACCCAATCGTGATTTTGTGTTGCAATGTGTCCATTCAACAATTTGAGATATATTTTACTTATTTTTTACGAAATTGTTTAAAGTTTTATAGAATTCCTTCAAGATTTGTATTTGTATCACAATTTTCTTGCATGAATTGCATTCACATGCAAAAATTGTAGCACCAAATTGTGATACATTTTCAAGTGAAATGCACTACCATGAATTTATCTGTGATTAAAGCGCTAAGCATAGCTCAACGCTTTATTGTCGTTAGACTTCTACTTCCAGTGCATCGAATAACCGCCCCTTATGAGCAGAAATATACATAATTTAAACTGCTTAGAGAACCAGTTTTAGGGGTTTACGCACATACTTGCACGGGCTTTTGTGAATCTAATGTAAAGACTATTGTGAATCTAATGTGCGGGGCTTACGAACGTCATTGCAGGGCCTGCCAAACAGTGATGATGAAATATAGTACGTATACAGAAGCTTAAATGTAGAAAAATCAAATCGATTCTTTCTAACTAAGCTTGTACAAAGTAAATTTCCTTTAGAACCAAGCTAGGTTAGCGCTTTTCAGTATTATCAGTACTTTGATTTTTTATTACCTTTTATCAAATTTGTGCATATTTTGAAAAAGGAACATTAAAATGTGTTTATATCCTGTTTTAAAGACAATGTATTTATTTTTTTTTTTACATGATCTCCCTAGATTCTAAAACAATATCATCTTTGTTATTTCGAAAGGTGTGAATTGTGAGAGCAAATGCAAGGACGGTAACTGGGGAGACAACTGTGATAAGAGATGCACGTGTTACAACAGAGGGTCATGTGGACAGGAGACCGGAACTTGTATTTGTAGGCCCGGGTATCAAGGGAGCGATTGTTCAAAAGGTATACTATTATTTAACATTTTCCAAAATTTTAAGTAAAAGTGTATGTATCAAATGTGTTCAAAGATGGAAAAAGAAATATGTTCAAGAACATATTAGAACAATTCATAAGAAATGTAATTGTTCTAAAAGTAATGATCATAAAAAGGAGAGGTTTGAATTAGTTCAACGATGGCTAAATATAAATGTGTTTAAAGATGTGTTAAAATTTTCAATTTTAACATACTTTGATAGTTCAAACAGGTTGAATTAATGGCAAAGGCATACCCCTTCATGTTTCAATATTCCTTAATAAATGTGTTCGAAAAGATGACTAAATAAATATATTTAAAGATGGTTAAAGAAATGTACTCAAAGAGATATAAAGAAAAAACTGAGGTTATAAAAGGAGATAGAGAAAAGGAACACACATGATATAGCGGGGTATACAATTTTATTTTAAAAAAGAATAAATTAAACAATGTTACAACAGTAACTGATTTAATTGTGCATATAAATAATGCACTGTGAGCAATGCAAAAGTTAAACGATCGGGATACTATGTAACATATATTTCTTCTCTTTTTTTTAAGCATGTGACGAGGGTTATTTTGGAAACAACTGTCGTTTGCAGTGTAAATGTGAGGCAAATCAAACCTGTGATCACGTGACTGGCCAGTGTATTTCACTTACGTGTCCAGCTGGACTCACGGGACCCACGTGTCAACATCGTAAGAACGCTTTATAGAAGTAATTCCAAACTAACATTTCATCAATTAAACTAATTTTGTAGATATACCATTGTGTTATTTTATTTCATTTTCAGGAAAAAAATTGCTTACATTGACTTTGATTTGTGATTTATACAGTGATCAAAAAATCAGAAATATAATTAGTATCTAATTTAAATTGATTTGTTCTTTATTTTCATTTGTTTAAGACACTATATTTTTCTTATTATTTGCTACGTGACTCACTTTTGTTTGTATATACACGTTACAATAAATTCAATAGGTTTATATAATCATTGAATGAACTTTTGTAGTGTTTTGATTGGTTGAATTTGAATTTAGTTTTACTAAAATTTTATCAAGTTTCACTACTAGTCTTTTGATCGGTTCTGTTCTATATATTTGCAGCCTGTCCCATGGATCGCTATGGAATGCGTTGTAACATGACATGTCCATTGTGTAAAAATCTGGGCGTCTGTCATCCCAAAAATGGTTCCTGTATTTGCTCTCCGGGATTCCTTGGTGGTCTTTGTGACAAAAGTAAGTCCTTCGTTATTGTTTTCTGTTTGATTTTTACTTTATCTATTACCAGTGTACAGTTTATCATATTAATATTATTGTTACTTGTTTTTAACTTGTATAGTTTATCAACGTTGTTGTCTACAACTGTTACATAAACATGTTCCTTCGATCATATAAAGTATCACTCTCACTTTCAGTTTGTCCCGATGGTTACTATGGATACAAATGCAGCGCCAAATGTTCTTGTGAAAATGGCGCCAACTGTAGTAAATATGATGGGAGGTGTGATTGTCCTCCGGGTTATATTGGAGCCAGCTGTTCCCAAAGTAATATCATGAGGTGGCAATTTTGGTCGTGGCGTGATCTATCATAAAGCACTTTGGGTTTTATTGGATTTGATCACGCCCCAATCGAAATTATCACCTCATAATAATTCCTTATTCCTTAAATAAATTCAACTGCTTTCCAAACTTCAATAAATGTAGATTCCTTATAAAACGCAAGGCGTAATGTCGTGAGAAGCACATCTCATGGATTTAAAAATCTCGCTCTTATTTCTGGGACAGACGTGTACGATATGAAATGATGATAAATATTCGACGTATTCGCGGTTTGATATTCTCATGAAATGATGTAATCGGCGTAATCGCGGAATAAAATACTTGCGCTAAATAAGGAATCTATGGTGCCTTTTGATTATCCTGAGAAACAGCCACACATGTTTAAGGCGTATTAATGAGTTTCTGTTGTAACTCCAGGTTGTCCTGAGGGTTATTATGGGAAGCACTGCAATCGGACCTGCCACTGTAACGTCACACATTTTTGTCACCCGTCATATGGTTGCATACGTGAGTGAAAATACTGCTTCTTAGTAACAATACCACAAATGATACTTACTCTACTGTATGTCCGTACTTATGACAGGACCACTAGAATAGTGTTACTGGAACACAAACATAATGGTGCCGATTAAAGGATTTGTAGAACAATGGCTCATCAGAAGACTATAGATGGCCTTTTAAATTTTGATAGCAATTTTTTTTCTTATGGAAAAGAGATCTAGATCATAATAAAACTTACTTCAAATCACAATTTTAAAAAAAATGCATTTTTTATTCTATGACAGGTTACTGATTTTGAATATGTAAGGAATAAGGATCTTCTGTCCTGTTAAATGAAATGTTTACACTTATAACTAAGCACAAGACCCATTGAAAGCGAATTAAAAAAAGTCTTTTGAAGACATGATCACATTGTATAATTATAATAATTTCTTCTTTTTGCATGCACGAAAAAAAATGTTTTAGGCAAAAATATACATTGGATATTACTTCCTATTATCCAAATAAATGATAATTTCTTTTTTCTATGATATTCACTAGATCGACCAAAAATTGCCAATGCAGTGAAAAATGTAGAGAAAGCATCTGACAGCGATCTTATTACCGGAATCACAATACCCGTCGTTGCTTTGGCTCTTATAATGATCATCATGGTCGTCTACTACAAGCGTCGAGTGGGGCGTCTAAAGTCTGAGAACCGCGCAGTGATGCATTATATACAATCTACTGAAGGAACTGACGCAGGTGATAATACTAACATCTTAATTACAAATATTAAAGAAGATGATGTTTCTGTATTTATAGATACCTTGTAAAAAGAGAAACACAGAAAATCAAATTAATAAAAAATGCACGAGGTCAGGAAAATATAAAAATAATAAATATATAGTTAAATGAATGAATAAATGAAAACATAAACCAATTTATTGGTAAAATAATAAATTGAATAATTAATACAAGAATACGTAAATATTCTTGATTTAGATAAGATTAGAATTTGAAATTTAAAATGTAAAGTTTCCATAAAAATTAAAGATAAAAAGTAACTGTGAAACAACCAACTACTTTTTATCCACTGTAATTTGGTGCGATTTTGTTAATACATGTGTATGCAGTATATATCATGGCGATTCTTTGAACAGATGGTAATTTACCAGTTTTTGGAATCACAAACCTAGTGTATACAACAGACAACCAGAATGTTCCTAACATTGAGCGGGAAATACAGCGCCAGCAGCGAGAGGGCAACTGTCACTGCGCAACTTCCTGTAACGAGAACGAGGTTGCATGCAGTGGCCCTAGTAATGATCCAACGGTAGCTAAAAATGTTAGTCTTCCGGTAAATGGAGCAAGCGCATCGGGGTCTTCATATGACGATGACAACGACTCTGGCAGATATACCACGCTTAAAGATATCCAAGCTAAACTTGACGACATTAATAGGACAGGTACACGCTATTCATTTGCTTATAACATGCAGGTACTAACATCTCTTTTTCAGACAAATCTACTTTAGTTGCCGTTACGATTACAAATTAACAACTAATGGTTTAACAAATGATAAAAGAATTGTATTTAACTACATTACATTACTGAGTTCAATGTTTACTTCAACCCAAAATATTTACATTCAGTGTATATTTCCCCTAATGTTTGCATTGGAAATCTGCAACGTTCAATTTCCTGTTAATACACTTGGCCTATTCATGCGCCATGAGCACAAATATAGAATTCCTCACGCGATTTGAGTGTATTTATCATCGTAAGATTAAATGAAACGTTCAAACATACAGAACCAATTTGATATGTTCTTATGAAAAATAATCATTAAATCTTATCTACTCGTTAATAAAAAAGGTTTTTCTGGACAAAGTTTCTAGCGCTATATTTTTAGTCGCGGAAGCGAACTAAATAACATGTTAATATGGATGTTCCTTGTATTTTTCATATCCCTGACTAAGAGCGTATATAAAGGCTTTAAAGCGACGATACACAAATAATTCATACAATTTAACATCAATATAATTATAAATATAAGCATTGAATGCTTTTTGGGGGATGTCTTCGGTCCTATAACACACCATGGCGATGCAGACAAATTATCATACCGTGCTAACGCGCGGTATTAATTTTTTCTGCACCTCCTTGGTGATTAAATGAAACGGCACTTACTTGCTACATGTGTAATATATATATGAAATATTTTGACTCCATTTGAAATTAACAAAGTAACAAAAAACAAGCTTTTTTCTCCTTTCAGAAAACGCGGCCTGTGCCAAGTTGGATTCTAAACACGAAAACATCCTCAAGGTCAACTTACATGACCTTGAACCCCCTAAAAGACAAAATATACCTAACTATGTCAACGTATCAATAGGTATGTTGACTATTTAGATCTATTCATATAAGTGTGACTTGATTCGACTGCACTAAAGTTTGCTAGTTCGTTTCTCTATTTTAGATATAATAATAATCATTACATTTTGTTACCAAGATTATTTTGTTAAACAACATGTTTTGTAAAAATAAAATCTTTATTATACCCCACGCAGCAAGTTTTTGACCCGTCCGTCTGTCAGTTAGTTCTGTTGTATTGTAAGCACAACTCCTTTTAAACAGAATTTCAAGAAACTTTGTGGGTATCTAGGACACAATCAGTAGATGTGCATATTATCAGGAATTTTTCTGGGACTTTCGGCCCCTTTAAACTTAGGATTTTGGCCATATATTGAAAATAGAATTATGGTTTTATACTAAATATAGTAATGACCAGTTTTAAGAGCACATCCTCTTTAACCACAGCACGTAATTTCGTAAAACTGTGTAGGTATTTAGGACCCAAGTGGAGATGTGCATATTACCAGAAAATTCTGATTTCATTATTTTTCTTGGAATTTTGGCCCTTCCGAACTTAGAGATTTGGCCATATACTGATTATAGTACATGTTATGAACAGTTTGTAGGGCACAATTTCTCTTAAAACGCTGCACGAAATTTCGTATGTATATTACCAGAAAAATTCCAAATTCATTATTTTTAGGGGAATTTGGCACTTTTTAATTTAGAATATGTTGTTGTTAAAGACAGACGTATATATGTTCATTCTTGCAGGATGTTTTGATGTGATGATTTTTACGGAGTTATGCTTTATTCAAAATCAAATTATTTTGTGTATTTGATGCACCGTCACACCCTGCCATTCATGATGTGTAGCATTGTCAAGTAATGGGGAAGCGTGGGATATGTGACCTTTCTCATTTCCTTTAATTTGTTATCAATTGAAGATGTATTTTGAATGTTTAAGATAAGAAGGAGATAACAATCAATTTTAAAAAAAAAATCCTGAATACTAACGGAAAATTATTCCTTTGCAGATTCTACAAGTTCAATTGATTCCATTGAATTCGAAAAGAGACATAATCGAGATTTATTTCAACAAGATTGATTCAAAACCAGGTATTTAGGTAACGAATGACGTTTAAAAAATCGTGGAAGCATGTAGTTAAAAAAATGGTTTAGGGAGGGAATCCCATGACATGAAAAATCTGGATAATTATATATGTTTTCAGCTAACTAATTAACACACAGACCCTATTATTAAATTCCGATGTTAAAATGTTAAGATTTAAAAGAATTATGACTCAAATAACATTTTTAGACTGAGAAGGCATTTTCCCAAGTCAAGTCTGATCAGAAACTCTTGACTTGTGAAGATGCTGAGAAGGATGATTCTTTATTCGTACAAGAAAAGATCAAAGTTAAAAATTAATTGAAGATCAAAAAGACAGTCACTGAAGAATGTTTGTTTACGATATTAATCAAGATTTTCTTTTCATTGCAACATGTCTCGTTCGATGACAAGTTGTTTTGTTTTCATTTAATTTTGAAAAGTATTAAAATAAGAAAAGAAGAATTTAATTACACTGAAAAAAAAAATCATAACTTTTACAGGAAAGAAAAATAAAACGGAAAAATCTGCTTTTATGACAATGTTTATTTAAAATTGTCATCAAAAGACTACGTCACTCGATGCTATAAATAATAAAGTCAATGTTGAACGTGGGTCTAGCGTCTGTCATTATGAAAGGAGACTATGAATGCGCAGATGGTAACTCTAGATAGATTATATTAAAATTAATATTTTTTTTTTTTACCTCTGCGTGTCTGATACGTCTTATTTTTCACAAAAAGTAATAACTTCAATCAAGTACAAATGCACTTTTTTCTGATTAGCCTCGTTTTAATTTCGTTTATGAAGAGATTTGTAATTAATATAATAGCACCGTATTCAATGAATTAGTGTTGAAATTCACTGGTCATTCCATATATATTCTGATTTTTGCATGACATTGGTAATAGTTTAAAACTTGCTTAATGTTATCAATAATGAAATTCTACTAGAATACGTAGAATAAATATTGGCTTAAAAAATACGTGCGATTCTATCTTATATAACGGTCCTGAAAATAAATTAACTTGTCGTTTTATTTTTAGGGAAACTACAATCAAATGCATTTTTTTTCAGTTTGTGTTGAAAATTGTTAATATCCTCGTTAGTAATGAATTAGCAGTGCTTATTCAATCTACTACACCACATCACATCACAATATTACGGAATTCTAAAAAAAGGATATTTGCTCGGGAAAGACAAAATCCATCAGCAACCAAGACTCGTGGGTTTTCCTAGATACTCCCGGCTACCTCCCACATCAATGAACCCTTTCCGCTTTCATCCATGCCAACAATAAAAATAAATACAAGTTGTAGAACCTGTTTGTCAATCGTTGTAAAATAAATAAAGTTTAGTTTAGTTTCAACCAGAACTGGACTGCATGTTTCTATTTATACCCACCCTATTTTTTTTCACATGTATGTAACAAATATAGAAAATCGTACATTGCTATTTTTCGTCGCAAACGAAATAAGTTATATCTAAATGTTTAATATCTAAAAGTAATGTGCAAACTTTGAATTTCTTTGAAAAAAATGGGTTTTGTTCTTAGATACCTAACTTTATTTATTATTTTATTATATTTTGCAGAATCTGGCCATGTAAATTCATCCTCTGATTTTGAACAGGCACCTCCATCGAGAATTACGAACTATGACAATGTATAACCAAGCTCTTCTCGTGACGTAACGGCTGAATGCAGTGTTTCATTTCATGCAGGAAATAATATTCCTTTTGGTGAATTAAACAAAAATGCAATTTACCATTCAATCAGAACTTGATAACATTGCTGAAACGAATAATGATGTAACAGATATTACGTCATCATCATACATAGTCATAAATAAACTTTCAGAGAATGACGTCACTTATTTGGTAGATGAAATAGCCTAGTTGTCATGATTACGACTATTATTTGATACCTTTTGCAATACTCTGTTGTATTTTAATAATGCTAGAGCTCTTAATTGCATTCCATCAACTGAGATGGAAGCCACTGTATGCGTGGAACGCAGAAATTGTTTCATTTTTTATGATTCTATTGTATTTGCTTATTACCGTACCTTATTTTAATTTATGTAGAGTGGGTTATTTTATGACATTTCACATGTGCATTGCTCAATATTTGTGAATTCTTTGCATATGTTATTTAACAAGAGTACTGTGTAAATCATTTGTTTATTTTTTTTATGAAGAGAGCAATGAGTTAGAGGCACATACACTCTTATTGTAAAAAATAACACGCTCTTTATGTAGTCTATGTATGTATGGTATCATCGTTTTTCATTTTTAACGATACACGTCACCTTAAAAATATGATGCAACGTATAACACTATTGTTATAATGGTTCTTAAAATCAGGCATAAGTTTACATTGATATAATATGGTTTGACGAAGTCATTTTTAATAGTGTGTTATAATTGCAATATAATAGAGTATAAAACCTTCCATTATTCACAAAGTGTGCGTAAAATGCTAATATTTACCTATTTTAAGTGAGGATCGTGACTTTCAAATGGGAGAAATATCCATTATGGATCTTTTCTTCCTATGATGTGTAACTGATGACATGTTCGGGGGATTGCTGTTTGCCTGTATTTCTACTGTTATGGTTAGTTATCTTTTTCTCGTTAACATTTCACATATAATTGTTTAGAATGAACGTACAGTTTGATTTGGGTTCTTTCCATATATATACAAATTATCATGTCTCTACGAGAGCACAATACCAGTCATTTATTATATAGACAGACAAACATATCCCCTTATATTACCAATGTATTCTTGTAAGCTTCTGAGATGTACAGTTGAACTTTGATGTCTGGAACATCACTATCCCCAACACCATGGTTATTGTGAAATAAAAGAAAAGCTATAACCATTCTTTCCTTATATGTGTTACCTTCTATCTCGAATCGTCCTATGATTTGGAGGTAATAAAATTAAACTGTATTTGTATTCTTATCGCCGTATAATTATCACTAATTGTTATCCTTTTTATTAATTTTGCAATAAATTCACTACCTTGGCTCAGTTGGGTTTACATCATTTCATTATATCATGACGAAGGCCAGGTTATCAGTAGTAAATTGACGCCATATTTAGGCAAATTCTTGGTGCTAAAATCCCCAGCTGCAGAACTAACTCCATGAGGAAATTTAGGTTCATTGACTGATAAGCTGCAAATTTAAGCATGAAAAAAAACCCACCAAAGGTTTATAAAGTAAAAACGTAACAATGATTAGGCACCCTTTTACATTTAAAAAAATATACAATATAAACAAATAGTTTGAAATCATTTACATTCATGGGGTCAATTCAAGTGGATTGTGGTTTTTTTTTTTTTTTTTGCTGATTCAATGAGAAGTAATTATTTTTGTGGGTGAGTCGGTTTTCATTTTGTGTAAGAAATTTAACTCTTTCTTAATGTGCAATTATTTTTGTAGAGGAAGTAAATTTGTGGAGATGGGGGGGGGGGGGGGGGGCTACCCGCGAATACCACGAAAATTGAGCCACCGTGAATTTAAATGATTCCACAGTAAGATAATGCATTTTGTCATTCAACATTTCAACTCTACGAAAAGATACATTGGTAGAGTCTTCGGGGATAAAATAGAATTATAGAGCAAAATTACAGTAGCAATTCTAGCTAGCTTTAGCGATCTACAATTGAGCGATTATATTATTCCAAGAATATCTACGGTGGTGAATATCTGTCGACAAAACTAGTATGTAGTAGGACGTTAAAATATATGAAAATACATAGATTACTTAAATATGCTGCATGTTTGTTATTCATAGGTGCTCCAACTAACAAGAAGAATGGTACTTATAGTAGAAGTAATTGAATTTTATCAAAATTCCAAGCCTGTAATAACAAGAAAACTATCTTTGATATAAACATTGATTTTTAAAGATTGCTGTTTCTCGATTTTGGAGTTATCTGAGTTTGCTTCAACAAAGAGCTAGGGATGCTAAGGGCCAAAATCGGCCCCACCTCAAAGATAAATGATATTTTTCTATTTATATGCTGTGGATGTCTATTACTCAAAGACAGCATCAAATTTTTCGGATAAGTCAATTTTGGGAGAAAATATAAGTTTGAAGAAATGACCACTCATATGTCTCAATACGTTAAAATTCGGTATTATTACCTAAAATTCGAGCCTTCTTCACCAATATTGATCAATTATTGAACAGTTAATCAATTTTGATAGTGTTTCATGTAAAAAAGGTTAGTGGTTTTAATAAATTTGAACAAATTGTTTTGTTTCATAATAAAAAAAAATGATTTTTTAAATTGTTGCCATGGCAACCATATACCAAAGAATATGAATACTTTAGTAATGGTTGAGATATAAAAAAAAAAACTGATTTTTAGATATAATATGAATAGCATGTGGAGAAACAAAAGACTATATAAACCAGTATTTATATAGAAAAAAATATGTTTAAATAGATAATATAATTAACAATGTTATTATTAAGTCCATTTTAAAAATGGATCGGTACATGCACGCTTTCACGTCAAAACATGACTGAGGCAAAATTATTCCCGATTTCCCCTTTGAATTTGGTCCCCCGCGACAGGGTTTGATTTTTTTAGATGAAAAACAATGTGTAAGATGTCTGACAATCCCAGTTTTGTAACAATGCGAGGTCATTTGAATTGTTGCAGGGGGGGGGGGTGATCCCTGGGCTTTATTTTCAAGCATATGTTAACAAAGTCTCATGCCTTGAGGATGCGCCAGTGATTTCTGGTACTACATTGTACAAGAAGTGTTGTTTAAAAAGATGTCAAGAAGACTTATTTCCAGAAATTCGTTTTGAATTAATAATCTGTATCTAAAGTTACGCAAGTTTGGTAAGAATATTAGAATACATGTATAGTAAAATTTAATACTGTAGTGACACCATTAATAAGGTGTGCCTGGTCTGAACGCGTTGACTTTTCAAATATTTTTGTTCTTTTTTGGGGGGGGGGGTATCGGGCCATTTTGAGATTTTGACAAATCTATCATAAAAAACATACTTTTATAATTCTTTTAACCGGTGTTGTAGCATAGACTTTTCCCCAAATGCAAGGGCGCGCGTGAAAAAAACGGTTCTGTTTAGACCCCCCCCCCCCCCCCAGGATAAGCGCCCTGGCATATTATTTTTCCCTTTTAAACAAAATCAGTAAAGATTTATCCTTCAGGACGAAAAAGTATCCTAGTAAATAATTTCTTCCTCCTATTATATACAATAGCAAATATATAGAACAACAACGCACCATAATATGTATACTATACATTTGCAGTGATTATTTCTTTCTTGTGGGGAATTCTATACAAGGCTTTTATTTCCGGGGGGGGGGGGGGTAACCCGGCTTTGTTTTTCCGGGAAGGATCTATGCTGGGAAGGGGGTCTATCATCTATGCTACGACACTGCACTGGTAAATACATGTATAAATTACATCGTCCTTAATGAAAGTATGAATGAAAAAATAATCGGTGGTGGCTTCCTCTAATCAGTATGGAAATTTATTTTCCGGCCGACAAGCTTCACTTGGTTTCATTGTAAAAGGTGCTATCATGATATTAGAAAAACGAGCAAACTAATGCAGATGTGTATTTGTTGCTTACATATTCTCATTCATTCATGATATAAAGTACATTGTAACTATAAAACCAACCCGGATAGATAACAGCACACCTGCACTGCACAAAAATATATAGCATTGTCTGCGTTATTATTCATTCATCAAACTTTTAAGTGGATATATTATACATTAATTAAATAATTTGTGATTTAATTAATGTACTCGCTATCCTCTATGGAGAAAATTTGCATGAAAATGCAATTCAATATTTCTCGTTTAGGCTTTAGATTTAAGTAAATTGACAATATATTGATAAATCGACAATTTTATAAGCTTTCACAAATAATAAAGGTTTTTCACAAAACCTATCAAATATAGACCTAATTCATACATTTATAACCCATTTTAGTTTAGGGTATATTGATTCACGTGTGTACATAATGACCGCACCCGAATGTATCAAGGCTTACCACACACGTATTGAATATTCGTTTATTTTTTTTTGTTTGTTTATGCAAAGCAATAATAGTTAAATGTTAAGTAATTAAAGTTATTATGTTAGGGCTATAAAAGACGAACTTTATATATATAGAGGCGGTATCATTCTGATCTCTGCATGTTTTCTCTGTATTTCTACATGTATGTACATGTATGTACATAACGTGAACAGGCGATACACATTTATCATGGAGTCCACTCAAATGTTCCTGACTGATTACTTAAAGTTGATTGAATAATGACGCTCGGACATTCAGTCACATATGCAGACATTTTGTGACAAGATGACATGTCGAATGACAGGCATATTATTACTTATTAGGTTTGTTACTGACTGACTACGGAAATATATCGTGTTGTTCAATCTCAAGCCGAGCCAAGTCGTCTATGAGATTGATCAACCCGATATATTTCCGTAGTCAGTCAGTAAAAAACTTATGTTGTTTCATGAGGACTATTAATGAAAAATGACAATAAAAACTGTCAACAATCTAAAAACTCCATAGAGCGAAATACAAATTCAAATCAGAGCAACACGGACCTCAAAAAAGATAAAGGTGGAATCAGGTGTCTAAGAGGAGAAGGCATGCCCTGACAACCTGTCGCACTGTTGCTCATTGTCAAGATCATGAAAAACGGAAGAAACCGTAGTCAGTCCGGTATATAAAAAATGGTCTAACAAGTTTGACTAGAGGCCCATGGTCCACATCGCTCACCTGAGTAATGATATACATAATAAAATCAGCTTAATGGAGTCATATACAAAAGAGTTGAACAATGTCGTATAATAAATCCTGTATATAAAAAAAATTCCCCTGCATATTCTTATGTTTATCATTGACCCCTTTCGTAAAAAGATGATTCTACAGTCGCATTACATATATAGCATTGCAGTTCTCGAACAAATGATCAGACTTAAACAACTGTTTATATATGGATTATAGTCCTACATCAAACTTTGAACCCCTTATGTGGCCAAAGAATTGTAAAGGGGCCAGAGTCTAAACAATTTTAAAGAATCAACAATAATTCAAAATGCTTGCATATAAGTAAAACCATATATAATAACATTTGAGTTTCTGTGGATAATTTAAATGTTTTCCTTCGTAAAATTGGAACCCCCCCCCCCCCTCCGTGACCCAATTCTAGCCCTGAAGATTATGATTTTGACAAATTTTAATCTACACCATCCGAACTGATTTTCTAGGCAAATGATTTTTAAAGATATTTCCCTATATATTCATATGTAATAGTTTGAACCTCCCCCTCCCCTTTGTATCATGAATTGAACAAACTTGAATCTTCCATACTATGTAAAAATTTGACCCCACCATTGTGGCCCCACCCTAACCCTGGGGATCATGATTTGAACAAACTTGAATCTACACTACCTGAGGATGCTTCCACACAAGTTTCAGCTTTTATGGCCAAATGGTTTTTGAGAAGAAGATTTTTGAAAATACCAACAAATTTTCAATGATGTTTTAATTATCTCCCCTTGAAAGAGGGTGTGACCCTTCATTTTAACAAACTTGAATCTCCTTCACCTAATTAAGGATGCTTTGTGCCAATTTTGTTTAAATCGGCCTAGTGGTTCTGGAGAAGAAGTCGAAAATGTAAAAAGTTTACGGACGGACGGACGGACAGACGGACAGACAGAGAGACAGACAGACACCGGACAAAAAGTGTTCAGAAATGCTCACTTTAGCTTTCAGCTCAAGTGAGCTAAAAAACGTCAGTAAGCATGTGTCATAATGAAACATTGTATGTACTTGCTGACAAGCAGTGAGACAATTATTTCACAATTCAGTCCGATGGAAAACAATCAATATTAACTTGCATATATTAAGATTCAATATTGAAAGTTGTCGTTTCAACCCCTTTTTACCAACTTCCCTTTAAAATGTAATTAAATACTTTCAAATACATTGACAATTTTATCAATTACTTGCAATTATAATTACATTGATTTTTTTTTTCAAATGTAATTAATTATTCTCAATTACTGAAACAAATGTAATTAATTTTAAATGTTTTATTCAGAAAATACAACTATGGGTAGTTCAGCTCATCAGTATATATAAAATAATAATGACTATAATTCGCAAGAATGCAATATTTAGTCTCCATTGAGTTCAAAATAGGGGAGTTCTCGAGTATGAGAAGGGTTCACTCCTGAACAAAAGACTTTTACATATTGCCCTGGGCAGTGTATCATGCTGTATAAACATATCTTACGCTATGAGACATTTAATTATTGTATAAACAAAGGCCATGCCAAACAGGTATACAAACTGAACATCACTTAAATTTTAAACTTGGAAAAAAAGATATTGAAATGTAAATGAAAAGTAATTGATAATACATGATATTTTTGCAATGTACATGTATTTAAATACATTCCATTACTTGTAATTGAAGATAAGCTCAAATTACTTACAATTGCTTTGAAAAATATAATTAATTTTGTTCAATTACAAAAACATTTTTAATTACCCCATCCCTGCCAACTTTTATTTTATTCCACGTGTTTGTCAAACAACATCAACATATTAAGTATTCAAATGTTGATGTCCTTGATAAACGTGCAATGTCATCATATATTATACGAATTGTGTCCTTTATTATTCTAAAAGAAGGGACAATGAACCATTTCTAAAAAGGGGATCCTTTTCATATTTTTCTATTCCTTAAAATTACGAAAACAGACAATATTAAGTATAAAGCAAAACAACACCAAACGCAACACCTGTGACTAGTGTTGGGAAGGGACTTCTTTTTTCAAGCGCTTATCCCACACAAAACCAGCATGTATTAAAAGGGCTTAAAAGAGAATGGACGTTCCAACGCTAGACATGTACAGAGAGAAGATGGCAAACTACGTATCCTGGACAAAGGTACCTGCATTGCTTGCCGTTTGTATCATCATTAAAGCACATGGTAGACCATCGGACTTGGATTCAAATGGCATGGGCAATTTGATATCCTTCATGCTTGGCGAAGTAAACAACCCATCGGATGATTTTAGTCACAGGTAAGTGTCTCAATGTTGTACCTTTTGGGACGAGGAGAATACTTTGTTTAACTGTGTGAATGAAAACAAATATCTTCGTTTTAGCCATTGATAACTGATTAGTGGAGCCGAAGTAAAATAAAACCACTGAACTAACCCCCCCCCCCCCAAAAAAAAAAAAAAACAACAACAACAACAACAACAACAACAACAACAACAACAAAACAAAAAAAACAAAAAAACAAAACGGAACAAAACAGAAAAACAAAAACCCCCAAAAACCCTGCATCGTAAATCGACGAATTTAAGGTAAAATATATAACATCAAAAATGTTTTCAACTGTGATGCTTCTAAAATCGATAAGGACACCAATTATAATTAATATAGTTGATATATGTTGGAAAAAAATAGGAAATGGAGAGATAGCAATATGCAATATATTAATGATATGGAATAATAGTAAAATAAAATGATAAGACGCCGACCAATATTGTAACAAAATGAAGGTTCTGTTTATTGGCTTACATAATCTAAAATAACGTTCGCATAACAAAAGACCAAAAATTATAATGATTGATCCGGCTTCTTTATTCATAACTTAAATGGGAGGTTTGGTTTCAATAGTTCATGTGGGTTTTTTTTTACATGTCATTTCTTTTAACTTAAATCACCCGAACTTGTGTTTTCCAGTCGCCAAAATAAGCACATGGTTTATCGTGCTACACTAACATTGATTTTGGTGATTTTTTTTATATCTTGATCGTTAGCTCTTCGTTGAAAAGCCTCTCTGACGATGTACTTCAGTTGTCTTTGACATCAATAGAAACTAATTATAAAGGTGCCAAAAAGGAAAACCCCTGATTACTCAATTCCTGGTCAATAACTTACCAGATAATTTCAGCATTTTTTTAAAATAATCTTTTACATACACTAAATAAAGCACTTATAGTTCTTCAATATTTTTAAAAATTAATTTTCTGATAACGCGAACGTTTTTCTAAGATTTCATTCAATACACTCTATTAGATCCTATGTTATAGCGCTAGCACATTTAGGACATAATATTATTGTGAATGCTTTGGTTTCATAGTGTTTTCGCATAAATAAAATACTTTTATATTGCCATTTGGAAGTAAAAAAGTTAATGAGATGCTGAAACAAATTTGTTTTTCCACTTCGTATTAATTTGTTTAATCTTTTCTAGGAATCATGGATATCTTGAAACACAGAAAGGAGGAAGTATCGTTCAGCAGTGCGCCTGTCCAGGAAAACTCGATGGTTGTCTCTGTAAAAAGGAAATAAGTGGTGGAATTACAAACCTTCCAAGTTATGGTTTCGTTCATAGCACGAAAGATTTCAACACAGAAATGGACAGAGGTTCGAATGATGGTGTCCGTGCTAAAAAAGACGTCAGCGACCAGTCCGCCGCGCAACAGTTTATGAGCATCCTGCCTGACACCAACTTGCTTAGGATAATTCATGACAGACAGCCCGAAGAATTAAAATGGAGATTTCGGAATGATGTTTACGACAGGATTCATAAGAGATTCTAGATTATCATGGGTTTGATTCAAATGATAACCAAGCGGAGCACACAAAAATATAAAAAACCAAAAAAACAAAAACAAAATCATTTTTTTCCGAATTACATTTGTCATTTATTGTGAAGATTTCCATTTTAAATTATGTCACTAAATATGTCACTAGCGATATATGATTTTTAAAAACAATATTATATTTAGATATTATTTTTAAACGTCTGTTATTTATCTAGTTAACAAATAAAATCAACTGAAGACTGTCTTTTGAAATGCATTTCAAAAATTCATCAATTTGTAAACCAAATAAAAAGATTGTGTCATTATTTTCCGACATTAAACTGAAATATTGATAAAATGCTGCCCAGTATAAATATCATAATATTCCAGCCTTGTCGCTTCTGAGCCTTCAAGACAGTGTAAATTGGTTTTGAAGAAATATTATAAGAGTATTTAGCGTACAATATTAGAGTGATTTTGGAGAAATAAAAGAGTGATCAAAATCCCTTTTTTATATGATATAATGTGTCACGTGCAATATTCTGTACTTTGAGTTTCTAATCATTGGATGGTGAAGGCAATACACCCTGTACACGTCTCTACGCTGCTTTCTACAAACTTCTTACACTGATAAGCTGGGGTCATGCAAACAGCATAAATGATCTTGTGTACACAGGATGCTTTAATCGTGTACTTCACTCTAATACGTATAGAGGGATTGATCGGATATTTTAATAAAATAATGACAAATTTGAAAAAAGTGTAACAAATAGAACTAAAAAGTTTACAATAAGATGCTCACACACATAAGTTTAGCTGCGCGTCAAAATTGTAAAGCATCGATCGTGTTGACTGAAAATTTGTTATTTGGTTTGATGTCTAGAATAAAAACGATGAAGTGAAAGTTCGTTAATCAACCAATCAATCAATCAATCATTATTTTTTTTTTAACATCCTGCTCGAATAAATATTCACACTCTATTATTTTGTTTCTGCATTATGCATGGAAAAATTCAAATGCATTTTAATCCCAAATTCAGGTAATCAAGCAAAACCTATTTTTTACATTAAAAAAATCAAATCTAGCACTTAGGTTTCATCTTTATTCGGTCATTAAATTCCTGGTATTGATTGTTACGTCATTCCATGAAATCTAATGTTCATTGAACTAAGCAGCGTAGAGGTTTATAGATTTCTTATATTTATTTCTATCAAGTTAAATAAAAGTCTCCGAAACCACATAACATACCAAAAACCAGTGCTGATAGATTCATGAAGTTTTAAACTACATATACAGATGAAGACGGGTCGCTACTTGATTAACATAGCATCAAAAATGTAATTATCATCACTGGAAAATCACAGAATTAGTCATAGAGTCCTTTATATTGCATTAGTTGCAGAGCACTTTTGGCTGCGGTATTAATTGCAAGCGCTACCGACGGCCCTAAAATATGAAATAACAAATAGCAGATGAATGATTGCCCAAATATGGCAAATCACGCACTTGGTTACGACAAATGCATGAACGTCAGAAATAGTAATTAAAACTCGATACGATCTCGTTACGGGTAACGAGTAGGTCTTCCGTGCGATTTTCTAATTTTCAAATAAAATATAGATACAATATAAGAGTAACAGGCCCCTCCTACTTTCAGATAATGTATAAAAATACCTAATTACGTCATAAACTGGTGTGGCGATGATTTCTTCAAACACATATTGTCACGATCAACACCTTTGCTTCTATAGTGCATTACAAAATATTCATCGTTTTTAATTTATTTGTAATAGACTTTACGAGTCTCTTGGTCCCTAAGTAAAGGGCCAGCCCCTTTTTCTTGATTTTATTTGACAGCTCTCACGAACACTAGCATTTTTGTTCTTACACCTATCTAAAATTAATGTTCATTTTTGAGATACAATTGATTGAATGTTTTAGGGGCCAGCCCTGTAAATCTTTTATGGGGACATATATTCGTATTTTGATTAGTGGAATCGTTAGAATCATCAATGCAGATATTTTCTCTTCTACAATGCTTTACAAAATATGTCTCCTTCTCTAGATATCTTGCGTCAAAATTTAAGGATTTTGGTCCCTAAAAAACCCTAATTACGTAATAAATGTGTGTGGCAATAATTGTTTGAAACAGATATTGTTAAGATCACCGAATTCGTTTATTTAATGCATTGCACGATCTTGATAGTTTTAAAGTTATTTGTAATAGACTTTACGAGTCTCTTGGCCCCTAATTAAAAGAGCCAGTCTCTTTTTATTTACTTCGTTGGAAAGAAGTTTTAATACTCTATATTTGTGTTATATATGTCTTAACAAATTATCAACTAATAAAAAGATACAGATCAAAACGTATCAAAATTTTGATTGAAAATGCGTACCCAATTTTCGAGTCAAAGCGAGGTCTAACGAATGGTGCCACTGGAGTAAAACAAAAACAACAGGTTCAACATCAAACTATGGTCTACCAATTCTGAAAATTTCATATTCATATCTCTGATAATGTTCGAGATCAAGTGTGCACAAAATGGGTCGTAAAAGTTTGCAAAATCGGCGACAAATCGGTACTGGAAGTGACTACGTCAAAAATATCAAAAACAAAATAAATTCAAATCACTTCCAATCATCTGTAAAAATCGCGTGCACAAAATTGTGGGGGAAAAAATAATAACTAGATACGATAATGAGAAGGTGTTCCGTGCGATTTTTTTAATGATACCATTAAATATCGATACAATTTCAGAATTAACCCCATTGTTGTGAAAACAAATAATTAAGGGCACTCGTTGATTTGCATTGAGGTGCCACGATATTCGCCACCTGCAAGGGCCATATAACAACCGAAGGATGGGTGTTTATGGCACTGCAACCGCCACCAATGGGGATCAAATAACATGGTGACGGTAGGAGAACCCGAACCCAACTGTTCACCGCAGTCCAAAAGCAAAACCTACATAATTACCTGTATAATGGGACCCTACGGAGTAATTAAACGCTCAATTGCGCCCTACTGCAAATTGTTTAAGAACAGGCCATTTCCCAATTGTGACAAATGCACCCCATCTGCATGTTATAACTGTACTGGTTTTGCTTGAAATTTTATGAATGCTCCATTCCTGAGTGAAATGCACCATATTACTTCCCAATTAACCCGTGCTCTTACCTTTTTCATTGCTTTGATATTTTTTTACTATAACACTAGGCAAATCTTGGCAAAATACGTGACCATTTTTTGAAAAAAAGAAATTTTCCAATCTTAGTAAAGGGTACCTGAAGTTGATCCAAGAGAGAATCCAATTTTACATAACTCAATCTATTTGCTCCACAATGTACTGTGATGATGTTAAGGGTACTTTAAGTCTCCTTAAATTTCGAAGCTTTGGCAACAATTGACTGAGGACCATTCCTCCATATCCTTGCCACCAAAATATTTGTATTGGGTAAGTTGAGGTTTCACCGCTACTCGGTCACTGGCTGCTTAAGCTGCCTTTTTAATAATACTAGAAGATGATCCAACAATTCAATTTTTTGGGCTTGTGTTAGCGCATGTATATAAAAGTAAATCTTGAAAAAAGGTCTGAACAAATGTAAAAATAAACAGCATTTGACATCCAATGACCTGTCATTTGAATTAGCCCTTTTTTCTGTCCCTTGCATTGCTAAAGTACTGTAAACCAACATTTATTCGCGAGCTAGAAATTTTGGCGAGGTTCGCGAAAACCTCATTGTCGCGAATATTTATCGCCGTAGACCAATATTTGCCATATACTTGTATAAAAAAGTTGTGGACAGGGCTTGATCGCGAAAATTAGTCGCCGCGAACCAGTTCATTTCAGGTAAACCGCGAAATAAAGCCGTTGCGAATTATAGTTGGTTTACAGTGGTTGCCGTGCATATGCAAAACACAGTTTTTGAATGTCTGATGCATCAATTTCCTAACTTGTCAACGACAAATCCCCAATTTGTAGTATTCTATCTAATGTATTACCTTAGAGAGAGCAAATTCCCCAAATCTGAACAGTGCTGAAGGGCAAAAGCCGCATTTAAGAGAAAGGTTTCGTATCTAATGTTGTACATTATCTGTAGATTTGGTACAATGATATTTAAAATATCCAAGGTACCTGGAATTCCAGAGGCAGTCCCTGAATTTGATCTATTCATCCCTTGCAACAATTTTCGAACAATACATGTTTTTTAGGGATTGCTTTGTAAAAGATTTTATAGTTATAACTAATTGCAGAAATATAAGATTTAGCTGTGGCATGTTTGATACCCTTCAATGAGAGATGAGGAATAAACATATGTAAGTGTACATCTAAATGTGGCCATGATAAGATTCAGCCTTGTGATTTACGGAACTATTTAAATGCTAGGATATCTGTCCTATATGTATTATGTGTGTTGACAGACATAGATACTGTAAGAAGAGGCTCTACCTCGTCTTCGTTAATATCTGGAGTGGTTTCGGAATAGGTTGAGGATCCTTGTCCGCGTTTGGTGCTATCCTCCTGAAAAATTCCTACTTTTTGAGGGATATTGATGATTCCACATTATATGTATGAATTATCATTTCCTTAATATAGAGCTTGCAAGATATTGCAGGGCAAACAGCAAAGAAATTATTTTGACATACCAATGACAGAAAACAAATGCTAAAAAAGAGGGGCTGCCTTTTAGAGTCATTTTGAAAAGACATGTGACTTTGAGTAGTTCTGTCAAACAGCAATATAACTTAAAATCAATTTTGTTGATACTTTTGTTTCTACATAATCTTTTGTGCATTTTTTGTGGCCAAAGAATTGCCCAGGGGCCAAATGTCAACAAATGCCAAGATGCTTGCATATAAGTATATGTAATGTCATATGTTATTACATTTAAGTTATTGCGAAAATTCCATTTTATTTCCTTTGCAAAAAAATTCACCAGCCCCGTTGTGGACCTATCCTATCCCTGGGGATCATGATTTGAATAAACTTGAATTACCACTACATAAGGATGCTTCCAAACAAATTACAGATTTTATTTTTGGCCTACTGGTTTTTGAGAAGAAGATTTTTAAAGAATTTCTCTATAAATTCTTATGTAAAAAACCCAACTCCCCATTGTCGCTCACTTATCACCGGGGGTAATGGTTTGAACTAACTTAAATCTACATCACATCATGGTTCTTCCACATAAGTCACAGTTTGTCTAGCCAAATGGTTTTGGGGAAGATTTTAAATTTTTTTCCATATATATTTTTATGTAAAAATTTGAACCTCCATTGTTGCCCAACCCCTTCCCCCAGAGATAATGATGTGAACAAATACGAATCTTCACTACATAAGGATGCTTCCACACAAGTTACAGCTTTTCTGACCGATGGGTTTTTGTTAAGAAGATTTTTGGAATATACTAATAAATTTTCATTTATTCTTGATTATATCCCCTATGAAAGGGGCGTGATCCTCCATGTTAATAAATGTAAATTGTCTTAACCAAATATTGATTTGTGCAAAGTTTGAATGAAATTGGCTTAGTGGTTCCAGAGAAGAAGTTGAAAATGTAAAATGTTTACACACAGACAGACAGACGGACGCCGGACAAAAAGTGATCAGAAAAGTTCACTTGAGCTTTCAGCTCATGTGAGCTAAAAATACAAAAGTAAGAAGTCGAAAGGACATTAAACTTCTGTACAATGCTCATAACCAATGATCATATTGTTAAAGAACTTTTATTTGCAAATAAAAAATCTTCGCAATGTTCGTGAGGAGATTGACGTTTTGGATATTTATAGTCCTGGACAATTGATAAAATGTTTGTTTTATTTTTGCCATAAGTGAGATCTTACCATATGAAAAAAAAAAGTTGAAGCCAGTTTAGCAAATAGTTGTTTGTCGGTTTAATAGTTAGGCGCATATCAAGATACAAGTAATCGAATTTAAAGTCTATATAGTATGTTGACATAACTTTATATTGATTCAATATGAAATTTATCAATAATGACTTGACTCGTTATCAGTATTATTCTATTGTCGAACGTTCACATATTTTAAAGATTAGTTGGATGAAAATGATAAAATGTTAATTTCAAATATCGGTTTTACAAACACTGTTCTGTATATCCTAACATTAACGTTTTGAAAATATCAATATAATTATATCAAGTTTATTCAGCAGGAAAGGAGGAGTGATTAGCACTAGAGATGAAAATAAAGAAGTTAATCTAGGAAAATCATTTTGTTGATATTGATCACCCATCAGAAATACATACCAGGAACAATAAGTCATCGGCATTTCCATAAAAAAATTTTTTTTCATATTTTTGTCTCTTAAAATGACGAAAAACAGTAATATTGTATGCAAGATGAAACAACAAGTATTTAAGACACGGAGATTGGACGTTCGAACACCAGTCATTTACAGAGAGAACATGGCAAACTACGGGTCCTGGGCAAAGTCTATGTCATACTTAACACCTGTATCATCGCCACATAAGGAAGACCACCGAACTTGGATTCAAATATTAGGTTAGGGTTTCAAGATTACCATATTCACTAGGAAGGTTAAGACCTCGAGCATTTCAATTTTGCTTTAAAAAATTTAAAATCAAGGGAAAAGTTTTGATGACTGCTCCTCATGGGCAGATAACACGTAAACTAAAATAGCATTTTATTCGTTGTAATTTTTACTATGAAAATATTCACAGAGGTATACTAAATGTATATATTTTAGTTAAGCGAAAACAACGTATTGATATTAAGTACTGTAAACCAACTTTTATTCGCAACAACGTTATTTCGCAATTTACTTCCTATCAACTGATTAGCGACGATTAATATTCGCGACCAAGCTTTATCCATACCAAGTTTGTTATAATAACCATACAAGAATTACTGATTCGCAGCAAGAAACATTCGTGATGAAGAGACTCTCGCGAACCTTGCGAACAATTTTTGCACGCGGAGAAAAGCTGGTTTATAGAACTGCAAATTAGGCAGATTGATTAATCAGTATTAATATGATAAAAAAAAAAGATTTTTTTTAACTGTATGATAAACGTGATGATTTTAATTTTTCCATCGTCAACTTCCCTTACTTATGTAGCTACATACCATCATCACCTGCTTATGGAATTATGTCTCTCAGCTTATTCGTTATGCAAGAGCATGCTCTACATACGAACAATTTATTAAAGGAGGCAAACTACTAACAAACAAGTTGTTGGAACAAGAATATCAAGAACTTCGATTAAAATCATCTTTACGCAAGTTCTATGGTCGATACCATAACTTTGTCAGCAATTACGATATTTCATCAAGACACATGCAGACTGACGGTTTTAATACTTGTTAAACCATTATTTATATACCGGACTCACAACGGTTTGTTCCGTTTTTCATGATCTTGACAATGAGTACACGGCGGGTGCAACCGGTCGGCAGGGGATGCTACTCTTTCATGGCACCTGATCCCCCACCTCTATCTTTATAGAGGTTCTTGTTGCACTGCTTTGCATTTTTATTTCGTTTTATGGATTTTTGAGATGGTTGACAGTTAGTTATTGTCATTTTTCATTGAAACCAAATATATAAATGTCGAACAAGTTATGGCTCATATAATATATATTTAGATAGAAGTTTCAATTCCACTATAATATGTATATGCAGCAGCCAAAATTTCATAAGATTCTGACTGTAAAATTTACTTTATGCATTTCTTAAGGGTTTACTATTCCATATTATCTGACTTCACTTGGAATTGCTTTTCCACTCTTCAACTATATTTCAATAAATATTCATAAAACGATGAACTATAGAAAAAGCCTGATTCGACCAACAATCCCATCTGGAGTTCATATTTTGGTCTCCTAAGAATGAAATATTTTTACCACTAGGAACAAATATTATTTGTTTTTTACTTAACATTTGTTTACCATTAACCCTATGGGAATTTGTTGCAAATGCACAACAGAATTTCTTTTTCTTGCAGAACTATTAAAAATGTCACCAAATGGTACACATCAACAAGTCAACCAAGTGGCTTGGTCCAGGGATGATGTGAAAAGTATTATTTTAATGCGATATTATTTTTATTGCGGTATATATTAAAGTAAAGTAGAAGAACGATTTTGTAAAGAAATAAAACTGTATATACTACTTATATGTTTATCGGTAGAATTTCGTAAAATACCACGGTTGCCTTGAAGTGTGTGATACATTTATTCTTCAGTTTTATGCATATTAGTAGTGTACTATATTGAAAACTGACGATATCGTGGGTTCTTTTAAAATTAATCTAATATAATGCCTTTTATTAACTCATGAAGATGACGGTAATGTTAATTTTGAATAAAACCGCATTAAAAATAAATAAAGTCATAACTTTTCACGTCAGGTTGTGTAAGATTCTTAAAATGTGAATAAAAGTATTACCTTTATGTATATCGAGCATTTAACAAAACTTTGGAGGCTGAATATTATTATGAACATTATTCTGAGCATCTTCTCTTCTATAATGCTTTTCAAAATATTTCTCCATTTTTAAGATATAAATGATCAAAATATTGGACCTCTAGCCCCTTAAAACCCCAAATTATGTAATATATCAGAAAACTTTTAACATGTATAGATAAATAACTGGAAAATAAACATTTTTGCCTCTATAATAAATTACAAAATAGTTCTTTTTATTAAAGAGATATGGATCAATGACTGTAGACGCCTCTAGGTCCCTAATTTGAATATTATTTTAAAGTGACATTCATAAAATTATAAATTGATGTAAATACAATTGTGGACACTGATAAAACAAGAAACGTTTAGTAAAATATATATCATAAAAAAAGTTATTAAAACCCCTGTAAAGATTAATCAATTTTAAAGGGGGGGGGGTGCTTTGTGGTCAGTAAATTATTACTCAGATCTACCTTAACTCTTAATGCTTATTAAGTTTTCCGCAAGAAACGCAAAAACAAATTTAAAAAAATTATGTGTTTTGAATAATTTTGCGCACTCGAATTAGACTTGACCACTATTGAGTATGTGAATAAAAATCTTATTTTTGTGTTTATCGGAAGTAATGTTGAATATCATAATAAAGTGATATATTTATAAACATTACAACTGTAAAAATACGTATAAGACGAGCAAGAAACGATTTTTGAAATATCTATTAAAAACGAAGTTATTAAAAATCTTGTCGTATAATTTCAGATTAATCGAATTTTTTTTTCTGGGAAAAGGGTGATAGTGGTGGTGGAGGTGGTGGTGGGGGTGAGCAGGAAATTTATCACTCGGATGTGTCTTAATTTTAATTGTTTATTATAACAAAAAAATAGAAATAAGATATTTAAAGACTAACGTAAAAAAAGAACCATAGTCGCTCCCCATCCAAATCAGAGTATACAAATACTTCATCCGTTTACCATAAAACAGTGTAGGCATACAGTTTTTTAATGATTTGATGAAGACGGGGAGCGCCTTTGAAGTAAAATGACAGAGGATGGGCATATTTTTAATTAAATAAAGGAGCAAAACAATGAGAAGTTTGACGATATACAGCAGTTTAGACGATTTCTTATGATGTAAAACAAACTATTCGTGATAAAACGTACCCGAATTAATCCCAGCCTAGACATGATGACGCCACCTTTGTCAACACATTTTAATATTTTCTTTCAAAAAGAAACTATAGAAATCAGAATATTCTGTTCAGTTCTGATTCGAACAACCACAAAAGTCAGATAGAGACCAGTTTGAATGATTAACAATGCTTTTGACTTTGAAATGTAACCACCAAAGGTTGTTTTGTGTTTTTGAAGCACCAAAAGAACCTGTTTTTTGATCGCAAACCTCACCTGCGCTCATTTTACGTAGGGGACGTTAATTCAGACATTATGTCTCTTCTTGTCTCATCTTTTGTCATTCTTTTTCATAATACAATTTCTAGTCTCACCTTTTGTTTTGTCATAGAATCTTCTCTCTATATAAATGTCGCACTCACAATTTAATTTCACTTGTTTAACAGAGTTATAGAGGATGGAGAACTCCGGGTTGCATGCAGCAATTTTATTGCTTTTGTTAACAGTGGCGGCATCTTTTGCTGATGTCGTCAACGACTCGATCAGAACAAAACAGTCTGATGGCCAACCAAGGAGCCATAAATGGTAAGTTGATTAGATAGTTATATATATATATATATATATATATATATATATATATATATATATATATTAGATAATTTCTTTTAAGGGAGGAGTCTTATATCTATTCAAAAAGTATATTTGATTAAATTTCCATGAAATCAATATATAAGGAAATTAAAATATCATACTTTTCGTTCTTTCTTACTATTATACAACTTAGCATAGAAATGTTTATTTAGCATTTTTAACACAATAACATTAATGCCGAAATTTTCAACTAATATAAACTAATAATACTTGGGTCTCAAAATATTTTTTCCTATCAAATTAAATTTTACTACCTGTTTTAAACGCTCAATCTATAAAAAGATGTGTGTGAAAAAATCACTAAAATTGGATTTTCTCTCTTACTAAATGGTCAATTTATTAGTTTTTTCTCTCAATTTATATCTTTATGTAAAGTCTTCATATTATGTAGAAATAAGAAATATTTCATTATTGGAAGCATAGAAAAATAATCAAAATATCTTTAAAATTTAAGAAAAATTAATATATTAGATCAAATGCAGGCAAAAAAATATTAGTCTTAATTTAAATATTTATTTCAATTTAGTAGTATAAACTGATCTTTAAAAGAATATATATTTTTTCAATATTTTTACCAACGAAAATGAGCTCAATGGGCTTTCGTACATTTTTCTGTTGATGTCCTTAATTTGAATTTTTTTGAGCTTTTGAAAAAATATGCACCTTATTTAGAACTAAATGTATCTTAAATGTTTGAACGAGTACCTTATTTCGTGTCACTTTGTTTGGACCGTTGTTTTGTCTTTGATAGGAATCCCAAACATCAAGAAACACTAAATGACGACACAGATTCCAGTTTACAGTTTTGTGTTTGTCCACGGAAACCCAATGGTTGTATCTGTAAAAAGGAATGGAGCATCAATTTTGGAAAAGGAGAAAATGCACATTTTACATACCATGACCTCCTTCAACGAACGAATGAGTTTGAAAGGGACACAGAGCGTGGAGTCTATAACAAAAGAAGTGCTGACGACAACACACCACTACCGCCAGTTCTAAACAGTTTGGATTCTGGGTCTTTGTTAAGAATAATGTACGTAAATCAACCAACGGAGGAGTTGAGACGCCAGCTGATGAAGGACATTCTCAGATTCTCAAAATGACGAGACAGCGTTTCTAAATCATCAACGATCATATTCTAATGAAAAATTAATTATTTGAGGAGAAAGATCATTTTCATGGGTGCTCAATAAACAGAAGACTTGATTCAGAATTAACTTCAATTGTCTTTTAATAGTTATCAATTAGTACGTATGAACAAATATAGCTTTTGACTTACTAATTTGAGGAGAGTGTTTATAGCTCCAGCTGTTAATTATTGTTTTTAATTAAAGATTAGATTTAAATACTTTTCGCCCTATGTTAAGACAGTACTTGTAACTCAAAACAGTAATAATTAGTAATAACAGAACAAAATATGTTTTTAAAACATGATTTCCCTATCAAATTACATTTTTATAAGCTTTTTTAAGCGCTCATTCTATAAATAGATGTGTGTGAAAAAATCACTCAAATCGGATTTTCTCTCTTATCAAATGGTCAATATATTAAATTTTCTGTCAGTTAATATCTTTATGCATAGTCTTCATAATATGTAAAAATCAGAAATATTTTGTTATTGGAAGCATAGAAAAGTAATCAAAATATCTTCAAAATTTAAGAAAATTAGTGGAAATGCGGGCAATATTAATTTTAGATTAAATATTTATTTCAATTTAGTAGTATAAGCTGATAGATATTCTGATAATCTATCATTTCATTGAAGAATACAAACTTCATATCTTAAACAGATGTCTACAAAACTGCAGATAACTACGTTTATTTTTATCATCCTTCAAGTTGAGAAAAAAGGTGGTGACCTTGACCTCACCTTCATGCGAAAACAAGGAGGTAAAATTTGTTTAAACTGATACAATCATTTGGTGATATGATCTGTTTGACCATGTACAAAATTTCACGAATTTCTTATTATAAGAAGTATGTTTAATAACGAGAAGACTCATTCCTTAAGATGTTATATGTAATTGTAGAAATTTTAAAGTCAATCAAATAAAACCTAGAGCTTGTTGTAAAAAACAAACCAGGATCAACATTGGGCTAGGGCTAGGAATTACATTACATATGAATAAGATAGGTTACTTGCTTAGTTCCAACTCTGGAAAAGTCACTGGGCATCTCAAAGGGGGCATATCCTATATACATGTACCAATTGATGTGCAATGACACAAAGAGGAAGAATAAATATGGTCTAGGGGTGGGGATCTCAACAGTTATTAAATTGTATTATCATTTCCTATTTCAGAGGGGGGGGGGGGGGTGTTTAAAAACAACTCCGGGGGGTGGGGGAATGACCCAAGGGGCAGGGGCCAATTTGTCTTAAATGTATCTTGACATGATCAGCAGAATTAGACAGAATGATCACTATAGGGCATCTGCAGAGTGGGGCCTTAAATAGTTACAAAATCAATCTACAAAAAATATTGATAATATGTTATACATGTATTTAGAAATGTCTTTATTTTCAAAATGATTAACAAATTAATCAGTCAAAATGAGTTATAAATAACCGATTAGCAATTCTGTAATTGATTGCATGATCCCTAGTATAATATCACATGTATTTTTTTATATACAATTATACATGTATTTTAACAATCAGGATTAAAATGCACAAATTTTCATGAGTCATAAATCTTGACATACCACATATCTCTTGACAAAAAAGAATAAGCAATTTAAAATAAAAGAAAATTAGTCATTAACATTTTTTCTATTACTGGTGTATGATGATGGGGTAGGGGGTATAATGGGGGAAAAAAAGACAGCAGCATGCCTTCATTCTCACTAAAAATGTATATCTAATCCACATATCCTGGGGATGGGGAACGGTTAAGGCCCCTTCCCCTTCCTCCCTATTATAACTCATATGAACATGATATTTAATACCCACATTTAATACAAAAGAGGGTCAATATGGAGTCAACTCAATAGTGTGTCTGACAAATGAAAAAATGAAAAAATTCTGCGATTAAAATGACAGAAACTGTAGATAAGCTTATCTAAATAAAGATGATGATACAGTATGCTGGCAAAGGGAGATCACATTTTAGAAAGTAAAGTAAAACTTAACTGTTTTGTATACTGGTGTCTCATAATATTGCGCTTCTACATGTATTATACTTACCTATATTGGTCAACATCATAATGATAATCCAATTAGCACAATACGAATTCCTTTAGCTGATCACCACAAAAGAAACGTTTATTCATGTTAATAATCCTATTCTGCTTATCAAGAAAACATATGCATGTACACCACGTGAAACCCATCTAACGAAAGAGCTGGGTAAAACTAGTACCCGATGCAACCTGTACAATTGTGTTGTGTACATAACTTCAGACAAAGATCATTTAATAGTAACATATTGCATGTGGCCTTCTTTTTGACTAAAACTAGTAAAAGAGAGTGTTATTTACAGGCAAACACTTGGTGCGGGTATTACTGTCTAATGACAGCATCTAGTATTAATTCTTACTATCAAGCGATTATACATCAGGTCTACTCGTATTATATATTATAATGGTGCGTGTTTTCTTATCATCTTTTTGTGAAAAAAAAATTATTGTCAACTCAACATAAAAACTACATTGAATGGAAAGAGCTTACTGTTAAGGAGGCTTGATGGTCTACAAATTACCAATCAAACTTAAACGTTGACATATTTTGGTCATAAACTAACATTTAGTTAAGAAAACATCCAAATACTTTAGCTTTCAAATTTGAATGTTTTCTCATATCTTTATAAAGAGCTCTTCTTCACATGGAGGTAAATATAATCTTAAAATGGCCTACACCATCCAGCCCCCTTAAGAATAACGAGCTTATAAACAACTCGCTTGGTTCTACTACAAAGGGAGATACTTTACTAAAACGATAACAATTGATTTTAAATAATGTTTTCTGCTTGTTCTGGATAAAATAAACACCAACGAAAGAGAAATAAGTAAACAACAAGTCATGTACAAAGTCAACAAAAGTACCAAATTTACACTATTACGTTGAAAACTGATTTAATTATGCATGAAATGTCTTTACATGTAGACAAAAGAAAGTTGTATTCAACATTTACATTCGGTATCACTTTTCCTGACTGAAACACAAAATTGATGCCGAGTAGAGCTATTTCATGAATATTCGTTTAATTCTAATTTTCGTGGATTTCTTTGTTGAGTTGATCTTAGTTACTAAATGTTCTTTGGTGTGTTATTTAATAACATATTATATCACATTTTTAAATAAGTTTTCTCGTCACGTCACATATGATATAATTTTATCCGTATTGCCTCAAATCTGCTGAAACACATCAGAAATAGTTATATTGCCTTCTCGAAAACAGTTATATTTTATAGGAAATAGTTTTATTGCCCTCCCGAAACTGTTAGTAAGTAACTTCGCATTGAATTAATCTCCATATTAATGACGACGGGTTCGAAATCCAAAGCGTTAGTTGCTATAAAGCAAACATTAACTGCTTCGCAAAAAATCAAAACCAAAATCAGACATTTGTTCATTTATTTTCAGAGAAATTTTCATTGTTTGATAGATGAGACATTTTGTGTATTCAGTGATGCATTTCAAAAACAGCAGGGTGAATTAACATCATCATTATTTAAAGTCATAGAGACAAAAACGGACTGATATACTTTTTATAAAACATTTATATGATTTTTTATTTAAAGTGACCTTGTGCAAATAATAAAACACACTTGTTAATAAAACAAATACGTTCGTTAATCGATTTTGATTTTTAAAAATGGTTTATAACGTATTATTAATGTGTTCTCGGGCGATACTTCCAGAATATTTGTCCCTAAGTAACATGCTTTTCTGTCACTTCGGTGCAAATATTTTGGTACGTCACCCTCAACGCCATGTTATAGATGTATTGTATTCATTTTTGCTTTAGATTAATCATAGGCCTCAATTTAAGAATCCTTGAATAATTGGATTTAACTAAATCCACGAACATCTATGTCCTTAAAATGTTAAAGAAACAACAATACAAAATACTTCACACTTTCATCAATTGATTAATTTTCATCTAATCATTGGCCATGACGACCATATCAAGTTTATCGTCCGGCTTCGCCTCGGGAAATAGTTTCAGTCAAGGGGGACAATAACCTTGCTATCGTCCAAATAGTCAGTAAATAATTGTTAAATTATACTGAAGAAAACTTTATTTGTCGGCGATGCAGATTTTTCTTGAGGGTAAGCAAATTTAAGTTATCAAGAGACTGAATTGAACGTAGCGACTTGGATTCCACCAAAGGTGTTCCGAGTTTAAAAACAAGGGAAACCGAATGCCGCTGGTGAATAGTTTCGATGACTGCTCCTCATGGGCAGATAACACGTAAACTAAAATAGCATTTTATTCGTTGTAATTGTTACATAGAAAATTTTCACAGAGGTATACTAAAAGTATATATTTTAGTTAAGCGAAAACAACGTATTGATATTAAATACTGTAAACCAACCTTTATTCGCAAGAACTTTATTTCGCAATTTACTTCCGATCAACTGGTTAGCGACGACTAATATTCGCGACCAAGCTTTATCCATACCAAGTTTGTTATAATAACCATACGAGAATTACTGATTCGCGGCGAAACATATTCCTCATGACGAGGCTCTCGCGAATCTCGCGTAAAAATTTTGCACGCGGAGAAAAGCTAGTATATACTACTGCAAATTAGGCAGATTGATTAATCAGTATTAATATGATAAAAAAAAAATTATTTTTTTTAACTATGATAAACGTGATGATTTTAATTTTTCCATCGTCTACTTCCCTTACTTATGTAGCAACATACTATCATCACCTGCTTATGGGATTATGTCTCTCAGCTAATTCGTTATGCAAGAGCATGCTCTACATACGAACAATGTATTAAACGAAGCAAACTACTAACAAACAAGTTGTTGGAACAAGAATATCAAGAACTTCGATTAAAATCATCTTTACGCAAGTTCTATGGTCGATACCATAACTTTGTCAGCAATTACGATATTTCATCAAGACACATGCTGACTGGCGTTTTTCATACTTGTTAAACCATTATTTATACACCGGACTGACAACGGTTTGTTCCGTTTTTCATGATCTTGACAATGAGCACACGGCGGGTGCAACCGGTCGGCAGGGGATGCTTACTCCTCCTAGGCACCTGATCCCACCTCTATCTTTATAGAGGTCCGTGTTGCTCTGCTTTGATTTGTATTTCGTTTTATGGATTTTTGAGATAGTTGACAGTTTGTTATTGTCATTTTTCATTGAAACCAAATATATGAATATCGAACAAGCAATGGCTCATATAAGATATATTTAGATAGAAGTTTCAATTCCACTATAATATGTATATGCAGCAGCCAAAATTTCTTAAGATTCTGACTGTAAAATTTACTTTATGCATTTCTTAAAGGTTTACTATTCCGTAATATCTGACTTCACTTGGAATTGCTTTTCCACTTTTCAACTATATTTCGATGAATATTCATAAAACGATGAACTGAAGAAAGGCCTGATTCGACCAACAATCCCATCTGGAGTTTGTATTTTCGTCTTGTAAGAATGAAATATATTTACCACTAGGGACATATATTATTTGTTTTTTTACTTTTATTTACCATTAATTCTATGCGAATTTCTTGTAAATGGACAGCATAATTTCTTTTTCTTGCAGAACTATTGAAAATGTCACCAAATGGTAAATATCAACATGTCAACCAAGTGGCTTGGTCCAGGGATGATGTGAAAAGTATTGATTTAATGCAACGCATTGCGGTACATATTAAAGTAAAGTAGAAGAACGATTTTGTAAAGAAATAAAACTGTATATACTGCTTAAATGTTGATCGGTAGAATTTCGTAAAATACCACGGTTGCCTTGAAGTGTGTGAAACATTTATTCTTCAGTTTTATGCATATTAGTAGTGTACTATATTGCAAACTGATGATGTCGTGGGTTCTTTTAAAATTAATCTATGACAATGCCTTTTTTTAACTCATGAAGATGACGGTTAATGTTAATTTTGAATAAAAACGCATTAAAAATAAATAAAGTAATAACTTTTCACCAACAACTGCATCAGAATCAAAAGCTGAGCAAGAGTCTTGCGCACTCGAATAAGTCTTGCGTACTTACATTATTGTACATTAGACTTAGCCACGTCAGGTCGTGTAAGATTCTTAAAATGTGAATAAAAGTATTACCTTTATGTTTATCGAAGGTAATGTTGCATATTATTTTAAAGTGACATTCATAAAATTATAAATTGATGTAAATACAATTGTGGACACTGATGAAACAAGAAACGTTTAGTAACATTTATATAAGAAAAAAGTTATTAAAACCCCTGTAAAGATGAATCAAGTTTTTCAAAAGGGGGGGGGGGGGCAGTAATTTATTGCTCAGATCTACCTTAACTCTAAATGCTTATTAAGTTTTCCGCAAGAAAAGCAAAAAAAAAAAAATTATAAAAAAAAAATTGTTTAGAATAATTGTCCGTAAATAATTTTGTGCACTCGAATTAGACTTGACTACTATTGAGTATGTGAATAAAATCTTATTTTTGTGTTTACCGGAAGTAAAGTTGAATATAATAAAGTGATATATTTATAAACATTACAACCTGTAAAAATACGTATCAAACGAACAAGAAACGATTTTTGAAATATCTCTTAAAAACGAAGTTATTAAAAATCTTGTCGTATGATTTCAGATTAATCGATTTTTTTTTCTGGGAAAAGGGTGGTGGTGGTGTGTGTGTGTGTGTGGGGAGGGGGGGGGAGTGATCAGGAAATTTATCACTCGGATGTGCCTTAATTTTAATTGTTTATTATAGCAAAAAAATAGAAATAAGATATCTAAAGACTAACATGTAAAAAATTGACCATAGTCGCTCCCCATCCAAATTAAAGTATACAAATACTTCATCCCTTTCCCATAAAACAGTATAGGCATACAGTTTTTTTTTTAATAATTTGATGAAGACGGGGAGCGCCTTTGAAGTAAAATGACAGAGGATGGGCATATTTTTAATTAAATAAAGGAGCAAAACAATGAGAAGTTTGACGATATACAGCAGTTTAGACGATTTCTTATTATGTAAAAGAAAATATTCGTGATAAACCGTACCCGAATTAATCCGCAGCCTAGACATGATGACGCCACCTTTGTCAACACATTCTAATATTTTCTCTCAAAAAGAAATTATAGAAATCAGAATATTATGTTCATATATGATTCGAACAATCACAAAAGCCAGATAGAGACCAGTTTGAATGATTAACAATGCTTTTGACTTTGAAATGTAACCACCAAAGGTTGTTTTATGTTTTTGAAGCACCAAAAGAACCTGTTTTTTGATTGCAAACCTCACCTGCGCTCATTTTGCGTAGGGGACGTTAATTCAGACATTATGTCTCTTCTTGTCTCATCTTTTGTCATTCTTTGTCATAATACACTTTCTAGTCTCACCTTTTGTTTTGTCATAGAATCTTCTCTCTATATAAATGTCTTACTGAAAGTTTAATTTCACTTGTTTAACAGAGTTATAGAAGATGGGCAACTCCGGGTTGCATGCAGCAATTTTATTGCTTTTAGTAACAGTGGCGGCATCTTTTGCTGATATCGTCAAAGACTCGATCAGAACGAAGCAGTTTGATGGCCAACCAAGGAGTCATAAAAGGTAAGTTTATTACATAGCGAAAAACATGTATCTAAGACAATTTCTTTTAAGGTAGGAGTCTTTCAACTTTTCAAAAGGTAAATTTGATTAAATTTCCATTAAATAAATATATAAGGAAATTAAAATATCATTTTTTTTTCTTTCTTTCTTCCTATTATACAACTTAGCATAGAAATGTTTATTTAGCATTTTTAACACAGTAACATTAATGCCGAATTTTTCAACTAAAGTGAACTAATAATAAGATAATTGGGTCTCAAAATATGTTTATAAAATATGATTTTCCTATCAAATTAGATTTTATTACCTTTTTTTAGCGCTTATTCTATAAATATATTTGTTTGAAAAAATCACTAAAATTGGATTTTCTCTCTTACTTAATGGTCGATATATTAGGTTTTCTCTCAATCTATATTTTTATGTAAAGTCTTAATAATTTGTAAAAATTAGAAATATTTCATTATTGGAAGCATAGAAAAATAATCAAAATATCTTTAAAATCTAAGAAAAATTAGAGCAAATGCGGTCTAAGCAATATCAATCTTAGTATAAATATTTATTTAAAGTTAGTAGTATAATCTGTTAGACATTGCGATATTTTATCATTTCATTGAAAAATAAAAACTTCATATCTTAAATAGATGTCTACATAACTGCAGATAACTACATTCATTTTTATCATTCTTTAAGTTGAGCAAAAATGTGCTGACCTTGACCTAATTTTGATGCTAAAGCAAGCTGGTGAAAGATTAAACTGATACAATCATTCGGTAATATTGTATGTTTGACTGTGTGAAAAATTCATGAATTTCTCTATAAAAGAAGTATGTCTTAAATCGAGAAGACTCCTTCCTGAAAGATAAAGTAAAGTAATGAAATTGAATTAAGCCTAAAACAAGCCAAGACTATCTCAAATGAAAAATTAGTTCTTATTAATGTTCTGGTCGATATAGAGTTGAAAGTTACTCACAATTTTTATCACATGACGGAATAAATTTCTTATGACTCATTAAAATGGCAAAACCAGATAATGAATTAACAAAGATGGATACACAGCAGATTGCTTCATGTTAGATTGAAATCTTACTGAATAATGCCACAATATACAATAAAAGAAAAACAAATACATACAATACCTTTAAAATAATTAATATATATATATATATATATATATATATATATATATATATATATATATATATATATGTATGTATGTATATATATATATATATATATATATATATATATATATATATATATATATATATATATATATATATATATCGTTTTAACGAAAGCCCATTAAGCTCATTTTCGTCGGTAAATTTCTTTTTTTAATAAACACGATATCACGGGAAACTTTCGCGATATTACCCTAATAAACGCGTTATCTTAGCGAATAAACGCAATTTTTTCGCGAATAAACGCGAAACTTTCGCGATATAACGCGAAACTTTTGCGAACAAACGCGAAACTTTTGCGAATAAACGTGAAACTTTTGCGAATAAACGCGAAACATTCGCGAATTAACGCGAAATATAAGTATAATTATTTCAAACAAGAGCAATCAAAATCTTATTGAATTAGATGTAACACTTTATATTTGTAATTTATTTATTATATAATTCAAGCATGGGATATCTTCTAACCGTTATTACTTATTTTTAAAAGATATATTCCACTTATACTTGATACATTTAGAGGACAGAACTACGTTCTCCGAATATGAACAATACCCAGAAAAAATATATGGATTGAAATTTCTTTCAAATTCAAATTCAAATTTGTCATATTTCTCTCAACTGAATTAAAAACGTCACACTAGACCTTTTTCATGTCGCGGCGATATTACATAATTATGTATAACGTTGTGAACAATTATATCCTTTCAATTTACTAATGATAATCTATAAAACTTGTGATTATACAAAGTTGATCATTTCTATGATACAGTGCTCATGATAAGCCTGATGCATAATTATGTGACATTGATTTTAGATCACATTTGTAGTTTGATATTCTTGTGAATCAATATAAAAAACACTTTCTATATATGCATTACAACTTCATGTATGCTGACAAAATGTTAATAGTTTAATTTGTCAATCTATTATAAACTGTTATAGGAAGTATAATGAACATAAAGATAATTGAACTAGCAACAGTAAAACTTTTTTATCCATAGCAAAATATAAAATAAAAATTGAACTAACATTGATTGGAAATACGCTTAATGTAATCCGTACCGTATACAAAATGCAAAAGTTTCGCATTTAACGGAAATTTTACGCGTTTATTCGCGAAAGTTTCGAGTTATATCGCGAAAGTCTCGCGAATTCACGCGTAACTTTCACGAATAAATGCGAAACTTTCGCGTTATATCGCAAACATTTCGCGTTATATCGCAAACATTTCGCGTTTATTCGCGAAAGTAACGTGTTTATTCGCGGAAACAAATATTTTGTTACCTACGAAAATTAGCTTAATGGGCTTTCGTACATTTTTCTCTTGATGTCTTTAATTTAAATTTTTTTGAGCTTCTGAAAAATATGCACTTTATTTAGAACTAAATGTATCTTAAATGTTTGAACGAGTACCTTATTTCGTGTCACTTTGTTTGGACCGTTGTTTTGTCTTTGATAGGAATCCCAAACATCAAGAAACACTAAATGACGACACAGATTCCAGTTTACAGTTTTGTATTTGTCCACGGAAACCCAACGGTTGTATCTGTAAAAAGGAATGGAGCATCAATTTTGGAAAAGGAGAAAATGCACATTTTACATACCATGACCTCCTTCAACGAACGAATGAGTTTGAAAGGGACACAGAGCGTGGAGTCTATAACAAAAGAAGTGCTGACGACAACACACCGCTACCGCCAGTTTTAAACAGTTTGGATTCTGGGTCTTTGTTAAGAATAATGTACGTAAATCAACCAACGGAGGAGTTGAGACGCCAGCTGATGAAGGACATTCTCAGATTCTCAAAATGACGAGACAGCGTTTCTAAATCATCAACGATCATATTTTTATGGACAACTTATATTTGAGGAGGGAGGTCATGAATGTCAATAAACAGAAGACTTGATTCAGGCTTCATTTGTCATTTAATAGTTAACAATTTGTTGTTATTATTAAATAATAATGTATTTTACAAACCTTAGACACATTGAGGACTAATACGTATTTTGGACTTCATTTGCATTCGGTATAACTTTTCCTGCCTTACACACAAAATTGATGCCAAGTACTGTATAATTTTAGGGGGAAAAAAATTGTGGACTTTCCAGTTCTAGATATAAAATATTCATTAAAATTACATGATAAATCCCTACATCTTGCTGATTAAGAATTTCAATTTCATTCCACATTATTTTTTAATCTATCAAACTTTATTTTTCTTGAATGAGGGAAAGAATTTGATATGGCGAAGTCTTCCTTTCATCGCTAAATCTTTTTTGAAAATTTTCCGTGATTCATTCTTAGTTTTTTGTCAATTTTTGTTTAGCAATGATAGCAATGAAATAGAAAGAAAAAATGTTAAAATACTGTACATGTAAAAGGGAGGCATACATGATAAATTAAATAAGCACAGTGATGAAAGGTTTGACGTCATACAGCTGTTCTGGTTTCATGTACACATTAATTCGTACCCTAGACATGATGACGACACTTTTGTCGACAAAGCAATTCTAAAACTTCAATTTTTTTTCAACAAATTCTAATATTTTCTTTAAAAAAAAAACCCCCAAAAACCCAAACAAATTAGGAATATCAGAATTCTATGCTCACTTATGGTCCGAACAATCTTCAGAGCCAGATATAGACAAGTTTGAATGATTAACGATGTTTACAACTACCAAAAGATGTTTCTATGTTTGAAATGTACAAAAAGAATCTTTGTTTTGTTTGAAAACCAGCACCTGAGTCCTTTTTGCGTGGGGACCTTTTTCAGTTTATACAGACATGGTACCTTTCTAGTCTCATCTATTGTACTTTCACTGTTACTATATTTTCCTTAGTTCAAAGCAGAGCTGTAACAGATGGACGACGTCGCAATTTTGTCGCTTTTCGTTTTCGTGGCAACGTTTGTTGATGGCGTTGAAGACTCCGTCATCACATCCAAGTAACTGATGGCAATCCACGAAAAAGAAATAATCAAAGTACTGAAAGCACGGAAAAGCGCTAACCTAGCTTGGTTCTAATGGAAATTTACTTTGTGCAAGCTTTGTTAAAAAAGAGACTTATTGAAATTTTGACTTATGTTTAATTGATATCAATTAAAAGTAACCAAGACCAGAAGGGTCAAAATGGCGTTGAAGTTGTACTCATCCATATTTATGCTTATTCAATTTATTTTTGATTAACAAAAGGTCGAAATTACGTTCTCTTTAAATATATATTATACATTTATTGCATGATGGTGAGGGAAATATGAAGATTTATTCCCCCAAGAAAAATCATATTTCCCGAGGGCTATGCTATGAAACCAATGTCAGACTTATGTTCCGTACATCCCGAGTTCGAATCCCGCTGTGGCCTTTTGTTGTTACATACTGAATTTAATGATTAGATATCCATTGCTTTCCCACAAATTGCAAATATTTTGCTTATTCTCCTGTGTTGAATAACAGTACTCTATGTTGTTTTGTTATGAAGCTACTGTTAAAGGTTATTTTTCAGCATCGCTATTGAATGGCTACTTAGCATAGTTATAACTATTAAAATAAAACAGTTCTTAAAAATATAGGTAATAAAAATTACCCACCGTGTGGTAAAAATTTGCAATTAATAATAAATGACACAAAATGAGAAATTGGAAATTTGCCAAAACAACAACCATTGATGTTTCCAAATCAACGAATCCGGGGATTCAGAACGTCAAGCAAGCGTTTTACGGAACGGGTTTGAACAGCAAGCAAGCATAACTAAGAAAGAGACAAAAAGAAACTCTTTGCATTCACGAGTTTTCTACAGCATTCGTTTATCTACTTTCTAACATGCTTTGCAAAATCATACCGGAGTCTTGCGATTTTATCAGAAAACAGTTCGAACGCGCACTAAACTGTTAGAAGAAATGGCGACAGTTTAGGGAACAACACGATCTGAGAAGGCATATTTAATTCAATGAAAAGTTGCATACTGTATATATTTGAATGTATTAATTTTTTTTCCTTAATGACCATTAGCATAGCCGAGGAACATGTAGGTTGTTTCATATCTTTCACTCTCAAAATACTGAGAGAAAAGACTATATAAATATAAATTCATAGAGAATAATACATACCCTTTTCAATATCACAGACATTATCAGCCCGAGACTCCAATATCAGCCCGAGGGATGATATTGGTCGACGGTTGATACAGGCTGTGCTATGGAAAAGGGTATTTATTATTATATTTATTACATACTCAGTAATGAAATTTTTAAAAACCATCATATTGAACAAACTGATTTTAAATATTATTTGAAAGTAGTCTGTACATGTATTAAATAAAAATATGATCCAATTTTTTTAACAAACATGTAGCTACAGAACCGGAATTTCCTCAGGTTTTAAAAGTTAACTGCTCCAAAACATTTGCTAGCATGTGAAGTTTTCAACTGCACTTACAAATGTACACTATACTCTATCCCAAGATATCCTGGATTCACATTTTGCTAATTACTCGATATTTATAAATACCTCAGGGTTCAAACGATGTTCATTCAAAAGTATGAAAAATTTCCAAGATTTCTCCTTGAAACGCCCCCTTTAGCTTATCAGGTTTCAATACACTAAAAAATGTGATGTCTAAGGAGATTTTGTATTGCAGCAGACCCGGATGATAACTTTGGAAAATTGCGCGAGGTACCCCGGGTGACTTCCGAATGGAGAAACGATGTAAACACTCCCCATTAAAAATCTCCGTAAGAGATCTGTTTTAGTTCCTGTGAATTTTTCCAAGTGAAAAATGATAATGTTTCAATGAAGATATCTTGGATTATTTCCCTTTCATCGATTTCAATTGCACTTCTTTCACAGGTATGTGTATTTTCATTAAGAATCAGCCAACTGTGCTGCATAAATATCTTGGGACAGACTATAGCTGTAACAAATGTTTTCTTTTTCGTCTGTAAACATGCACAAATGCCAAAGCTAAAAAAGGCAGAGGAGTTCCGCAAGGGGTATGATACAGATCCGTATCAGCCCTACAGGACTGATAACTTGTATCAGCCTCGGAGGCCGATACGAGTTTTGTTATGTCATCTGTATCACATATGAAAAAAAAACCTGTATTTATTACTACATGTAAGTATGTAATAAAATTTATTAAAGTCTGTGTTTCATGCCTCATTCATTTTCTATGTTGAATCAGCTGTTTGTGTACCATGTGACCTTTATGTGTACTGATGTGTATGACGTCACGTTTTCTGTGTTCTTGAATAAATGTTAGAAATGGACACACGTGTTTACTTGGTGCTCGTTTAAACATGGTGTCAGAAGCGGCTCTTCAGTGAAATTAAACCCACAGTTACTATATCAGAGCCTTTATTATTGCGGAAACGTAATCATGCATCTGTTCAACCCCCCTGAAAGTTTTAACTTCAGCAACCCAACGGAATGGCTCGACTGGAGGGAACGATTTTCGCGCTTCAGAATGGCGTCGAAATTGTACAAGGACAACCCGGAGGTCCAGATCAGCGCCCTCATCTACGCAATGGGTAAGGAGGCTGAACACATTTTTAAGTCCTTCCAATTTGCTGATGAAGAGGATAAGAAGAAGTTCGAAAAAGTATTTGAGAAATTTTACGAGTACTTCGTTCCAAAGAGAAATACTATTCACGAGCGAGCCAGATTTCATCAGCGTGCACAACAACCTGGTGAGTCAGTAGAAACTTTTGTTAGAACTCTCCACGAAATTTCTGAACATTGTGACTTTCCTGACAAGAAAGAGCAAATTCGAGATAGATTGGTAATTGGTATTTTGGACAAAGAACTCTCAGAAAAATTACAGCTCAGATCAGATCTGACACTCGAGAAAGCAGTCGAAACTGCGCGGCAATCAGAAATGGTGAAATCACAGATCAAGGACCAGAGTGTGTCGGCTACAAACGTGGAGGCAGTTCGCAAGCACAGCGCTACAGGTCAGAGTCCGCAGAGCAATAACAGCCGAGGCAGAGGTCGAAGTCGTGGACACAGATATACACATAGCCGTGGCAGAGGTAACCATCACAGGAGACAAGGCCTAGGGAAATGCAACAAGTGTAACCTACACCATGCAAGGGACAATTGTTTTGCTAGGGGCAAACAGTGCAGACGGTGTCACCAATATGATCACTTTGCCGTGTGTTGTAACCAGAACAGCATAGCAGAAATAGTACAATCCGAGCCGGAAGAACCATATGAGGAAACAGGATTTCTTGGATCTGTCACAACCTGTAATGACGATGAAGCAGTGTGGAAAATAAATCTGAAAATCTGTGGAAAAACTGTAACATTTAAGATCGACTCAGGAGCGGACACCTCAGTTATGGGTGAACCAACTTACCATGCACTCCAAAACCGACCAAAACTGGAATCTGCAAACACAGCTTTATTCGGACCAGGAGGACGTATAAACTGTCTTGGAGTATTTACAGCTGAGACCAGCTGCAAGGGCAAAAACTTTGTATTTCCAATCCATGTAATCAAAGGAACAAGTAATCTGTTAGGACGATCAGCTGCATACAAGTTTGGATTAATTCAGAAAATTGACAGTATTGAACCAAGTTTGTTTGGAAGTTTTGGACTTGTTAAGTGTGAGCCTGTCAGAATCACACTAACTGAAGGTGCAAAGCCATACTGTCTAACTACTGCTCGTCGTATTGCATTCCCATTGATGCCAAAGGTAGAAGCGGAATTGAACAGATTAGAGAAGGAGGGCATCATCGAAAAAGTGGAGAAACCAACGGATTGGTGTGCTCCTATGGTGCCAGTGTCAAAGAAGAATGGAAATGTGAGGATTTGTGTAGATCTCAAGAAGCTTAATGAAGCCGTGAAAAGAGAACATTTCATGCTTCCAAATCTTGATGATATTTCTCCGAGATTAGCAGGATCAACGTTGTTTTCCAAACTCGACGCATCAAGTGGATTTTATCAGATTCCTTTGCATCCAGACAGCTGCGAATTGACAACATTCATAACCCCGATGGGACGTTACTGCTTTAGACGAGTACCATTTGGAATTACATCCGCCCCAGAAATCTTCCAGCGCAAGATGACTGATTTACTGCGTGGAATTGAGGGAGTGGAAGTTATCATTGACGACATCCTGATTCACGGGAAAACACGCAAGGAACATGACAAGAGGCTTGAAACAGTGTTGCGCAGAATTCAAGATTCAGGACTGAAATTGAACCGGGAAAAATGTGAATTCCGTAAGATTGAGATAGAATACTTTGGACACAACATTTCATCTGAAGGTATCCAACCAAGTAGCAGTCGAGTTGATGCCATTAGACAGATTGAAACTCCGACCAACCTTACCGAACTACGCAGATTCATTGGTATGGTGAACTACCTAGGACGATTCATTCCTGATTTAGCCTCAGTAATCAGCCCAATGACAGACCTACTGAAATCCGGAAATGCCTGGTTGTGGGACCAAGCTCAAGCTAATGCATTCAGTCGTGTTAAGGAATTACTTACCTGTGCTCCAGTGTTGACATTCTATGATCCACAGAAGCCTATTGTCGTTAGTGCAGATGCTAGTAGCTATGGCTTAGGGGCAGCACTCTTTCAGATGGAAGGAGACAAATACAAGCCAGTGGCATATTGTTCACGTAAACTAACTAACACTGAACTAAAGTATGCGCAAATTGAGAAAGAATGCCTTGCGTCGCTTTGGGCTTGTGAAAAATTCTCGCGCTATGTGGTAGGACTGAAATCATTTAAGCTGCTCACAGATCACAAACCCCTCGTCCCTTTGATTAATACTCAAGACTTGGATAAAGCACCATTACGTTGTCAGCGTATGCTTATGCGACTACGGAGATACAGCTTACATGCAGAACACGTTCCAGGAAAACACCTTATTGTTCCGGACACACTTTCAAGAAGTCCGATAGGAAGACCAAACCAGAGTGATACCTTTGCGGAGGAACTCCAGTGTTATGTTGATTCGCTAGAGAACTCAAGACCATTGACCGACAAGCTATTAGAGCAAATACAGAAAGCCACAGGAGAAGACAGCATCCTACAAGAGGCCATCAACCATACTCGAAACGGATGGCCAACACACCTGAAATCCATTTACAGAAGTGAATTGCAGGACTACTTTGCAATACGCAGTGCACTGTCAGAGTCGAGAGGACTACTCTTGTACAGGAATCATATTGTAATACCCGAGACACTTAGAAACAAAATTCTGAGGAATATACATGAGGGACACCTTGGACTTACAAAATGTAGAGCACGAGCTCAGGATTCAGCTTGGTGGCCTGGTATCTCACAGGACATTCGCAATTTCTTAAATTCTTGCGAATTTTGTCAAACACACCGTCAATCGCAACATAAAGAACCATTGAAGTATACTCCATTACCTAGTCGACCATGGCAAAAAGTCGCTGCAGACCTTTGTGAGTTGAACGGAAAACACTTTATAGTTGTCATTGACTATTTTTCCAGATTCATTGAAATAGCTTTCCTACAGTCTATCACCAGTGCACATGTTATTGGAAAAATGAAGAATATATTTGCTCGATGGGGAATACCAGAAGAGTTGGTATCTGATAACGGTACCCAATTTACCTCTGGAGCTTTTCACGAATTTGCAGAAGACTACAAATTCCGACAGACGTTTACGAGTCCTCATTATCCGCAATCCAACGGGGAAGCAGAAAGTGCCGTAAAGATCTCAAAACGAATTCTCCGCCAGGATGATATCTTCAAAGCATTACTATCGTACCGCAATACCCCTATTGAAGCGACGGGTAAAAGTCCAGCTGAACTTATGATGGGGAGAAAGCTACGCACAACAATTCCCATGATACCGGAAATGCTAGACCCAGAATGGATGGACCGCGATGACGTTTTCCTTCGCGATCAACGATACAAGGAACGGTACAAATGTAGTTATGACCAACATTACAATGCGCAACCGTTACCCGAACTAAAGCCAGGAGATTCAGTCAGAATCAAAACAGACAAAGACAAATTATGGCTCACTCAAGGAACTGTACAGGAAGCAGACACAAAAAGGCGATCGTACACTGTTGAAACTCCCAGAGGAACATACTACAGGAACCGCCGACATCTCCAGAAAACCGACAGACCTGTACACTCCAATTACAGTGAACCGGTAATACCCTCCGAAACATTCGTCCCAGATGCCGATCCAAATCCACCTGTCACTGATAAGGAATTGCGACTGCATAACCAAAACGCGTGTGATATTCCTACGATTCCGCAGTCGCCTGGAGTCACCCAAACGCGCAGTGGACGAGCTGTCAGACGTCCAAAGAACCTGGACGATTATGTTTGTTGAATGACTATGTGTTGTATGAATGTCCCATTAGCGGAAGACTTGTATGTTCTAAGACTGTAATATTTGTGTCTCATGTGTATCATATATGTCCTTAGTAATAAGGTTACTTACCTTTAAATTTCTTCTAGTCACACTTCTAGCCAAAGGGAACTTGTTTAAAATTTACTGTATTTTCTTAACTGGGAGGGGGAGGTGTTTCATGTCTCATTCATTTTCTATGTTGAATCAGCTGTTTGTGTACCATGTGACCTTTATGTGTACTGATGTGTATGACGTCACGTTTTCTGTGTTCTTGAATAAATGTTAGAAATGGACACACGTGTTTACTTGGTGCTCGTTTAAACAGTCTGTCCCAGGTTATTGCTTCCGTCATTTTTTGATGTTTTTAAATTTAACAAACATAGAACCAATTTAACAGGAGCTTGGACTTTGGGTAGTTGTGTCAAACAGCAATGTGACGTAAGCCTGTATATTTCATTGCTGGCCACTCAGCCATGGCACTTTGAAATCAACAAGATTTGTCTGGCTTTTGAGCTAAGACTACGCAATCTGTGTATATTTCACTTGAAACCAGCGTCATTTTTAACTTGTTTTGATGTTACATCCTACCGAAAGTCCGAGGTCTTGTTAAAATGGTTCTACCTGTCAATGAATTACAATTCAAATCGATAAAAGGGAAAAAATCCAATATTTCTTCATTGATACATCGTCTGTTTATCCCTGGAGAATTTCACATGAATAAAAAAATAAAACCCTATGGAGATTCAAAATGTGAAATGTTTATATCTTTTCTCCATTAGGAAGTACTCGGAACGACTCGCACAATTTTTTAACGTTATCATCCGGGGTACTTGATTTTGTTTACAATGCAAAATCCCCGTAGACTTTCTATTTTGGGTTGTGTATTGAAACCTGACAAGTTAGAGGGGGCGATTCAAAAGGTGAATCTTGGGATTTTTTCATACTATTTGATGAACATCGTTTGAATCCAGAGGTATTTATAAATATAGACTAATTTGAGAAAATATGCGGCAAAAATAACTTGGGACAGAGTATAGTTGTCTTTCTAAGAGCTCTGTATAAATATATACTAAGGGAAATATTAAATAAAATCTACAATAATTTGGATTTTACCTTTACAATATACAATGGTGGACGGCAAAAAAATCATTGTATACATGTATATCTGCTAGTTAATGTGTTGCGCATCCACCATCCTTAGGCGGATATAGCTGAGTATAGTCTCATGACACCTCATCACGAGAATTCCCGACAGTCTTATATCTGACAGTCGATCGATTAACTCATTGACTTCAGTCTTTTCGTTTTCAAAAATAATCCATTCTTGACTTCAATGGCTTTCTTTTGGAGAATAATATCTCTCAAACGAACTACATTCATAACACTTTTTTCCGTTTTTATACTTTCAAAATTTACAGAGTTTCACTCTTAGTTGCATGGGTTTACTTAAATAATGAATATGCATAAAACATTAGAAAGTTCAGCGAGTTTGCCCACATTCAGTATCCATATTATTATGAACATCTAAAACATGTAAAACTTGGTGCATCTCCATCATGAAAACAGTATTCATGCATGAGGCCATCCTTTAAAAAATGTTTGTTTGGAATTGCCGCCTGGAGGTTTCGTGACTCAGGAGGGAGGGAAAGAATTTTTTAAAAAAATTTTCAAACTTGAAGTTTAACTAATTTAAAATTGGTAAAAAAAAAAAATCAAATTCTCCATATTAAAAAAGTTTTTTATTTTTTGGTTATAAAATTTTATTGACAAGGGGTATTTAAATGTGGCTGGAGACAATTTCAAACAAACAATAATTTATTTTGGCCTGATGTTAAGAAATTAAGGTAAGGTTTGTGGTTACAGGGAGATAACTCACAGATTTTCATTGTGATAAAACACCAACTACCCTTGTTTCAGCTAGGACGTCAAAATTTATATGACGTCATAATTGATTTCAATTTTTTGTTATTTTGCAAAGTTTTGTAGTTTCATTGAAAAAATAACAGGACACAAGCATTTTATCAATTTCCACAAAAACGAAGTCCGCATCATATGGTTCTGAATAGTGTTTTAGAAACATCAGATTACACTTATACATGTACTAAGATACGTTTTTTCTGAAATCGGTGGACTTGGAAAGGTTTCAAATAAGATGTTTTCATTAACATAATAGTAGTCCAAAATTAAGACTTTTATTGCATTTTATTCTATTTTTAGATAGTTCATTAGAAATTTATAAAAATGAATTATGATATAAATAGTGACGTTGTTTTCGAACATTTTAAGCATAAATATTCCCCATTATAGTCACATATAAAATGTACATTGTATTTACATTTCATCAGCATGATAATTTGAATTCATGAACTTTGACCTTTTGTAGTTATAAAACGGGACCGGCAAAATCATTTGAATTTCATGAGGAAAAAAGACTTTAGTATAGTGAACAAAATGGTAATATGTAACTTTGGTACATTTCCTAAAAAATGCAAGCCGCAAACCTTACCTTAAAATGATCATTGCTGGACAGTGGGCATCATAAAATCAAAAGAACTGCAATGTCCGTTCATGTTTTATTAAGCACATAGATCAGATACACTATACATAACAAGACAGATGTTGTTTTCAGTGACAACATTTAGGCTAGGTCTGGAAATCTCTTCTATCACATCTTATCCCTTAAAAAAAAAAGATTGCAAACACAAATTAACACTGGAAATATAAATATGTGACCCAATGAAGTAAATGGATTGATTTTTTAAGACATAACTCTTTAAAGAAGCTTTATAACCTTAAACAAGGATCTGAACTTCTAGCATATCTGTTTCAATCATAATATATAGATTATTACATGGCATTTTTTATATTGCATCCCAATGGCTCTCAGGCTGATAAAAACAGCAACCGAGGGCTAATAAAGAATGCAATATAAAAAATGCCATGTCATGATTTTTATATCATATACTTATAGAAAATATCAAAAGAACAATAAAAAACATCTTGTGATTAACAATTATTGTCAACAAATCGCTCCATGTCTTTATATTTTGTCTCTTATTTTCCCTGAAAATTTTGCGCCAGCTGTTTGTATACCAAGTTTACGTGGATGTAATTATTTGACGTCATACTCTGAGATCGGATTTGAACGACGTATACCAAACTCTACATGTACGTCATAATAGCCAATGATTAAAGGAAAGGTATGTGATATAACATCCGAAGATTGCTGGAGAGGGGTGTGATATAAAATTTATATCACACACCTAGGGTTCATTACACATGGGTAGGCAAATTTTCGGTTTATATAGCACAGGGCAAAAAGGGTATATTTTCTATAAGTATTCAATATAATGAAATATCAATTTTATTACACTTTAACAATTGATGCTTTCTCAAGAATCAGAAAATTTACTAGCATATGTGGTACTAAATTTTTTCACTTACTACCAGGTAATTGTAATAATTAATGAGATAGAGTTCCATTGAGCCCATTACATGATTTACTGGTCTATAATCAACCAAACAATGACATCCCTGATTACAGAGAATTCAATGTTTTATTGAAAGCCTAGTTTCTTCTTTTAAATTACTCGAAAAGATCATGCCAATTACTGGTGTATATTTAGCTAACTAACAACATACCTGACTACACATACTGGCCTATCTAGAATGTAAAACTATCATTTGCTTATTTACTTGAATAGGTCAAGGTCATGTGACTTACTGGTCAATATTTAGCCGACCAATCACATCCCTGACCATGGATATGAGAGCCTGGTGGTCCTGGGGGGAGTCCAAGATCAGGTTGTGGAGTTTCACCATGTAGTTGTCTATTGTGTCCAGGGTAGGAAGCTCACTGGTGCCTGTGTCAACCAATCAAAAACATTGTTACAACAATGGGGGTTTATATATGTATCATGGAATGATCATCTTAGTTGAAAGATGGGAGTACATAGTTAGATCAAAGGAGTTAGTAAGAAGAAAGGAATACAAAACAAGATATCTGAGAGCCAATGATCACTAGTGACACCCCCATTCTGTTGTGAATATACAAAACAAGCAAAGTTATCATGTATCAGGAAATTGATGTCTGATTGGTACAAAAATGTAACCCACCATATGGCATACATAAACAAAGATTGTGTTCAAATTTCAAGCATCTGGAATTAATAGTTGCTGAGAAGAATGCGACAGAAATTTGTTACAAATGGACAGACGGACACGCAAGGGTAAAACACTATAACCCTCCTCTCCTTCGGAGTGGGGGTATAATAATTATAAACAACATACATTAATTAAGAAAAGGCTAAAATGTTTATCTAAGTAGTAAGAATATGGGTGTAGTAAAGAATTATTAATATGGTAAAAACATGAAAGTACCCAAAAAATTATCTGCTCTATATCTTTGTAATTACCCACTGAACATGAAGGATGATTGCAGAATAAAAATCAGTGACAAACTTTCCCCTCACCTGGTAATGGCACTGAGTTGAAGTTATCGGTGAGCGTGGTCCGCAGGTTGTCAAGGTGACCTTGTAGTGCCATGTTTGTGCTGCGTTGCTGCACGGCCTCTATCTCGAGTTTCTCGATGGCATGCTTCATGCTCTCGATGTGCTTGCTCAGGATAGCGTTCTGTTCCTCCAGCTCTGTAGTTTGTTTCCTCAGCTGTCTTAGCTCTCCTTCCCGTGCTGAAGAGTAGTAATAAGGAAAGTTAAGGTACAACAACCATGTAAGAAAGTAACTCTAATTTGATTTCCAGTGAAGATTTTAAACATAAGATTTAAAGAAAGGTATTTTTTTAATTAGAATTCACCACTATTTAAAGATTTTGAAATTGGCCAAATAAACTATTGAAAATAATTCTAACTAGTACGACAGCCGTTTTAAATGGATCAATTCAATTCTTCACTTCAAAACTATTCAGAGCCTTGTACATAGAGCTGACCATATAGCAGCTTTATGTAATGTGAAATCCAAAGCACATCAGATTCTGTTCAATCGACAGTAGCTTTAATGTATCCATCGATTGGTACACCTAATTACATTTATACTGCAACTCTAAGCTCTAATCAGTGGAGTACACATTGTTAATTTTCTTTTTTTTTTGAAAATTGAAAATGATCCATTTCTTCCTAATTTTATTCATACTGCAACTCTTTAGACCACTAATATATAATCAAAGGAATGAAAAATCATTTTTAAGGCCACAAATTGAAATTCTCAATAACACAGAATTTTTTTTCTCTAAAAATAAATATTGAATACTGTTTTAAATTTGCGTAGTTCCATTAACAATCTGCTGCAGCATTGTAATTAAAAGTACCTTTGTACATGTACACTTGATTTTTTAGGCTGATTGGTCCGGCCAACCAGTTAATTAGTCTGGTTAATCAGTTAATTAGTCTGGTTCATTAGTTAATTAGTCTGGTTAATCAGTTAATTAGCACTGACCTTTATTATGGTCCAGGAATTCCTCAGTAAAGATTGGAATGTCAAACGCTCCCTTCTCATCCACCTCCCTCTCACCCATTAACTGAAAAAGACACAACACAGGAAAATCATCCATCATTCTGTCATTGGCTGATGCCAGTAATGGTCCTTCTATTATACAGTGGCTTTTTGGGAGGGGATGGTTAGTGTAATGGTATTTCTATGCAAAAAAGAGTATCTGTAGGGCCAGATCACAAAATCATTCTCCAGTTTCTTGTAAAAAAAAAAAAATCAAAAATAAAGTGTTAGGGAAGGTTCATCTTTATTTTTGCTAACTAAATATTTTAAGATATTGTTAAGGTAGGGTTTTTACTTTCAATTTATTATCAAATCATAGCTAGGTCATTTATCTCTCAGTTATATAAAAATAAAATGCAGGTAACAACTAGTAGACTGCATGTAATTGTTCTCCAACAGTTAGAGGTCTCTCCACATTATTATCATCCTTGGGCCCTTTCAGTTTGAATAGATTAAGGGGTCCTCTAAGTGCACTAAAGACATTAGCAAAAGTCCCAAGTTTCTATGGCTTATGGTTTCAGAGGAGTAGCGATAACAAGCATTTCATACACAAAGGGCAATTACTTTGTAAGTTCTGGGGGTTATTAGGCTAATAGTCATTTGGTGCCATAACTTTTAATGGCCATTTACGTAAAGAAAAAATTGTTTCAATATATCCAATGATAAAAAATCAGTTCAGAGAAAAATTGAGGGGAAAAAAAAGAAGAAGAAAAAACATAAGGAATATAAAAGGTCTTTCACCAAAAAGGTGGAAAGACATAATAACGCCTAAAATTTTCACTTACCTCTAATGAACTACTTTGGGCTTCCATTTCTGTAAAATACAATTCCAAGAATCAAAGTATTGACAATGCATAAAAGCAGAAAATTTGTTAATACTTCTTTTGTTGCTCATAAAAATTATCTAGAGCAGTGACTGTATGTATTTTCCAAATCATATCAACCTTATTATCATTCTGTACTTTTTCAACTAAGCATAATTTTTTTAATTCATGATTACCGTAATCCGTTGAATATGATACGCACTTTTTTTCCAGGATTTTTTACCGCGAGAAAGGGGTGCGTATTATACATCCCTATAGGATTTTGACATATTTTTTCCTTAGGTGAAGCACGGGTATCATACTGGCGTATTATCTATGCTGACCACAGACAGAACCGATACCCCTCTATACATCGTAACATTACTTCATTATCACATATATATTAATAAATCCTTGTTATAGCATGTTATTAAAGAAAATGTATACTAAAAGTCTGTTTATCAATAAACTTTCAAAATGGGCTTTAAAAATTAATTTGAACTGCCTATTCTTTTTCTCCGTATACGCCGCCATTACAGCTGTTATTAATAGAATGCGGGCTTGGATGGCCACGTGCTATTTGTAACCGATCTTTGAAAACAGCATACACATCATTTGGCTCATGTTTAACCATTTTCATGTAATGATAATTGATTTATTGCAAGTAATTATGACTATAAATTCTATTCTAATTCTATAACCTATTCCGTTAATTGAAGCCATATTCTTGTGCTCCCCACCGCTAACGCTTGACACCTTGGTTATCTCAAACACTCCCCTTAGGCTATGTGTACTATACACAACACAACTATATGTGCACATATTTTATTATGTTCCAGGCCTCTAATTGATCACTTTGATCGGCATCATTTAAGAATTTAATTAGGTCGGTTATCTCCTATACCTGTACACCGTTTTTCACAACACTGGGGCTATGTGATGACAAAACAATTATATAACGCTTGTTAAAAGTAGTTTATTTTATTTACGGTAGACTATTTAATACTAGATCTATTTAAAACATTGATTATGAAATAAAGATATTACCGCGATGTATTGGTTACAATAAATTCGTATCTAAAAATTTATTGTTTTTCTTATTTCCGGTAGTGTATTTCCGCGATGAAATTGAGCGTGTGTTCAAAGTATAACTGCTTTGTTGATATACTCAGCATTACCGTTTGGTCAATTTTTTTGATGCGTATTATACACCCGAACTAGCTTTTTTTCACCACTTTCTGGCCCAAAGTGGGGGGTGCGTATTGTACACTACTGCATATTATATTCACCGGATTACGGTATACTGTGGAATCATTAAAATTTCATGGGGGTCAATTTTCGAGGATTGCTTAAATTTTACAGGTTCGTGGGGACGTAATTTCGTGTATTCTCTTATACCTACAAAAGGAAATATTACTTTATTACTCTAATTTATTAATTCGCGGAGGATGTTAATTTGTGGATGAGGGGTACCCACAAATTCCATGCAAATTGAGCCACCACGAAATCTAATGATTTCTCAGTATGCTACGTTCTCACTGTCACACGAGTTAGATCTGTTACGAATGCTACGATTGAGAAATAATGGCTGATTCTGGAACTTTTAGACTTGGATACAAAGTGAAAGAGTCGATACGTTCTTATGCAATTTGTTGAGTTTTGATGCGGTAAGGTCATGATAGATAGATGAGGGGTACCCACGAATTCCACAAAAATTATGTCACCAAGAAATCTAATGATTCCACAATATATCAAGTACACATACCTTTCATTTTCTTTTCTTTCTGTGACTTGAAGAGTTTAAATGCCTCAGTTTTCTGGTATGCCTCCATCTCTCTGTTGTAACGCTCCTTGTCCTTTTCTGCTTCATCTAAAAATCTCTGTAAGCAAAACAAACAAGATAAAAATTACATATATATTTATACCTTATGTTTACATAACTATTACACTCACACTTTATATTCTTTATAACCACCAGTTGCATTCATAACTCCATGAAGGAAATTGCTTTGAAATTTTTTTTTTTTAAATTTCACAAGTACTCAGTAACATACCGGTATTTTGTTACATGTAATACTATTTTTTTTTAATGTGTAAATAGGCAAAAAATTGCTCGATTGGAATATTCATCAGCATACAAGCGACATGGAGTATTCAAACAGAGCAGATTATTAGTACATTAAGCCATGTCTACTGCAAACAATATTGACCATTGCTTAAGTTACAGCAACATTGCATAGACAGCAGTTTAACAGGAGGAAACAAGTGATTTTGATCCCTTTCCAATGGAGGATACCCATTCATTCTACACAGGCAATTGTGCCTCACTTGAAATTCATGTGAATCATATCATGTGAATTTCACGTGAAAGGTTTTTCACGTTAAAATTGTGTGAAAATCATGTGAACTTTCACATGAAATTCATGTGATTCACATGAAAAATTTCACATGAATTTCATTTCACACGATTTTCATGTGAAATTTATGTGAACTTTACATGAAAACTTTTTTCACTTGAATTTAACGTGAGACACAATTGGCTGTGTACTGACCTGATTTTCCATCCAACCACAACCCCAATTCATCTGACCTGTTTTTCCAACCCCATTTCATCCTGACCTGACCTACTCACCTGTTTCTCGTGTTGCGGTAGTTTGGTCCACTCAGCTCCCAGAACTCGGATCATTTCGGCGAAGGCCATAGTTGGATTCTCCCTGCGAAGGATTTCCCGCCTCTCGTTCAGGAAGTGAAGGTAGCCATTCAGTGCTGGCTTCGGAGCATTGGAGTCTCGCATCTTCTTTCTCTTTTTGCCTTTAGGCCAACCACCTTTCTTTTTCTTATTTAAAAAAAGGTAAATTTATTCAATATTTATGTAGAGAATTTCAAATTTCTATACTCTCAAATTATAATTTACACATAAAGGGTGCAAAACGTAACAAGTCATTAATTTGCATCATTCAGTAATTTCATTTTTATTTATGTAAAAAACAACACAAAAAATTGATAATAAAACAGCTGTTCTATCCTTATTCACATACAATATTTTTTGGTACATTCTCTTATAATTCATTCAAAAATCATTCATATAATACTTCTCATATGCAATTCAAGATGGACAACTCTTTATATACTGGTAAATGTGCTGGAAGTTTTGACACCTGATACTTTACAGCTTTCAACACAATGACTCCACAAGACACCAAGGGTTTTATTCATGAGTTTTCAATGACTGTATATTTTTTTTTTTTACCAAAGATGCTCATGTTTGTGCTTCTAATTAATTAATTATTAATTATTTAATAAATCTCGTACCTCTGTAGGTGCCACGCCCTCCACTTCCGTGGTCTGTTGTAGACCCACTGAAAATTGATATACAGTTGAACTTCGATATCTTGAATACTGATATCTCGAATACAATGGATATATGGATATGTTGAAGTGATTTGTAAGTCCGAACCACTTATTTTTTAAGTATTTTACCCTCGATATCTCAAACACTCGGATATCTCAAAGTTTTTAAACAGTCCCATCTAGTTCGAGATAACAAAGTTTGATGGTAGATATAACAGCCAATGTCTGAATGTTTGAAGAGATCTGATAATGAAGATTTGTGCAATTTGTGAGAAATCACAATGAGACACAAGTCCTTTAACTACAGTGGAGTAAAACATACAGTTATAGTTAAGAGCAACGGACAAGCAATTTTGATTGTTTTTTTATGTGTACAAATATGTATGTTTTTTATAAACATATAGGTATATATTTTTATATTGTAAGTCTATAAATACAATTTTATGATATTGTAAGTCTATAATACAAATTTAAGACAAGGGATATGAAACATGCTTAGCTGTAAACATGAATTCATTATCAGACTATTTGCTCTGTAACTCAATTTGTAGTAAACAACTACAACCAGAAAGAAATTGTGAGTACAATTACCTGTAGGGAGGTCTGACATGGTGGGGGTCATTACTAGACTGTTCTCTCCTGATGCAAACCTGAGAAACATCAAATTCAAAACATAAAATTAAAGTAAATAATATGTAATAATTGCCTATCATATCATGATTATTGTCTGTTGTAAAGACCAAACGCATAAAATCTCTCGTTTATGATTAACAACATGTACATCATGCTTTAAAAAAAAATACACAGAAGACAAGAGTCTAATATGAAAAAAGCCCATTTTCTCACTCATGTACTTGGATACAACAGTAGCTATAAGGCTTATCTTGACTTACGAAGATTCGACTGCGATTCCCTCTTTCGACGCATCATCATCAAACCCCTCCAGATTCAGTTTGACCAGTGTCATGTTGGCATTGTTTCCATGGTTACCCAAGTCCATCATCTTTTGAACTGTTTAAGTGTCTGTTAACAGAATGAAAAGTACATGTATTCTATTGTACTGTCTTTATTATATTACAGAATTTCTTAATTCTTGATACATATGTATGAATCTAAAAGGAACAGATCAAATTGGCAATGCATTGCACACTTATACCTGAGACATGCATAAACAGATGACTTATCAAGTTACTGGTAAAGTCTCAACCAGGACTCGAACACCCAGGCCCGCCTCTGGCGTACCGTGCCAGCACTCTAACTACTGAGCTATTGAAACCTGATATAGTGACTGACAGTCACGCACCTGTTAACCTGGTGACATATACTCCCCCTAAACCTGGTGACATATACTCCCCCTAAACCTGGTGACATATACTCCCCCTCTTGGAAGAAATTACTAGTAGAATTCTTTGACTTAAGGATATGTGAAACATGTTCCTCGGGAACGACCGTGGGTCTTGAACGTAGGGCGCCAAATGTCACAGACTCAAACCCAGGACCTAGCTCTGACATACCGATATACGTACAGTCAAACTTTGTTATCTTGAACTAGATGGGACTGTGTAAAAACTTTGAGATATCGAAGTTTCGAGATATATCGAGGGTAAAATACTTAAAAGAATAAGTGGTTGGGACTTACAAATCACTTTGACATATCTGTTATATTCGAGATATCAGTGTTCGAGATATCAAAGTTCAACTGTATTGACTAACAGTCATACTTGTTGTGAAATCAATGATAACTAAACTATGAACATATATCATTATCATTTTAATTCATTTTCCAGTATACTGAAAGGAATATTCCTTCCCTATCGATCTCTTTATATATTCCTTAACACCAACCATTATAATGACCTAAGCTCTGGACCTGCCACTGATTGTCAAACATCTTTTATAAATATTTATTTAAAAATTAATTTTAACTTCAATTCTATGCATGGGTACATTATAAATGATAGAAAACACTCTAACCTTGATATGAAGAAAATTCTAATATTTCGATGTATGTGAAAGAATTAATGCACAAGTCATGACAGATTTTACTGACACAATATGACATTATCATGACCGGTGTCCTAGTAGTGCTGTGGACAATGCACCCGCTTCACACTGCTGCGACCTGAGTTCGATCCCCAAGATCGACAGTGGTTGTATGTGATAGCTAGGGTATGATGGTCGCCCGTTTCGACACGTTGGTTCTCCCCGGGTACTCCGGCTTCCTCCCACATTAATGACCCCCTAACAGCCGTGCCAACGAGAGATATCAATATAAGCTATAGAACTTGTTTATCAATCGTTGTAAAATAAATGAAGAAGAGAAAAAGCACCGGCACAGGAAGTTATTGTAAATATATTGTTTTTTATACATGCAATATATTTACAATAACTTCCAGTGCCCGTCAGAAAAAGAGAAAGAGAAAGACATGAGTACTGCAGTACAGTAGTCATTATTAAGAACCCTTGAAAGGTACAAACTCCGCATGAGAACAAAGTTTTGTCTTATCCATAAACTACCTATCTTTATTTTGTAGAGATGAAGACAGGTAAACTGGTAAAAGCTACACAGAATATTGCATGTTCAGCTTAAATATAAAAGAAAATGTCAATTTCCCTCCAATAGCCTACACCTTTGTTCAACCACTCCCAACTTACATCTTCTTACTGAATTCCTTGGTCTTTAAAACAATAAACAGTCCAGTAGAACGTGATTAAGATATGCCGGTGTGTATCTCTGTCTATCAAACATGTGCATTTGTTGACATTTTCCAATAGCCCCTAGAGGGTCTTCTTCAATGGAGGAGTCTTTCGAGAAATGGAAATGCGCGAAGCGATATTTCAGGAAATTGTGAAAATCACATGTTCTGTAAAAATCCCCTTTTGAAAGAAAAGTTTATCTATGCTTATGGGCCAAAAGAATGCAAGTAATTTTTTTCCTCAAGAAATACAAAATGGTATAGTCAACTTTATTTCTAGTTGGCGGTTTTCTTATCTACTAATGGCATAATCATAACTGAGATGAGTTCGTTTTTATCCGGTAAAGAAAATATTCGCTTCTTACTGAAAAACAGATTTTATATATTTTCGATACTATTTTGGTCTTGGTGATATATACCTACCCTTATACAGTATACATCAAATTGACAAACATGAAAATAAGCATAACCTGAACATTCTTTCTGGAAACTACGTTTATTTACTTGCACTATTTCCCCTCTCTTTGACCGGAAGCACGAAGTGCCCCATGTGGTTTCTATTGACATAAACAATGACACATGTGTATGTCTGTGACACAAAACAAAGGAATATTTCCATTTCGCAGCAGTTGGACCAATATTTGATGAATTGAAAGGTAAAAAGCTTTAAAATCTGAATTTAAATGGGAAATTAACATACAGAGACATAAAATTTGATGTCATTTGTAAAAAAGTCAGATAGGCTATTTAATGACAGTTGTTAATTGATGTTGGTTGATTGAAGCCTGCATGAAGCCATTCTGAGGCATATCTGACAAAATAAACAAGTGTTTCAAGAGATTACTTTTTCAAGTTTACAGAGCTACACTCTGCATGGGAGTTTTTTTTTCTTTTTCAAACTTTTTATCTATAATGTGTAAATATGTATCAAAATAATTTTATTTATTTCAGTAGTGACAATTTACTTGTAATCTGCAACTCTTTATTGCATTGACCAAATAGAGGTTACCTAAAAAAAAAAAAACCTCAGTGCTATGAACATTCATTGCTCAAATAATAGACATAGTATCTTAATTACTATCTCAGCTAGATATATGTCAAGACAGATATATAAACATATGCTCCGATTTGAACGACAGATATCTCTTCAGAAAAGACCAAATGTATCAGGCGCTCTTATACCCACTGAGCTATCTGACGCTGCAGTATTCAAACTAGTCTGACCATCACAACTGTAAATTTGAAGTTTTCTTTGAGAATAGTGTATATTTAAAGCTTAATTAAGAATATACTTTTTGTATTATGCAAGCTTATTTTGATAAAATTCAAGGTTGTAAATGTTTAGAGCATACAAATGTCATAAACATGCTAATTTACTGCATGTCAACTTGGCAATTGGTATGCTATAGAAAGAAATGGTCAAAGGTCCAAGATAATGGTATATAATTATGTCAAAATTTGTCTTTAAAATTATTGCCTGAAAAAAATTGAAATGTTAAAATTTCTATACATTGGTCAAATTAAAAAAAAAATGTATCATTCCATGTTCAAAGAATGTTTTCGATTGCTAGCAGAGACAGGACAATTGGTGTTTACATAATTCATTTACAAGTGTCATAAAAGTTCCTGTACGTCTCTTGTATTTACATAGCAAAAACAGAACGAGAGAAATTATAATGAAAGAGAGAAATATTTCGTACCATGATAAATGAACTAGGAAGACCTGTTTCGAGAAAGAATGTCAAGAGTATTAGATAGTGGTTGATCAAGGGTTGTTTGAACATTCAAGAGTCTATAAAGAATCCGTAAAGATTTTTATCTCAGAATAGAGAGATATAAATTGTATCACTGCATTTTATATGTGACCTGCTAATGGTTTGAGCTAACATGGCCTGCAGTTTCTCCTTTTGGGGACTGTCGTTCGGTACACCATTAAATTTGGTAGGCAAACATCTACTGGTTAGATAAATCACAAAAGGTCTGGGAGCAAGGATCTTTTTGCAACAGGTATACATACCATATATAACTTGCATCATTATAATCAAGAAACAACAAGCATTTGAGTATTTAGATCAGTTCACATTTCATAAATATTTGTACTTTTTTGCTATTTAAGGAGGTTTAATTTATCTAACATGGTCTGCAGTTGCTCTGTTGTGTGGATTGTCAGCACAACAATAAATTGGTAGGCAAGTATATATAACAGGTGGAATGCTGATTTTGTAAAGTCTATGACAATTTGTTTCTGTGCCATTATTGAATTCCTAGGCCTGAATTATAATTCAGATTGCAAAGTCTTGTCCTGAACTGAAGTATGAATAGCAATCAAAGTTTATTAATTTAGAACAACTCCATCTAATTTATTTGTAAGATATTATTGTATTAAATAAATATAAAAATGTAATATGATAATAACAATTCACTTCTTAATAATCCCAAAAAATGTGAAAATTTCCTCTTTTTTTTATAAAAGGTTAATTAAACATGTATTTTAATTAAAATATTTCTCTTTAGTGTAGTGTATTGAACAGCTTTAATGCAATGTTACATTCTTTTACAAACTGATTATATAAATAATATATATATGTCCTAACAAGTTTATCTAACAACAAAAGAGAAAGGCCAGCCTTTTCCCCTTTGTGAGACTCTTAAGTATAAATATGTTACAGTGATCTCCTTTCATGTTGTTACTTGAGAGAGGGAGATAAAATATCTTTCCATTAGTTATATGTACAGTCATTTAAAAACCCGATACATTTAAAACGACCCTTCCTTTGGACGTTCAATGTCATTTATATGTGGATAAAATTCTCAGACCCGGTCGTCCTTCAGCGAGTTTTGGATTCGCTGGCCCGTGTCTGTTGAGTTTTTAATTACTGTATAAGTTCTGAATGGTCACGGCGTTGCGACTCCAATTGCTGCCTCTTTTAACAGTGACACGGTTTATATTTCAATCAATAGAAGACTTGAAGTTTTTTTTTCGTCTTATTTTTAAAGTGCCGACAGTGTTATTATAATATTAAGGAACGGAAATATAAGTGGGGGAGTTGTTACTTTGCCCATTGAATGCGGGTCATTTCTTAAGTGGTCTGTACGGGGATTTTCTAGGACAGATCCATTTGTTTTGACAGTTTGTGATATGGGATTTTAAAACCGTTCTGTTACGCTTTTATGTAAGTATATATGTAATATATATAATATGCTAAAAAATGTTATGAAAGGCTTTCTGAAGTTTAATGTCATTTTCTTATCATATCTTTGTATCAGGTACTGAAATTCTACTGCATAATGCGTTCATATGGCAGAATTATTTTAGTTTTTACTTTTTAAGCTTTAAAGGACTTATATGGTGTTGCCTATAAACTAGGTTTGATCAATTTTGGTACAGAAAAGTTTGTAGAGCTTTATAAGCTAGTTCATATGTTAGAGGTTTAAAGTGTATATTAATTAAAACATGTTTTTAATTTTTCCAAAATCTTTGGTTTCAGTAGGTCGAGGATGTTAAAACGTCATGTCAGAATTTTGAGGTTTAAATTCCTCTGTTATTTGGAATTGTCTATACATAATGTAAATTATTTATGAATGAGAGGTTTTCAGGGGCACAGTCATTGACTATTTATTAACGAAGATCCATGCATATACATGTAGGATCTTATTTAAAGATTCACCTGAAAATAAGTTACATAATTATAGTTCCTGAATTAAAACATTCTTTTATAAAGAATCATGATACTAGCAAAACAAATAATAATGATTATTCTATAAAACTGTTTTTACGTGGTTCATATTTTTTTGTGATCATCAAAGATTTTTTGAGAACTCTAAAAAAACACAAGATGTCGATCGACTTATATTATGAATATTATAGTACATTCCTGGCCCTCGGAAACATTACCAATCTTTAGGATATATATGATTATTCCCTTGAATACTTGGCCCCAAAGCAAGTATCCCAGCTAACTCATATAACACCCCATTTCCCAATGTGTGGTCTTGAATGGATTCTTTTACAGTCTAATTTCTCTTATGGACATGAATTAGTAGAAGCTTGCAAGTATTATGCATTCATTCCCCATAATGGAACCACCATCAAATGGCTGATAGTGTCAGAACTTTTACTTCTGAAAAGACTACTACAAATATGGTAATTAATAATTGATTCATTATGTTAAAACATTATTGTGATGTCATCTTTTGCTTAACTGAGTCCAGTAAATATCTTATTGTCCTGCAACCCTTCAATAAGTTACATGTACCTGTAGCTCTCTAATAAGTTTCTACTTATTATTTAGGCGCCTCGGACTGTACAATATCTGACTAAATGGACAGTTTTTGGCTAATATAACCATTACATATAAATATGATTAAGGTTCTGAGTGAGTACTTTTACATATTACTGAGAACTTTTAAAAGGGGGATTAGGTGGCAATTTTGTAGAACTTTCCTCTTCTTTAGAATAAGAAAGGGTTTGATGAGATTAAACATTTTTTTGTTATGGAATTTAACATGTTTAATCAATTATTTTAACATTTATCATGTGCAAAAATATGTCAAAGTCAATCTAGGAAGTTTTTAGTAATTTTAAGGTGATTGCATTGACTCTCTTTCTCTCTCTCTCTCTCTCTCTCTCTCTCTCTCTCTCTCTCTCTCTCTCTCTCTCTCTCTCTCTCTCTCTCTCTCTCTCTCTCTCTTGTTTACACACATATCTCTCTTCAACTTGCATTTGGTTTTTTTGTATCAATTTGAAAATGGAATATTTTATATTGAACTTGTTAACTGTTATTTATTTCTGACTTAATCAGATAAAGATACATGTATGCAAATTAACCAACAGGTTTTAAAATTTAAATGTAAGTGTTATGAATCTTTGGAATAAATTTAACTTTATGATTGTCCATAGGGTATATCACGTAAGATAACAACATTACACCCAAAACACTAAAAAACAATTGACCAAGATTAAGCAGTTATTTTTGAATGTCATGAAAACTATGTAAAAGAAAAAGATGGGCACATTATAAGAACAGGGAAGAATGTTTGAGGTATTGATGGAACACGTACAACTCTCAGACAACAACAACAGAATGTAAGGCTCCGCCATAGAGAGCGAGCGTAGATAAGACACAAGGGGGGCCTGATCCCTCTGTCACCTGAGGGCTAATCGATGGTCGTTAGGGACAGGTAAGGCCAGGTATATTGTACAGGTATACAGGTAGTTACTGAACAGGTGTCAGGCCTTTGCCCTCCTTAATCACATGGAGGGAATTTGGGGTTGTTTTTTTTTGGTTCTTTCCTTTTGCATACAGCATTTTTACTTTGTTTAAAGGTTGTCTCGGTGCAGGTTTGAGAGTACGGGAATTTTATGATAAAATAGGCTTGGGGAATTGGAATTCCAGGTCTCAGTCATATGTGTGGGGGATTGAAATTTGCAGAGTTTATTTCATGCAGTTTTATCAACATGAACATTGCATTCTTTAAATGTTGATTAATTTAGGCAATGGATTTTACAGATTGAGTTATTTCCCTTATCACAGCTGCACACACACACACACACTCTCTCTCCTGCAGTTAAATTCTGAGAGAGAGAAAGAGAGAGAGAGAGAGAAAGAGAGAGAGAGAGAGAGAAAGAGAGAGAGAGAGAGAGAAGAGAGAGAGAGAGAGAGAGAGACAGAGAGAGAGAGAGAGAGAGAGAGAGAGAGAGAGAGGTCCAATCATGAAGAATTGTTAATGAACAGAAGTTTTAATATTTTAATTAGAAAACTTTGAGAGAGCAGAAAAATACATTTTTATTCAAAAAGAGGAAAGGGAGAGAAAGGAAAGTAAGAAAGAAAGAAAAAGGCAAAAGAGGAATACAGGGGAAAGAGGTATGAGGGAAAAAATGAGAATCAGCATTGATATATTTTATACAGGAGTTAGGAGAGAGTTATAAGACTGCTCAAAGAGGAAATGAAAGAGCATATGCATACATTTTAATTAAAGGAATAATGAGAGAGAGAGAGAGAGAGAGAGAGAGAGAGAGAGAGAGAGAGAGAGAGAGAGAAAAGCAGCCATTAATGTAGAGAATGCTGCCAGCTGTTTGCTCTCTCCATTACACATTATGCAATTGTTACATTAATTGCCTCCTGGCTTTCACTTCCCACTAGCTCCTGATGAGAGAACAGAGGAATTGCAGACAGAAAAAAAAATCCAATAACATCCCAGCCTGCCTCGGGGCGACTGTGTGCATAGAGTGGCTGTGTGTGAAAACATCGGGGAAAAATATCGGTTTAAAAGCCAGCAGATCAATAATTAAGATGGAGGATTGCTGATTCTGATTTTCACTGTGGATATTCTGTATTGGTCGGTAAGACGGTATCTTGGATTGATTCTTATTTTGAGGGGGAGTTGTTTGATAGATGAGCAATTTTAAGATGACTGTTTGCTAAGGATAATCTATTTTGACTGTGAAATACTTTGGGATTTTTTTACGTGAATTCCCTCTTACATGTTGTTAATGGTGAGTCATATTATGTGGATGCATGGGGGTTTGTGTTGGTGTGAGGGAAAAGTTGTACTTAATAGAGATCTGTGATTGTGGTAAGAGATCGAGGGAGTTTTCTGTGAATTATTTCTTGTTTGACCTCATTCGTTAGTGGATTTCTGTGTTTTATCAACGTGTCCAATTAGTATTAACAAGGTACCATTACCGGTATCATATCTATAGTGATTGGTGATAAGGCAATTATATTTTACATGTAAAATTAAGTAATAATAATTTATGCAAGTCTAAACTACAATGTGGCCTAGCTCAGTGCTTATGTGTTGGAAGTTGGGGGGGGGGGGGGGGTCCACAGGATGGTTGTATTCTTCCCTTTCACCAATAATTTTCAGAGTTTATACTAATCTTTTTAGTAAGGTTTGCAAGTATATATACCCTTCACCATACATGGAAAGGACACCCCTGCCCCTCTGAGCCCCCAGCTTAGCCACCGGCCCTGCTCCCCCTCACCGGGGCATGCACCCAACCCACAAATATTAAATTCCTGGTTATACGCGGTTCTATATTCCAGATGGTGAGGATATGTAGATATGGGCAGTTTGAATTATGCATTCATTCTATGACGTACATGCAATTCTCATATTATTCTATAAAGGAAACAATTTATTATGCAATTTATGCGAAGCTCTCATCCATTCTCGAAGATCGGTTTATTATATGTGCTAATTTTTCTGAAGTCCAGCATTTTTTATCTTGCTCTTCTGACTGGGACATGGAATACATGTATATTTAGTAAGGGACATATTGTAATATTATCTGTAAATGTAATTATGCTGGCTTGCTCCACAAGTTCCATGGATTAATCATTATATTCTGAATTATGGTCAAAACATTGAATGTACATGTAAGTAAGTCCCTTCTCTTCCTCTTCTCTGACCAGAATCCTCCATTAGATAATCATACATCTAAAGGGTTGTTTTCCACATTTAGGTTTCAGTACTCCTGACCCCAAAGCAGTCAACAAAACTTTGCCGGTTTACCCCAGATGTTCATGCCTTGCAGATTTCTGAAGCAGATGCTTTCTCTTCTAGCTATTTCATTTAGTGTCAAACTGAAAGAAGCAAAAAAAAAAAAAAAACATCTCTGGCATCTTTATACTTGCAAAGTGAGGCATAAAATACCCATGTCTTTCATTTCTGTTTAGATGTTCTGTTCATTGGACAAAGAACTTGATTCAGATCATCATCTGATTGGGATGTTTTATAGGAACCTGTCTGTGGCTGTATGAGTTACATCACGTCAAGCATTTGTATAGACATTGCCACTTCATCAGTTCATGATATGATACACTGCATCTGAGGAATGGGATATTAGAACTAATAATTTAAGCTATGGCAGATTGATTCGGAATACTTCAAGCTTCTAAATTGTACTATAGGCTAAGGCAGATTGAATTAGGTGATCCAAAATCATTCAGTATTCATTATGTGTGCTCAAGAGCAGATTGAATTTTGATAGAGGGGCTTAGAAGAAAATTGATTTATTGGGTGTGAACAATTGTCTAATGCCCCAATTCCCTTATTTATTGACAAATTTACAGATATTTTTGCATTTTATAATACTTTAACTGTCTGAGAGAGTCTGAGTTTTAGTTTTTCTGGTAAACTGAAGGGTGTTTTGAATTATATCAGATAACAGAAATTGGTCAATTACTGAGCTGAATGAGATGGAATGAATGACTCATAATAGAGGCCTACAACTTGATTAGATAATTGAGTAAGCTCATTACAGACTCAAACTGTTACTCTCTGTCTCTGCCCTCACACCCACACCCCTTTCCCCCCTCTCTCTCTCTCTCTCTCTCTCTCTCTCTCTCTCTCTCTCTCTCTCTCTCTCATCTCTCTCTCTCTCTCTCTCTCTCTCTCTCTCTCTTTTTCTGTCTCTCTCTCATCTGTCTGTCTGTCTCTCTCTCTCCTCTCTCTCTATCTCTGTTCTTTCTTGATCATAATCTGATAATTAAATGCCCCTTCCCTCTTGTTTTTTATTTCCATCAACAAACATTAACACTCCTTTGATGAAACATTAATATTTGTATCACCAAGGACATATACTGTGTTTATCCCTGAAAGTGCTCTTGATCTCAACCAAAGCTAAGTTTCCCATTTCTGAATTTCACAGTCTTCCATTTACATCTTTCTTTCTTTCTTCTTTTTCTGTCTCTCTTTCAATCTCTCTACCATTCTCTCATTCTCCTATTTTTTCTGCAAAAATCTCCCATTTGAAGGTCTTTATAAGATACCCTCCTTTGTCTTTCTCTGTCTGTCTGTCTTCCTGTCTGTCTGTCTTGCTGGCTCTCTCTCTCTCTCTCTCTCTCTCTCTCTCTCTCTCTCTCTCTCTCTCTCTCTCTCTCTCTCTCTCTCTCTCAGGTTCAGTTCCTAATAGTAATTTTCATGTATTTCCTTTAACTGTCACAATGAAATGTCTCCGAATCATTTTGTTGTATTGACACGGGAAATTGAACACCTGACCAGACTTCTTTGTCCATACTTGTAAAGAAAAACTCTTGTTTTACTAGAGGCATTGTCACCGGCAGCAAACAACCAACCAATCGCTTTCAATCTATGACGTAATTAATTGCAGCTGAAATTGCATGAAAAGTTTTCAATAAAGATTTTATTCCTTTGGAACTTCAGGTAAAAACCAAAAAATTGGCTACTACAAAGTTCGTGAATTCAAAGTTTGTGAATTCAAATCAATGAACCCAATTGTTAGTTTACACTGAAGACATTTTGTCTGGAGGTTAATAAATTATGAAATATTCCACAAGATCAATTATTCATTTTTGAGTTGCTTCTGAGCTTCACTTTGACTATGGTATATGTGCATTTACTTGGATGTAAAAATCACTGTGTGTATGTATATGGAGAGAGGGGGAGGGCTTGTTTCCTTAAAATGACATTCCAAGTTTTGGATTTTCAATTTATTACATATTTACATATAAATATAACTGTTTTGGTAGGTGTATCAGTAATGTATTTATTTGATATTCTATTAACAGGTCTCACCTACATGCATGCACATATCCAAAAAATGTTCCGGGGGGGGGGGGGGGGGGGGGGGGGGGGGGGGGGGGGGTCTGAGGGATAATTGTGTATTATTTATGTTTTTAAATAGAATACTAATACAATATATGAACATGATACATTAGTTAGACTATACAATGTCATGTAACTATATTTAAGTAAATCAATATATATTTATTTCGTAAAGCAGAGTTCACATATGGAGATCTCTTTGTGTAAGAAAATTCCAAACTGTATATACAATTATCCTCTCTAAATAAATGTCACCTTGTCAAACTAACACGTCTCTCGGAATGAACAATGAAACACCGATTTAGAAAACCGATAAGACAGCCAGTACAACACAGGGACAAAAAAAAAAAATGTCCGACATCTTTGTGATGCCAGCACTGGTTCTGATGAACAAAGAAAGTAGTGGAGTGTTAAAGTACACAGGGGGACCGGGCTGTTGTGTTTGATTATGTTATGAGATATTTACTCTGTAGTAATAAGTTGTACACATATCATTGGCTCTCGAGTAAAGATAATGATCAGCGCTGTGACGTTTTTCTTCAGCAGGCAAATGCCTTTGTTTATATATATATGTATATATATGACTATGAGGGTCATACTGTTGATATAATATAATGCTACAAAATAGTTGGATTTTACAATGGACCTGATATGGTTGTGTTTGTGTGTGTAAATAGAATTTGCTGTTGATTTAAAATGATTCTACAGTTAGGCTTTCAAGGGCTGTGGGTTGGAAATTAATATGTTACACTAGTTTTGGTGAGTATTTGATAGTACTTACATTTTCCAGTGTCTCTGTCTGTGATAACACTACAAATCGATTTTGTACTTTACAGCCCAATAAATTCAAAAGACGTATTGTTGGGGGCGCAAGCGGGTTTGCATAATTAATATTATAATATTTAGTCGTACAACTGCTGAAAATTTTATAAAATTAATATAAGAAATTATTCTTTGAATATTATGAGGTGATAATTTTGGTCGGGGCGTGGTCAAATCTATCATAAAGCCCTTCTGGCTTTATTGAATTTGATCACGCCCTGACTTTGCTCTTTCTTCAATTATGTTGCAATTGCAGAGCTCTGTTTAGATAATATCATTCCTCTACACCAGGGTTTAGGGTTCGGACAATATTACATCAAAATATTTGACTTTCAGTTTAATTAAATAGCAGACTAAGGTCATTGTAACACCCAGTTTCTCTTTTCTGGTGAGCAACAATTGTTCCAGCTATTCACAATTACTGGAATGTTTCAAGACAATCAGAGGTGTTAAAGGACATGCAGTGCAGGTTATTGGTGTATAAACAACATTGCATCCATTGGAGAGATGGACAGATTATATCACCCTCTTTTCTCTTTCACAGCACCAGGAACCTGCCAACACAAACACTCTCTCTATATCTGTATATATGTATCAGCTGTGTTATGTCTCATAGGTAACAACAATGTCTGGGATTTATGGGGAATCAATTTGTTGGTGTGGGGGAGGGGGGATGGGGGGGGGGGGGGGGTCACTTTAACACTCATAAATTCTGGAGGTGTTTATCTTTGTATGTATAGACGTTGCCAAATGACTAGTGACTATAATGACTAGTGACTATAATGACTAGTGACTATCTAAGGTTGGGGAATCTGGAAAGGTTTCAATGATGTGTGACTAAGTGTTTGGGGTTGGAAAGGTTTGGCTGTTTCATAGTCATTAATTTATTCATGTGTTATAACCTAATAACTTCTATATATTTTGAATGGACTAAAAACAGAAGGAGCTCCATTTCTTGTGTCTGCCGGCCAGTCTGAAAATTGAAAAAATTATTTTGTAAAGTACCATTTGAATGTAATTTTTGTAAATTTTGGACTGATTGTCATAGGATGCAATCATTAGATGGGCATTTTTGAAAATAACATGTATTTACTAGCTGTTGGACTAAGTACGGTGTATGGTAGAAGTTAACATGTAAAATTGCAGGAAACATTTAAGTAATCTGCCATTATGTACTATTTGAATAATTATAGTGAATACTAATGCTGAATCCACCTTTATCCATGTGTTTCATGAGTAGGCTTTTGTATTTTTCAGGTCATGACCCCTCTTCATGGTTACTCAAAGCGTAATGTCCACTGCATGTGTTGAATTCACTCAGAATGCATGGAAAAAAGACTTATGTAAGAACTGTCAGAGACCAAAAGCGGAGCACAGCATTGTGGGAGATTTCAATCCGGAATCCACCAGTTCCCCTGTACCCACAAAGAGAACATCCATCATCGCAGATGATGTCATCCATCAGGCGAAGCGTAACGCTTCACTGATTTTGTCGGAGCTCGAGGGTCGGAACGATGGAAATGCAGAATTACGAAAACCGAGAACATCTAGGAGTTTATCTGTGGAAAAGGAGAAAATTCAAAAGGCTGTCATTCAGATCAACAAAGGGGTCTGTGTGGATGATGTGAAAAGTATTCTAGTCAAAAACGGAACAAGACGGAGTAGACATTTTGATATTAAGTTTCTTGACAGGGAGCCTTCGGTGATCGGAGAGGATGGAGGTTATGACAATCTATTTCTAGACCACGAAGAACCTCCCGCCGATGAAGATTCTGGAGAGGATATTTCATTCACGGAGGAAGAGAGGGAGTTTGTCCTTCAGGCATTACACAATACAATATGGAATTCAGATTTGAAAAATCTTGATGGTGCTGTAAAAAAGAATAGTGAAAAGGACAAGAGTCGTGAATTTGAGGACGTGAAACTCAATTCCTTGTGGAAAAAAGACAGATTTGCAACACTTCGAGACTGTGATAAGTTACTTTCCCAGCGATTTGGGACATTTCCTTTAAGGAAACCTGTAGGGTCAAAGTCTAGTTTAGAGAAAATGTTCGATCAGGACGGGAAACTGGAGCGATCGTCCTCCGATTGTGATCTTCACAAGATTGATGAAGAAGGCGAGGGGACCCATTATGAGACAAATTTCTCTCTTTTCGATAAACGTCGCAGTCGGTCGGCTTCAGAAATGGAGGGTCAAAACGGCAGTCAAGGAGCAAGTGCACAACCTTACATGGATGTTAATGTCACACAGCTAAATGGTCAATGTGACGATATGAAAAACAGCGATGACGATGTGTTTGAAATGGACATGTTTGATGGAGAGAGCTTGTTCGAGAACTTTACAACAGAGTTTGATTTCGACTCTTCCTCTGCTGGCATGGCAATGGTTGATCACTTAAATGCTATTCTGGCTAGATACAGCGACAATGTCTCCATAAAGGGATTCGAAGACAATGATTTTCTACCCGATGTGGAAGTCAATGACTCCACAGCTAATAGTGAGAAAATCTTGGAAAGTTTAAGGATTCCCAAGGGAAGTATTAAGTCCAAGGAGCTGGAGGCAAAAATAGTGTCCCTTGCCACTGACATTAGAAAGAAGAAACGCCCTGCCCCCAGGCCCCCTGTTGCCCCTCCCCCCCAACCAACCACCAGGAGTAGCTCAAGTTTGAACAATGACCAATCATCTAAGAAAACATCTCCATCACATTCCCAAAACGGATCCGAACCAAACTTCAAGATGGTGCCAATAGGGAAATCCATCATGGGCAACAGCCATGAGAAACCCCTTTCGCCTAAACGCACTGGTGACTTTCATGATGATTTAGTTGACAGCAAGGGTAAGAGTGATCATAACAAAGGTAAAAAGGGAATCACGTCTTTTTTCAAAAGTTTTCTGCGCAGAGGGAAAGATTCACCAGAAAGTTCCACTGAACAGATTGCAGAAGTTCCGAGTCCTCCAAAAAAGAGTACACCTGTTGCAACAGTTGTAGACACTCCAGAAAAAAGCAAAGAATCATCATCTCCAGCAGAAACCAAAGACGAGCGAAAATCACCCCAAGTCAAAGCCAAAGTCCTCCCAGAACTCTCAGTATCGGTCATCAAATCTCGCACAAGCATTATCATGTCAGCATCAGAAACCTCAGCATTATTTAACGGACCAGCAATAACTAAATCAGAGGAGAATATTGAAAGTGAAAGTATGATGACCAGTAGTATGATAGCAGAGGAAAGTGAAAGTAAAAGTGAGGTCAAATGTAGTGAAAATGCTCCAGTTACCAAACCAAGTGTTCCCACTCGACCAAAGCCACCGCCGAATCCCAAAAGACCCTCAGTGTCCCCCCAACATGGAGCCAGGGAAGGGAGATCCTCATCTCCAGCCAGGGAGAGGAAAGGATCAAAAGATGGACAGGATAGGAGAGCCTCGGAATCAGACAGCAAAACTGGAAGCTTGGAGAGACCAGACAAGGGAAGTCTAGAAAGGGAGATAACTCGCGCTTTGTCCAGAGAGGACAGTCCTAAGAAAGACCCAGAGAATGTGGCAGTGAGGAGGAGAGCGAAGAGTCCAAAGAGAGTCTCAGCACCGCAGAAACCACCGGCATCTATGGGTAAAACCGCGGAGAACAAAAATGCCCTGTTTACAAAGGAACTGGAGATGCGGCTAAGTAAGAGCCTGGACAGCAAGGTCAATGTTAGTCCACCACCCGGGAGCCAGAAACCGGCTACAGTGAGCCAGAAACCGGCTACTGAGGTCAAGAAGCCGACTGTGCAGCCACCGGCGCCAACAACAAAACCAGAGTCTGCACCAGTTCAGACGAAAGAGGCAGCAGGTATGCAACATATAATTATAATCTTCTTATAACTTTTTCATTATTGAATCAGTACAGTACAAAGCGCAATGTGTAATATGTAGATATTAGATACAGTGCAAAAATTGTTTTGTTTTGCAAATCAGCAACCGAAGTCTTAAGTTAGGACAGCTTGTTTCTCCTCAAACATCTCTGTCTTATCCTCGATCACACACTTTAGCATTTGGTTTTGAAGGTTCTGAACTTAAGAATAAACTTTCAGCAGCTATCACCAGAAAGTTTAAAAATTGTCTGTGCTACTGCATTGTTTTTCAGATATTGCTGTTTCACACCTTATTTAACAAAGTTTATGAAATGATATGTGAAATATAACTTGTAAAAACCAGAAACATTGAATGCCATTGAAAATTTTGATAAAAAACAATATATTTTGTATCATGTACATGTATTTGTAAAACCTGCACTGATAAGTATATATCTGATTCAATGAAATAAATATTATTTTGTCAGAACCAAAAGAAGAGAAGAAGGAGGCAGTAGTGGAGACCCCCACCCCAGAGAAGATAGAGCTACCCAGGGCAGCCAGTCGTAAGAGCTTCCTAAGGCTGGGGGGCAACAAAAAATCGCGGGCCCCGCCCAGACCCTCCTCCTCTGTGAAGCGGACCAAGTCCATCACAGACAGCGGAGGGGAGCTACAGACCAAGAAGATTGACCCCTCCGATATCTCCGGACCAGTGGTAAGTGGCAGGAGTAATTAGGCTTTGGAAGGGTAGGAAGTATCAGTATTGGGATGGTTGTATAAAGATGAGTACACTATACAGACAAGGAGGGGAACTACACACCAAAAAGACTGACCCCTCCAATATCTCCTGACCTGTGATAAGGTTATGTACCCAGTAGTAAGGGGAACAAGGCCTTGGGGGTAAGGGTAGGAGTACAAGGGGGTTGTTTAGAAGATTGACCACAAGGATAGTGGGGATTTTGGGTTGGAAGGTACTGAAAAGTATCAGTTTAAGGGTGGAAGTAGGGGTACTGGGTGAATGTGAGGGAGGAAAATGAGTACAATGTCAAGACAATGAAAGGAAAACTATAGACCAAGAAGTCTGACCTCTTGGATATATCTGGACCTGTGGCAAGGACATGTAGTATGGGTAATAGGGCTTTGGGAGGGGAAGGCTTGGAATATAAGATGGATATAGGGTGATAAGTACACTATACAGACAACAGAGAGGAGCTACAGACCAAGAAAGTTGACCCCTCAGATATTTATAAAGCTTTGATAAGTAGTAAAAGAAATGGGGCTTTGGGAGTGTTGGAAGTGTTCAAGCCTAAATTACAATTGGTTTGATTAGTCTTGGTAAAATGAAGGCTATATATGAAAAGCTGGTTGGGAAGTTTGTATGGGAGATGAACTGAATTGTAAAGAGCAGAGTGTGTAGTCTGACAGCGTTTTCATTCAACTTGTGTGATGAAATTGCTCATATTAGCCAACGTCTTGAGAGTACATGAATTTCCAGAAAAAAAAAATAATTAAATTGTATACCACTGGAATGTTTGATGATATAAGAGATACATTGTATGTACTCTACAGTAACAAAGTCTTCACAATATATTTTTCCTTGTTTATGATGAAATTGATGATACGGTAATAGATCATACATTGTAACTATAATTATATATAAGAACGCTAAAGTGACAAAGTCTTCACAACTCATGTATTTCCTGATGAAATGTCTTAGTAAGAAAAAATTTCTTTGAAAGTTGACACAGAGTACCTAAGTTTGTTTATTATTTTGCAGCTGATCACTTCCATGACCGGTGGAACCTTAAACCGCCGGAACACAATCTCTGTAGGAGAGGACCCCTCTATGGTGTCAGGTCAGTCTGAAACCTCCCACAATGATGCCTGACAATACATGTAACTGATTCTGGTTGGCTGACATCAGTCACATGAAGACCCTGTATAAAAGTTTAACATCCTGTCCGCAACAAATTAATACCCTGCTTCTTTGACCAAAAAATATTTAGCGCATTTTGATTTTTGTCAAAATCTGTTGTAAATAAATCATGCAATTAACTCAAAAGTATGGTAAATTTATTACACTGTACATATTAGTCATGTAGTAACTGGGTATGGGATGATGCATCTGGTCAGAAAATTTAAAAATACCTGAGATCGGCTTTGATTCACCAGGGTATGGAATTTACTGACCAGGTAGCATTTAGTACCCAGTTACAACATGACTGTTTAACAAATAACACTGTCCTCTGTAATTAAAACAGAATAAGGGGAAATTAAGGGCCTGTATTCATTACTCCAGACCATTTCGTTTTGCTGTAAATTTTAGTCTTTTTTTTTTTTTTTTTTTTGCAGAAAATGGCTTCTGCTTTAATTATGAAGTTCATAGTTAAATGTTTTCATGCACAGAAAAAATTCAATTCAGATATGCTCAAGATCAAATCTACACTAACTTGCCGGGAAATGAGTCATGCATGTAAATTGTAAAACATTTTGAGTAGTATTTCAAAACAATTTTTTTTTTCCTTTCAGGGGAATCTACATCCTCTGGGTCTACAGGGGAGAAGTATGATGAGTGGCCAGAGTTCTCTCCCCTTGGCTCACTAGAAAACATGTACGAACCAATCATCCCCAAGGAGCGCCCTCCCCCACCCCCTTCTGGGCCCCAGGGGGAGGGGGAAATCGCTATTCCACCCACTTCTGTCCCTAAATCACCCAGTGAGGGATACTTAGAGCCCATCACTCAGAGGTCAGCTATTACAACCACAACAACTACCACAACAACCAATGAAACGAAAGCATCAGAGGTCATCATCCCAGTTGTCATGGAAACCTCAGATAAACAATCGGAGGGCAGTGGCGACAGTGTGTCAAAGAGTTCACCTGAGCCGGAAGTGTCTGAGGAGAGAAAGAAGATCCTGGCTTCGCAGCCAATTTATGAGGAGATAAATGGGTACGGCAAGGATGTGGTTAAACCACCTGCTCAGAATGGGAATGAGCTACAGAGGTCTATGTCGGAGAGTGTAGTGCAGAGAGACATGCATAGGTCTATGATGGAGAGTCTTACAGTGGACATGACAGATTCCATGATTTCGATGGATTTTCCACCTTCTTCTCCATCACAGGCGGGAATATCCTCTGGATCGGAACCTTCCTCCGCATGCAGCACGTTAAGTCGACCGAAACCATTGCCACGTAAACGGTCCAAACGGGAGAGCAGTTCCTTCGAGCAGCCATATATTGCCATGAATCGCCCAAGCATAACGTCGGCCTTGAACGAGACTCAGCTGAAGGACATGTTGAATCAGCTGACTTCCATGAATCTACAGACACTGAGGAACATTTACACACAGTACGAGCGCGTATTTATCAAGGAGGCGGTGTCTATGGGCGTGCCCAGTGCCGGCCCACTGAAATGGACGGATTTCGATATCTATGGAAAACCTGTCCATTCCTCTGAGAGATGTGTCGTGTATAACGCCAAACTGAGGCTGAGCACCACCAACTGTCAACTGATGGTAAATTTGATATATTTATATGGTCATTTATGTAATCATTTACATTTCAGTTTGATGAATATTTATAACTTTTGCTAATTTTGTTATTTTAATAGATATCATATCTCTGACTTGAAAAGTATTAACTCTATCCATCATAAATTGTATATCCATTTTTTTTTAATTTATTTATTTTTTTATTGGGGGGGGGGGGGGTTACTTGGGTCTTCTAATTACATCTGAATTATAATAATCATATTTGAAGAAGAGACCAAAGAGTACAGTTGTTGTATGAATAAATATCAATAGAACCAAGTTGTTTTTCCCTTGCAAGATTGTTTCAAAATTTCTAGAAATAGTTTCTGATTTTTTTATTAGAATTATGTAACAACCTTTTGGTATGATGTAACAGTTGCTACGAAGCATTGGCTTTCTTGTTTCCCAAAAGCACTATTAACAGATTAAAGCATTTGTCTGTAACAACTAAGACACACAGATCTAAAGAATTTTCTCATGTTGAAATCTAAAAAATCTTTTGGAAATTGAAATAACAGTTGTTTCTTGTAGTATAGAGAGCATTTGCTAGTAGCAAATGGATCCAAATCGTTTACCATGAAAATTATCGTTTAAAAATGAAGGAACAACCAATATGTAATGGAATAGACACTTTCTTGTTGCATAGAACATTTGTTTGTAACAAAGATATCTTGGCTTTCTCTCATATTTACATGTTATTAAGATACCAATTACAACTTCCAGAGCTTTTCCAACATGAGGAGAAAACATCCTCAAATGTATTAAGTAGTTGTCCATGACAACACCCATATTCATAAAAAAAAGAGGAAAATCTGTTGAGTTTTGAGCTGAGCTTTTTTATTAAATCCAATGATACAAAGAGACATTAAAGGTTATCTAGACAATGCTTGAAATTGATGGGAAGTAACTCAATTTTATATGAAATTTAAACGTCTAGTGATTATTAATACATTCTACATGTATTTCCAAGCTCTTTTGGAAAGGCCCCAAAAGGGGTGATTGATATGAAATCTTGATACATTTATTTTTAATATGATGTTTCTATTTACAATTGCTTTACACCAAGCCTGTTCATTGATAATTACTTTTTGTCCAAATTATAAATATGATGCAATTTATGTTTTACTCTGTTTATATTTACAGTTGCTTCACACCAAGCCTGACCTGATGTCTTCCCAGCATGCAACACTGCTGAAACCCACCGTCATTTTCTCCGACTCCATTCCGTACTCGTATCTGACAGAGGACTTCATAAAAACCAATCAGCTCCTACTTAACATCCACACCAACCAATCAAATTCCGCTAAGTGTTTTGTGGCAGCTGGACAGTTCGACATATCTGACAGCCTCTCCAATCACATGACCACGAATCGCCATGGCAACAGTCAGGTGATGCTGACTGTGGAAGACATGATGGAGAATGTGCTATTCTACATGTTACAGATTCTGAGTGCCATCTCTCACTGCCTGGACCAAGGGTTTAGTCTCGGGGACGCAAACTTCCGAGACGTGTTTATGGTCACTAATAGCAACTGTTCCCATGGAAACATTGTGGCATTCCTTCCCCACCAGCGGTCACATGATGGCTCTCATGTAGATTCTGTGTTCTCTTTCCTGGATAAATACCTTGCCGAAAACATGTCCAGTCTAAGCGAGTACGAATTTGGGAAATTCGTCGGGGGTGTTCTCAAAGTGCAAAAAATGTTACAGTGTCGCAGGATTGAGATTCTGCCCTTGCTCAGGAGTTATGTCGAGTTTCTTCTCTGGGGGCCGAACGAGACGTCGTGGCAGGGTGGGGTCGAAAGGACGAGTAGTCTCGAGCCGAAACTGTCCATGTGGCTCGAGAAAGAGAGAGCAGCCATGGTGCACGGTTTTGCTCGAGTTGAGGAGAGGAAGTACTCGATAATGGAGTTCTACCGCATGAAGTTTCTGCTTAAGTCTAGTGCTGTCAGCCTGTCAGAGTGTGTCCGAACCCACATGTCGTATTGAAACAGCAATCAAGTCGTATTTCATTTTGTCTGTTGTTTTCATCTGTTTTATTATTTTTTAAATTATCATATGACATACAGATATTGTCTCCTGTTTGTTTTTTGGTTTTTTTTTTATATATTACATGAATGGTTTACTAAAACATGTACTAATTGTAAAATTTGTTGAAACGTAAATTGAGAATTTTGTTTATTGAAAAAGACACAAATTTGTTGTTGTTTTATTAACACTGAAAAGTTAAGAGTTTTATTTTTGTTTTGATTTTTTTTAAAAAATTTTATATTTTGAAAATACACCAAAAGAACCAAAGTGGGATCATTTTTTTGAGTTTTGAGTTGATTTTTGATATGACTGAATCTCCACTTTCTTTGTCAATGTTGAATGATGTATTGTTGACGTGTATTTCATGATGGGTTTACAGAATTTTTGGGCTTTTTTTTTTTGCTATTGATATCATCAAAATGGGTATGTTTTTTTGTCTTAAATCACTTGACATGTGTTAATTCTTATGGAAAAGGAAATAATAAGAGTTAACATGGTTAAAGTGGAATTTTGATTACATTATATATCAACAGGGACATTCATATATTTCACTAATATTAGGAAAGAATACTGTCCTTCGGAAATATAAAAAGAAATTCTGTTTACTGTAAATTCCTAATTTTTTACGAGTACTTAATTTCGGATTTAAACGTTTTGCATCAAATTGCGAGAATATAAAATCGCAGAACGCTGAATATTTATCAAAGTTTATTCCTGTCTGAAAAATAAAAATTGAGAATTTAAAATCCGCGAAATGTGCTTCTCGCGATTTTACGAGGATATTAATTCTTTGCGTTTAGAAAGGGACTGAAAGATATATTAATTACATGTATCAAAGAAATGAACCATTGTGCTTGTGTATGTATATATCAGACATTTAACAAAATGATTAACCATATTTTTTAAAAATCAATATCAGCCACAAATTATGTCAAATCAGCTATGCATTGTGCCATTGTTACGGTATTTTGATCTACACACCAAGAGTTATCTTTTTTGAGCTTGTAAATGTAGTACTAGATTTTTTATCCATGGTCTGAATATCATTATTTATGAATACATGTACGATTTTGTAGCTTTATTGATGATATAGGGATAGTATGCAGATGAGGACTTGATCAACAAAATGAAAGTGCAATACATTTGTAGTACAGGTAGTATTTAGTATTTTGCTTTACATCTAAATAGTAGCACCTGTAGTTCCCAACAAAAAACATTTACATTACTTTGTCTGTTTATTGATTAAAAAAAATACAGTTATTTTGTAATTTGAATTTGGTTTTAATTTTGGAAAATCAAACAGTATAGCCTCCCTTGCCCTTATTTGAAAGAAAAAAACTACTGATCTGAAGTTGTTTTTTTTTTAACACATGATGATCAATTTATGAAAGAAAGAACATGTACATTAAGTGAAAGTATTAATTATACCCATTATTGCTATTTAAATGGTGAAATGCAAATAATCAAATATCAAAATTCATTATTTCTTATATATCTTGCTAATTACATGTATATATGAAGTATAAAAGGAATTTTGTTCCCAAAAAAATCTCATAAAACAGCTGATAAAGCATGTGATACAATACATCACCATACATGGAACTGTTCACTAAAGCTCTTTTGTCTGGGACCATACAACCATTATAAACACTTTTATGATCACAGACATGTTTATGATTAACACACATTTACACATCACAAACACTTTCATGGATCATAAACACATTTACATGTATATATATGTATCACAAACACTTTTATGCATCTTATGAAAACTTGAATTTTTTTTTGCTAAATGTCCATTTCCTCAGTATTTTAGGGTACTTGTATTTTTTACCGTATATGAATTAATATCCATGTCTGTCCAACATTTTAGAGTTTTTATTCTGATGATACATAATATCCGATGTAATCAAGATGGTGTGCAATACATGTATTTGTAATGTAATTCATGACGGTGTATTTCTCAATGATATATTTTTTATTAGTTTGAATTTTCAATGTGCGAGATAACCAATCACATATCTCTGTGCTATGTTATACTGCTACTTATGTTGAGAATGCAATGTTTACAAATGTTGATCGAGCTCTTTATCATTTAGTGGAAGACATGAGACACAAATAATTCAGAAATATAATTCAATGGACTGCTTCGCACTTTGTCTGAACTTGAGCTATTATGTCTATCTGCGTTAGTTATTTTTGATTACGATGTTTCGATAATCTCTCCACACATAATTTATATTATAAACTTTCTTCATTGCAAGATTTTTGAATGTATATTACCTTTCTTTCATTGTGATGCAATCAATAAAATGGTAATTTTATTTAGGAAAAAAGTCAAAATTAGTATTATAATAGCAAATGCCTTCAATTTATAAAATAGAAAAACCTGTACACCTAATTATTATAAGAAAAAAATGTATGCTGTATTCCTATTCATATGATATAATCATACTTCAAAAGAGAAATAATATCTGACTGTTACAAATATACATGTACATGATAAATACATTTTATGTATGTATTCTGTAAATTACATATACTGAACATGTTTATGTAAATGACTTTACTGTATGTATACAGTCTACATACAATATACTGTATATACATGTATACATACATGTACAGTAAACTGTATACTGTATATATACATGTATACATACATGTACAGTAAACTGTATACTGTATATATACATGTATACATACATGTACAGTAAACTGTATACTGTATATATACATGTATACATACATGTACATTAAACTGTATACTGTATATATACATGTATACATACATGTACAGTAAACTGTATACTGTATATATACATGTATTCATGGTACTGTACACCAGTGTAGCTTAGTGTATGTTTTTATTTGCCAGTCCATCCAGTGAGTTATATTTATTTATGACAGTATTTGTGGTTGTTATATGATATAGTTACTGTGATTTTTCCCTTTCTTGTATATGTACGTTATATACATTTTCAACATATGTATAGAAAGAATGCAAGGGTTACTGTCTGTAAAACAGAAATGCAATACATGGATAAAAACAAAATATTCCATTTTTTCTGGGGTTTTTTTTAAACTATCTTATGATGAGCATTTTGTTTATATTAAGGCACTGTTGCCTATAATTGTTTTTAAACACGAACCCGTTATTGAACAGCGATGGATTTTTGAACGGAACAAAACAAACTCAAAAGGATTATACTCTCGTCTTTAAGAGGGTTCGATGGTCGTGACCATTTTAAGACTGTTTTGATCTCCTTTAGAAAAAGAGCTTCATATAAAATAAAGGAAAGAATTGACCACCACTTATATAACATGAAAGTCATCACATTGTGAAATCATTAGGCACTGCTTGTAAGCATTGCAACACGGAGATTTAAAATAACTCGAGGTTGGATGGTCAACAAATTAACCATCAGATCTACCTAAAATTTTAAGGTATGATTTCTTTAGCTATGAACTATAATTTAATAAAAAAAAAATATTGAAATATTTTACCTTTTTGAATTTGGGTATTTTCTTATTTTTTTTTTTTATATAGCGCTCTTCCAGGAAGATCCATACAGTCTAAAAATAGCCACGGCCATTGAACCGTCTTAAGTGGGGCTGGGTAGTGGTGGCTATTTTTGACTATACATGTATTTATATCCTTTAGAACGAGCTTTTAGAACTTTTTAAAAGGTAAAGAAAATTCTAAAACTCAAAAAAATAGAAAGTTTTTTTTTTACTTAATAATGGCTTATGATTAATTAAATCATATTTAAAACTTTACAGAAGATCTGAATGTTAACTTGTTCATCATCCAGCCTCCTTAGTTCTAACTAAGTTGAAAAATCAACACCCAAAAATTACATGATATTGTGAAACACTATGTCCCAATGAAAAGACCTGCAGACCGGGAGCTACAGACCTACAGCTAAATGAAAAGTATTTAGTCCCATGGAATTGAATTTCACCTCTGACATCGATCAGATATAGTGACCATGCACATGAACCTTACACATTAATTACAGTTTTTAAAAACACTATGTTGAAAAATGGACAGTTAGGGAGACAGAGAAGCAATCTTCCAGTTCGTTGACGAAAATCTATTTGCAATGAAAGTAGCCGTCTGTTATTACATTGCAGCCCAAGGTCCTCAATTGCATTGATAATATCGTACTGTATTAAACACAAAGGAACTACTAATGACGAATTATTATCGATATCAATGTTCGTTTTACAGGGAAAACATCTTTGTTTTCTTATACAATAAAATGCTTTCTTTGGTGATTAATGCGGGATATGAAGGTAGCGACATTGCAGAAAAAATACATAACCCGCGCTATTTTCTTTCCGATATTTACACCTTCCTTGTAAAAAATTATTGAATTAATCATAAATAGTAGGTAAAAGTAAGTACATTAATGTTAATGTACATCAGTACGTTAGATGAAAGAAATAGCCAGGTATTCACATATGGCATCGTTATGATAATTTCGTGCAGTCCGTGATTTTTCTTGGGAAATGCTGAAGATTTCGACCAATCGATAAACTGGTTAGAATTCGATCGTGTAGATTTCAGCCCTGTCAGTTTCAATAGCACTGTGAACATAGGGGGTGTAGGGATAATGGCGATGAGAGATATGGCGGACAATGTCTATTTTATCAGCTTTAAAAAAGAGCTCTGTATGAAGACAATATAGCCAATTGTAAATGTTAAAGCTAACATCTGATATTTTTCTTAACGCTTACTACACGTAAATGGTAGTTTTTAGCTTCAAAGATCATATCTAATCAGATCTGATGGCTTATTTGTTAACCACCCGGCGTTCTTGATATATTTATATAGATATCGAATTTCATTTAAGATATTGCTTTTTTATCTGATAAATCATACCTGTTACAGGCTAAATTTTATACAAAAGTAATTTCTTCAAAATGCTGACCCCTGTTCTGTGTCGTGGTCATGTAACAGCAGAAGCTTTCATCACAGTTAAAAGGGCCGGATGTTCGTGGTCATTTTTAGGGTATATTGATCTTGAAAAAAGAGATCTGTATAAATATATAAGAAAAAGTAAAAATGTCAGTGCTGAAATATAGGAAATTTTTACTTAATAAATGTTTTAGCTTCAGGAAACATATGGTAGATCTGATAGTTTATTTGTTGACCAACCAGTCCCCTTAATTAGAATCATATATATAATTTTGCATGTAAGCATTACTGCTCTTCAAAAAAAGTTAGAATGAAAACTTTGATTGTGTAACGGACAAAATTAAACGGTAATTCATTATTCGAAGAATCAAAAAGAAATAACCGAAATCCTGTGCTCATTACACTTTTACACACGCAAGGCCTTTTTTTTTTACTTTCTACTTAGTACATTTTCATCATAATATCAGTGATGCGGTATATCTGTTCCTCTCTTATCTTTTGTCTGACATATTGGGGCGCTTTTAAAGACTAATATTTTAGGTCATGTACATACAAGTATCTAGCAGCAATATGGCTCTAGTCTTACCTTGGTTTTGTTCGTATCTCTTTGCTTTACATGGGGCACTTGGATATTCCAAAACCAATTTAGAAGGAAAAATTGAGAAACTGGAAAAGAAATTGGAACTCATGTATGAGGTGGTGACCCAACTAACTTCAGAAAATGATGATCTTAAAATCAGATTGAAGACTTTGGAGCATTTGGTAATCGATGGAAATAATTCCGAAAACCATCAACGCAAACCTTTCACTGGATCTGGAAATTCAAATGCAGAGCAAATGACGTATACTCATAGAACCAACTATTCGAAAGACCAAAGTGACAAGAATTTAGTTAAACGAAGAATCCCTGAATCTCATATCAAGGATGATATTTCTCTGGACAGAAAGCGAATAGGTAAAACTACTGGTGATGGAGATAGTACATTTGTATTTACATTGATACAAGTAAAATTGAATTTTACATGTATATGGTGCTTTGTAACGTCTTAATTAGACTTACTTTAAGTTACTTGTTTTTACTATTTTACAGTGCCACCTACATCCACACCAACAGGAGTGATCGCTTTCCATGCTTATATCTCAAAAGACAGCAGTGGCCCTCTTGCAGCGCATCACATTCTTCAGTTTGACATTGTTCCATTAAATCGGGGCAACGGTTACAACGTTTTTGACGGAATATTTATAGTTCCCGTCACAGGAACATACGTGTTCACGTGGTCTTTTATGTCTGATGTTCATGGTAGAGTCGACACAGAATTGATGAAAAATGCCGAGATCATCGGTAGTAGATATGCAGACTCATACACTTCAACAGTCTGGGACTTTGCTACGGGGATTGTAGTTACTGATGCTAATCAAGGTGACCATGTGTATGTTCGTCTAGGGCTAGACTCCACGGGTAAAGTGCGAAGTTTTACCTATAGTAGAACTACCTTTTCTGGTTGGCTTTTGTCTTAGAAATGGAAAAAAAATAGAAGATACAATGGTAGTTGTAGTTATTACTGATTATAAACACCGGTAGCTGTATATGCTGTACACTCACGTTCTGTGGGGTGTAATTATTATTGACATACACTTTCATTATAATATATTAAGGGAAAATGACAAATGAAAGAGAAAATTCACTGCAATGGGATGTAAGAGAAATGCATTTTAAAAACATCTGCTTTTATGAATTATAGATATAATTGATACCAGAGACGGATCCAGCAATTTGAGAAAGTGGGGGGGGGGGTGTCCAATCGATGAATATCAATACGTGTAAAATTCAGTGCTAGTTAATCAGGGATAGTTAATATGGGACACCTGTAGATAATAATGGGGATAAAAGCACATGTATATTATAAACAAATTACTTTTGTTTATACGTTTTTCAAGTTTTACAATATTTGACCAAAAATAAATGTTTTAAAACATTTTTAGAAAGGTAAAAATTATAAAAGCCCCAGCGGGATTCCAATTCATATCTTACATTCGTAAGTAGTTAGCACTCTAACCCATTGCACTATGTTGTTAGGTAACAATTTTGGGAAAGAAAACATTTACAAAATTATACTTGATTTCATTGTTTATTTTGATAGGAAGTACGTCACTATCTGGTGTCCCATACCATCTTAACCTTTTAATCGTCAAAAAGCAAAGAATTTTTGAACTTTTTACGTGGGCAAACTTCAACAAACATTTGAACACCATTAAGGCAAGTACTGCCAAGCTTTGTTTACCCATTAATGAGCGTTTTGGTTTGGTAAGGATGATTTGTATTATATCTAGCCATAATTAACTACAGCAATGATAATGCGCTTCTTCGGTTCAAGGTTTTGGTTTTTTGGGGTATCTCTTGACGATTAATTATGACGTTTTAATAATTCTGAAATTATGGTTAAATTTTGATAATCTATGAATTGACCTGTTAAATAAAGGTCTAAATGATCAGATATGACAAAGAGTGGAAATAATTTATCTGCTAAATAGATGGTACATGTGTATTACAATTTGTACAAGCAATTGCCGTCCACAAAACTTGATGTGGTCTCTTACATGTAAATGGGTGCCCTACATCATCCAGCACTAGTGCAGATGCAAAATCATATTCAGGAAAGTTTTGAAAAAATGTATATTTTCATTATGGTTTACATGTAAACCCTTTTCGCGGTTTTCTTGTAACAGAATTTCGATTCTTGGAATCATTTAAACAATAAAATGTTTTCTTTATGGGTTTTTTGGTTTGGTGTTTCATGCGGGTACGAAGAAAGCTGCATGTAGCATTGCCGAATATTTGTGTAATGCTGCCATGCACCTTCATACATAGTCAGTGTGAAAAACCAAAGAAAGTATTTATTGTTTATATAACATATGTCTCTACTCATTTAATAACTGATCAGTAAAGAGTTTTTAAAAATACGTAAATCATCAATATTGTCGACCAGAACGTAATGCAGATGGACCAGATCATTTTTTCACATATGTGAAGGTTTCTATAGTACATGTATTTAATTTTCCACATTGCTTACTCAGTTAAAAAAAATAAACACCGGACGCTGAAGAAGATTACTTTACTTAAATAAAATATCAATAGAGTCTTGTTCATAAAACTACGGTCAGTTGTACGAAAATCTTTTAAATAAGCGATTTCCAAAGTTTTAATGTTAGATAATTAAAGAACATTTGTATTTAGATTCAATATGGAAAAATTTGCCTTTAAATGAGCACTTCAAATTAAAATAATAATGTCTCAGAGAAACCCCCCCCCCCCCTCCCCCCTTCTGGATCTGCCAATGAATACTACTGAACCAGTTGCTGTCTTATTTAAAATAAACAAGAAGTATTCTGTTCATTATTACGAGACGGGATGTAGATACTAATTTAAAAAAACTGAATGATGAATAATGACAATTAAACTTTATATAAGCGATAGGTTCTCATGTTTTAATATCGTCGGTCTTATGTCTGTACAGGCATATTGTGGTTTCTGGGCCGCTTGTTTTGTTTTGTTTTATTTTATCATGTACATAGGGTTGGCAATACATGTCGTAAAGAACATTGACATCAATTTTAGATCCTAGATATGACACAATAATGACATTTATAGTTTGAGTCCCGGAAGTAAGAACATACGTATATTCATGAAGGCAACCAGTAAACTTGGTCATGTTATCTGGAGGTACTTCCTATCTCTTTTTAAAAGGTTAACTTTCAAACCTGTCTTTCAAAACTTTATGAAATATTTCAAACGTTGCAGCTTTACTTTTAAACGAGACATCATGAGGTAAGAATGCCGACTTAGTACACAAAACATATCACTGATAATTCAACAAATCTCCTCAAAACAGTTAGGGAAAACAGAATAAGTCATATTACATAAATTATAAATTAAGTATTAATAATTTAAGTTCGTTTACTAGTAATTGTAATTTACATTTTTTTATTGTCAAAAAAAATAAGCTGCATTCCAGAACCAGATATAACGTCAGACGTTACGTATTACGTCACATTGATACATTTGAATTCCAACACATGTTGATTGGAAAACCCTTAAACCATTCCACCAATTTCTAACAATTGCATGATTTTCAATGACAAAAATATGTGGTCAAAGGTTAATCTTTTATCAAGCAATAAAATACCTGCCAGACATAACAGAAGAAGCGTTAGCATCGATGCAGAAAGAATGACTGTAAGTCAACTTGAAAAATTGGTGCCAGATTTGAAAGTTAGTCATATGATTTTATCACAGAAGATATTTGAGATACAGTTTGAATATAACTATTTCAAAGGAAAAATAAAAGCACTCCACGCAAAAAACTGATAAAATTGAAAGGGAGAATTCACGACTTGTAAGATGAAAACCGAACACAAAAGATGAACATTCTATAGCTTTTGAAAATGGAAATCACAGAAATCGAAACGCTGTCAAAATCGAGTGAATTTAAATAATTAATTAAAACAAAGTCTAGTTTGTTGCAAGCTAATAAATCAAAAACAGTTAGTGAAATACATGGACATTCAAAAGATGACTACAACAGTGTTAAAACAATAGGAACAAATTCTTCTACATCCGGAATAAAGCAAAGAGGTATATCCGACAACAGCTCCGGTAGAACATAATCAAAACGACTACTTTTGATAGGTAATATTTTCTTTATTTTGGTCTTTCTTTTATTTTAAATACATAACCCTTCGATATTTTTTTCATGAAACCACATAATTCAAATTATTACCCTTTAAGGCTGTATAAACATAATGTGGAATTGCATTGATCAGGTTTAGCTAGATAGTGCCATACTAGATTATAGTTCTTTTTTCACAAAAGTTTCGTGTTTTCTCATTCTTTGTTGTAACAGGGATGCTTAAGTAGACAAAAAAGTGTATGCTTTATTGGCTTACAAGGTTGATTAATTATCATACAGCATGAGCAAATAAACACAGATTTCAAGCTAATGCAACATATCTTATAAAACAGATATCCAACCTGTAGCTTCCAGTTGCGTGGCTTTCTTTGCCTATCTCTCAAGAAGCGTACCTAATGCTGGCGCCCACCAGACGTTCGTCTTTGATGTAGACCACACAAACATTAGCGGTCACTACAGTCATCACAGAGGTGTATTTACCTGTCCCAGCCATGGAGTATACGTATTTTCTTAGAGCATCTACTGTAGTTTTGGTGGCTATGTCAACTCGTCTCCAATGTCTGGGAAATTCGTCGGCTCACAGAGTATAAGCAACACTTTGTCGTCGACGGATTCGGTATTTGTAGAGTTAAACACAGGAGATGAGGTATACATTCGAACACCCCCAAACCATGCAGCAACTGGATAGGTTTTGAGTGATCCCCTATATCGTTCTACATTTAGTGGATGGAAATTGTTTTAAAAATACAGTTTCTAAATAAAGATATTTTAAAATCATTATTTATGTTGCTTTTATAAAAAAAAAAAGTAAGTGACAAATATAATTTTGGTAATTTATCGCGTAAACGACAACAACTGCTTCGGCTTTTCAATTTTCAATCAATTAATATTTAATGTTCACTTAGATTATGAGGCTGGTCTTATCACCGATTGTCAAGGAAATTTTCTTAAATAAAGATCAGTCATATCACTATCATAGATAATATGTTGACAATGCGGCCGCTTGCTTTGGAGTGACTCCGATTACCTTCTCCAACACCTTGAATCAAAACTGTTTAAAATATAGTTGTTGTTTTTATAGTTTTTTAGTAGTGTAAGTTGTAGTGCTGGATTTTGTTTTCTTTGTTTTACCTATGTAATTTATTGTTTCTGTCCTGAAGGTCCAGAAAATTTGAAAATATCAATTGTTCGCGTCGTTGGCCATTTTTAGTGCTCTATATATTCAGTTAACTGGCTTAGTATCTATATATTAGATCCGAGATTTTAAAGATACCTAGTGTTGTTGATTCTATTCAGTTATTGCTAAAACACTAGTACTATGAATTCTGAAACGATAGAATATTTAGACAACGAACGCCGATATTAGAAGAAAGAAATAAGACATGACACGACATCTATCATGTAAATTTGAATTTATATGGCAGTAAATACACTATTATCTCTCTTTAGCAATTCACTAAAACTTCAAGTTAAGAGGTTATGAAGTGTTTAAATGCCTTATATAGTCTATTACAAAAGATATGAAATGTAAACGGAACAACCGCCAAAAGGTTATTCAAATATTAAGTTTATAAACGCATAATTTTACATAACTAATTATATTTTTCTTTCTTTAGAAAAATGCAGGTATTTATGTTTGATATTGATAATGTGCTAGACCTAGTTAATATAGGAATAATATAATCTAGAGCCTGACTAAGTTCAAATGAGTACAAACGATCCAAGCCAGTAAATTTTTAGACTAATAAGTATGAAAACAATTCGTTAAAATATTTATTTTTATTTTTATTAATTAGTGACTCGAACATACGATCTTTGGTAGTACATTTAAACTTAACATGCTTGATAGAACCTTTATGCGCATATTCTTCGATTTAGCATAACATTTGATCAAATTACAAGTTTAAATGTATAAAGTAAGAAAATTACCACATCCAAAAATAGCATAAAAACTTTCTATAGAATTGTAGGTCACCATCAAAATGGAATCTTTACAGCCAGAAATGTAAGTTAGAAAATAACCATTTAATTTGTCCTTCATGATAATATAACCTATAATTATGTTGATTGTTCATATTATTAAGTAAAAGGGTTTGGTAACGTTTCGAATTAAAATGATATAACATTAATGTTTTTACTTATGAACGTTTCCATTGTATTCATATTAACTAAGTTTTTTTTAATGAGCACCGATGACCTAAATGACCAAAAGCAGTTACACGCCACACACACATACACCCACCACACACCACGCCACACACACACATACACCACACACCACACCACACACGCAAAACATACGCCACTCCACACACACAAACCATGCACACGCTGCGCCACCCACACACCATAAAGACGCAATTTCACGCCACGACTACGCCACGCCTACCCCACAAAACGCATATGCCACACCACCCATGAAACGTCACGCACACGCCACACCACATACACCATGCCACAATACTGCCATACTGTGTGTGAGACTGTGTGTGTGTGTGTGTGTGTGTGTGTGTGGTTGTTTAAGGGAGTATAAGATAATGTCTACATCATTTCCAAAGCCCTCGTAAATTACAATTTTTACTGTATAGCAAGATATTAACTCGCCGAGTTAATTTTCGCTATATTCGCTGAAATAAAAAAAATCTGCGAATTTAACAGCTGGTGAATAATTATTTGAAGAAATAAGTTTTACTAAATCATCTATCTTATAATGAAAATACACAATACAAAATATGTTTCCGTTTTAGTGACATTGCGGTATAGTAAACCCCGCTTAATATAATAATTATTTTTTCTGGAAAAATAATGGTATAAAACGGTCTATCATAATAAACGTCCATGGCTATTTCTAAAATTAACTACTACTTACTGGAGAAATTGCACGATCCACCAATAGACGTTTATAAACGGAAGGATGAACAGACAAATAGACAGAGAGGGTGTTTATTGAATGGCCCTCGCATAATTTTACTTTACCAATTAAATTTCTCTTTCTTCAGAAAAATGCAGGTATTCATGTTTGATCTTAATGATGTGCTAGACCTAGTTGATATAGCAAAAAAAAATCTAGAGCCTGACTAAGTTCCAAAGAATACAGACGATTCAAGCTATGAACCAGTAAATTTATAAAATGATAAGTATGAATAATTCATTAAAATATTGATAATTTCCATTTATATTAATTAGTGACTCCAACATACGATCTTTGGTAGTACATTTAAACTTAACATGCTTGATAAAACCTTTATGCGCACATTCTTCGATTTAGCATAACATTTGATCAAATTACAAGTTTAAATGTATAAAGTAAGAAAATTACCACATCCAAAAATAACATAAAAACTTTCTATAGAATTGTAGGTCACCATCAAAATGGAGTCTTTACAACCAGAAATGTAAGTTAGAAAATACCATTTAATTTGTCTTTAATGATAACATAGCCTATAGTTATGTTGATTGTTCGTATTATTAAGTAAAAGAGTTTGGTAACGTTTGGAATTAAAATGATATAACATTAATGTTTTTACTTATGAACGTTTCCATTGTATTCATATTAACTAAGTTTGTTTTTTTAATGGGCACCGATGACCTAAATGACTAAAAACAGTCACACATACACCACACACCACGCAACACGCCAAACATACGCTACCCCACACACACAAACCACGCACACGCTGCGTCACCCACACACACCACAAAGACGCAATCTCACGCCACGACTACGCCACGTCTACCCCACAAAACGCCTACGCCACATCACCCATGAAACGCCCCGCACACGCCACACCATACAACATGCCACACTACTGCGACACTGTGTGTCTGTGTGTGCGTGTGCACTCGCGTGTGTGTATGTGTTTTAGGGAGTATAAGATAATGTCTACATCATTTATAAAGCCCTCGTAAATTACAATTTTTACTGTATAGCAAGAAATTAACTCGCCGAGTTAATTTTCGCTATATTCGCTGAAATAAAAAATCCGCGAATAATTAATAATTATTTGAATATAATAATGATGAAGAAATAAGATATACTAAATCATCTATCTTATAATGAAAATACACAATACAAAATATGTTTCCGTTTTAGTGACATTGCGGTGTAGTAAACCCCGCTTAATATAATAATTATTTTGTCTGGAAAAATAATGGTATAAAACGGTCTATCATAATAACCGTCCATGGCTATTTCTAAAATTAACTACTACTCACTGGAGAAATTGGATGATCCATCAATCGACTTCCGATTGAAATGCTTTCTTTTTGGGGGCTTTTCCTTCAATTTCGGTTTGGACTAAATCTAACAAAGCATTACCTGAGACAATTCATTTTTAATAACTTCTTTAAATAAAATAATCAAATAACCAACAATGATTGTGCATAACCTTTCTTTATTAGACACATTCTTCCTGTGAAATAAACGTTAAAAAAGAATTGCAGTAATCAAACATGACAGTTGACAGTTACCCAAACCACGTGCGTTGATGCGTGACTTATTCTGTCTGTCCACTAATATAGGTAAATTGCAAAGTGTTTGGGGGCTCAATTTTACAAGTGTTTATACAAGCTACTCATGAGTGTCTAGCAAGTAAAAGGGTGTGAAACTCAATTGACAGAAGCCATCTTTCCATTATAGAAGTGAGGTGCACTTAACAGTGAAAGAAGCTGTTATATTAACCAACAATAATTATGAACGGGTATGACACACACCGGTGTTTTTTTCATTGAAAAGCATTTCATTAGATATCACTATAATTGTTTTTCAACAAAATGTTTATTGAAAATGAAACCAACATACAAATAATACTTTTTTTTCGTTGTAAGTTAATATACATGTACCATGTACAGATAATCATGATCGGTATTTTGTAAAATGCAATCGGGTTTGATTTTATGTTTTAAAAATTTTTGTTTTCCGCGAATTCAATGTACCGCGATTTGCTGCAAAATGAAAATATCGCGATTTTTTTTCGACCGCGATTTTAACATGCTATACATTAGTTAAAAAGAAGATTGTAAATTAATTTTATTATTTAATAATTAGTGTATACTACCATGGAAAAAAACCCTCATAAGCTTGTTTGATATTGCATTTGTGTCACCAGCCCTTTTCACAATATGCATATTGATTTTGACAGGTGTGAAGGAATGCAGAACATGTCAGAATCAGTGTTTGTTGGACTGTGTCAGATAGTGGGGACCACACATTTGGTGGTCCTCCGGAGAGAAATAAAAGACACCAAGGAGATGGTGGAGCGAACTAACGCACCTAATTACTGGCTCATAGCAATGTCGAGTGGAAGTGAAAGAGAAGGATTCAGAATGAAAGGATCAGATGTTGACTGTATGTACTGGCCAAATAACCACCGAGTGCTCACAGACATCTCTCAGTCTGAGTATTACAACACAGCAAATACAACCTTGATTCTCTCTGATAGTTCAAGAAGTCCACCAGGATTCACCTTACTTCAACTACTGACACCATCAAGATGGGAAGTAGTTTTTCCAGCTTGTGTCATTATTAATAACAGTATCTGCATATCTAGTTCTATATTCAGACAGTTAACTGTTTCAACAATGATATATAATGCCACTGCACATGGACCATGTGGAAGTGGTAAAATAGCAGGAGTCGAATATGACAGTGCCTTTTGTTTTTTTAGTGATATTTGGCCTCTGCCTGCCTCCTCATGGATAGACAGATGTCAATCATGGCCTGAACCTGAAGTTGTTGCTAAAGTTGTCAGAAATGGATGCCACTTTGTGGCAATAGGACACCCATTAGGACTCCATGAAAATGAAGAATGGAGAATATCTTTTTCTCAGGCAGAACACATACTTGTAGCATCAATGAACCATTGTCAGTTTTTGACATATGGCCTGCTAAAATTGTTCTTAAAAGAAGTTATAAATCAACAACCATACATAACAAATAAACCATTATGTTCCTATCACATGAAGACAACAATTTTTTGGGCAATTCAACAAAATGCACTTCCTCACTGGTGTCCACAAAATATTTTGGTCGGTTTTTGGATCTGCTTTAAACTCCTCCTTAAATGGGTGTATGAAGGAATTTGTCCAAACTTTTTCATACCACAAAACAATTTGTTTCTTTCAAAAATTCATGGCTCAGCACAATATAGATTGTTCCTACAGCTTCAAGAATTGTACAAGAAAGGTCTGGCCTGTTTATTACAGAGTTCCTCTATCAGGTCCTACATCAATGATGCACTATGCAATCCTAGACTTTCTATATGTACAGATGAAAGTATATTGATGTGTGAAATTGATTACGATGAAGAGTTTGTCACAGAGTTCTTTAAAGATAGTATATTTATAGGAAATCTACGTCGTCTTACAAATGCCATACATATGATAGAAAAAATCGTAGATTCAAATTTGACGCACTATCAAACTATTACTTTGCAGAAATTTACAGCCCTTATCCTACAGAACACAGCTTTCACATTACAGAATATGTACACTTACACAAGTGCCAATAAACAGGTTTACATTGCAGATAAAGTGTCCTGTCATATGCTGAAATTAGCAGCCGAGTTTGGGTGTATTTCTGACCTGTTGTACATTGCCATGTATTATTACAAGACACACAGATACAGGAAAGCTTTATCTTTTATAGAGATGACAAAGGTCAACCTAACACAGCCATATTTGATGTATAGAGGACGTGTTCTAGACAGAAATAGGTATACAGAAGCTGTAGGGGGTAAATCCTTGTCTGCAAAGACTCGACAGGCTGTAGCAGATGAAATAAGACTACAAAACAAGATATTTTATATCAAAGAACTTATACCAGAACAACTTTCTTCTCTAGAGTACAAAATGCCAGCATTACTTACCTCAGTGTTTGTTATGTCACACTTTCTTGAGTTTCTGTGTTACAAAAACATAAATACAACGTTATCCCAAACAGCTCTAGATGAGCTACAGATCTTAGTCCACCATGATCAGGGATTGTATGTGCATGCTTCATGCAGAGACATCTCCTGGGAGATCCTGGGGATCTGTCAACAGATCACAGGAAACCTCCATGCTGCTCTATACTCATACCAAAATTCACTTGCACAGTATCCATACAACAAAATACAAAATGCTACACAGAAGAGAATACATAATATCGTTAGGTTAACACAACTTTAAATGACTATTTTGTATATATGTTCCAGATTGAAAAGAAATTGACACAAAATTGAGACAAATGTAAAGATATTTATAGATGTAATGTTACATTTTAACATCACTGCCGTCCCTGAGCCATAATACATTTAGTCTCTAATGTGTTTTAAACAGGTTTAATTATTTTGTATCAATTGGTTTAAAATTTTGATTTTTGTTTACAGTATATAACATCATATTTTTTTTTCAAATTTGCTTATTATACCATATATGATGGGGTACTCAAAGGATCAGTGCTTTTCCTTTTTTTGTTTTTGTTATACATGAATGATATTCTTGGAAGTATATAAAGTAACATTAGATTGTTTGCTATGTATAGCTCTTTCTTTTATAAAGATAATATTACCCCATATATGACCCTTAATTAAGATATTGAAAAAATAAAGAAAATGGTCAAATTCTTCGGCTGTTGATTTAACTGTAAATGTACATGTACTGTAAGAGGTGGAATATACTAACATTATTGAAATATGTCATAGATAGAAATTCACTTATAAAAATATACTTTGCGTTTATTCAACCTACTTTAGAGTTTACTGACATACGTAATTTGGGGTAATTGTACAGTACACTTGCAAAATCTGATTGACTTGAAAAGGTTTAGGTAGAGGCTCCAAAAATTATTACTGGTCTCGGAGTAAATTTCTGCAGAACTTGCTTGTATGGCAGACTGGGTTTTACATAGTATATTTATTGTATTTTACGCTGTATTGAGTTAAAAATTACTTCAAAATTTTCCTTATCAAAATTTAACTTTGTGATTTAAAATATTAATTTAAAAGTGATTAAATATGGCCGCCGGTGTAATTTTTGAGCCAATGCAACTCAAAAAGTTGGTAAAAGAAGTATTTTCCAGAAATTTTAAAGTAAAAAAATCTTGCATATAATAAAAATACGGAAAAACAACCGGCTTGACATTAACAGTTCCAGTATAGACTGCGTGATATACTTATGGAAGAAATATGTTGCACATGGTTCATACCCCTTATGTCAAAGGATCCCTTCGTTGGAGGAGGCTGTATTGTTGACAGCAGTAAAAGGTACATTTCTTTTCTTTTTATTCTTTTTCTTTTACCTTCACATTGATTGTTTTGTTGTTTTGTTGCTAAAACATTTAACAAAAATTTCCAAAATTATTAGTGAAATTAGTAAGGCACTATAAGATGAAACATTGTACAATTTTTCCTTGAATTTTTAAAACATCAATGAGGAAAGAATTATCGGCTTCTTGATAGATAAATATTGAGTAAACATGTTAGCATAATTTCATTTTCAATGTTGGTTACTGCATATTAAGATTTATCTCCCTTTTGATAAAATGCAAGTGGTGGATCATTATTATTTCTAGAACGTCTAAATAAATGTTATGTAAAGTAAAGCAATGAAAAGATGATACTAAAACTATCTGTTTGGAGTTATTGATATACTTTTTATGTATATGTATTTCATATTATTTCTTCCCTTTTATATTAAATTTCTTAAGAATAATTGCATTAAAAATATTTGAAGCATTAAATTTTCAAAACCTCCATATAGTTGTATTGATTTTATTAAATTAGTGATATTTAAACCTTATTTGACCTTATTTATTTCCTTTCACTGGGCAGATCCCAATCATGATGCACATATATTTAGTGTATCTATTTCAAATGTATTTTATATTATTAATACTTATATTTCTTGTATAAAATAAGTTGATCTTTCCATAGTTGCATAGTAATACGAATGTGAGTTAAGGTATTTAAGGCAAGGGCATTTTGGGGTCACCTGTCAGATGACATATTGCATGTACTATTCGATTTATCCGTCATCGTTCTTCATGCGATGTGCATTAACATTCGGGATGGGCTCTATTGATTATATAATGAAAGGTCATGAGGTTAGTACTCATTGTATTTTACAAAAGTCATAGTGCCAAGCAACATACATGTATGTGCAAAATATCAAATCCATGCTTTTTCCAGTTCTTTGAGATATGAGGTGTGACAGACGGACGGACAGACAGAGAGAAAGACAAACATAATGAGACCAGGTAAATTGATGTTCTGCTCTTCAGGCAACACAAAAAGAATGTTTTCATATGTAGATCTGTGTGCTGTGATGAAAAGAAAGGAATTTATCGAAGTTTAATTAAAGGACTATGTGCGGGATAAAGTGTTTTTATGCCCCAAAATTCAAAGTTATGAGTAGAGCTTTAGAAATTTGCATATAGAAAGATTAAAACATATATAATTTAAGTTTGATAAGATAAACTGTCTGATTGAAGTCATAATAGAGAAAAGATATAGAGATTATGATCTTATTTCACAAAAAAGTACGAATTTCAGCATAAATTGGGTATTTCCTATCAGTTGTTTTAGAAAGAAACATCAAGCGCATGCCTGCTCCAACATCATTTTTTAATATGATGTGCAAAATAATATAAACAATAATATATGTTAAAATGTTTTTGGAGCAACGATGCTCTCTATACTTTCTACTGTTGAATATGGAGAAAAAATTTTGAATTGTTCGTGTTTTTGAGAAATGGCGGGAAATGGCCCTTTTACGTGACGTCATAGAGGCAGGAGGAATGAACGATGTTGTAAAACTGATACATTTCTGTAACTAACATATTTAGTTTAATAATCAATAAAAATATCAGTATGATATGATTTTTTTTGGAAATGTGTGAAAAAGGGGGGCAGATATCGGACCTTATTGCATATGGTCCTTTTCAAATATATTATCATTATTAAGTTGAAGATTCCATAGAAGACAAAAGAGAACATACAACAGCCTCTCTCAAAAACTAGAAGTCCTCATGTACTGATGCTGTATGTAAAACTCATGTCTTTCAGTTAAGGTTTAATCAATTCAAAGTGTTTTGAACCATTCAACTGAGTTCAAGTTGTATTCACCATGTATGATATTTAAAAACATTATATTCAGTGATATCATATGTACATAACAATTATTATGAATATCTTATCACATCAAGAAACGAATAGGGATGAAATTATGGATTTGAAGAGGCAAGCTGTTTCAGAATAAATTAAAATTGTTTATTTTGCTAATTATGAACTTTGAATCAGTAAGTTCTAATCATTAAGACAGGTATTAATTGCTTCCTGAAGCTTTGACTGTAGAGTATGAAAGCCCTAAAAAAAACATTACTTTCGATATTTGACTTTTATTTATGCTAATAATCTAAATGATTACTCCTGCTGCAATTGTATGTTTTCATTGCTATAACATTTCCATCATTTTATTCCTCAGCCTATGAATGAAACAAATGATGAAGCATGGATTCGCGATTCAGACAGACATATACTTTCATTTATGGAGTAAGAGTTGGATGAATTGATTGATTTTCATGTTAACACCGAACAATGCAAAGAAATACTGTAGTTATCCTTCTTTACATACATGTTGTATGTACATGTAGTAAAGGGAAAATAAAGTATTAGAGAAAAAAAATAATTCCTTTGTCTCTTGGAAAGTGAGAGAAAAACAATTCAGAAATCTTGATTTCTTATCATTATTGTTTGACATTCATCAATCTGTAAATATTTCATATTTCAACTCCTCGGATGAACCATTTTTAGCCAAAATCACTTTTTAAAGATTAGAAGTTAAAAAAGAACAGTCATTTGAAATTCTCCCTCCTGAAAATTATAACTTAAAAAGCCTTTCTATTTGTGAAAGCATTTTTTTTATACTGTATACTCTAAATTCTATGACATGGACTGCTTGGTCACAATTAGACAACCATAGGTTCTGAAATAGGGTTTCTATGGGGGAATTATCGTTATTTTTTTTTCTTAATTATGTACTGTAAATGTAAAACTAGACGAATACTGTATGAAAGCAAAACCATACATTTGCATTAGGAGAGGCGGTCAGAGGCTGTAAAGGACATCTATGAAAATTGTAAATGGCAAGACAATTAAAACCTTCTCCACACCCATATGAAGAGATAAGAAAAAGAACCCAAAATTATTATATGTGCTCAAGTGAGCTTTGTGAATCACATGTCAAACACATACTGCGAAAGCTAAAATTTTCTGTCTTCAAAGTACATGCATAATATGCATGTATACATTGCGGTACATGCTGTTGTAATTGATTGATATACATAACTTTTAATTTGAATTTGTAACAGAGTGATAGTCAAAGCAGCGCAGTTTGCAGCCAAAGTTCAAACTGGAGTCAGGAAGAGGAAGCTCTTCCCTTTCATGAAATTCAGTTGACTGATGTTACTGTAGCCATTGCATCATAAGCCAAGGTCAAATTAGTCATCTTCGCTCAAGACTAGATACAGACTTGGTGGATTCTAAAGAACGAGTTTTAAGGTGAGTGAATCACGCCAATGCCCGAAGATTTCTGAAATTCTGTTTACTTTTTTTCTTGGATGAAAGTGATATGAAACCATCATTGCATTGTTAAATAGTGCCCTCTGAAGGGGGGATTTTACCACAAAAGGGTAGACGTTATGTATATATGAGGATGTCTTGTCTACCCTATAAATAATATAGTGTTTAATGAAATTTGTTCTTAATGTGCCCAATTTTTAGTGAGTTTTTATATTGTTTTCCATACACAATATTTGTTTAATATCTCCCTGCAAAAAAAAGGGGGTTATAGGTATCACCTTGTCCGTTTGTCTGTGCGGGGCTTTAACTTTGTAATGGAGATTCATTTAAAGCTCACACTTGGTTTAACGATTGTTTATTATTGTTTATGAGGCTGTGTATTGAATATGCCCCAAGGGCATTCCTGCAAGTTCAAGATTATTTGCAAAAAAGTATTTTATTCATGTCCTGTCTATAACTCTTAAATAGAAGTTAATTGGAATTTGACACTTGACACAAAGATAGCTTATGACTTTAGGGTTATCACAATCTAAGCAAAGGTCATTGAAATAATTTCAAGGTTACTGGCAGAAAAAAGTGTTAAATTCGTGTCTGGTGTATAGTATAATTTTCTAATGAATAAACTTTAGAAGTTCATTCTTCACACAAATTTTTAATATGTCTTGAAGGTGTGTCTATATTTTTTCTCAAAGATTACATATTTAATAGGGTATACACTCTTAATTACATGTATCTTAAATATGTTTATAATTATTAGGTACTACATGGGAAAGCAGAAGAGACTTGTACAGCTCTGCTAGATGTGATTGCTCCTCATCAAGGACAGAGACTAAAGAAAATATTAATACCAAATTCAAACTTCATCTGGTGATGACCATTTCCATTTGTTGGTGAAATGTACCACAATATTAAAGATAGAAATGTAAAATATCAGCTTTTGTCGCTGATAATTCACAGATGTTCTAAGGCTTAATTATTGAAAAACTTTGCAGAGATAACAAAACATCAGATAGACAAAGCTAAATGATAGCCTGTTGTATACGGTCCTGGATCAAATTTTCAACTAAAAGCATCTTCTCAACACAGAGAGAGAATCAACTATGCTAAGTTAAAACATGCAGTTGAAATTTTCAGTGATCCATCATTTAACGAAATTTCATCATACACTACGCCAGTTTGTAATGTTTACCTGTAATACGACTATTAATAAGTACGATCTACTTTTTATATATACAAAGCTCTCCTGAAAAGAAGGTTATTTCTGCTTTCTTCTCCGTTCTGTATTTTGGAGCCAAAATTGTATTAAGAGTATATTCAGTCTGATTGGGAGTCTTCATTATTGGCGTGGTGGCAGCGACAAGGAATTACAACCACATCCTCCAAGGTAAAAGGATTCCATACGAAGAAAACAACGGGGACAGTTTCAACATAAACTGTTTACAGTGAATATATTTGACACAGTTTCATTGACGATCATAATGGCCGGAAACAGCGCTTCAAAATAGTGGTCTTTGACGAGAAATAAGACAATAACAACATTCAAAGCTTGGAAACAGAATTTACAGTACACTATTTTCCTTGACCCGAACTTTGCGATATTCCTAGTCAACGGCGTAAGATGGACCAAGAAAACGCTTACGAATCCAAGATGTGGTCTCACTAATGATGGGCAGACGTACCAGAGAATTCACGAAGAACAGCAGCACAAAAAGTAGCACATCTAGAACCTATGTTTGGGCAAATTGAAAACTACTGTCCCATTATCTCACGAAAAAATATTGTAAAGAACTTTACATCTATAGAATCCATTTGCAAGCGATACTTACCCACTTTTGGTACCAGTCAACTGGCGCACATTTTGTGGACTTTGATAAAATCCACTTAGATCCAGGAGAACGACCAAAGACTTATTTCAAAAACTGACCAGCTTTATTGAGGGCAACCTACTCCAACGTGGAGGCATAAGTCACATGGGTACATTATCGGAAGCAGATGAAGAGATATCCCCTTCCCTCGAGAACCTCATCACATTGACATGGCTTCGCCTACTACACAAGGACTTACCCGGCCTGGTGAAACAAAGGTATGGCCCTGAGCTAAATTACAAAACACTAAGCAGCTTAAAACCTGAAATATCTCAAGCTCTAGACAGCCTACTTGATGAAATTCTTATAAACAAGGATGCCAAGGTCATTCGTACAGCGTTTAAGCAATACAACTCACCACCTACCACAACACAGAGGCATCAAGAAATTCGCACCAAAAACAAGAAGATATGCCCACTGTGCAAATAAGCCGGACGACCTCGCCATGATCACTTCCTGAGCACTTGCAAATTTTTACCACAAGATGACAGAACATTTATGAGCCGAGCTAGACCCTTTGTGCCATCACCAATTCTGCTGGCGATATGGAAGAAGGTAATTTGGACAACACACCTGAAGGAGATAAACTTGATTTCTATGAAGTAGTCTCTACCTCAAGAAGGGTCAGTAAAAACAGTCACCGCAGATGAAAGCCTACTTCAATGAAAAAATGATAATAACAAATCAACCATCTCAAAAATCCATAAAACAAAATACAAATTCAAGCAGAGCAACACGGACCTCCTAAAAGATAGAGGTAGGATCAGGTGTCTAGGAGGAGTGAGCATTCTCTGCTGACCAGTCACACCCGCCTTGTGTTCATTGTCTAATCGGGGAAAAAACGAAAAAGTCCTTAGACATTTAGGTGATAAATTATGGTCTAACAATTAGTATGAAAAAACGTCAGTCAGCATGCGACCCAGTGGATGATTGTTTTTGCTGACAAGGTCGTTGTATCGACCATAGAACTTACGAAAAGATGACTTCAAACGAGTCTGTTGATAGTCCTGTTTTATCAACTTGTTTGTCAGTAGCTTGCTTCGCCTTAGAAACTGTTCATACGAAGAGCATGCCCTTGCGTATCGAATTAACTGAGAGAGACAAAAACACCATATGCAGGTGATGAAGGTATATTGCTACATAAGTAAGGAAAGTTGACAATAGAAAAATTGAAGTCATCGCGTTGATCATAAAGTTTTGGTGTTAGGTTACCATCAGTGTCCATTTCCAGTAAAATATCCAAATATGAAACAGATGACGCAGCCTCTGTGGTATCTTTTATTTCAAGTTCACTGGGATATATCAAGTCGACGTAAGTATGGAAATAAAAATTGTTAATTGATAATACGTCGTCGATATACCTGAATGTTGAGTTGAAGGCCACAGCGAATTATTTATTTTTTTCACGTACAAGTTTTTGAATAAATTCTGCTTCGTAAGAATACAAAAATACAAGCAACATGTCTTACATATAACGTTTGACAGTGGTGCGGAAATCAGTATGATTCGAGCATGCGTTGCTAAGCTCATGGGGATTGAAATCACCAAGTCCACACAACACGCACTGCAAGCGGATGGCACTACCCCATTAGAAATAGGAGGAGTAACACATTTCAACCTGACTAGAGAACACATCACCCTCGAGGTTCTTGTAGTTAGGGACATTGATGTTGACTTGACATAATAACAACTTATTGAAGTCTTTTCTACCCAACCTAAATACTGTCATTTACTTAGTTGTATATATTTGGCGCAAAAAGCCTTGAACAGACAAAATACAAAAATCCTCAAAAATATCATTTGATCTACATGATACACCGTACAATTTGATATTAAACAAATCTTTATTGACTTATTGCAGTTAAGAGTATAATTGTCATGTCCATTTTTTAGACTAAAAATAGATCGATAAAAACATACAGAAAATTTCTTTTCAATATAACAAATTTTAGCGAATCCCATATCAAAAATTTCTGAAAGCTATTATGGGTAATTTATCAACCATCCAGCTTTCTTAAACATTGAACTGTTAACCTTTGACGCTAACGCGCGGTATACAGTTGTCAGTATCGTCTACCGTGTAATGCTGAACGTCAAAACACTTCAGTCACATTCACATTTATAGATTTTCTTTTTAAAATAGTTTGTTTTCCAATAAAGTATGCCTGCTACACCGTAGATAATGCGAGCCGTACCTGCTTAACTATATCGATGGAATAACTGATGTTGTTAAACATGAACCAGGATGTTATATGCTCTAATAGGACCATTGCTATAAAGACCACCGATAAACATGTTAATAATGCAAATTGTACATTCAACAAAAATTGGTTCATGTATATCCTCATGAACTTCTATTATATCACACACAAAAAACTTGCCTTCATATCATTTTTAAAACCAGAATTACAAATTGTGTTGAGGAAATCACCGATTTACCTTTTCAAGGCAATTGTCTTTGATATCCAACGTTAGATAACTGGCATAGATTGTGGTTGTCTTATCTTTTTACCTGACTACCTAAATGTATGGCACCAATAAACGCATTTAAATACCATTATCGCAAGTCATAGTATTCTAGAAACATAACACTCCCCTAGCTGCAGTTCTGTAGCTCAATGGTCTGAAATCAGATTGACGACCAACGAGCAACAGTGCCAACCACTGAAAAAACTGTACATTTATTAAGAACAAAAATGCGCTGTTTCTCGAATTATTCATTAAAAAATCATAAAATAAACTAGTCAGATCACAAATTTTGAAATTTTTGCTTTTAAACTTTAAGAGTGATCTAACCTAGATAAGAATGTAATGAAATATTGTCAATTTGCATAGTATTTCTTGATAATATTTTTTTCTTATTTTTTTATAAATAAGTTTATTAATAAAAATCAAATCAGATTTCTAATGAATATCTTTCTTATGAATATCATTGCCACCTTTTATTAGCTATCAATGTATGAATAAATAAATAGAAAATTATCAAGGAGAATAAGTTTTGCTATACAACTATACAAACCAATACATGTAAGATCAGCGATATACGATACCAATATTCGAACTTTTAATCAAATATATCTTTAATTGCCTTTAAAATGTATACCTTCCAATCAGTTAACGAGAAAATATCGGTCGTGACATGTGACAAAGTAAAGTAAAATGACAAAGTATCTATAGAAATCAGTTTGTTGTTATATTTTAACACCCGCCAGATTCTTACAATTCCTTTTACGATATACCTCTTTTTACTGCGTAACCAGAGAGATGTGGAGTGAGTTTAAGATGTTGTTGAAGAAACTGAAAAGGTAATATATTGCCTTTTTTAGGACAATGACAACTATTTGAATTCAATTCCCTCTAACACAACAGTACAATTCTTATCAATATCCTCTGACCTGCAGTACATGAAAGCTTTCAAAATAACTATTCATACAGGTCAAATATATTTATCCTATAAAGTTCAAAATGAATTTCAATGCTCTCTTGGTATTCTAGTACCAACTTTAAATGGAAGACGCTATATCTTGAAAATAAAGTAGAACAGCAATCCAGTTTCGTGCTCAGATATGACACATTCATATTTTAAATACTGTAATTGAGAATGTGTGTAGGAAATAATTAAATCGGTAAAAAAAGCACTGAGAAAGACCTTTGCATATGTTTGATGAACAAAACATTGTGGGTTACGACGTTAAAATGACGACATTGTACACAAAACACTCCAGTGACCACAGGATGATGCTGAAAGGTGACTGATAGGTAACTGAATGACACAGCTATACCATTCAGTCACCTTTCCAGACCTTTCAGTTAACATTCAGTTTACTGAATGGCACAGCTTATGTAACTGAAAGGTGACTGATAGGTAACTGAATGACATAGCTATGCCATTCAGTTACCTATCAGTCACCTTTCCAGACCTTTCAGTTAACATTCAGTTGACTGAATGGCACAACTTCATCCTGTTAATTCTCCTTAATGGAATTGAAGGAAAACAAAATGAAAAACAAAAGCAATAAATTATACATAATTTATTTATAGATTAAATTCCGTTTAATTCTAATGTACATTTCAATTGTACAAAATCATGAGTTGCCTGTCATTACAAAAATATCACTCTAAATTTACTTATTACCTCACATTGATAAATGAAGGTTTTTTAACACTTGTCGACTGAAAAAAAACAACCCAAAAACCTTCTACCAATTACCAACAATTTGGTGATTTTCAATGGCAAAATTATGTGGTCATAGGTTCATCTTTTATCAAACAATAAATTACCTGTCAGACATAAGATAAGAAGCATTTCGATACAGTTCTCAACTATGCATTTAATGGCAATCTGTCGGCTCCTTTTTGGAATAATGTTCATTCAATCTGTTGTTAGCATCGATGCAGATAGAATTAAATTAAGTAAAATTGAGAAAACGGTAGCGGATTTAAAAGTAAGTCATGATATCTTATCACAGAAAATATCTGAGATACAATTTGAAAATAAGTATTTCAAGGCATATATAAAAGAACTCCATGCAGAAAATGACAAATTGAAAGGGAAAACTCACGACTTGCAAGATGAAAACCGAACACAACAGAAAATTAGCAGTCAATTGAAAATGGAAATCACTGAAATCAAAACGGTGTTAAAATCGAGCGAATTTGAAGAATTTATTAAAACAAAGTCTACTTTGTTGCAAACTAATAAATCAAAAAAAGTTGTCGAAACAGATGGGCATCCAAAAGATGACTTCAGAAGTGTTCAAGGAATCGGAACCAATGCCTCTAAACCTGGAATTAAACAAAGAGGTGCAGCACCCAACATTTCCGGTAGAACCTCATCAAAACGTCTACTTTTGACAGGTAATCTCATTTCACGTTTCCTATTTTGAATACAAACCTATTGACGTTTCCTTCAGTTAGCCAGTTGATCAGATGATTACCTTTTAAAACGGTATAAAATATTATGTTGAATGGCATTGATAGAATTTAGCTAAATAGTACTACATGTATACTTATGTATTGTTCTCTTTTTCGATACAATTTCGTGATATAATGAAATAAAAAATGGTGTATGCTTTATTAGCTTATTAGGTTGGTCAGTTATTATATGTGCAACATTAACACAAAAACAAAGATTTCAAGCTAATGCAAACTGTCTCACAAAAACAGATACCAAACCGGTGACACCAAATGGCGTTGCGTTCTTTGCCTATCTCTCAAGGAACGAACCAAATCCTGGCACTCACAAGACGTTCGTCTTCGATGTTGACCACACAAACATTGGCGGGCACTACAGTCATCACACTGGTGTATTCACCTGTCCCAGTCATGGTGTCTACGTCTTCTCTTGGAGCATCTACTGTACTGTTAATGGCTTTATCTACTCAGAACTTGTTGTGAACTCGTCTTCAGTGTCGGGAACATTTGTCGGCTCAAAGAGTGTTGGCAACATTCTGTCTTCGACTGATTTAGTAATTGTAGTGTTAAACGCTGCGGATGAGGTATACATTCGAACACCCCTAAATCACGGGTCAATTGGTCAGGTTACTAGTGACGCCCCATATCGATCTACATTTAGTGGATGGAAATTGTTTTAAAACATAGATTGCTTGATAAACTTTTGAAAAACGATAAAGGTTGGGTGTTCTTTTTTCCAAATTATTTTGCTTTTAGCTTTTAATGACTTACAAAATAGTCAATTGTTTCGGATATGCAGGTACTCGTTAAGCCGTGTAACAACCCTCACATGCAGAGGGCTGCTTCAAAAACATTTTAAAATGCTAGGAGAGAAAAAAATCTCTAGCTATAGTACTTGTAAAGAGAATTCAGTAAAAGAAAAGTTGAACCTAAAAAGGGTAAACTAACCAATGTTCATGATACCTTTAATATTGCACAACATTTTCATTTCCACATCTCACTCGTCAAATTAAACCCACTTTGTTTACAATTACGCTTTTATTTTTTCTGACAGATGTGAACTTAATGAATTTATCAATGATTGCGGTTTCCATAACTTTATACCATTGCAATTCAACACAAAACAGAAAGAAAGTGGAATTCTACAATGTAAGCGATGTTACATATTAAGTCACACACACACACACACACACACACACACACACACACACACACACACACACACACACACACACACACACACACATATTTTCGTAAATGGGAGCAGTAATTGTAACGAACACACTACTGATTTAAATTATAATGCAACATTACATTCAAATGACTTGTATTCGTGTTCATTGAATACTTGATCGAATTTTAAAATAGAGAAAAGTATAAATGTAGTAAAGAACCGGTATAGATATAAAAGAAGAAGAAGTGCGAATTAAAACTTATTACAAAAGATTAATGCAACATAGAATTAATTATACTATAAAGATTAAATACGTATCAAAATTGAATATGATAATCCTTGATAGGAAAACATCAAAGTGACATTCATGTGTAAATGTACAGAAGAATAAAGAAGATAAAGCAAAATGAGAATTCAAGCAAGAAACATAGACTTTTTGGGGGGAGGGGGGAGCCTTCCATATAACTCTACCATATGCTCTGGTTTTCAATGTACATATACCAGTGCCATTCATTTTTAAAGTCATGGTATACATTGTTCTTAATTAATTGTTGGTAAGGAGTAATTTAAGAAGTTTACTTTAAAAGGTAGTTTATAAAAGCAGTTCTTCACTACACTAATATATTTATTCACAAAAAATGAACGTGCGTTAAGACTTCACACTTTTTGTGACAGTTACGTTTACAATTTGCATGAGTTAAAAAACAACATATATTGATATCTACATGTAGTTATATTTCTTAATTGATTTTATGATAAAATGAAAGGATTTAATAATGATATTTTTAAAATCTAAGATTATAATATGATTAATAAATAATGTAAAGGGGCTATGTATCTAACATGATTATGACGTTGTAAAAATCATAACACATTTTTCTATTGAATATATGTTCTAGTGATAAGTGTATGAATAAAAAGTTACAAAATATTCTTGGAGAATCATTTTTACTATACAAATCATCACGACCGGTATTAATGATACCAATGCTCAAACTCTTTGAATTAAATATATATTTAGAATCACCAATAAGAAGTATACCTTCAAAAGAATAAACGAGAAATCATCGGTTTTGACATGTCGATAACAATAAATAGTTATAAATAATGAATGATTTTGTTGTTTTTAAATATTCGTAGGTTATTACTTTTACAAATACGCTATACCTCTGTTTACAGCCTAATTAGAGCACTGCAGATTGAGTTTAAAACAAGTATTCCTTTTAAAGGAATGATCAGCATGTGATATCATCGGTCTGCTTCATGTTAATGTAATGCGTAAGCATTACATTACATGCAATAAACATGGTAAATAGGACATATCGCACTTTGTTGATTTTCGAAATAACAAGGAATGAATAAACTTTACTCTTAGTAGGCGAAGTGTACTTCCGATTAAAATTCTTACGCATGTAAAGAAAAACGTGATTTGAATCATTGTGTAACTGTATTAATGTTTTAATCTCAAGTAAAACGCATTATAATATTGTTTTAGTAATCTAAATGTATTTAAAGATTTACATGAAGCTGTCCCCGTATAGTAAACAAAGTAGTGCGAGGCGCAAATAGTGAAATTTGCCGGATGCCTCATATGGACACAACTGTGATCGACCGAAGCCGATCACAATAATTGTTAAGTGTAAAGTAAATTCAATGCCTTAGTCGAAGACAATAACACCTCCTTAAGTTCAATTCCGTGCAACACAATAGTACATTCTTATCTTAATATGCTGACCTTCTGCAGTATGAGTAAGACAATCTGTACGGGTCAAATATATTTATTTTATGAAGTTATGTTACACATATATATTTCGGCTCTATTCATTAAATGCTTTCTGTGCATTTAAGTACTAACATTAAAGGATAGCTTAGGAATCTGGAAAACGAAACTCGGACTCCCATCCAATTTCGTGGTCTGTTCTGACATATTTCCTTTCCCAGTGACGATAAAAACGCATGTAGGCAACCGCTAAATTAGTTCAAACTATCTAGTGGCACTGACCTCTTTCTACAGTTGTAATGTACAAACATTGGTCACCTGCCAGACGTGACATAAGAAGTCATAGTTCCATTATGCATTCAATGACAATGCGTTGGCTCCTAATTGGAATATTTTTTTTTCAATCTGTTGCAAGCATCGATGCAGACAGAATGACGTTAAGTCAAATTGAAAAAAAAAATGGTTATGGATTTAAAAGTAAGTCATAAGATCTTATCACAGACAATATCTGAGATGCAAGTTGAAAATAACTATTTTAAAGCAAGTATAAAAAAAACTCATGCAGAAAATGAAGAATTAAAAGGGAGAATTCACGACTTGCAAGATAAAAACCGAACGCAAAAGAAAATCAACAGTCAATTGAAAATGAAAATCACAGAAACCAAAACGCTGTTGAAATCGAGTGAACTTGAAGGATTGTTTAAAACAAAGTCTAGTTTGTTGCAAAAATGATAAATTAAAAAAAGTTGCCAAAACATAGGGACATCCAGAAGATGACCACAAAAGTCTTAAAACATATTCTACACCCGGAATAAAGCAAAGAGGTACATCGGTCAACAGTTCTGGTAGAAAATCATCGAAACGAGTCCTTTTGACAGGTAATCTTCTTCTATTAACGTCTCCGATTATGAATACATAACTCTAGATGTCCTTATCAAATGAAGACCTGTTAATCTAGTATAAATATACGGGTAAATGGTATGAGTAATATTTAGATATAATATTACACTAATATATTGTTCTCACTTTTGACAAAGAAATCAAGCTTTATCATTCTTTTTTGTAAACATTATTTAAATCTTTCAATAAGGAATTAGCTGAACAAGTTATTATATATGCATTGAGCAAAGTGTTTAAGCTAATGCAACATATCTTATAAAACAGATAACCAACCAATACCCTCCAATGGAGTGGCTTCCTTTGCATATCCCTCAATCAATTACTAATTAACTTATTACTAATTAATGTTCACTTAGAATATAACTCTTATAAACAATTTAATAATTTCTAAAATCTAATTTTCATTTCCCTTTTTTACTGCAAAATAGAAGATATCAAATATAATGTTATTTATTGCAAGTGAACAGAAATCCGTGGCCTTGGTCAGAATATTCACAACATACATGTACACAACCCTTCTTGACAATTTGCAGAGCACGGTAGCGAGGTGGGGAAAATGAGATGACAGACACGCGTGTACATGTATGTACACACACTTCCTCAGATCTGAATGGTCTGTCACTGATTATATAATTATAGCTACTGCACACAGCCCTTCTTGACAACTTGCAGTGCACGGTAGCGAGAATGGGAACAATGAGGTGACAGACACACGTGTACTTGTATATACACTCACCGTTTTCCTAAGATCTTAATGCTTGGTAATGCTAAACAATTATTCAATATGTTGTTTAAACGCCGCTTACGACTTCTTTACAAGTCTGTCAAGTAAAGAAAAACAGAAATTTAAAATTTTGATTTATCAGTTCTACATGTAAGAATATCAAACATGAAAAGAAAGAGATTCAAATTCGGAACATTATTTGACACAGTCATATGAATTAAACCGTAATGCTCTCATATTTTTCATTTTTCAAATTCAGAATTTAAATAAATGTATGACATTTTTCTAATCTAAAACCCGGGACATTCTTTTAAGATCATGTATGCGTGTCTTAAGGTTACCAGTTACTGGTATTTGTATACATGTATAAAATTATTCATGAACATGAACTGTATCATTGTTTTATATGTATGAGGACAATTCTATACAATAATGCATATGAATTACTAAACTAGACAACAATGGCAAATATTATCGATTTCGATTTACATGACTTGGATATTAACTAATTAACTTCCTGCTAAATAGAATCAACATGCATTTCATTGGGGCGATGTAATTCTATGTAATTCATAACTCCAGGCAAACCAGTCAAAATATAGGTGATCATTTCGATCGCTGTGTGATTATCTGCACGTGCTAATCATGTTGTGTTTTAAGCGCTTTAACTCAGGCAGGTTACATGGCACAGAACGTTGCAGATTTCCCGCACTCATCCTCCACTGAGATTTTTTTTTTACAAATTACAAAACACGTCTTTTGTTTAAATACATGGAATGAAATATTAAACGGTTTATCGGTATATATCTATCATGATATGTGTCAATGTTGAGTCAGAATTATTCACGTTTGTATCAATATTGCCCTCTATGAAATACAAAAAAAACCAAACACCGTCTTAACCATGAATGCTTTTCATGCTTTCCATTTCCTAATGTATCAGAAACGGCTTAATATATATTTAAGAAAACCAAAAAACGTAATTAATTTTTTTTTTACTTTATCAAGCAGTCAAACACCGTACAGGGGGTGTCAGGGGCATGTACAAGGAAATAAAGTGGCTTACAGTAAGTGATATGGGCGTACAGGGGGTACAGGGGCTTACATTGTCACACAGGGGATGTGTACAGTGGCTGACAGGGGATTGCAGGGTGTACAGGGAATGTGTACAGGGGCTGACAGGGGGTGTACAGTGGATGACAGGGAAAACACAGGGCGTGACAGGGGAAGACAGGGGATTTTCATACGGGCAGGGGTTTCAAAGTCATTAGTGTAAATGATGACATATCAGATTGTTATCAGATTTTTATCAACATCCACATTCATAACCATGTTGTTTTTACATGACAGTTGTCGTGTTTCCTGAAAATTGGGTCATCGTTGTGTCTGCATACGTTACTTAGAAGATCAACCCATCGATAAATAGATCAGTATTTCTTAGAAAAGAGGGCAAACTAGTATATCCCAGTGAGGTTGAAATAAAAGAGTCCCAGATTCTGAAACATCTGTTTTATATTTAGATATTTTACTAGAAAAAGGCGTTAATGGTCACCTTACAACAAAACTATATGATAAACGTGATGATTTTAATTTTTTATCGTCAATTTCCCTTAAATTACTTATGTAGCAACATACCATCATCACCTGCTTATAGGGTTTATGTCTCTCAGCTTATTCATTATGCAAGAGCATGCTCTACTTACGAACAATTTATTAAACGAGGCAAACTACTAGCAAACAACTTCTAGGAAATAATCAACTTTTCGATTTTCCCTATTATGTTATTTTCCCGATGTTGACATTTACCTCGATCATGACATGCCCAAATGTGACAAGGAGCACACGGCGGGTTTGACCGGTCAACAAGCGATGCTTACTCCTCCTAAACACCTGATCCCACCTCTATCTTTTTAGAGGTCTGTGTTGCTCTGCTTTGAATGTGTATTTCGTTTTATGAATTTTTGAGATGGTTGACAGTTTGTTCTTGTCATTTTTATACATAGAAAAAAAAACGAATAATCAATCATTGACATTTCAGCTTATTGGATATACTTTTTATCTTAACATTGAATTGCTTGATTTGATTTCGTGAGGATATTCCTACCATTTTATAGAATCGCTTTTAATTCGTACATTCGTTGCAATTGACGTTAACGTAAACCTTCGTGACTTTAAAACAAGATGGTGTCTTGATAGGCAATCAGTCAAGACAAACAATTAACAGACCAACAAATGATTACGTTAAATTTGACAATTTAGCTGTTTTGAGTGCTAGCTACAAAAATGGGGCGAAAACAGGTAAACTATCTGAAGAGTAACAATATCACTATAAAGACGTTTAAGAAATGAACGGAGCGAATCATTAAACTCGTTATTTTTTCTACAAAATTTAGGTTAGGCGATTTGTTTTCAAACGGTTCATTTTTGTAATTCAACAAACCAAATGTTGACTATGCGTTTGGGCAAGCTAAGTTAACATAATCAATGTTGGACTCAGCCTCATTCTACATGTGTAAAATAGTAGTTTACCTATTCGTTTGTTTCCACAGGAAAACCGTTTTTGATTCGCAGTTCAGAGAAACTTGATTAAACAAAATCCGTATCACTTTGTTTTCCCGAATTGTTGGTTCCGTGATTAAAGCCCTTTGCTTAGCATGTAAGTTCCCAGGCCCCCTTAAAGATTCGCGTTGATGGTTTTCGAAATTATTTCTATAGATTGCCAAATCCTCAAGAGCCCTCACTCTGACTTTCAGATAATCATTTTCTAAAGTTAGTTTGGTCACAATATCATACATACGTTCTAGTATCTTCTCTAGATTCTCAATCTTTTTCCTCCAAAGGCACCATGTAAAGTAAAGAGGCACAAGCAAGACCAAGGTAAGCTTAGAAAAATATTGTTAGATCTGTATATGACCTAAAATAATTGTCAGACGAAAAATAACAGTGGGTCACCGATTTTATGTTTAAATGTTTAAAGCAAGAAAGGCATTGCATTTGTGTCATAAAAGTAGGTTTTTGGTTATTTGAATCTAAATTATACCCGGGCATGTTAAGGGAACTCCTGTTTAAATGATTGTGAAAATGATAGTCAAATTAAAATTGTTATTTTGAATTCAAACAATGCTGAAAAATATGTTGTACGGTTAGACCGTTGGGGCAAGCACAGCAGGAACTGCGCGTATATAACACAATTGTCTACTGCATCGATTTACACCAACAAAAAACATCATCGCTTCCTCTCATTTACTTTTACCCCTCCCAAAACTGAAATTTTTCTAAACTTAATTGTCCCGCCATAGTCTACTATATATAGACCGATCAACTTCCACAATGAACTCGCTCGAAATGTAAAAAATAATAATATCAAAAAAATAATAAAGATAATACGACAGCGACTCTTTTAAATGACTTTTTATTTTACAAAATGAAATGTATCTTTGTATAGATCATGATTAAGCAAAATACAGAAACACGTCAAGTGTTTCTGTATTTTGCTTAATCACATCTCTAAACATGTAATTGAATATCCTCTTTTTAGATATAAAATGTCTCAAAACTAATATGTTAGCTTTCGAACCCAATTTCGTTTTTAAATTAATTTAACATTTATGTTTTTAATATAAACTTGGATGGCTTTGTCGTATTTTGCCCTTTTCCGCCTTATTAAATGCATTTATGGTCTCATTCTACTTTAGCTGTTCAGTAAAAAAAAATGTTGCGCAAAAAGAATTTTCGTGAATGTTTGAACAAATTCGTGAATGTTTGAACAGATTCATCATATATTAAATCTGGTTGCTGTTGCGTTTAAATGTAATGCATGTGTTAACATGATTAACTTATATCAACGTTTTATTGATATTCTATATCTTTATTATTAAAAAGGTTTTGAAATAACACAGACAACTCACGTTACATAACTGCATGCATAAGCTATGGTATGACCAATTAGTTCCTGAGCTATTGAAGATATCTGCCTTTATTTTAAATGACCAGCCTAAATCTATCAGAATCAACAAGGATAGCATTGCAACAGTTCGAATTACTATTTTTCATAGCATATATTGTATTTTAACTTTCAATGGAGTCAATAAACCATTTCTTAAATTATAACTTTCTATAATTGAAAACAAAATGACAATAATAAACCGTCAACCATCTCAAAAAACCATAAAACGAAATACAAATTCAAAGCAGAGCAATATGGACCTCCAAAAAATAGAGGTAGGATCAGGTGCCTAGGAGTAGTGAGCATCCTCTGCTGACCGGTCACACCCGCCGTGTGCTCTTTGTCGTAATCGGGAAAAAACGGAAAAGTCCGTAGACAATTAAGTGATAAATTATAGTCTAACAATTATTATGAAAAACGTCAGTCAGCATACGACCCAGTGGATGATTGTATTTGCTGACAAGGTCGTTGTATCGACCATATAACTTACGAAAAGAAGACTTCAAACGAGCCTGTTGATAGTCCTGTTTTATCAAATTGTTTGTCAGTAGCTTGCCTCGCCTTAGAAACTGTTCCTTCGAAGAGCATGCCCTTGCGTATCGAATTAACTGAGATACAAAAACACCATATGCAGGTGATGAAGGTATATTGCTACATAAGATAAAAACAAAGTAATCAATTTGTTAAAATATACACAAGTAAAAACAAAGTAATTAATTTGTTAAAATATACACAAGCTAAGAATTTGCTTGATTGATGCTATCCTACGTGTGTCAGTTTTACCTGTGGTATGCTGGTCTCCAATCCTCGGTGTTGACTTGACTGTCTGTTATGTAGAGACATAGTCATTTGTCGTCGGAAGGGTAGCTGCTGGTTCTTAATTAAAATTATGCGCAGGTAAAACTCACGAAATCTATATAAAAAATGATCCAGCTTTCGCTTAATTCCTTCATAAACATTAAAGTCCTACTATTCTGATTGCTACGAATTGTTCTAATAAGAGTTATTTTAATACAAAAAGAATTCATATCATTAAAAGTTTTAAAACAATGTTAAATGCAATAGTTTCTTTAACAGCAAAAACTGTTCATATTTATATCAAAACTATATTGAATATTCATGAAAAATACAGATCTGTATCAAAATTAATAGATTTCAGAGCTAAAATGTATGGAATATTTCTTTCATTGCATATAGATGATGGCTTGAAAATATATTAAACACTTTATTATGTATAATATACACAATTTGTTATATCAGAATTTTAGAATACTTTTTCATCAAACTAGAATTTCAAGTAAGCATTGGATATTATATTTTATGAATTTCGGGAAAAAATCAATCGATGAAATATATATTTTTGATAAGTTAAGAAATAGTTTTGACATTTTCTATTGATATTTTGTTTTTACCTTGCATATAATTGATAACGAAAATGAAATATACATATTTCAAAAAAGCATGTGGAAGCCAGACATTAATGTATATAGGTCTTTCTTGAGGTTAGTCTAGTTTCTACCGATAAAAGCATCAATGTTTATTTACTATTTATCACACCATTTGTGTATCTCTATCTCTCTTTCTTAAAATTCTTAAACATTTCTTTACTAGAGCTAAGTTTAAAATGATGTTCTTTTGGTTTTGTTACAATTTTCGTGTGACAATTTAATCGCATACAAATTGTTAACTTGTATTATATAATTAAACCCAGTTGCTGACACAGCTCTTAGCTTAATTTCAATTAACTATGTTTTGTTGCATTTAACTTGCCATATATTAAGTGACAGATCATATTATAAAACGGGACATCGACGATTTCCTTTCCTTTGAAATGGCCGGACAGGGAAACTGCACTTGGGTTTCTCATAATACCTGTCTTTCTATAGAATAATGCTTTTTCCTTGCATTTACACCACAAGCTGTCGTAAATCAAAAGTACATTGAACGGGATTACCTACAATATACCTCTAGTTAAAAAAAGATCAGTCTTTGAATAAACTTTACAAAACAGTCTAGATTCATAAATGTTCATAATATGAATGGAATTAAGTAATGCAATGCAATCAGACAATAACTTTAACTGTGATTATGTTACATGTTCACTGAAGAAAAAACACCACACAATCTGTATAGCAAAGTTTTTATCTAGATTTTACCAAATCATTTCACATGCTCATAACATTAAATGTATTCAACAATAAATATAGTAGACGTTTATTTAATTGGGTTATATGTCAGTAAATTTAATTTCAATGTTAACACGCGTTTCACGTGAGATGATTTAGGTAGTATTCAAGTTTGGCACAACTATTTGTCAAATTGAACAAAAACATTAAAACAGTAACAGAAACAAACTGATACAAAACAGATTGTCGGTATCAATTAAGAGCATTGCAAATCATGGGCACTAATGCCACTAAAATATGTCCAATATCAAAACAACAATAAACAATTAATAATGCATACATACTTTAATTCACACATTTAAGAAATATTTACCAAACTTTGCATTTTATCAAGACACAAGCATACTATAATATCTGACATTAGTAAATGTAATATATAGAGAAATGTAAAGCTAGATAAACCTATATTCCGATAAATATCCATTTTATTTTTGTAACAACAAAAAATTATCAAAAGTTATGTATGATGTTTTAAATAGATCAGTATTAAAGTTAGGTGCTAAGAAAAGGTTTGTGTGTGTGTGTGTGGGGGGGGGGGGGGGGGTCTTTGAAATTGCTGGTTTACAACTGAAAAGGATATTTCATATTCTATATATCAGAATTATTTCGCAAAAACGAAAATGTTATTCAAAGTTATGTATTTTGTTTTTGTTATAATGAAGAAGAAATAATATGCAGAGTTGCCCAACTTTACAGTAGCTTCTTGTTAACTTTACAAACTTATGTCAGGCAAAAAATTAGTAATTGAACTAAATAAAGATACATTTATGTTTGGAGAGTAAAAAACACTACACAAAATATTAGACAAAACAATGTTATATTTATGAGAATTAAGCAATAAATATATAGAAGCAGATGATTAAAAAGTAACCTATTAGTCATTGGAGCATTACACGAGATAGAAACATATATTAAGACAATAAAATACACTGCAAATTTGGAAAACAAAATCAATAAATTCAATAACACATGAGAAAAATGGTTACCTTTATTCTCTCATTATAAATTCTCTCTCTCTCTCTCTCTCTCTCTCTCTCTCTCTCTCTCTCTCAGATAGGTTTTCAATTTATGTCATTTATCTAAATTTTTATATTTTGTCAGTATATATGTTGTATGAAATAAAAATTATTATACATAGAATAATGCAGACCCGAGAGCGATGTCATAATATTATAAAAAAGATAAAAGAAAAAGACAGTAAACCTTTAATTAGCTTCACATGTTATAGTATATTGTGAGTGAACTTATTGTGACTCTCCAGCTTACATGAATAACTAGAGTATCGATTGACAGGAAAACTTATATTCGATATTACCATGATTTCCCTGGAAATGAAAGAGACCACTTCCTTCCTTATTTCTTTTTAATTAATATGAACAGAATATATAAATCGTCAGTGATTCATTCCTTATTTCCTGATGCCCGGGTTTGCCACAAAGATGTATCCAGTGTTTGTGTGTGTCGGAGTTTTTGCCTTTTCCAATAGTTACGGTGAGTTAGATACTTTTTGATAAAGTTTGAACTATCACTGTTATTAAAATCGGCCTAATATATATATATATATATATATATATATATATATATATATATATATATATATATATATATATATATATATATATATATTTGGTAAAGATTTCATATCTATAAATGGTTTTCAAATGATTTTGCTCTATTAGGACATACTCGTACCAGGATGATGGAGTTCAAATGCTTCACGAGGTGTTTAATTACTATGGCCAGTATTTCTTAATTGGACTTAGAAATAATATAAAAAAAACCCAAAACGTTAGTATAGCAATTAGAATTGAAAAAAACTATTGTTGCAAGGCAAATAAGTTTTCAACTATGACGATTTAATTCACTAAGGTAACTGGCTTTGTCGCAACTAAGCCTCATCGTACAACCAATGACACTGTTCATTTTGTTTTAATTTTGTTTTTTCTAACCCTAAAACATATCTTTGGTTTATCTATATATTGGTTTATACTTACATTTTTTTCTATCTAAACAAATTAATACTAATGTGATAGTTGTGTATACAGTGCAATGATAAAGACATTTTTAAATTTAAAAAAATGAATTTGTAATTCATGAGTTATAATTTGAAAAAAAAGATAGGGCCAAATTTAGGAATTTAACTAAATGTAAGTTTAAACTTAATCGTTAAAGAAACGTTTTATATTTGATAAGATCTGAGTTTGCAATTTTAAATTATTGCAATGTGATATAAAACTGTTGAATCGCGGAATTAAGTACTATGGTAAAATAAGGATATTACAGTATACCTAAAAAGAACTACTACAGTGCTGCCATCCTGAAAGTTGACAAGGATAGGATACGATACATAATGCACGATACATGATAGATACACATAAATTAAATTCTAAAAAATCATATCCTAACTTGTATCCTGTAGCCAATTAAATTCGAGTATAAATTTCAGAGTCATTTCGCAAAAACAAAAACGTATGTCACAGATACATTTTCACATTTACAACATCAATTTTATTTGTAATACAAAGTACAACGCTAAAGAATAAGTATCGATGGATGACTTATCATCAAAATAAATAAATTTTGATGTGCTTTACTTTTCTCTCTATTCGTGTTTAGCCTAAAACGATTGTGAAAATTAATGTTACAGAATATTATTTTATTATTTGCTTTATATTGTTTGATTTTACAGTATTCAATAGTATATATATATATATATATATATATATATATATATATATATATATATATATATATATATATATATATATATTGGATTGGATTTATCTATTTTCATTCGAAATTAAAACTTGCACATAGAACTATAAGATGGAGGCATGCATGTATATAGATGATGTGGCGTCTGCCATTCTGTACACAGTAAAAATGGCAGACTTTATTTTAAAGTATGATTTCGCTTTTGGAAAATCTTGAAGAAACAGAACAAATTGATTAGAACGCTTTAGCCTAGAAGAAATTTTCATTTCTGACAGTGAAGTTGTTTTATTATGAAATTCCTGTCTCTACATCAACATAGGTAGCAGCACATGAACTTAAAAATTGTTAAGAAAAAGAAGAGAAGGAAAATGTTTCTGCTTCAATCTTACCTAATTAAAAAAAAGTTTAAAAATGTATCAGAAATGGAACTGAAACAATTTGAAGAAAAAACTATTCAATTTCTACCCAAAAAAGCACAGCGTGGGGGGGGGGACTTTTTCAAAGTATGTAAAGGATAAATAATTACACAAGTATATTTCTAGAAATAAAACAAAATATATTAAATACCTGTATGTTGAAAAATGTAAATAAATTGTATCTCATAGTGAAGTAATCTATCTTAATTTACCAAAACACTAAATTTTAACCCAGAATGGGAACTGCACCCAAATCTCTCTTTTTAGAGCACTTTACTATTTAGATATCTAGGTTAATGATGATATTTTGGTGTGTTTGTAATATTTCAATTCCCCTTTTTGTAGAATGGAGTGTAGAAACATTTTGCGAGCTAAAAGATTTTCATTTGATTGCGCCATTTTTATAGCGAAGAATTATAACCGCTAATGATGCGGGGGATCGAAATAAGGCATATCATGCATATGTCTGGACATAAAAATGAATCTCCTGTTCGGAGTTTCAATTGGGATTGCTTGACGGCTCAGAAAAACATTAATTTCTTCGATATCAGATAACAGGGATGTTTATGCCTGTCTGATAATTTAAAGATAAAAATAATATCACCTAACCATGAATATGAATGAATTAATATTTCAACTAAAAAAAACTCTTAGATTTAACTTAAAAATAATTAATAAAGGGAAACAGATCATAATAAAGGAGGAAAAAACCCCACTACAATCACTATAAGGTCTTCCTGTAAAACGGAAGACCTGAATAATTATAAAGGTTTAATGATTAATATTGATCTCAGCTTTGTTTTAAAACTGATACATATTTTTGCTAAAGTATAATTTGATATGAAGTTATAAATCATGTATAATATTAAACATACCTTATAAGTAATTGAACTCAATCTGATTTAAAATAGTTGATTGATAGGGTGGATAGGATAGACAGAGTTATATTGTATATAAAATTATATGGTGTATACAATGCATCCTGAATCCAGCATAATATCATCTCTTATTTAGGGTATACTAAATTGATAGTGGCACTGTAGTAATGGAAAAATCGTTTTAATCTTCATTGTAACTAATTATATATACAGGTTTAAACATATTGAAACAAGTTATCCCATTATCTTAACAGTTAATATCGCTGTGAACAAAACAGCATACCAACAGTATCCATTAAAACTAGATGACGACAGATTTGACGCCAGTAACGCTATAGACGGACGTAAATCAGACCTGAGTTTGCTTGGTGGTCAATGTGCTGTATCTTTAAGTGAACAAACAGCCACATTGTGGGTGAACCTGACCAGCATCCACAACATTCATCACATCACCATCTACTTCAGGACGGACAATAATTCACTGGGTATAGTCATATTTGCTTCTTTTCTTGTATGTTTCTGCATTTCACCCGATTTCCTAAACGGTAACGGGTTTATCAGTGTTAAAGAATAATGATCTTCTGTAATAATATGCATGTACAAATAAACCGTTACATGTAATAAACAAACCATATATAATCGAAAAGTCTCGGGAAAAGATTAAGTTAAAATTGAAAAGCAAGAGTTTAAACTTAGTAAAATATTACGCAATTCCTTTACAACGATATTGCGGTATACATTATACTTTATTTTTATTTTTGGCATAGGTTAACTAACATGTAAGGGGGTATCCATAACACACGACACATCCGTATTTAATTACGCTGTTGCGAAACGCTGTACTCTCAACCGACAAATGACAGATCTAGATCAAAACAATAGATATCGACACCTTATGTAGTGATTTTGACGTACATAAATTCATTTTACAATATATATAAATATTAATTAATTCCAAATACAAATAAAACATCATTTAACATTTAAACTAATTTTACGTTTTTTAACATTACGCTGATAACAATTCAAGCCAGGGTTGTTTGTAGAGGAACATGAAAAAACTGTTTAAATCTTGTCTTAAGTCTTAAACTGTGGAAACATTTGTAATTATATTAAAATGCCTAGTACTTCAATCATTAATAATAACAAAAAATAAGTTGACCTTTATTTTACTGCAAGTCCTGTAAATGTCAATATACAGTACTGCTAAGGATTTGCTGTTTACGTCTCCAATCAACAGACATACTACAGGGGAACACAACACACAGCTATCAAGAAACATACAATAGTTTATCATAAATTATTCATATAGCTTTCAATATACTTCTATCAAAAATTGTTCGATTTCATTATTGTGCAGGTCTTTCTAATATCTTCTCAATGACATTTCTTGGATTCTCCGTGCACGTCTCCAATACAACAAACAGACTACAGGGGACACTGTGTTTCAAGGACGACAACTTTACAGTAGACACGTTACCTGAAGTATTCATCACCACCTGTCCCGTACATGGACAGTACGTCATCTACTACAACGAGAGGTTATCAGGAGTTATTTACCCTGAAGATTACTTTAAATATGTAAAGAGTGACCTATGTGAAGTGGAGGTGTATGGTGACTGCTCTATTTTACTGGTTTTTTCTTCAATTTATTATTATTATTCTTTTTTTGCATTGGCAATCAATATTTGGTGGTTGAGGTCTTAGATTTTGTATTTTTTCAAAATATTTTTTTTCACACACCAAGGAACAATGCATGTTAGAAAAATCACAGTACAAATACATATAATTATGTAAAGATAAATCGTTTTATATTATAAGCAATTGTATATTAACACCGTACTTCAAGAAAATTTGACATAAATCATTAAAAATAATTTGCTTAAAGTATATAACTGCTCACGTTTTGATTTCATTGCGCACATGATTATTATATTTGATATGAACATGCGGAAGGTTTTTTGTAGACGAAAATCACAAAAACAAGCAATTTTATGAGTTTTCAATATAGTTTTCTTGTTATTATACTTTATATAAAACGCACATTTTTAACATTTGATAGATTTGTAACATATTCTTTATGTGTTGTGTGACATTTACAAAATTTAATATCGAGAGTGTTTAAAATAAAATCATGTGAAAGTATAGAAAATGTCTCAAATATTTTGAGCCCTTTTTTTCGAATATTTTACCTTTTGAGCCATAAATCTAAAATTTGGCATCACTGACCCTCGTGTTTTTTATGTAAAAATAATACTATAATAGTATACAAAATGTCTAGGAAAACTGTATTAATGTTATAAAATTCCTGATATTTAGAAAAAATTATTTCAAATCTTGTAACTATCATAGAAATGGTCTATTTTAGGTGCAAAAAGGTCACAAAAAATTATGCAGCTATATACAATTTTTTTTCGGAATCTCTCTATTCAGTCTGACCATTGTGCATAATTCAAAACAATATTTGATGAAATAAGTTTGTTTAATTAAAAAAAAAAAACTTGCAACAAATTCAAATCACGCTGAAATTGCATCTTAGGTACAAAGAGGTAAAATGAAATAGGCCATAACTAAGCGGGATAAAAACTGACCCCTCTTTCTCTTTGTATTTTTTAAGTATGTTTTGTCTACAGATTTCAATGATATACTTCTCAAGAAATTATTGATACAACAACATTGAGGAATGGCATGATCTCTTGATGTACATGTTTTATACCAAGATGTAAAATATGACTTGTTCAACAGATACAAATTATGTCACGCACCATAATATAATAAACCTGAAATATAACCTAAGTGTTTACTGAATTAATAATAATATATTTCATTGTTCCAAAGGTTGTCCTGTTACCGGATGCTATGGATCAAACAACAGCCTTCCCTGTCCAGACGTTAACTGTCAGTACTGTCACATACAGACGGGCACCTGTCATGAATGTAAACCTGGCTACCATGGTCAACGATGTGAACTAGGTAAAGATGCACATTTTTAACCCTGATTAAACAGTATTGTTGAAATAAAGTACAACTACTGTTCTTCGCATACAATAAACCTTCTTGAGATTTACGTTAGCAATATATTTTAAAAGATATTTTTTATGGAATATTTCAACAAAATTTGTATTAAGGCGTACGCCAACGCAAAATATTGGCTTTGTAACTTACAAATATCTAAAATATTATATGTATATATATATATATATATATATATATATATATATATATATATATATATATATATATATATATATATATATATATCCTGAAGATTACAATGAAACTGGTAGAGTTTTGAATCGGCTTTTTGTCATTTTTTAGTATTTATAATTTGTGTGGATTAAATTCTTATATTATATAAAGGCTTGAAATAAGTAATACAATTTATAAAAAAATATATTATCTATGTTTAATTTTAATCATTTTTCTTATCCAAACATTTAAATGAGAATCATACTGTTTTAACAGTTTGTGAAAACGGGACAATTGGTATTGGCTGCAAAGAAACATGTGGACACTGTCGTGACGTAAACCAGTGTTCCAATATTAATGGGACCTGTTTGACTAGATGTGATTCTGGTTATCAAGGGGACTTGTGCAAAACCTGTAAGTGTTTGCATAACTACCTACATCAATAAGTCAATTATTACCGCTATACTTCCACTTATGTTTCTTTTTTAAGATATTTTAACTTTTTTAACTGTAATTTGAAATTTAGCTTTGTAGATGTGATTATCATGTCACCTTGATCTGCCCTGTCAGTGTTGATACGATTAATAATATATTATATACGACTTATAGGTATCGTTAAAAAAAATACTCCATTAATTTAACCCATAGCGTTTTCGCCCTTACGGCTCTTCCCTGAATTTTAAACTGTAACAGTAATAACAAACACTGACGTCGTTATCATGACGTCATACACAAGATGAAACTGTGCCATTCAGTAAATTGAAAGGTGACTGAAAGGTAACTGAAAAGTGACTGAATGGCATATTTGTGCCATTCAGTCACCTTTCCAGACCTTTCAGTTATCATTCAGTTGACTGAATGGCAGAGCTTCATCCTATGATAGAATACACAACGTCACCAAAAGTGTACACAATATCTGGGGATGGCACCAGATCAATTTTACAAAATAACATAAACGTTATGAACTGCAAATAATATTGCTTGAAAATAAAAAATTACTAATCTGAAAGTAAAGTAAAGTCAATGCAGAGTAAATATTGCAATAATCGATAAGTTTAGGTTCAAATTTATTTATGAAAATTTGTTCATTTGTACGCCACAGGTGTTCACTTTCCTCGCGTACTTAATGAAATGGAAACATTTTAAAACGGCATCTCCCGCACACATCAAAATGTTTACTACACGGAGAGCTGCGAATAGATTGATCCCTTATCTGCTGCAAATACCGTCAAGCGGTTGGCTATCTTCACACAATTTGGATTATGTAATATTCCCTGCATCCACCACACGTCATGCAATAAATAATGTTTTGGGATTTGGAATTAATATTACAGTTGACAAAATTATTGATTACATTGTATAAACTCAAATTAATTAATTCAAATAAATATAAATTAAAATCATATTCAATCAAGAGTGTCCTTAGTCGTAAATGGTTTGGATTCAATATATGTCAATAATAGTTTATATGTTAGTGTTAACATGTCATAGATAAACTAAAGGAAATAGATACATTTTATTAAAAGAAACACCATTTTAATATGTGCAATAATATATACTCGTCGGGCTAAAAATTGAAAAAAAATGTGTATGTTTTTGTCAGTTTGGTTAAGTTGTGTTCGAATAATACAGTATGTTGATATTAGGTAAGTACATGTATATACCGGTTTTGTTTATATTTTAAAGGCTATTTGTAAAAGAAATCCAAGTGACTTCAATTAAATTTAAATTTAATATATTTGTGCAAAATTCCGTGTTATCGCGATCGTGTTTAAGATACATGGTATGTATAAAACAGCAGTGAGAAACACATCAAATATAACATGGGTAAGTGATCACACTTTGCTTCTAGGATATATAAAACAAACATTTTTTTTCTCTAAATGATGTATTTGATATTGTAAATTCTATGGAATTTGTACTGCATAACGCATAATGTACGTACGATTGTATATATGCAAAATCAATATTTTCAACTCATGCAATTCTAATGTAACGTATTTCAACAATTCAGTGTTTTATACTTATTTCTTCCTACTTAATGCATTACTTTAATTTTGTAAGCGAGTAAGGCATAGCTAGCCTGGTGAATTTGAGAAATTCCGTATAATACGGTTATATTGGGAATATCATTAAAGGGGCTGCCCAAGACCCTTTTTTCGCATATTTGGGCCTTCAGATTTGGTGAGAATGGGGCCCTGTGAGAGACAAGCCGACCCTCAAAAGGAATTGTGTTTACACTATCAGTTACAGTCACAGCTTGCCTGGTGAAAATGGGAAGTTTCGTATAATACAGTTATAATGGGAATATAATTTAAGGGGCTGGCTGTCTAGTCGAACCTCAAAAGGAATTGGGTTTACACGACCAGTAACAGACATATATGTAGACAGTTTTTTGAAATAGCAAATTTCATATAATTTCATTGAAATTCTATGATAGAAGGGGACGAGCCCCTTGAAAGATATTCTAATTATAACTGTATTAAACGAAATTTCCTATTTCACCAGGCTAGCTAAGCCTGTTACTAGTCGTGTAAACCCAATTCCTTTTGAGGGTCGACTGAACTTTTCCGGCGCCCCAACCCCACTAAATAAAAAGGTCTAAATCTGGGATACAGGGTGTTAGCCAGCCCCTTGAAAGATATTCCCATTATTGCTGTATTAAACGAAATTTCCTATTTTCACCAGGCTAGCTGAGCCTGATACTGGTCGTGCACACCCAATTCCTTTTGAAGGTAGACTGGACTTTCTCGTGGCCCCAAACCAACTAAATATGAAGGCAGATATATGGGATACAGGGTGTTTGCCAGCCCTTTGAAAGATATTCCCATTACAACTGTATTTAAAGAAATTTTCTATTTTCACCAGGCTAGCTTTGCCTCTTATTGGTCGTGTATACCCAATTCCTTTTAAGGGTCGACTGGACTTTCTCAGGGCCCCAAACCCCACTAAATATGAAGGCAAAAATATGGGATACAGGGTGTTAACCAGCCCCTTGAAAGATATTCCCATTATAACTGTATGAAACAAAATTTCCTAGTTTCACCATGCTAGCTAAGCCTGTTACTGCTGGTGTAAACCCAATTCTTTCTGAAAATTTGATGGAGATCAGCAGTTTCTGAGAATTCGCGTGCACAAAAATGGGAGGGAACGCGGAGGTTTTCCTTCCGATTTTAAGAGGGTGAAATTACCTTGCCTTTGATCTTCGCCAACGCTGAGTTGAGGGGCCAGCCCCTTTTTCTTAATATTAAATGAAAGGTTTTCAAATATTAAACGCAACAAGTGTTTAGAAATTCGTTTCCGTTTTTGAGCTATCTGGGAAAAATGATTTAGGGGCCGATCCCTTATTTTCTTATTGTGGCATATAACGAAATGTTGATGGTTGAGTAGAATTTAGAACGCCATTCGTAGTTAATTTAAGCGATGCCGTAAGAAGAGCTGCAAGTCATATGAGACATTTCGATGTTGTTAGATTATTATTAAAAGCAGGGACAAGAATTGATCAGACTGATGGAGATAAAACACCACTTACAGCTGCATACAATTCCAGACATTTAGATATGCACGTAGTTAAATATTTAAGAGAGGAAAATGCGGATGTAAATTCAAGAGATGAACTCGAAACTCCACTTACAACCTCTTGTTGTATTGGACATTAATATACAATAATCAAGCTGATTGCGTCGAAGGCATGACAAACTAAATCTCTTTGGCTGCAGGTTATTGAGGTCATTTTGAAGTAGTCTTCTGGACAAGTACAGTGCATCTATACATATCAGAAACCTTTAAGATACCTAGTGTTGGTTTTATTTAGTGCTTTGATAAAAAAAACAATACGTATACACAAAGATAAAAATTTACCTTTTATTAGTTTTATTCACCAAAATACAGGGAATTTAGATTTATCGTTTATTTAAAGCATTCAACCTTTTTCAGAAGCAAGGTTTGATATAAATTTACAATTTGAAGCCAGTAAAAGACGCAAATTGAAGACGATAATCCCGCAGATCATGGTAAACTGCGACCCAGACGCTATCACCTTTTTGTAGCTCCAGGACCGCCATTTTAGTACACATCATCCTACTATTGTCAGTATAACAATCATTCCAAGACTTACGCTGTTCATTAAGGATAAGTGCAGAGATGAAAGGCAAACTTCTGGCTGCATAATTTGTCCAGTAAAAGACGTAGGTTCCGCCAATAGGAGCCTTAAAAACTCCGTTAGTTGCGTCATATCCCTGCCCTTGGTTCATGTGTACTGTTTCAAATACAATCCATTTTTTGTCAGCATTTTTCTTTATTTGATTTCTCCTTCCTGCATCAAATGCAATAGCTTGACTTCCTAAAATAAACGTTGTATATATAAAACCATTTTTATGTAATTATGAAATTTGAATTTTGCTGTATTGATTTTATTGCTGTACATAGATGAGGCAGTGGGAATGATATTTCAATGCATGTCCTCGAAATTTCAATTTATTATATTTTTTTCTAGTATGATAATTAATAATACATGAAGTGTAGTTAAAATAGTGTGTATTATGTCTATTTTTAGATTGCATATCGATGCTCCTAGCGAATATTGGTTATTTCAAATTACGTAAGCTATTTGCTTTGCGCACGATCCTCCTTATGATCATCGGACAACGGGTATATATGGGGTTGAATTTTAGTGATTGGGGTCGGTGTGATATTTGTAATTTTAAGCGATTGAACCGTTCAGAAATTGTGATGTTGTATATATGATGATGTGTTTTACGGGCAACACGCTTCGTAAATATACTGTGTTTAAACTTACTTTATTGTTTTATTTACAGCTCATAAAGACTTTTCAAAGACAGAGGATACAAGTTTTACTGGAATTATTATTATTTAATGGCCGTTCATCGCTCGACGACGCTACATACAGAAACAATGCAAATGTAATGGAAACAGAAATTTTAAATTGTGTTAAAGACGATTTATTTTTAATAAATGTAAGTATTTTCAACAGGAAAAATATAAATCACAATTACAATTGAAAAAAAAACGGTACACAAATGTTCATTATCATGTAGAAGTAAACAAGTGAGTAATGTAAGTACCAGTTGCAATTTGCCTTTTAAATCCATCAAGAGAGCACGTTTCGTCAACTGTTATAATATCTCCCTGCAATTGTTCCAAGTCTGGTACTGTATCACACAGTCCCACACACATTGAGAGCGATAGGATAGCAAGAACCAAAAACATACTGAAACATACTGAACTCTGATTAGAGATGGTACATATATTTATTAGAGATTGCACATGTACTTATATTTATAAACGTAGCAAACTGTAAGAGCAAGATACCCGAACTGGAGAACAACTCAAAGGCGTTATAGGGATAAAACGAATCAAAACTCATGGCACCGAGAAGAAAATTGCTTTATAAGAAAAATTGTTACCTTTGTAATTAAATGTCGACACCAATTACAATATAGCTTTATCAGAGACAAGCAATTGCTTACAAGACAAGAAATGTACATTCTTGTATAAGAGCCTATTGTCTAAAACATTCCAACTTCAATAGTTTTATTCGTAAGAGTATATTATGTAGAAAAAAGAAAACTGGATTTACATATATATGAACAAGGTAAAAACATATTTGATAAAAGAATATGTGGATTAAGTTACACACTTCTTAATAGTATTTTGCGTTGTAAGAGTTATCTTTTTATATGCAAATGAAGATTATCTATCTCTTGTAATACGTGCAGTAATATTGAAGATGTTTCTATTGTTCACTGTGATATAAAAATATCATTCAATACAATATAGATTTACTACTAAAATTACCAATAAATTCGAATGTGGTCTATTATCTATTTTATGTTATTGATGTTGAGACAACAGAAACAAACTGATAAAATAATAAGATCAAGATCTATTACATTTTAATTTATGAGGAAGGAATGTTTCTCTTAAGTAAATATTACGCACTAAAATATACATGATATTGAAATATCTAAAGTTGTTCCATTCCTGATGCATATATGTCCATTAATTGAAAAACTAATAAAGACCACTTACAAAAACTATTTTACACATCGAGCGCAACTCATCATCATAAATATGCTTATTGATATCAATGATGTTTCAAAATATTTCAAAAGTATTTTTTTAAAGATAAACATAATATATATATATATATATATATATATATATATATATATATATATATATATATATATATATATATTCGTTATAAATACTTATAAATAGTTTACCTTAACTGTTGTGAAATATACGACAACCAGAAACGCAAGGGAAAAATGATGCAGCAGAGCTTTATGTTTGGTTTATAAGATACCTATTGTTGCATTCGATTTCCTGATGAACGACCATCTGTGGTAATATTTATGTCAGACAATATCTCAAATCACAATGACTAAACGTAATCGGTACGAACATATGTTGTTTCAGTAATACCCGATACCAATGAACGTCGATTTTTTTTAACAGATTCTGCTATATGAATCCTAGTTTATTATTTTGATGTGGCATAAACAAATGAGTCATATTTAGATGGATATATTTGCACCCAATTTAAAGTTTGAAATTCAATGCTACATCTAAAAATATTGTTTTTAGATCACGATAAGAAGAGTTTATTGTAATTAATACGTCACGAATCGTAGAGTAATTTTCGTCTTTAAAAGATCGCATAAAATCAGGAGAAATGAACTGCTTTAAAAAACAACTATATTCCTTTTTAGCTCACCTGAACCGAAGTCTCAAGCGAGCTTTTCTAATCAAAATTAATATTATGTCCGTCGTCGTCATTGTTGTCGTCGGCGTCGTAAACTTTTCAAATTTTCATTTTCTTCTCCAATACAACTAAGTCGATTTCAACCAAACGTGGCACAAAGCATCACTAAGTGAAGGAGATTCAATTTTGTTCATATAAAGAGCACACCCTCTTTAAAGGGGAGATAATGAAGAATTATTGACAATTTGATGGTATTTTTTAAAAATATTCTTCTCAAAATCAATCTGTCCAAAAAGCTTGATCTTTTGTTGAATCATCCTCAGACAGTGTAGATTCAATTTTGTTCATGATCATGATTCCCGGGGGTAAGGTGGCGCCACAATTGAGGAATCAAGTTTTACATGTGCATAAGAATATATAGACAAAATCTTTAACAATTTTCTTCTAAAAAACACTTAAGCCATAGAAGCTTAAATTTGTGTGGAAGCATTTTCAGGTTAAGGTAGTGTAGATTCAAGTTTGCTCAAATCATGGTCCCCGGGGGAAGGGTTGTATCGAAGCATCCTCAGGTAATGTAGATTCGAGTTTGTTGAAATCATGATTGCCGTGGTTTGGAGGGACAACAATAGGGTAGTCAAATTCATACATAGGAGGATGTAGAGAAAACTATTTAAACGTCGTCTGGAAAAGCATTCAGCCAAACTGCTAAAACTTGTGTGAAAGTTTGTGTAGATTAAAGTTTGATCAAACCATGATTCCCAGGAGAAAATTTGGGCCTGGACAAAAGGGAATTTCTTATACAATAGCAAAAAAATATTGTCACATACACTAAATCAACAAAAGAGGCTTGGTATTTAACATAAAAATATCCGATTTTTTAACTTTTTTGCGCAAGATCTACTGAACTTTGTTTTGAAGATAGTTTGATACTGTAATGCTGATTTGATCAGAGTTATGTTTACTGTTTCTCAGGTGGGCAATGTGGTCCCCTGGGCCTCTTGTTTAAATTAGGGAGCTCTGTTTTATTAACGTGAATATTGTGAATTTATGATATGTTTTAATGATAATGTGAATTTATTAACATTTATCTTCACACATTTTTGTAACATTAAGATATTATAATTAACGTAAATATGAAGTTTTTATGGTGTATAATTCAGCTTTTTGTTTACAATGATGCGTTTTTGCTCGAGGATAATATATTTCATCTGCATCTGATGTATTATTATACCTCAGTATGATTATTCTATATAACACGTCGTCTGATTCTTCTAGAAATCACGTGACAGGGCGAACAAAACGTCGTGTTTCCCAGGGAAGAAATATCAAATTCCACCTCTTTGGATACCTCGGGATATTTTGTTACCAAGGGATTAAAAGGCCGATACAAGCATGCGATATAGACAAATATAAGTAAATAAAAAAAAATATTTATTCATATTCTCTTTATATAACAAAATTCAGTGATTCGAATTCATGAAATGAAAGAGAGACAATAACATAGGAAATCTAAAAATCACGACGTCATTGTTTTTGAAAAGTCGCAAAACTATTAGAAATCGACATATTTTGTATAATTATATGTAGGAGAGAGAGAGAGAGAGAGAGAGAGAGAGAGAGAGAGAGAGAGACGGACATACAGACAGACAGACAGACCGAATGATATAGAGAGAGAAAGAAAGAAGAAACATCATGATGCAGGCCGGGGAGGGAGAGGTAATATATTTTCAGATACAAGTGATATAACAAAGTATACTGTTAATCAGATATGTGAAATTCACCATCCTCCGAAGATATTCAAAAACTATTTCAGGATTTCTCTTTTTTTTGTGTTGGGGGGGGGGGGGGGGTAGAGTATCAGCATGAGTTACAATTGCGGCTAAAATGTGTACGATTTTCTGTGTGACGTTTTGGATATTATGACACATGGTGAGCAAATGTGGTAGTTTGACTTAGTTTTATTTTTAGAATTTTTAAGTTATTCATTCTTCATTCATTCACTTCTTCCATCTTTCACTTTTTGCGCTGCACTTATACGAACAAGTGTGCTTTAACTTAAACACTACTATTCTAAAATAATGGTATAGCCCGTTTAGTTTGTTTATTTCAATGGGTTGGATTATTCCATTCGAAAAAATAGGTATTTTTATAGTGAATGTTTTGAATACAGTACAATGTAAATTGTGTTGATCAGTGTACTTTTTATTAAACTGTGTAGACAAGATCTAAAATATTGTATAAATTTTAAATATGTCAAGTTGTCATAATGACCCTGATCCGCTGATTGATACGTACATGCAGTGTCGTGCACTCATTCCATAAATTGGTAACTATCACTATAATTTATTATTGTAAATAGTTTTAATATTATCTATATATTCGAGTAATGTTTTTCTGATAGTTGGAAACGTTATATATCATAAAATTCATATTTATCTTGTATTGCGATTAAATGCAACGATATGTGATTAACATATAAGTAAATATATGTTATACACGTGTGTGATGTCTATAATGTTTGTGTTGTTATAGTGGTGTGCTTATATGTATTATGTATTGTTTTAGGGTGAAACGTTTTAAACGATTAACACAACATATAAAGATCATAATATGTATTAATTTTGAACCCTTCACTCGTCTTGGTGTTTTCATTTATTCTCCCAAGAACGGTTTCACAAATACTGTTTACATTAGACAGGTAATGCAGTTTTTCGCACGGGTTCTTAAAAAGAGTTAATATTTGGCATAAATCCATACGATTGATGCGTAGATCATTGAACCTGCATAATGATACAAATGTCTACATGCATAATATGTTTCAAAAACATTTAATTTAAGTGAACCTACAATTTCCGTGCAAATTATCTACATGCCATGGGTATACACATGAACTGAACTATCTGTTCACTAAGTCACATGCAAATATAGTTTTAACTTAACGAGGCTGAGAAAAGTTCCAGTTTCATTTGCATTGTACGTCATCTTTTTGTTCGGTTGACGCCTTGGCGTTATGGTTTCAACTGCAGATATTCAGCGAAATTTGTCGAAAAAAGCACGTTTGATGCATAAAATTGATATTATATTGTAGAATAAACATAAATTTCTTGAAGTATAAGATATATTTGGGCTCGTTCGAAAACGCGAAGAGGGTTCAGCAAGCCTATCCCTCTGTCATGTTTTCTTACCCAGCCTAAATATAGCTAAAGGATTATGTTTACTCAGGGGCGAAAAAATTCCACTTATAGGAACGAAAAACTACTTATTGTACATTGTAGCCCTTCTATTGTGGTGCTATTTTTCACTTTCAAATAACTAGGTCAATGGCCTACTTTTTATGCTAGTGACCACTGCAAGTTTATTGAAAACATGGTCAAAATTGTTCACCCTTACCAAGGTTTTCTTTATTTTGAAATATTTAGAAATAATAAAACAATTTGTTGGTTGGAAGATGATAAAATACGAATAACTTTCTTAATTTGATATTTCAATGAATCGTTTTAAGCTCATAATTTGAATTTAAATTAGTCCGAATTTCCTATATCAGTTTTCAAAATTTCACCCATTTTTGATCGAGTATTACAAAAACTGACTCAAAGAAGCTTCAAACCATTGATTGCCTAAAACTATTTTTATTTTCTGTATTCAGTTGACATTAACATTATATAAGGTCATTGATTACCTTTTCGAGATATTCTATCTGAAATTAATTTTATGTACATTTTTAGATTTTTTCCTTCGCGTGCCAGCCAGTGATATAACATTTTACACCAGATTATACAACCATAAAATATGTACAATGACATGTAAAAAAACACGTAGAAACTTACCTTTTGCAATAACATTGCTACAGATAGTTTTAAGAGAAAAATAGAAAATGAAAAATTAGTCCGAATTTCATATTCGTCGAAGAAGTTACAAAGAAAGAAATGCAAGTGCAATGAAAAGAGACAAGACGTGAACTGAAAGAAGAAAATCACTAGAATTCTATGTTCATTGCACCTACATGTATGCAAGACCTTTGTTACTTAGTCTTAGTACAGATTTTGTCATAGTATCAGTGACTCTTATCTCTATTATAATCTGTATTATTATTTATGGTCGGACAATTTGATGATTATTGCCAGTATAGGTCAAGCACTTGGCACTTGACTTATCATATATTTTTCAGCAATGTTTAATTTTAATTTAACATAAACACTTCCATGGTCATTAAACCTGGAGTTACCTTAATCGACCCGCACACAATTCAATAAAAAGGAAATACTGAAATCCTATAGTTAATACACAAATGCAATGCATTTCTTATTTTAAACATTTAAACATAACATTGGTGGCTCGGTTGATCTTTGTCTCTCTCTTATCTTTCGTCTGACTAGTATTTAAGGTCAATTCTATGTAAGAATCAAAGATTTATAAAAGGGTCTGGCCACGCATAGTCACCAATTTTCCTTATATTTCATACATGGACACAACAAGGTGTAAAACGCAAAAAACCACTAAAATTTGGTTGCTGGGGGTAACTGTTGCCAGGGTAACCGAGGCTAAAGATGGAAAAATAGCAAAACTTACCTACATTGAAGTCATATTAGAAGGTTTTGCCCACTAATGTAAACTATCATTAAAATCATTTTTTTGCAGCTTTTTAATAAGCCGAAATGGGAAACTATTAAATTTTTACGTCCTTATCAATGTCCATGCAAGATATATTTTATTATGAAAATTGACATCCGTTGCTATGGTACCAAAGCCACGAAATAGGAAAAACTGAGAAATTGAAGATGATTTTAAAATGCTTTAATTCCTGATTTTAGAAATTTTTAGCATATGTTTTCGTTGAAACTTGTAAAAATATATCTCATTTTTATTACATACCACAAAAAGCTTTGTTAGGCAACAGGGAAGTGTTGTTGCTATGGAAAATTAAGTTGCATAGAAAATCACACAGAAATTCTTACTTTTTGAAAAGTCCATAGCAACGGCAGTTATGTTTAGAAAATGTTAGATTTTTTCAAGTGTCATTAAAGTTTAGGACATACTTGATTTTTTCTCACCAATGGATTTTATATATTAATTCATTATATGTGACTAATATCCATTCAAATATGCCTAAAATATTATAATTTACCTTATTTTTTTAACTTGTCACCATAGCAACGGTTATCAATTTTCATATTTAAATTCTTTATTGCACAATCATAATAGCGTTTACCAAAAAATCCAAGATTTGATCTTTATATTCAAATTAAATGAAGAAATCATATTTTTAAATCTCTGTTTAGTAACCATGGAAACGCTCTAAAAATATGCGTTTCTCCATGAATGTTTTTCTTTCTTTTGAAAAATGACAACTATTTTTAATAATATATTCTACCCTGGAAACCCCAAGTTGTGCACATAAGCATTAAATGTCATTTTTACATCTTTACCCTCTGTTACCTATCAACAGGACCAAATAGTAACAAATAAATGGTGTTAAGTCTTTTTACTCATCAAAGTCTATCAAATTGTCAAGTATAAAGAAAATCCGTGACTATGCGTGGCCATAGAATCTTGATTCTTACAGAGAACTGATCTTAAGGACAATTATATTAGTTATTATACACATCTAGCAGCAATATGGAGCAATGATTACTATGGTTTTGTTTGTGTCTCTTTGTTTTACATAGAGCACTTGGATATACCAAAACAATTTGGAAGAAAAGATTGAGAAACTGGAAAAAAAAATTGGAACTCATGTATGATGTGGTGACCCAACTTACTTCAGAAAATGATGATCTAAAAACCAGATTGAAGGCTTTGGAACATTCGGTAATTGATGGAAATAATTCCCCAAACCATCAAAGCGAAGTTTTAAGTGGATCTTGGAATTCAAGTGCAGAGCAAATGACCTTTACTCATAAAACCAACAACTCGGAAAACCAAAGTACAGGAATTTAGATGAACAAAGTTTCCATTGATCTCATATTAAAGACGGTATTTCCTTGGAAAGAAAATGAAAAGGTAAAATTCTGGTGATGCAGTGATGTACTTGTATTTACATTTGAATTTTACGTTTATATGATACTTTCACTACTAAGTCATAAAATACTGACATTCCGATTTTCTACTGATAAACTTAGACATTTACTGACAATGTACTGACATTACTGATAAACTTAGAAAAGTACTGACGTTTTTACTGATGGTACTGAAAAACTTAGAAAAGTACTGACAAACTTAGACAGTACTGAAAAACTTAGAGAAGTACTGACACTTTTTACTGACGGTACTGAAAAACTTATAGAAGTACTGACAAGTACTGATAAGTACTGACCCCATTGTTCTTACTCTTACTGAATGAAATTTTACCTGATCTTTTCCCTATTAATTAATTAAGCTACCCGTGTACAGTGTAAAGTTTATAAAGACTGATATTAATTTTGAAGTATTAACTGGGTCTGTTATATTTAATTTGTTTAATGTTAACAAAACATATGATTAGAAAAATTGTCATAATTTAAAAAAAGGGTAATATCGGACTTTATTTGTTACACATATAATTGTGTTGTACAAATAGGAAGGGGTGGAATTGGAGTTGGATGTTTGCGAATGACTAGGAATGCCACGCATTTATGTTCAATATTTAGACGTAAAACATCTTAATGTTTAATTCAATATGTTTTGCCATATGCAGCAAATCACATGTAAAAAAAAATTCATTTCTATATAAACTTTAATGCGGGATTAAACTTAATAATAACATTGTCCTTGTATGAAAATGCCAATTCGATATTTTCACAAGTGAAGAAGAATTTGAGCCTTTTTTTGGAAAAATGAAATTGGCAGATTTGATAATATTTATGTTGTGAGCATGAGTTTGATAATTATTTAGAAAAACAAATTCAGTAAAAAAAATTGACACTCTTGAGCTAAACATTAATAAACCTGATTACCCATAACAACATCTAGCTATTGGCATTCAATCTACCCGTATTACCCATGCGCGTGGATTTAGAGGGAGTCGGGGGATTTGGACCCCCCCCCCCCCTTGCACCTTCCATGGGAAAATCTTATTTCTTAAATTTGCTAAACAAATGGCTCAGCCCCCCCCCCCCACCCCCCGGGTAAATATAAACAACATTCCTACTCTTTTGAAATGATTTTGGGGTCCGCGCATTTTACATAGTAAATTTTTGCGCTGTGTTTCCGTATACCTATGATTGCGGTAAGCTTGAAGCTCTTGGGATAGAGGCCGAACTTGTTTATCAGATAATCTCAGTTATTTTGTCTTTGCGAAATAATATAAATCTAGAAATAAACCATATCCATCGACATTGAAGCTTGTGTAGATTAGATTTTATCTAAACATGCACGCGTACGTGTGAAACAACGAGACGAAAAAATGCGATAAATTACTTTCTCTTGACACTATTGGTTCTGAAAACCCCTGTCCGTATGAAAATCCCCTGTCTTTCCCTGTCATCCACTCTGCTTTCCCTTCATCCCCTATGCACCCGCTGTCAGCCCCTTTACGCATTCCCTGTACACCCTGCGATCCCCTGTCATATATTTTAAATTATCAGTCTGTGATACATAACGAAATGGACAGCAAGAAAAGTATTAAATTGTTTAGACGGTGCATGTTTTTCTTTGTATTTCATAAAGGGCAATATTATTAAAAACGTAACTAATTCTGAATCAACATTGACACAAATCGAGTTAGATATGTAAACCGATAAACCGTTTATATATCTTATTACATGTATTTAAACAAATGACCGTGTTTTGTGATTTGTAAAATCAAAAATAAGTGTAGGAGGAGTGCGGGAAATCTACAATGTTTTGTGCCATGTAACCTGTCTGAGTTAAAGCGCATAATAACACAACATGATTAGTTTTTTATCGGAAGGGGGATTAGTCCGGTCCTTTGACACTTGTAACTTTCATCAGTGTACATTGTCCAGTTTAGTAATTCATATGCATTATTGTATAAAATTGTCCTCATCCATATAAAGCAATGATATAGTTCATAAATGTATACAAATGCCGCTAACGGGTAACGTAAATACACACATGCATGATTTTAAAACAGTGTTTCAGATTTAAGATTAGAAAAAATATCATACATTTATTTAAATTTGATTTGAAAAATGAAAAATTAAAGAGAGCAATTAAGTTTGAATTCATATCTTCCTTTTCATGTTTGAAATTCTTAAAACTGATAAATCAAAATTTTCAATTTCTGTTTTCTTTACTTGACAGACTGGGAAAAAAGTATTAAGGGAAGGGGTATTAAAACAACATATTGCATTATTAGCAATACCGAGTATTCAGATCTTAGGAAGTGTGTGTACATATACATGTACACGTGTGTCTATCATCTCGTATTCCCTACCTCGCTACCGTGCACTGCAAATTGTCAAGAAGGGTTGTGTACAGTAGCTATTATATAACCACTGACCGAGTGAAAAAAATGTCAACATCCTCTCCTTTGAAAACTGTAACTTCAATCAACCAGTTGTTAAACATGTGTTTCCAAGTTCTTTGATCAATTGATCTGGTGTAAAATACAACATTGATGGATTAAATATTAATTTGACTGCTCCAAGTTAATAATTTAAATAATTATAAGTTATGAAATTTAATTAGGATTGCATGTTAACTTAATGAGAAATCCATTTCCGGGTAAACTATTATTAACTTTTAATTCCAAATCAATGCAAACTCTCTCTCTCTCTCTTTCTCTCTCTCTCTCTCTCTACATATATATATATATATATATATATATATATATATATATATATATATATATATATATATATATAAACTCCTACATGTATAGAAAACACTAGAATTACGTTTACATGTATGGTGTGTATGTTCTTACAAGGGCAGCGGAATGGTAAAGAAATGGTAATTGCATGTTAACGTATTAGGAAATTAATTCCCTGGTAAACTATTAGTAAATTTAATTCAAAATCAATGCAAACTCTCTCTCTCTCTCTCTCTCTCTCTCTCTCTCTCTCTCTCTCTCTCTCTCTCTCTCCTGTCCAACAAACTGTACCAATGTTGGTATAAAGTTAACACGACTTTACCATGTCACCATGCAGCTTGTAATAGTTGATTTTTTTTAAACGCGGTAGGTCTAACAACCGGTTAGCCTTACATTGTATCCCGCATCTTTTTTTTAGCTATACTGATATACTATTCCCTTTTTTTAAATTATGACAATTTTTCTAATCATATTTTTTTGTTAACATTAAACAAATTAAATATAACAGACCCAGTAAAAGTTTTTCAGTACCGTCAGTAAAAAGTGTCAGTACTTCTCTAAGTTTATTAGTACTGTCTAAGTTTGTCAGTACTTTTCTAAGTTTATCAGTACCGTCAGTAAAAACGTCAGTACTTTTCTAAGTTTATCAGTAATGTCAGTACATTGTCAGTAAATGTCTAAGTTTATCAGTAAAAGATGGGAATGTCAGTACTTTTATGGCTTAGTAGTGTTTGCAACATCTAAATGAATAACATGTACTTAAAATTACTTTTCACTATATCACAGTGTATGTTCGTCTAGGTGCAAACTCTCAGGGTAGTGTACGAAGTCTTACAGCAAGTAGAACTACCTTTTCTGGTTGACTTTTATCTTAAGAAATTGAATAATTTGAAGATAAATATGGTAGTTGTAGATATTATTGAATAAAAACACCGGTAGCTACGTTGTACACTCGCGTTATGTGGAGTGTAATTACAAGTGGCATACATATTTAACATAATACATTGAGAAAGAATGGATGAAATATGGAAGAGAATATTTACTGGAATGTGATAGAAAAGAAATGCAAAATCAGCTTTTAGGAATTAAGAATGTAATCGATGCTATTAAACCATTTGCTCTCATATCTAAAGGTAACAAGAAAATTCTGTTCAATATGACAAGAGGAAGATGCTAATTACAATGAAAACTGAACGTTGAATAGTGATTTATGCACTGTGTTAACATTATTTGATATCGTCGGTCTTATGTCAAATCAGACTGTGCAGACATATTGAATGCGACAAAAGACAAATTTGACTTGATACTTAATCAATATAAAATATCGATAAAATGTTAAAGATCCTTGTAAACAAGATATATTCTACCAAGGTATTTCGTATTGATACTATCAAACTTATTTGAGCAAGGTGGCTCATGTTGTTTAGGTGAGCGTTGTGGTTCCTGGGCTATTTATTTTCTATCATGTACACGGGGTGGCAATACAGTCAGTTTAAGACTTTTACAATAATACAAGTTAATTCTGTAAATACAAGCAATAAAGAAAATCATAATGTTATTGTATAGTTAAAAATATAGGTATATCATTTTATACTTCTACTTATACTTTATTTTACACACAAAATGATTTTCAAAACTATAATTACAAATCATGATGATGAAATCACCGATTTACTTTGTCAAGGCAATATTATTTGATAACCACCAGTTATATCGCTATCATAAATCATAATTGTCTTATCTTTTAACCTTAACGAGGCCGGGTCTAATTTGTTCTGCCCTAGATTTTTAAATAAATTTTTGACAGGAATTTCTACTTATATAATTATCAATTTGAAAAAAATCAGACATTTACCACATCGTATTTTTAGGGGGTCATCTCAAAGTTCGTTGAATTTTAACGTAGGATCCTATGGGATTTTGTTTAAAATGTATCAATTTTCCACATTTTTCCATCTTTTTTAAATCTTCTGCCCTAGGGATCTTTTTTTTCTGTTTTACATACGAAACGTATTGGTAAAAGGCATCAAATGATGAAATAACAAAAAAATACCTCCTGGTTTGTTCAAGGGTCTGATCAAAGGGTGTTTTTTTTTCCCAATTTCCCAGATTTGCTGAACCAACATGTATGACAAATATAAACGCTCATGATGACCATTTTCGCAAGTCTTACATGTATATTACTCTAGCAATATGACACTGGGATAGGTGCAGCTCTGTAGCTCAATGGTCTAAAATAATTTGGATGAACGATAAGAGAGCTACAGTGCCAACCGTTGAAAAAAAAAACTACATTTATTGTGCACAGAAAAGTGCGCCGTTTCTCGATTTGATTATCATAAAATGCATGTAAATAAACTGTAACAAGTCAGATCACAAACTTTTAAACTTTTAATAAGAGATCTTTCCTATACTCCTTCCCGAGTTTTTGCTTCCACCACTTTTCACTTGATATTTCGATAATCATTAATACCTTTGTGCTCAAAGTACGTTCATCCACTAATATGAAAAATGTCCAGATTATCTGTTTTAAACGCCCCCTCTAACTCTTCAGGTTTCAATACACAACCCAAAATAGAAAGTCTACGGGGATTTTGCATTGCATCAGCCATGAAATACACTGGATTAAAACGTTGAAAAATTGTGCGAGATATTCCGAGTAATTTTGAATGGAGAAAAGATGTAAACATTTCCTATGATAAATCTCCGTAAGAAATTTGTTTGCGTTCCTGTGAATTTTTATGAGTGAAAAATGAAAATGCGTCAATGAAGATATCTTTGATATCTTCCCTTTTATTGATTTTAACTGTATTTCTTTCACAGGTATGTGTATTTTTATTAAAAATCATCAAAAAGTGATGGAAGCAATAACTTGGGACAGACTATAGGTAAAGCAATGAAATATTGTCAATGTGCATGATACTTCTTTATAATATTTATATCTTTATTTGATTGAGTGGGTATATTTTTCACGGTTCTTTACAAAATATTGCAGCACATATCTATTAGATAACTTTCTTATAAACACATCTATATTCTGAACTAGCTAAAAATGTACGAGCAAAAAACCTGAAAAATCTACAAAGAAGAGTCATTTAATTTATATAATCCTTAAAGATAATGTGTATACGATATTAATTCTCAAATTTTAGATTAACATATTTATTTTTAGAATCGGTAATAAAACAACAGACTGCCATTTATACGCCATACCTCTTTTTATTGCCTGAATAAAGAGTTTGGAGTGTGGTAAAGTAGCTGTTAAGGATGTAGTAATATATTGCTTTTATTAAGGACAATGCCAAATACTTGTGTTCTATTCCCTCTAATTATAATGCAATAGTGCATTTTTTTATCAATATATGCTGACCTGTAGTGCGTAAATTTATCTTATTTATATTAAATACTGACGAGATATATATATATATATATATATATATATATATATATATATATATATATATATATATATATATATATTCGTCAAGACATGAAGGCCACCAGTAAACTTGGTCAAATTATCTACAGGCACTTCTAAGTCTTTTGCAAGAGGTAAAATTTACAACAATATGATATATATTTCAAAAGGTACAGCTTTGGTTTCAAGCAAGACACCAGAAGGTATTAATTCCGACTTTGGGCAAACAAATTCTCCCTGACAATTCAACAAATCTCATAAAAGCAGCTAGGAAAACATAATTATTCATATCAATAATTTATAAATTAAGTAATTGTTAATTTAATTTTGTTAAATTAAATTTATTTTTTTATTGTACAAACAATGATTTGCATTCCAATATACAGATATCACGTGTAAATTTACATCTAAAGGATGACTGCACTTAACGCAGTGTTTTGGGCCCTTTTTCGATCACTATGATTACGTCTATTCCTCTCTCAATTTTACTGCAAATCATTCGTCCTATAGTTTAATCATCTACCAGTAGATATTTAATGTTATAATGGTTTTAAAGTGCGGTGCAATAAAATAATTCGTTGTTTTCTTACCCTTACTGCTCTGCAAATATCTTGAATTTAGACTTTTCCGCCCATGATTGAAGATAAGACTCATAAATATGCATGGACGGTTGATCTAATATTGTAATGAGTAGTCTAAATTTAGATTAGCGGTGCTATAATTGAACATGTCTCTCTCTCTCTCTCTCTCTCTCTCTCTCTCTCTCTCTCTCTGCCTGTTGCCTTTAAATTTGAAATGTTTCAAAAGAAAATATATAGCATATAATATCGGCCAGTATAAGTAGCCATTGATGATCGTAAACCAGTAGCTGATGTCAAACTCGCCTGCACAACATTTGTAAGAAAAAAAGATAGACCCGATCTCGTTGGGAGCACCGAGGAGGTCTTCCGTTCGTTTTATCTTTTTGAGATACATGTATGACCTTGATTTTGTTAATAAACAGCTAAACATGATTCGGATATAGAAGCAATGTTGGAAACGGAAGACCTTAATTATAAAACATATCAAAGATAAACACAATGTTATTGCAGATGCCTTGTCAAGAGTATAATGCTTATTATTTATTGTACTTTTGTACTTGTTAAATTTGACAAATTTAGGTGTGTTTTTTCATTAGCACTTAAACTTTTTTAAGGGGTGAGGTGTTATATATAGTAGGTTTGTATAACAGAACATTCTTGACTTTTCTAAAAATGGTCCGTTATTCTTTCTAGAACATTATTGAGTGTCCAGGTAACTTCTTGTACATATAATTTCTAGCATTCGGTAGATGTATATTTGAGTATATTTACATTCAGTGTATATTTCCCCTTATGTTTGCATTGGAAATCTGCGACGTTCAATTTTCTATGAATACACTTTGATAATTCATGCGCCATGTAAACAAATATATACGTCTTCACGTGTTTTGAGTGTATTTATTTTTGTAATATTAAATGAAACGTTCAATCTTACATAACCAATTTGATATATTCTTTTGAAAAATAATTATTAAATTATATCTACTCCTTCATAAAAAAAATTCTCTTCAAAGTTTCTGGCACTACATTTTTTAGTCGCGGAAGCGAACTAAATAACATGTTAATATGGCTGTTCCATGTATGTTTCATATCCCTGACTAAGAGCGTATATAATGGCTTTACAGCGACAATACACATATATTTCATAGAAATAGACATCAGTATGAAAATATAAATATAAGCATTGAATGCTTATTTTTGGGTGTCGTCAGTCCTGTAGCACACCAAGCGGTGCAGACAAATTATCAAATTATCATACTGAATGCTTATTTTTGGATGTCGTTGGTTCTGTAACACACCAAGCGGTGCAGACAAATTATCATACCGCGCGTTAGCTTTAGCGCGGTATGATAATTTGTCTGCACCGCTTGGTGTGTTACAGGACCAACGACATCCAAAAATAAGCATTTAATGCTTAAATAAATAACCTGTAAACAGTGCTCATAAAAGGGAATATACTCTCATTTGACTTCTGTACGATGACATTGAACTGTGAACACTCACCTACTTACTGTGATTTCAGAGATCTATTCAGCAGATTGTAACAGACACTCTTACGTTAGGATTCCCAGTGTAAGCTGTATTTTTTGTATTTATACCGGCATATTTATGACTGTAAATAAATTGTCAAGTTAAAAGTTGGATCTTTGTGATTGATCTTTGCTTGAATTTAGTTTTATTCTGACCAATAACAATAAAGAAAAACCTCCGCTTACAGTTGCATGTTTTATGGTACATTCCAATGTAGTTAAAACATTAATTAAAGCAGGTGCTAAAGTCAATTTAAGAGACAAAACCAGAACTCCGCAGACAACTGCGTGTTACTTGGGCATTATACAGTAGTTGAGTTTTTGCTGTGTGTGGCAGCTGATGTTAATTTAAGCGATGCCGTAAGAAGAGCTGCAAGTCATATGAGACATTTCGATGTTGTTAGATTATTAATAAAAGCAGGGACAAGAATTGATCAGAGTGATGAAGATAAAACACCACTTACAGCGGCATACAATTCCAGACATTTAGATATACACATCATTGAATACTTAATAGAGGAAAATGGGGATGTAAATTTAAGAGATGAACTCGAAACTCCACTTTCAACCTCTTGCTGTATTGGACATTAAGATATAGTATTCAAGCTGGTTGCGTCGAAGGCATGACAAAATAAAACTCCTCTTTCTGCTGCTTGTTATTGAGGTCATTTTGAAGTAGTCTTCTAGACTAGAACAGTGCATCTATACATATGATCAGAAACTTTTAAGATACCTAGTATTGTTGGTTTTATTTAGTGCTTTGATAAAAAAAAATACGTATACACAAAGATAAATCTTTACCTTTATTATTTCTTCACAAAAACAGAGGGGATTTAAATTTGTCGTTTATTTAAAGCATTTAACCTTTTTTAGAAGCAAGGTTTGACATAAATTTACAATTTGAAGCCAGAAAAAGACGCAAATTGAAGACTATAATCCAGCAGATCATCGTAAACTGCGACCCAGACGCTATCACCTTTTCGTAGCTCCAGGACCGCCATTTTATTACACAGCATCCAAGAATTGTCAGTATTACAATCATTCCATGACTTACGCCGTTCATTAAGAATAAGTGCAGAGACGAAAGGCAAACTTCTGTCTGCATAATTTGTCCAGTAAAAGACGTAGGTTCCGCCAATAGGAGCCTTAAAAACTCCGTTAGTTGCGTCATATCCCTGCCCTTGGTTCATGTCTACTGCATCAAATACAATCCATCTTTTGTCAGCATATTTCTTTATTTGTTTTCCCCTTCGTGCATCAAATGCAATAGCTTGACTTCCTAAAATAAACGTTGTATATATAAAACCATTTTTATGTAATTATGAAATTTGAATTTTGCTGTATTGATTTTATTGCTGTACATGGATGAGGCAGTGGGAATAATATTTCAAAGCATGTCCTCGAAATTTCAATTTATTATATTTTTTTCTAGTATAATAATTAATGAAGTGTAGTTAAAATATTGTGTATTATATATATTTTCAGATTGCATATCAGTGCTCCTAGCGAATATCGGTTATTTCAAATTACGTAAACTATTTGTTTTGCGCACGATTCTCCTTACGATCATCGGACAATGGGTATATATGGGGTTGAATTTTAGTGACTGGGGTCGGTGCGATAATTGTGATTTTAAGCGATTGAACTGTTCAGAAATTGTGATGTTGTATATATGATGATGTTTTTTAAGGGCAACATGCTTCGTAAAAATACTGTGTTTAAACTTACTTTATTGTTTTATTTACAGCTCATAAAGACTTTTCAAAGACAGAGGATACAATTTTTACTGGAATTATTATTATTTAATGGCCGTTCATCGCTCGACGACGCTACATACAGAAACAATGCAAATGTAATGGAAACAGAAATTTTAAATTGTGTTAAAGATAAACGATTTATTTTCATAAATGTAAGTATTTTCAACAGGAAAAATATCATTCACAATTGCAATTGAAAAAAAAGGTACACAAATGTACATTATCATGTAGAAGTAAACAAGTGAGTAATGTAAGTACCAGTTGCAATTTGGCTGTCAAATCCATCAATAGTGCACGTTTCGTAAACTGTTATAATATCTCCCTGCGATTGTTCCAAGTCTGGTACTGTATCACACAGTCCCATACACATTGAGAGCGATAGGATAGCAAGAGCCAAAAACATACTGAAACATACTGAACTCTGATTAGAGATGATACTTAAATTTATTAGATATTGTACATGTACTTATATTTATAAACGTAGCAAACTGTAAGAGCAAGATACCCGAACTGGAGAACAACTCAAAGGCGTTATAGGGATAAAACTAATCAAAACTCATGGCACCGAGAAGAAAATTGCTTGATAAGAAAAAATGTTACCTTTCTAATTAAATGTCGACACCAATTACAATATAACTTTATCAGAGACAAGCAATTGCATACAAGACAAGAAATGTACATTCTTGTATAAGAGCCTATTGTCTAAAACATTCCAACTTCAATAGTTTTATTCGTAAGAGTATATTATGTAGAAAAAAAAACTGGATTTACATATATATGAACAAGGTAAAACATATTTGATAAAAGAATTAAAAGAATATGTGGATTAAGTTACAAACTTCTTAATAGTATTTTGCGTTGTATGAGTTATCTTTTTATATGCAAATGAAGATTATCTATCTCTTGTAGTATGTGCAGTAATATTGAAGATGTTTATATTGTTCACTGTGATATATCTAAAGTTGTTCTATTCCTGTTGCATACATGTACATGAAATTAATATGGTATGGACCACTTACAATAACTATTTTACACATCGAGCGCAACTCATCATCATAAATACGAGGGTTGTCCAAAACGTTCGTGGACACATGTAATTTTATTTAAAATAACGGCGCCATTATCACGAAAGTATTATAATATTTTAATATAGGGTATAATAATGTATATGCATAAAAATCAGAGCAATGTACATTTTCGTATTGGAGTTATCATTATATATACATTGCCTATACAGGCAGCACAGCCCAGTCCGACGTTGTGTTATAACGACGTTTCTATAACGTCGTAGTCCTGGGTTAACCTGAGAGTAATATGCTGCATTCACCGTTTGGTCAGAGGGTACACTCACACACTCCATAAAAATATCGTTTGTGCCACTTGTGGATTAGTAAATTAGAACTATAATTTCGAAGTTTTTCCTGTTTCCTCCATCGTTTGTTTTGTTTCTATCGGTGTTTTATCTCAATCGACACAATTTTATGATGGCGCGCTGTTTTGTGCGGTCAGATAACGTCACTTTTCAGGCGTTTTTTTAAAGATATAACACTGTGCCAGATAATTATGCTTAAGATGCAATTTCGGAGAAATCCATATATACTAAATGATAGACCACTGTCTAGAGAGTATATGACCACTTTTGTTTTAAGTGTGTTTTACCTGACAGGTGAGATATTTACCTTTGAAATTTAATATCCCATAGGAAAATGATAATTCCCATAGGAGAAATGATTCTCCTACAGAAAATATTGAAAATCCTATAGGATATTCTAAAAATCCAATAGGAATTATATTTCCTATAGGAGAAAAGTATTTCCTGTAGGAATTTAATTCAGACAGGTAGTTTTCCTGTAGGAAATTAAGATTTCCTATCGGATTTTATCAAATCCTATCGGAATTGAAATTACTATAGGAAGTTCTTATAATCCGATAGGAATTTCAAATATCCTATAGGAATATTGTTTTTCCTATGGGAAAGAATATTTTCCGGTAGGAATTTATTTTTGAAAGGTAAATATCTCGCCTGACAGGTGGGATACAATGATAACAAAGGTAGTTGTAAACTCTTTACGCAATGGTCTATCATATGGCATATTTGTATTTTTCGATATATGCAGCTTAGACGGTTGCAAAAATGCCACCTTGGCATTGGCATAATTATCCGGCACAGTGTTACATGTTCTGGCCGTAACATCTTTTAAAGGTCCGCTGCTAGTTTGAAAAAAGCTTCATACGACATACGAAAATGATGTACACCATACAGACTATATCATAATAGAAGATTATGAAGTTTTGAAATGCTTTATAAAAACTGCAAACATTCATATCTAAAAACTCAATTAAAAAAAATTTGGGCAATTTTTACGCTGGGCCGTGCGTACTTTTCGCGACACTTTGATACATTAAATAAAATTTAGTTTATTTCTATGGAAAACATTCAAAACCACTTTAGTTTGATTTGAAATTTTATGACCAAGATTTTAATCTACAATATATATATAAACCCATTTAAAATGACAAAAACGCGATTGTCCACGAACTTTTTGGACAACCCTCGTATGCTTATTGATATCAATGATGTTTCAAAATATTTCAAAAGTTATTTTTTTAAAGATAAACATATATATATATATATATATATATATATATATATATATATATATATATTGGTTATAACTATTTATATATATATCATTGGTAATAATTCAGAAATAGTTACCTTAACTGTTGTGAAATATTCAACAACCAGAAACGCAAGGGAAAAATGATGCAGCAGAGCTTTATGTTTGGTTTATAATATACCTATTGTTGCATTCAATTTCCTGATGAACGACCATCTGTGGTAATATTAATGTCAGACAATATCTCAAATCACAATGACTAAACCTAATCGTTACGAACATATGTTGTTTCAGTAATACCCGATACGTCAATTTTTTTAACAGATTCTGCTATATGAATCCTAGTTTATTATTTTGATGTGGCATAAACAAATGAGTCATATTTAGATGGATATATTTGCACCCAATTTAAAGTTTGAAATTCAATGCTACATCTAAAAATGTTGTGTTTAGATCACGATAAGAAGAGTTTATTGTAATTAATACGTCACGAATCGTAGAGTAATTTTCGTCTTTAAAAGATCGCATAAAATCAGGAGAAATGAACTGCTTTAAAAAACAACTATATTCCTTTTTAGCTCACCTGAACCGAAGTCTCAAGCGAGCTTTTCTAATCAAAATTAATATTATGTCCGTCGTCGTCATTGTTGTCGTCGGCGTCGTAAACTTTTCAAATTTTCAATTTCTTCTCCAAAACAATTAAGTCGATTTCAACCAAACGTGGCACAAAGCATCACTAAGTGAAGGAGATTCAATTTTGTTCATATAAAGAGCACACCCTCTTTAAAGGGGAGATAATGAAGAATTATTGACAATTTGATGGTATTTTAAAAAAAATATTCACTGGATGAAAAATCCAGTTTCAGCAAAACTAAAACTATATGGAAACCTTGCTGAAACTTGAAGTTGAAGTTTCCTGTATAGTTTCCGCAATGCGGAAACCATTATATCGATTCAGCAAGAATCCGTTAGGTTTCAGTCAGCAGAAACTTTAGTCTAAGATTCCTAATGGTTTCCGCAATTTGGAAACCAAAATTGAAATGTATGAAAAGTGGTGTAAATAATTATGGAATAATCAATCAGTTTCAGCACATTTCCGCTAGGTTTCAGGATGCTGAAACTTTCAGTTAGGATTCCAAATAGTTTACGCACAGCTGAAACCATTACTAAAAATTGTTTGAGTTTTGATAGTTATATCAATAATTTTAACAGGTTTAAGTTTAATTCTAGCCTCATAATCATGAATCCGTACATGCTTATATGTACAGTAGGTCTCAGCGTGACTGAAACTGTATGTATACATGTAACAATCTTTAAATGTGGAAAATAAGGCCATTAACAAATTTACTAAGTAATTGATTTTAAATTAAACGAACAAATGGTGTTTCTCTTGCTAAATAATCAAATCATTAATCTTAGGTACTGGGGCACGTGTATACATGTGTATACATTTTTTGTCCAGGTGACCTCCTCTTTGTTATTTTCCTGTATATTCTGTGTGGATTGCAGGGTTTTTCTGTCAGGAGTGAACAAAAGACTGTTACATAACATATACACAGTACTAAGCATGAGTTTATACCTGTAGCCCGGCAGGAATTTGTTTTTCAATTTGTGTGTATCTCAGTTAGTAAAATTAATTAGTTACTTTAATTAATGATTAATTAGTAAAAAAAATGAATCTAGGTGTATATGGCAAACATTGTATGATGAAATTTGTACTTACACTCATTTAATTATAAGAGCTAGCAATATACCTATTTTGTTAGACTCCTTATATCCTTCATCACTTTAATTAATTAATTAATGAATCTTGGTCTACTGATTAAGCAAACAAATTAAGGTAAAGTCATTGTAAATGCAACATTATTACAAACCATACCAAAAAATCGTACAACCTGAAATTTAGAGTTCATTTTTTAAAATCCCACACCAATACATGTACACCGAAAAAAACCATTTTAAGTCTTCAGTTAATATATGATATTAAGTAAAAACCACTTGGGGTCTGAATCTGATATTGTTTATTTAGAATACATGCAATTTAGATTTTACTATGTGTGACTGTGTCATGATTCGTGCATTTCTATACTTTGTATTTACATTATGTATTGTAAACACAAATATGGATCCATGTATATGAAACATGTAGACTACATGTTTCTGTAATAAGATATAATAAGCATTAACTTCGGTTACACGTTATATTACAAAATCAGTTTAAAGTTGTATCCAGCACTAGTCATGTGGTGCAGGTGATTTCAATCCCAGTTTTTTAATTTGATGATACATTTGATTACATATGATATAGAAAGTATACCAAATAATTAAGTAAATATTAGCACAAAACACCTCATGTCCACTACATGTAAATTATTTATTAAATAATACTTCTTAAAACTATAACATGTAAAGTTATGTATTTAAAATGCTCATTTTATTCATATGTAGGTGGGTAAGGGTCAAGTTTACCCATTGCAATTGACGTAATTGTTTGCAATATATTCAGTTATTGACAAAATATTTAAAAGTTTATATATCAGTCACATATTGTGTGAAGTCACACATGTCTTACTTCCCGGCTTGTTAAATGCTTTTGTATTTTATGAATATTTTCTTTAACGTTCTGTTCATCGTGATCAAGCAGTGGACATGTGTAATTGTAAAATAATTGTCATCAATTCATATCGTAGTTGTAAATTGACCGAACGGGTAAACACCGTTAAACAGCCTACCGTCAAGACCACCGTTAATTGATGGGCATTTAATTATACTTGTGATTCTTGTTCAAGTGGAAACTGCTCTGTGTTGAACATGATATTTTCACACCTCTATATTTTGAATAAGACAATGACTGTGCTCAGAATCGCGGTGAAAATTGGACAAGTTAAGATTACGTTGACAGTAAACTATATGGCTATATCATTTAGTTTGGCAAAATCATGTGTACATATAATAAAGTTATAGACAAAATCTGAAACATATTTCACAACCAAATTAGTTTAATTAAAACGTTAAGACATTTGTAAACAAACGGTCGGCCATTTTTTGTTTTTGGTTTATCACGTGTTACAATTGTAACAAAAAACCCCAATAATTTTTCGTACTTAAACAGGAAATACTGACTCCAACAATTCATATTCAAAATAAATATATGTAAAAAATATTATATTCAGTAAAAAATGATAATGATGTATTTTAAACTATCCCATGGTGCACTTCGCCAAGATTTAGCGGGTTCTGATTGGTCAGTATTGGCGCACTTTATAATTCTGAGCGAAGGTTAAAATGGACAAGAAGGTGCTGTTGTAAAATGGAGAATTAGAAAACATGTATAGCCTCTACAACAAGGAGATAATACATGCAGGAACGAAGAACTGATATCAAGGTAACTTAGTTTACAAAATAGATACTCCTGATAACATTTTCAAAGCTCTTAGTTATCTCTCATTTGCAAACGAGATCTCGCGCCATCAAAATGGCGTCATTTTTTCAAACTTGGTTCGGCATTTTATTCCCACATCTCTTAAAAATATACGTTATGACCAAATCATTAACAAAGTTTATATGCATGATTCTCAAGATAGAGTTTGATAGAATATCCAGGAACGTATATTCGTCACTAAAATATATATGATGCTTGGTAAACAAGACGAACAACGAATATTTTTCCCACATTACACAATTTACAAACTCTAAATGTAACATAAGTATTTAAAAAATATTTTTTATTATTAAATCCGGAAAATGAAATCACGTTTTTCTTTTTTCAGCAGACACCATACAAAGTCAATGTTTCCGGTGATTAGTTGCATCCTCTCTTCGGTGAATTTGTTTTGACCAGCTGGACGATTTGAACGCAAGGTATTGCCTTTGATATTGATTATTTTCATCCTTAACTTTAAGATATGTTAGATTTTTATAATTTTAGTGTAGTAATTCGGGGGAAATTAAGGTCGAAGTTCTGGGAAAGGAGGTTGGGGTGGGGGGGGGGGGGTGAAACATATTCTTTTTCCATTGTTCAACAAACAATTATTGAATCAAAATGAATATAACCTAGTTTCAAACATTAAATGAAACATTTTAGACCAGATACTACTGAAGTCATTGTATGACATGATTTAATCAGCAACTGGCAACTGTTAAGTGGCTTCTTGGAGAACTATATTCAGAATGAATTTTATGCTTTTACATCTACATGTACATGTAACACTGAATGTTTGTTGTTTAATCATTTAAATGAAACTTTATTAAACTTATTTAAGAATAAAAAGAACTGACATCAAGTACAGCCCACTGAAAGGAATGAGTTCATCACAAGAAGAAGAAATTAAATGCTACCACTATCCAGAAGTGTGATCTTATGTGAGGGCTTCACAAGCATGGAGAATGCTCGAAAATCCACCAGAAAGGCCTATTTCCATAAACTACAACTCAGGTTACATCAACAACAGCCAAGAACACTCCTTATTCATTCTAATGGACACATCTCTACGGCCTGATTAAATCTCTGCAGAACAAAGACTTGGTAGCTGTAAAGTATTCCTATTTCAAAGAACCTATAAACTATAAAAGAACTTTTTATATAATCAAATACCAGTAAATTGCAATGTCTGTCTGTAAGCTAAAATCTAAGAAAATCACATGGTTTCGACTTATATTATCAAATGATTGAATAGACCTTGATATTAACTTTCATTTTCTTAAATAATTTGTTATATTTGCAAGTATTGCATGAAATATTAAACTCCAGGTAACATGTATCCACCGATCTCCCAGTTGATAATATACATGAAGTGTTAACGATGTTGTTGATACCTAGTAGTTGATTCATATACATATTCACAATCCAAACATAACCCCAAATGTTAATTTATATTTTACCGGTATGATGAGTACTTTTTAAATAGAGAACTGAAAAAGGCATATTTACTTATACTAACCAACCGTTGTCTGAAAAATCATAATATAAATCCTGAATCAGATATATATATCTAGATATTTAGTACATTGTGTGTTTTTTTTTATTTACTGTGTTTACATTTGTTGATAATTTAGTTTTTATTTGCAGCAGTATAAGAACAATTTAGAAACCAATCTTCATACTTGTAAAAACACTGCATTAGGAGATGAATGTATGTATCAAAAATACACCAAACAATATTCAATTATGTCGAATATGAAAATATATAGAGATAACATGTACCCCATTTATAACAACTTTTATATAACAAAATCACTGAAAGTTGTTTACAATAGCATTTCCATGTGGGTTTTTTTTTATCTGTGTTATGTAACTAATATTGGAATTAGCTTTTATATCATAAGTAAAATACTGGTATTGATGAGAAGCGTATAGTGAATGATCCTTGTGACAGTTTGTATTTTATATCTTCAGGCTACAATAAGTAAGCAAGCACATGTAGTAACATTTGACATATATAAACAATGTATTTATTAATTGGACTTAAAAATATCAATGTAGGTAAAATAGTGAATTGTAGGAAGGTAAACTGTGTGTAAAGATCAATATTCATCAGGAATGAAGAGTGTTGCACAATTATTTAAATGTGTATATCATATTTTTGCACATGATTTGACAGACTTGCTCCTTTGTTTAATAGCATTCCATCGGACCGCAAGCTTTCTTATATCTCACTCTGGGTCATTTCTTAAATACTGAAAGGCTTATGACAATCAAATCTGATCAGTTGGTACATCGTGAGGGGAAATGAGAGGTTCACTTTGGACTTTCTGGAATATCTAATAATATGCTGTCAAATCCTGTTCTAATGTAAGACATTAGATTATATAAATACCGGTAACAAAGAAAAGATTTGTCCCAACTCGAAAGTAGGTCACTTTAGCCTCATTTTGGAATTTATGCACATACATATTCAAATCATATCTGGGTCATACCTCTATAGTCAATTACTATCTTGTAGTGTATGTTTTTCTGTTTTTCACAAAAGATGGACACTTTAGCCTCTAGAAAAAGATTTTATGGTGTACATATTCATTGTAGTTCAAGACAAATTGAGACAAGTGTATCATGTTCATGTAACGGTGAAGGTTTTTTTGTTCATTCATGTAGTTGTTTTGTAAATTGCATTCATATTTTAAAAAAAAGTAATATCTTTTGTATTATTAAGGGAGGTTTGGTATGCATTTGATCAAGAAAAAAACAAGTATGAGTACAAAAGTACAAATTTTTATGGAAAGTTTTTTTTTAGTGGTGCAATTTTATCATTTTTTAAATAATAGTCCCTCATAAGGGAATTTCCATACAAATGTTTCTCCATTATTGTATTTTGGCTGCATTTTATTTATTATTGAAACATTTTAAGTTTTGTGATCAAAATAAATTTGGAACTGTTTGAAATTGTGTTGTTTTTACATGTATTAGAAACCATGCTAAGCAAAAAAATAAGGTTTCAGTAAGTTTCAGTTGCGGAAACCATTTGTAAACAATATGTATCCAAACGGTTTATGGAGGTAAAAACTATGCAGAAACTTCAAGTTTCAGTAAGTTTCAGTTGCGGAAACCCTTTGTATACAATATGTATCCCAATCGTATATGGAGGTTGAAACTATGCAGAAACTTCAAGTTTCAGTAAGTTTCCGTTGCGGAAACCATTTGGATTCGTGGACAGCCTAAGTTTCAGCACTGCGGAAACCTATTGAAACTTGAAGTTTCCATGCTGAAACCTGTCGGAAACTTAAAGTAACCTTAAGTTTCCGCACAGTTTCCAAAGGGTTTCCGCAGCGCTGAAACCAGATATTTCATCCAGTGATTCTTCTCAAAATCAATCGGTCCAAAAAGCTTGATCTTTTGTTGAATCATCCTCAGACAGTGTAGATTCAATTTTGTTCATGATCATGATTCCCGGGGGTAAGGTGGCGCCACAATTGAGGAAGCAAGTTTTACATGTACATAAGAATATATAGACAAAATCTTTAACAATTTTCTTCTAAAAAACACTTAAGCCATAGAAGCTTAAATTTGTGTGGAAGCATTTTCAGGCTAAGGTAGTTTAGATTCAAGTTTGCTCAACTCATGGTCCCCGGGGAAGGGTTGTATCGAAGCATCCTCAGGTAATGTAGATTCGAGTTTGTTGAAATCATGATTGCCGTGGTTTGGAGGGACAACAATAGGGTAGTCAAATTTATACATAAGAGGATGTAGAGAAAACTATTTAAACGTCTTCTGGAAAAGCATTCAGCCAAACTGCTAAAACTTGTATGAAAGGTTGTGTAGATTAAAGTTTGATCAAACCATAATTCCCAGGAGAAAATTTGGGCCTGGGCAAAAGGGAATTTCTTATACAATAGCAAAAAAATATTGTCACATACACTAAATCAACAAAGGAGGCTTGGTATTTAACATAAAAATATCCTAGAAAACGTCAGCAGATTTATTACCTTTTCGCGCAAGCTCTACTGAACTTAGTTTTAAAATAGTTTGATACTATAATGCTGATTTGATCAGGGTTATGGTCACTGTTTCTCAGGTGGACAATGTGGTCCCCTTGGCCTAATGTTTAAATAAGGGAGCTCTGTTATATTATCATGAATATTGTGAATTTATAATGTGGCTTATGGCTTAGTATTTATGGGCGTTAGGCCAGTAAACGAAAGGTCGCTGGTTCGAACCCCGCTGTGGTCACTTGATGTTGTGTGTTATGCACTTACACAATGCACTTTATCTACATTGTCCGAGTCCACCCAGCTGAAATTGGGTACCGGCATACGGTGGGGGTTAACCTGCGATGAATTGGTGTCCCATCCAGGGGGAGTCAATGACTCTCATCTGATTAGCACCACGGAAACCGGGGATGAGCACTGGCCCTATGCACCTTCATGGCAGGGAGAAGGATTTAACTTAACTAACTTAAATGATGTGTTTTAATAAGGTGAATTTATTAACATTTATATTCACATATTTTATATCATATTTAACCTAAATATGACGCTTTTTAGTGTATATTTCAGCTCTTTTGTGAACAATGATGCATTTTTGCTCGATGATGATGTATTTCATGTGCATCTTATGTATTATCATACCTCAGTATGATTATTCTATATAACGCGTCATCTGATTGTTCTAAAACTCACGTGACAGGGCGAGCAAAACGTCGTGTTTCCTGAGGGAGAAATATCAAATTCCATCTCTTCGGAAATCTCGGGATATTTCATTCCAAATGAATGAAAAGGCCGATATGAGCATGCGATATAGACAAATATAAATAAAAAAACCATTTATTCATTTTAATTATTTTTATATAACAAATCTCAGTTTAAGTATCTATGATTCGAGTTTATGAAAGAAAAGAGAGACAATAACACCGGAAATCAAAAAATCACGACGTCATTGCTTTTGAAAAGTCGAAAAACTATTAGAAATCGACGTATTTTGTATAACCATATGTTGTTCGGTATAATAAAAAGTTTATTGCATGAAAGTTCGGGAAATATGAAGATTTATTCCCCCTGAAAAATCATATTTCCCTCGGATGAAATATGATTTTTTTTTCGGGGAATGAATCTTTATACTTCCTTCACTATCATTCAATAAATGTATATTGGTATGTAAAACACTCCTTTATTCCATATAAATATGATGCTTGGAATAAATCGCGCCAGGCAATCCTAAGTTTTCGGTCATTAGTGTTACCCCATTACTCTGTTATTAGTGTAACCTTGATTTCCGATTATTCAGTAAACTTCCTCTCTTCATATACACACGTGTTGTGATTGTTCTTTACTTATTGGCGTGGTGGCAGCCGGATTCGACCCCCCGTTCAGTGAAAATAAGGTACTTTAGCCACATCGTAATTATCTATTACCGTGGACACGTGTGTGCATTTGATCTTGTGTTATTTTTACCCCCAAAACATGGCTAGTACGTCTCGCGCGACAAAACAATGGTGACTTACAAAGATTGAGACTGTCAATACGTTTGAAAATTGAAGACAGAACTTGTTGTACATACTGTCGCTTGACAAAAACTTCCTCGTGACAGGAACATGGTGGGATAAGAAAACTAAATCTACTCCATTCCGCGGATTCGCCGATGACGATGTCTCAATACTCGAAAGCAGCCGGCTCACTCGCATGCAGAAAGTTAACATGCTTGAACTAATGTTGGGTCAAATTGCGAACTATTGTCCCGATATTTCTAGGAACACAATTGTTAAAAATTCAACTTCAGTCGATCAAATTTGGCAGACAATTCGACTCCACTATGGATTCCAAACCACTGATGCCCACTTTATCGATTTAGACGCCATACGATACGACCCGAGCGAGCGCCCTGAGGATCTCTTTCAGCGTCGAATGGCTTTTGTAGAAGACAATATACTGCGTAAGGATATTGGTATAACTCACCATGGCCAGGCAACCGAGGATGATAAGGAACTGAGTCCGTCTATGGAGCATTTCGTGGTATTAATATGGTTACGGTTCCTCCACCCAAAACTTGTCAAACAGAGGTACGGGACAGAACTTCGAGCAAGAACGCTAGCATCTACCAAGCCCGAGATTTCACAGGGACTTGGTTCATTTTTGGAGGAGCTCATGACATCTGAATATGCTAAAGCCATGAGAAATGCTGGGAATAAGTTTACTAAGACTACCAATAAACAACATGCTACAGCCTATTGTTCTAGATCCTGTCCCCTTTGCAAAACAGCCGGTCGGCCTGATAATAATTTTCTAAGCAAGTGTACCTTCTTACCGTTACAAGACTGCCAATTCATAGCCAAAGCACGCGCTAATTCAGGAATTCATGATGTTGAGGACTGTGAGGACTGTACTGAAAACAATGTGCAACCAGTCTCTTCCAGTCAAATCCAGGTCAGACAGTAACTTATGTGGACACTTTTCATGGCCATATTCCTATTAGACTTACAATTGACAGCGGCGCCACGGGAAACATGATAAGAGCGTCTACTGCAACCAAATTGAATGCCAAGATTATCGAAAGCTCTCAGTCTGCTCATCAGGCAGACGGTTCATCACCGCTTTTAGTTCTAGGCGAAAGAAGACTTCACTTCCCCCCGACGGACATGAACTCTACTTTGAAGGCCTTGTGGTAGAAAACCTGGACACAGTGGTTCTGGTGGGCATACCATTTATGGAGATGAACGACATATATATTTGTCCCTCCCGCCGTGAAGTGTGTATAGGCAACAAATATGTAAACACATATGGATCATCCGCCTTCCAAACTCGTAAACATAGAGTACGTAAAGAAAACCTCAGTCAGTTATATTGTGGCCAGGGGATTTTTTAGAAGTTGGTTTACCTGAAGATATGCTAAATTCTGAGAACACACTCTCTGTGAAACCTCATAGTTCCATTAACTGACAAGTCGATCATATGGCCTGAACCCTGTATTGTCTCAGGGAAAATCCGTATTCCTAACATTACAGCCAGTCCCTTAATCCTGCGACGTAATGAACACTTATGCCAAGTTAGGATAACATTTGTGCCTGAACCGTCCACTTGCTCAAAACTGACACTGAATCCAAAACTGTCACCCACCAAGCCCGGTAGTTCTAGTGTGTTCGATTTAGATGCTGTGATAGTTGATCCCGACTCCTTGCTTCCAGCCGGAACAAAGAGTAGATTTGAAGAGTTGCTGCACAAATACGACAACGTTTTCAATCCCCTCTTCAGTGAATATAATGGTCCCGTTGGACCCTTTGAAGCCAAAGTCAATATAGGCCCCATACAACCTCCCCAAAGGAAAGGCAGAGTCCCAGAGTATTCAAAGGATCAACTTTGCAATCTACAGGAAATGTTTAATGAACTAGAAAACATTGGAGTTTTCAGACGTCCGGAAGATATAGGCATTTCAGTGGAGTATATCAACCCTTCCTTCCTTATGAAGAAACCAAGTGGTGTTTTTGTCTAGTTACTGCATTTGCAGATGTGGGTCGTTATAGCAAGCCCCAGCCCTCTCTTATGCCGGATGTAGACTCCACTCTTAGACATATTGCACAATGGAAGTACATCATGATTTCCGACCTCACAAAGTTAATAGATGAAATACTGCGGCGTAGTTACTCCATTCCAAGCGCCATGGGAATCCCGGCTCGGAAACGGCTTTCGAAGAACTTGCTTGTCATGTATTAGGTTATCTGGTACAGGAAGGGGTGGTAGCCAAGATTGCAGACGACTTTTATTGCGGCGGTCATACACCTGAAGAGCTCTTAAATAACTGGGAAAGAGTCCTCATCGCATTACACAAATGCAGCCTCAACCTGTCGGCTTCTTAGACTATCATAGACGCAACAATCCTTGGATGGCACTGGCACCTCGGAACAATCCAAGCAAGCCCACATCGGATAGCCACATTGGCTTGCTGTCAACCTCCCAAAACTGTAATGGCACTACGATCGTACTATTGGCTCGTACAAGGTCCTATCCAGAGTCATCAACAACTCATCTGACATTTCAGCTCCACTCGAGGATATAATTGCAAGCGAAGATGCCAAAGATACCATAGCTTGGAACGATGAGTTGCTTGCAGCATTCGACAAGGCCCAGAAAGAAAGCTCTATCTACACACAAAGCCATTACCCTACCCCGACCTAGTGATCAGCTCTGGATAGTGACTGATGGGGCTTTGAGGAAATTGGGACTTGGAACTACTTTGTGGCGTGAGGGTAAGCCACTCTTAGTCGGCTTTTTATGCGCTAAACTCATACCTAACCAGCGTCAATTGTTACCTTGTGAGATTGAGGCACTTGCTATTCCTGCCGCAATGAAACACTATAGCCCATTCATCATTCAGTCTAAACTGTTAACCTGTGTACTCACAGAGAGCAAGTGAACGCCACCTGGACCTTAGAGATGCTATCATACAACTCCTTGCTGAATTTCATCCATTGGATGTTCCATTTGCAGTCATCAGAACAGACCCATCACCTGGATTTAAAGCACTTGTGAGTGACCAACTCAGCTCATCATCGTTTATCAATCGAGCTCGACCGAGTCAAAAACCCAAACAAAATTCCAGTTGCAGAGAGAGCGATACAAGAACTTGAGAATGAAGCTCTGCGATCTAATTTGTCAAACTCTGCCTTAACACCTTTGTCTGTGTCCCTTATCACAGCCCGCTTACACACCTGCATCAGAGGTCGCGGTTTATCATCCAGGGAAATGTGGACTCAACGAGATCAGTTCTCTACCAACCAGCTGGGTATATCCCTCCAACTATTTTTAGAATCGGTAGGACAACAAAGTAGTGCCTTTAAGCAAAATAGTTCCTATACTTGCAGAGTGGATATACATTTATTAGGACATTTTAAATCAGAATGCTTGACACATGTCAGAAAAAAGGATTTGCAATTTTAGAAGCAGTTGTCAAAATCGAATTATCATTTGAAGGAAAGAATTGGAATTGTTTGATGTACACCCTTTTCAAAACTTTGAAATTCTCTACTTTTACTTTCATTTTCAGAGTTTTTCAACACAGACGCATTTTGCAGGAAAACGAATCTGACTTCACACCACGAAATTTTAACAGGGGAGAGACAATTTGATGAGCTTTCATTCAAGAGGTCCCTCGTTGCTGAACGAAAATTAGGGCCGGAGCTATGAACCCGAACGTTAACATTACCGCCTATGGAAAATGCATTAGTGGACTATAAGCTACCTTGCTGACCATGAGCTTATTCTTTTGCAACAAGAACTCGGACAAAAGAACCATATTTATAGTGAATGAGCAAAATGCTCATCTGGTAGATTTCCTGCACTCTCTAATTTGTGCGTGGGTGACGTAGTTTATCTTCGATGTGACTTTAACAAGAGTAAGTCTCGTGCCCGATACCTTGTCGTTGAAATCGACACACCCTGGTGTAACATCAGAAAATTTGCCGGCAACCAACTTCGCCAGAACTCGTATCGTGTAAAGTATACATACTGTTATAAAGTCACAAGTGATTATCCAGAGGTGAAGACCAAAACCAACAAACTCCCATATAGATGAGGATGATCAGATTCAGAAGATCTGCAGATCTAGAGCGATAATGTTCCCCACTCCCCTCCATTACCAGCAGTTCCTTCTGCAATATCTGAAGTTCCTTCACCTCAACCACATGCGCCGATAATCACTCCTAATCCGGCAGTAGACTTAACCGAGACTCCAGAGAACTTTGGACCAGAATCAGCAGCATTGAACTCTGAGTCAAACACAGAGGAGCCGATTCCCAGTGATTTACCTGACATACACCCCATCGTAACCCGGCCATCACGACACCACACACTGCACAAGAGGTTTGACGAGTTTGTGATATTTTGATAACCAACACTGAGTTGCGAAATATATTTTATAACTACTGTTTTACTAATTGACACTAAGTTTGTGTTCGAAAAATTTTTGTACTTTATCATATAGTATGTGTTAATTTGAGTTGTGAAGGGCAGAATAATCCCTTAAACCTAAGGGTAGTATACCCAATGAAGGTTTTCATGCATATGTTTTTGTTTAACTTTAAACAAAATATGAAAGGTGGTAGCGCCAGGCAATCCTAAGTTTTCGGTCATTAGTGTTACCCCATTTTCTGTGTTATTAGTGTAACCTTGATTTCCGGTTATTCAGTAAACTCCCTCTCTTCATATACACACGTGTTGTGATTATACTTATTGGCGTAAACCGATCCAAGAGAATAAAATAAAAAATAAATGGAAAAGGATGTTTAACGTTACGGAAGGTTATATTTGGAAAAATGTATATATGTCTAAAATTAAGAATATGTATTTGAAAAGAATATCAGAATTTAACTACAAATTGTTACATGGTATTATGTAAGCAAGTGGAATAAAGATGTATCCACGTTGATTGAAATATGTAAAGATGAAGAAAACATTAAACATTTATTATATGATTGTAAAATTATCAAGACTATTTGGGAGAAAGTCAGTTCCTCTGTAGAATTTGATGTTACTCGGAAAATTATTGTACTTGGATTCTATAATGAAATAGCGATAAAACACTGCTTTCAAACAATGTAATAGCTTTTATTACCTTTATCATGTATACGTACAAGATGATATGTTGATTAGAGTATGAGAAAATGTCAGAGAAAACCCTCTTATTTAGTTTAAAAAGTAATCTTTGTATGCAAAATACTGTTCTAAAAGGACTGCTTGTATTAGGAATTTTCCACGATATAGGTGATTATTTGTAAAATGTGTGATGTATGATGATGATGATGATGTTATGATGATTATTATGTGAATGAACTTGATCTTAATTAAAGAGAAAAAAAATCCTACAAATGTACCAAGAATTCCTTCTCTGATTCTCACCAAAAATGTAGTTGCGTGAAGAAAATGACCCCAATTATAAGAATGGATTCATAAAAAATTAACTTCTTTAAACAAAAACTTAATTTGGTTAATACTTTTATATTTACCTGCACAGCTGGAAAATTTTATAAGTATTATTGAATAATTAAATTTAACAGAAAATCAAGTGGCAGATAAGGATAGTGAAATGGTTAAAATGTTAACGTTATACATATTAGTATAAAAGTTGTATATTATAACATTGAATGATTTATTTTTGACGTCGTCGTGTCAATAACTGCCGTCAGTTGAGCAGACAGATTATCATAACGCGCTTATAACTACCATCAGGTGAGCAGACAAATTGAATAACGCGCGGAGGGAGTAAAGTAGTAACAGCAAGAACAGCTGTTCTCTAAAACCGGTTTAGACTAGTTATCACATAGACTGTTGAGATGAGCATATATAATATAATCCATGAAAAATAACTTTTAAAATGTTGCTTTAAACAACAGAATTCACTTTAGTGTTGAATAATTGTAAAATATGGTGTTTTAGCAACATGTTTGAAATATATTTTTAAACCAAATCATAGAAATCAATGTTTGGGAACTAATTATGAATATTACATCTAAATTCATACGCAGTGATTCGGTTGTTACATTTAGAGGCATTTAAAGATCACAGAATTTAATGGAAAAACACAGTAGAATGTAAATATATAAAGTTGACTACAAGATGTTTACCTAGCTATTGTTGATAAACATTACGATAATGACTACAAATAATTAAGTGAGCAATTGCAATTAACAACAAAATGCAATGAAATTAACAAATTATTTAGTGACAAGGAGCCTCACTCTCACCAACCCTAATACAAAACTACAATTCATATTTACAACTTTAGATTAGTATCATATATACAACTCATGGAGTATAGTAACAACAGGTTGACACACACATGTAATACGCTACCGATCTCAATAATATGATATATTTAAAAAGTGTCATTTATCCTATTGCGAAAGTCTCGATCTAAAACATAATGTAGTTAAAAATTAGCAACGACCTTTGAGATTTTTTAACTTAACTTTAAAGCTCACAATACTAGACAAATCCAGATAGACTATTAGTTATTTTTACTTTAAGAAGAACCGATTGCAGTCATATATCTTAATAGCACCAGCATAACTTTGATAGACCGGTATCGGCAATATCTCAAAAACAAATACGATGAAGAGAAATTTATAGATTTACAAATTCAAGGCAAAAACATTTCAATAAGTCTGCAAATGTTTATCATAAGTGATCAACCCAGATCATATTGGCGCCTTATCTTTTTGTTTGACCTTTTACAGAACGCCATAAATATACATGTACTTTAAATCTACTGTCATAAGTCATAAATCAGTCTAGCAACATGACGCTCGATATACTTTTGTTTTTTGCGTTAGTCTTTGTATCCCAGGGTGTTTACGGGTTGTCCAATAGCAATTTGCTAGAAACGGTTGAAAACCTTCAGAAACAACTGAAACTGCTTTCCGATGTTGTGGACCGACTCGAGTAGAAAATGATGCTCTAAAGACAAGAGTGAAAACCCTCGAGGAGTTGCAGGTGGGAATTGCTGGTGAACAATTTCATAACCGTACATACAACCCGTTTGAAGTAGATGCAAAAGATCCAGCGAAAATTGATGTACATATTTCCTCTGATTTGAAAAGTTCCAAAAATGGAAATAAAAACGAATCATCAGAATGGAGTTTCTACGAATCACAAAAAACTGGTGAATTTTCTGTGGACAGAAAACGTATAGGTAAAGTATAGATTTAACACACCCTTTTTATTGTGTTGATAATGTCATTAGTGTCAATTCAGGCTTTAAAAATTAACAAATGTTTATATAATAATATTTTTGATACAGTTCCACCGACATCCACACCAACGGGAGTAATTGCGTTTCATTCTTATCTGTCTAAAGACAGCAATGGACCCCTTTCAATGCACCACATTCTTAAGTTTGACGTCGTTCCAGTAAACAGGGGAAATGGATATAACGTTTTTGACGGCATATTTCTCGTCCCGGTTCCTGGAACGTACGTGTTCACGTGGTCGTTTATGTCAGAGGCAAATGGGGTCGTCTATACTAAACTGATGAAGAATTCTGACATTATTGGTACGAGATATGCTGACTCTGCAACTTCAACAGTTTGGGATTTTGCGACGGGAACTGTAGTTGTTGATGTTTCTCAAGGTGACCACATCTATATAAGAATGGGGAAGACATCTCATGGAAAAGTTCTCAGTATTTCAGAAAGTAGAACGACCTTTTCTGGCTGGCGTCTAGATTAGAAAGAAATAAAGCAATACACTTAGTGTTTTTGTTTGCATTGTATGGTTATTTTAATAAAAGAAGTGGTAGGGGTTATCAATTCTGAATATAGGGATTAAGTTCATGAATTCCCTGATCTTTTTAGCCTTAATATAATTTAAAATGAACTTATATTTAATCAGTTGTTTAATTTGTAGGTCTACTTACTTTTTTGTAAACACTAATGCTTAAGTTTTTACCCGAAACGAATATGGCAACACTTCAGAATTTAAAAACTGCCAGATGATCATTTTTTTCAATTGTATCATAGGACAAAACTATTTATCATATTGTTTACCCCACAATGATTACTTAGAGACCAGTGAGTTTGTTTACGGTTCAATATTATAAACTTGAAATCACGGATATGTTTATGATTCTGAACGATTTGTTTCCACAAACGTATACATATCAGTAAGTTCCTCGGCATATAAATTTGGTTGGTTCGTAAAGAAATCTTCTGGGAAGCCCACCATGCTTCACAGGATTTCATCACTTTACAACTAAGTTCCTATTCCGGTGAACTATTTAACTTGTTATTTCTTTCTTAAGTTTTAAGATAAAGGGAAAAGAATCGAGGTCAAATAATCCAATAGAACATTTCTTATCTATATTTCCTGATATTTCCTAGTACATACAAACCTAAGGCAAGAGGTTCGCTGTTGGGTCAAGTATGTACTGTATACAGGGAAATATTTGCCCCCTTTTTATTTCGCCCCTTTCGCACTCGTTGTCAGTGGGCGAATTTAAGACTGAGCAAATTCAAATTTCTAATATGATGTCTCTTTTAATACAACTGTGTCTTGGCGGATTTAATACAGAGCGAAACCATTTGCAAGTGATTAAGGGCGAAAACAACACGAGCGAAATTAACCCTGTATACAGTATTTCATAAAATATCACAACGTACAATGGATGTAGATAACCATTAAATTGCTTCAAACCAATTGTCACTGAACAAGCTTTGTATAGGTTTCACAAACAACATTGTGATATATGATATTCAAAAAGAACCGTGTGTTGAATAAAGTACAGAATAAGTTTTGTAATTATGTTTATTTCTAAACTACATTTCTATTGTACAAATGATTTGCCTCTCGCAATACATGTATCACGTCAAAAATTACCTCTATTTCATTCAGATTTGAACATGTACCGATTAGAAATATTTTCTACCGATTATGCAATTCCGAAGAACGATAATCCGTAGTCGAAGGTTTAGCTTTTGTCACATTAAAAATTACCTGCCAGACGTTAGGAGTTTAGATTCATATTTCCAACTATGCATCCTATGCAATGTGTTGGTTCCTTTTTGGAATAATTTTCACTCAATCTTTTGTTAACATCGATGCAGTAAAAATTACGTTAAGTCAACTTAAGAAATTATTGTCGGATTTAAAAGTCATGAGTTTTTATCACAGGCAATATCTGATACTGAAGTTAAAAAAACTACTAGTATTTTAAGGCAAGTATAAAAGAACTCCATGCAGACAATGGACAATTAAAAGGGAGCATTAGAGACTTACAAGATGAAAACCGAACACAAAAGAAAATCAACAGTCAATTTTTAAAAAAACACCAAACTAAAACGCTGTTATAATCGAGTGAATTTGAAGAATCGATTAAAGCAAAGTCTAGATTGTTGCAGACTTAGAAATCAAAAACAGTTGCTTAACTACGAAAGCGTTTAAACAATCGTAACCATTTCTTCGGAACGGACTAATTCACAGTGCTACAGCACTCAACAACACATGCACAACGTCATCGAAACGACTACTTTTAACCGAAAGTTTTTCTCTGATGACGTCTTTTTTGTTTACATAAGCAATGATGTTTCCTTTAATGAACCATTTACTAAAATGATTTACTTGATGGTAGCATTCCCATAGCTGTAGATGACATTAATCAGATTCAGCTCTAGAATCAAACTAGATTATTTTTCTCTTGTTTTACACAAGTTTCATTTCTTTATTCTTTATCGTAACAGTGGTACTTGAGTAGATCAAAAGGGTGTGTATTTCTATGTTTTAATAAACCATTACAGTAGTAGCAACGTTATTGTTGACAAACAACACGCACGATTCTGATACACGAACGATCACGCACGATACACGAACGATTACGCAGGATACACGAACGATCACTTACTTACTGAATTTTCACGATACACGAACGATAACCATATAAAACGCAAACGAACGATTCTACACTATTTAACACGCAAAATCAAAATAAATATTTAAGATTTGAATTACGAAAACGTATTGCTTTAATTTGTATTATAATATGCCTGTGTTTTATTGAAAAGCGGCATGTACAGTTGCCATGCACTGTTTTATTTTTATGAGTATACGATATGATATGATCCATACACCAATTAAATTGTTTTGTCTCCACAACGAATATTAACTTCTATCATAAGTTAAAGAAAATTAAGTGAAAAAAAAATGAAGATATTGCATAAACTACACGAAATTATTTACATACGAGTTGATGTTTATGTAATCCGATTCCCTTACGTACGATTTAATTGTGTGAGATACAGGTTAAATTTGTTACCTGGTTCCAAAGAATTTCGATTTTACACATCCCATATATCTTTAATGTACGGTACATAATTGATTGACTTTTATTTCTAAATTTTAAAGCGTCTAAATAAATTTTATTTCTAATGAATGTTTATACAATGTAACAGAGAAGAACGCGTATCGTATTTTCATTTGAAAGAAAACTTAATGATAATTATTTAGCTTGAACGGGGAATGGTTATCCTTGACCGCTTTCATTCAACGTGTCTCTCTTGCTTGGCGCTAATATGATTAAAATTATGTTTCAAGATACGATGGATGCTTGATATAGACTGATTACAAAATCATGCAAAATGCAAAACTAAATCGACCGATGAAAGGATTAAAAATGACTTGTTGAATTACTAGTTAACGACGAAAGAGAAAATATTTTAATAATATTAGCGCTGACATGATACATGTATGTAAACAATTGTTGATATTTTTCTATAAAATTGTTTAAATTCACATATTGTTGCGTTGTTTTAAAAACTACTAGTCGCTGTTTTAGAATAAATACTGGCATTCCGTAAAAAAAAAGTTACAAAACGAAAAAACCGCACGATCACGCACGACCACGCACGGTAAAAAACGCAAACCAATTATTCTGATACACGCACGATCCCGCACTTACACGAACGATCATCCACGGTACACGAACTATTTAACACGATTAGCTTGTCAACAATAACGTTGTTACCACTGTAGGTTAGTTTGTTATTATGTACATATGTACGCAAAGTTATGACATCAAACAAAAGATCTCAAGTTAATATAATTAGTTCATTATTATGTACATACGTATGCAAAGTCAAAACACAAAACAACCGATTCAAGTATATAATAATGAATTATATCTTATAAAAACATATAAACAAACGATTCAAGTATATAATAATGAATTATATCTTATAAAAACATATGAACAACCGGAAACCTCCAATCGAGTGGCTTTATTTTCTCATCTCTCAAGAAACAAACCAAATCCTGACAGTTACCAGACGTTCGTGTTTGATGTTGACCACACAAACATCGGCGGTCACTACAGTCAGCACACCGGTGTATTTACCGGTCTCAGCCATGGATTCTACGTCTTTTCTTGCAGCCTCTTCTGTTCTGCTGGTGGATTCGTCTTTTCAGAATTGGTTGTAAACTCGTCATTAGTATTGGCCAAATATGTTGGCTCAGACTTCCTGTCCACGACGATTTAAGAAATTGTAGAATTAAACCCTGGTGATGAGGTATACGTTCGAACAGCCCCAAATGAATCGCAACGTGGACAGGTTATTATCAAACCCCCATATCAATCAAAACAATTAGTGGATATTTTGCAGTTGCTATTATAATGTCTGTTTGGCAAATAACAAATCAAACTGCAAATCTAACTAAATCTAGAGTAGAATTGTTACTGTTGAATATGAACCTAAATATTGATATTTATGCATATACTGTTCAATGTTTGTGGAGTCATTATTTAAAAAGAAAATGAACTCATTGTCTGTGTAAAGTTATATAACAGCGGAACTTTAATTACTCGCCATATTAAATAGGAAAAAAAAACTTACATATATAAGATTGTGCCTAGTTTCCTGAAAACAAAAACAATTGGAAAGTACAATGTAGAGACAAAGCTTAACAAAAAAAATAAAAAAGTACCAAAATTATATGTTTTTTTAACAATATAAAAATCGTTGTCAACGTGGTTTAATGGTCAACAAAAACACGTCAAATCTGCCCTTAAGTTTTTGATGTAATTTTAATGGCTATAGGATATAATTATTTAGTAAAGACCAAAAAAAAATTTTACCTTTAAAATCAACTTTATACAGAGTTCTTTCTCTTAAAGAATGTTTTATAGTCTAAAATAGTCATGATCATACTACCCTCTTAGTAGAGCACATTTCTTACATTATAGCGGTACCAGTGTCTCAGTATATTTTTGTCTCTCTCTTTTCGTCTGACTTGCATTCAATGCCTATCATTATAGGAATTATATTTAAAGGTCTAGCAGCAAAATGAAACTAGGCTGGCATTTGTTTTGTTCGTGTTTCTTTACTCTACAAGGGAATCTTGGATATTCCAAAAAACAGTTTGGAAGAAAAGATTGAGAAAATGGTAAATAAACTGGAACTTATGTATGATATTTTGACCGAACTAACATAAGAATATGTGGATCTTAAAACCATAGTGAATGCAATGGAGAATTTGGTGACCGATGCAAAACATTTTCAATAACCGTCAACATCAAGCTTTAAGATGGTCAGGGACTTCAAATGCAGAGCAATTGGCGTTTACTGATGAAACAAATACTTCGGAAAATCAAAGTCACAAGAATTTAGTCAAACGAAAAGTCCATGAATCTCACATTAAAGATGAAATTTCTATGGAAAGAAAACAAATACGTAGAACTTGTCATAAGGTGGTGCACTTGTATTTACTTTGTTTTATAAAAGCCAAATTAAAATTTAGTAATACATTAATTTGATACTTTCTAACTAGTCTTTCAAAATGAAGGATGACTTATACACTAATTTGTTGTTACATATTCAGATCATACCTTCCACTGCATCACAATTCAATGTACACCTACATCAAGAGGGGTAATCGTGTTCCATCGCGAACAAGATATAAGTGGTCCTCTTTCTACACAATACATTATTCGTTTTGACATGGTTCCATTAAATCGTGGCAACGGTTACAACGTTTAGACAGAATATTCATCGTCCCTAGTTCCAGACGTTTTTACGTGGTCTATCATGTCTGAAGGTCCTGATATCTTCTACACTCAAATAATGAGGAATGCTGTTAACATTGGTACTAGAGTTGCCGTCTCATCCAGTTTAATAGTTTGGGATTTTGCTTTGCTACGGGGACTGTTCGTCTTGGGACAAACTCCCATCGCGAGGTATTCAATTTGTCTGCACCGCTTGGTGTCTTATAGGACCGACGACATCCTAAAATAAGCATTCATTGATTAAATAAAAACACCGGTAGCTATGATGTAAACTCGCGTTCCGTAGGGTGTAAGTATAATTGACATACATATTCGTTATAAAATGGTAAAGGATAATAGCATATAGAAGAAAAAAATCCCTGCAATAATATGGAAGTGAAATGTATTAAAGAAATATCTGCATTTATGAATTATGAATGTTATCGATACTATTGAACAAATTCCTGTCTTATCTTAAATAAACAAGAAGTATTCTGTTCAGCATGAAAAGACGATATTTACACTGTAGATGTTAATTATAATAAAAACTGAATGATGAATAACGACTAGTTTAACTTTATGTAAACAATAAATACTTATGTTTTGATATCGTCGGTCTAATGCCACACTAGACTGTGCAGACATATTGAATACGATTACTGGGGCTAGATGTTTAACATAAAAAAGGAAGAAATTATTAAAGATCCTTGTAAATAAGATTTATTCTACCAATATATTTTATATTTGACTCTATAAAACAGATTTGAGCAAGACCATGGCTCATGTTGTTCAGGTGAGTGTTGTGGTTTCTGGGCCTCTGGGTTAATTTTTTCATGCACAAGGGATGGCAATACATGTCATATAAGACTTTCACAACAATACGTTATTTTTGTAAATACCACCGATGATTAAAGAAAATTCAAAGTATAAATTGTATAACTCTGTTATTTAAACACCATAATTCTTTTTACTGCCTAATTAAAGAGGTTTTGGAGTGTGGTAAAGTAATTATATTGTCTTGATTTATAACAATGACACCAACTTGAGTTCAATCCTTCTAATACAATTGTGCATGTTTATCAATATATGCTGACTTTTAGTACATGCATACCTTCAGAAAAAAATTGTACAGGTCAAATATATTTATCCTATAAAGCGACGCTATATACATTTAGGATCAATGTATTGTATTTCAATATTTCATATATCGAGGACCAACTTGATCATGAATATGAAAAAGGAAATGCGATATCAAATTTCGAACTAAAATATGGCAGAATTATAGTTTGAATCCCGCATATATATATATATTTCAAAAGCTTCAAGCAAGACACCAGGAGGTAAGTATACAAGACATATCAGTCACAATTCAACAAATTTCCTGAAACAGTAAGGGAAAACAGCATAAGTCAAAGCAATAATTTATATTAAAAAAAACATATTTGTTTATTGAATTTTGTTTAATTGTGATATACATATTTTAATTGTACAAATAGAATTGGCATTCCACCATCAGATATAATGTCAGAATTTACGTATTACGTCACATTGATACTTGTATATTTTAACACATGTCGATTAAAAAAAAAACAATTCTACCAATTTTCGACGAATGCGTGATTTTCATGGACAGAATTATGTGCTCAAAGGTGCATCTTTTATCAAAAAATAAATTACTTGCCAGACATAAGATAAGAAGAGTTTCGATTCATAGTTCTCAACTTTGCATTCAACGGCAATGGTATGGCTCTTTATTGGATTAATTTTCGTTCAATATGTTGTTAGCATCGATGCTTAAGGAATGATATTAAGTCAATTTGAGAAAATAGTGGCGGATTTGAAAGTAAGATTTTACCACAGAAGACATCTGAGATACAATTTGAAAATAAGTATATCAAGGCAAGCATAAAAGAACTCAGTGCAACAAAATGAATAATTGAACGGTGGCATTAAAGTCATTCAATAATCAACACACCGAAATGGAAACCTGTTAAAATCGAGTGAATTTGAAAATTATTTAAAACAAAGTCAAGTTTGTTGCAAAGTGATAAATCAAAAACAGTTGCTGATACAGATTACATAATTGCAATTACATAAATTATAATTTATATAATAAGCCTTACAATCACAGAGACTGTTTTTTTCAAGTGTTGTTAGCAGGGACTATTACAAACTGATCGTGTATTATCTCTAGTTCTTTTTTAAATTCTATAATTATTAAATAAAGAAGGATAAACGGTTTTCACACTGCACTTTAATCGCTTAATGCGAGATTATCACATATGTCACCTAAATCAAGTAATGAATTCACAGGATGAAGCTCTGCCATTCAGTCAACTGAATGTTAACTGAAAGGTCTGGAAAGGTGACTGAAAGGTTGCCTATTAAAACTGCCTTACTTTGTTACTTAAGCTTTGTTAACATTAAAATCGGAAAAATATTTTTTGACTAAAATCGCGACCATGCCCCTTTAAAATATTCAAAACTGAATATAATAGTTAGAAATTGTCCTTTTGTAAACTTGTATTATAACATTATCAAATATATTTAAGTGGAAAAAAATAAATTTCAAATTGTATTTTACGACTAAACCAAATGGGCATTTACGCTATCTTATTCCCCCATCTTCTTTTGTAACATAACGCAAATCGTTCGCAAATGATTGCTTCACTTTACCGAAAACCCGTATCTTTTCCAAATAAGCGCACAAATTTAATCAATATGAATATTACCGAAAACTGAAATCTTTTGCAAAAAGATACGCATTTTTATTTGTGAAAGTCACGGGCAATATTGCGAAAATTAAGCGTTTTGTCCCGTTACAATTTTTTATCTTTGCTATGAAAAATAAACTCGTACGAACTTGTAGGTTTTTCACTTACATTCAGGAAGTACCTTGATATTTAACAACATCTTTAGAATGTTTTTTTTTTAAAGACCTACTGCAAAAGCCAACCAGAAAACGTAGTTCTACTTTGGGGAATACTTCTCACTTTACCATGAGAGGGTTCACCCATTCGAACATATACTTTATCACCTTGATCTACATAAGCAACTACCATTCCTGTAGTGAACTCAAACAAGAATGAATCTACGGAGCTTGCAAATCTGGTACCAATGACGTCTTGATTTTTCATCAGTTCGGTAAATACATAACCGTTTGCGTTAGACATAACAGACCAGGTCAACACATAAATTCCGGAGAAAGGAGCCACGAAAGTGCCCTCGGAATTGTAATACCAATTCCCACTGTTCAATGGAACCATGTCAAACTTGAGAATATGATGCTTAGGAAGAGGTCCACTGCTGTCGTGTGAAAGATAAGCATGGAAAGCGATCACTCCTAATGGTGTTAAGGTCCGTGGAACTGTGTGGAAATAAAATGAGATATAGTGATAACACCAGTACTAGATAAACTTTAGAATCATTTTAACAAGACCTTGGACTTTCGATATAATGTTACTCTCCTTTTCTTGCGTCAAAACAAGTTAAAAATGACGAAGTAAACACAAATTGCGTAATCTTAGCTCAAAAGCCAGACAAATGTAGTTGATTTCAAAGAGCCATGGCTGAGTGGCCAGCAATGAAACAGACAGGCCTACGTCACATTGCTGTTTGACACAACTACTCAAAGTCCACGCTCCTGTTTAAACGGTTCTTCTAATGAATTACGTGATCAAATTGGATTAAATGTGATTTATTGTCGAAATTCAAAGTCAAACTGTATAGATACATGTATGTATTAATATTTACCTATTCGTTTGCTATCGATAGATATTTCCTCGTTGTGTTGATCAGATTCTTCTCTCCTTTCGTTAAGCTAATATTGAAATATCAAATAATGACTTATAGCAATCTGTACTATGTTATTTAGTCTGATCTATTTCTATCATTTATTACACCCCCTCTCCGAAGAAAGGGTATACTTTTTTACCCTTGTGTGTCTGTCCGTCTGTCTGTCTGTCCGTAACAAAAAATTCTGTCACATTTTTCTCAACAACTATTTATTGCAGATGCTTGAAATTTGAACACACTGTTTATTTAGGCATGGTATATGTTGGGATCTATTTTTATAACAATCAGACGACCACTTCCTGTTAAATGACGACCTTGTTTATTTTTAGCCTAAATTTTCAAACTAATTTTCGTCAAAGATTGATCATCAACAATTCACCGCAGAGGCTTGAAATTTTAACGCACTATTGGTTGAGCCATTCCATACGTTGGGATCTATTTTTGTACCAATCGGACATCAACTTCCTGTTAAATGTCGACCTTTTTTATTTTGTATATTCCAATCAGAGCGGGGGTATTACTAGTGAGCATTGCCTCACATATATCTTGTTAATTACTTATTTCATTATTAACATTCATTCATCGTCCTCACAAACCACTCGTTGTCAATTTTATCAACACCTCGTAGTTAAGATATAGAAGTATGACTTGGTCTACTTATTGTTTAGTTCGCTTTTATATGCAGTTTTTTTTTTTCAGATGGTCTAGTTTGATTAATTTATTTTTAGCGAATTAATAGACGATTAGGATCGGGCACAAGTTTTGTTACTTACATTACCCCCTCCCTATCAGAATGTATCAATAGCAGATTGTTTTAGAAATCCTTTAGAAATACAGCCAAAATTTTAGACTGTTTTGAACACGACCGTTTCCCGTGTTTTATTTCTTTTTTTCATAAGTGAGAAATGTACATAATAGCAATATTTTAAGGAAAAAAAATACTTTACTGAAAATTTCGAGCTTTCATCGTTTTTATATGCTCCTGGTAAAAGATAAGAGTTATGTAGAAATTTTCGAAAAGTATTTAAACTGAACATAGAAAAATCTTCAACTTCATATTTTGAAACATCAACAATCATTTCTGTTATCACTCTCAAAAGCAGCCAAAACCACATTCTGAATGACTTTAAGGATCATACTTTACTTTTTCCCAAATCGATTTGTTGGCTCCCATTTCCTCACCTTTGCAAGTTCCTTGGTTTCCGTGTCTTTCTTGAAAGCGCCGCATGCCAAATACGTACATTGTAGCAGAAATCACGCAAAACAGGAACAGCAAGCTCAGGTTCATGTTGATAGATGTATGGCGTATTAATCGATGATCCAAGTCTGGTTGTGTGCAAGTCGATGATTATAGTGTGGATGTGTATCTAATTGTATATATAAATTATAATAATGAATAATGCTTTTAAATATTTTTAATCTATTGTTATGAAATACATATTGCGTCTTCTCAAAATTTTCTCTATGCTTTAGGAGGCTGGATTCTCACAAGATATCCAACATATCTAAGTTTAAAAATTAAAACGTGATTTTTCTCAGCCAAAATCTGTATAAAGTGATAAAAACTTTTCTAGGTTTTGGCCAAAACAGTTCATCAATCCGTTCTTTTTTTAAAAGGAGATTAAAATCGTCTTGAAATTGCAGCAATCAACAAGCCCCCTTTACGTGTAAAACTTACCTGTACAGATTGTACGTTTTACATCTGTCTTTAACTGATTCATATATAGGGATATATATACTCTTTGCTCTAGAAATTATCCTTTGATGTCTGATAGCTAGTTTTATCGTTCGATTATAGCCTGTTATTTATAGACAGAGATATCAGTATTAATTACATTTCTAATAGCTAGTCACTAAACTTGTTTCCGTAAATAGAAAATAATGTGTTCTTCAGATGAACACATTGCCTGGTATATATGGAAATCTAATTTAAAGATTTTTTTTGTATACTTTTTTCATGATATGAACAGATGTGTAATTTGTTTCTAGTGGTGCAGAGGTCACCTTTTTAAAGTCACAATGAATCGCACCAACTTATGAATTGATTTATGGCTTATTATTAGGTAAATGGACATATTATGTAGAACATGCAGGCTTTCTTTGTTTGAAAGAATGACTATAGGTAAAACTTAGCACAGCAGGATCAACATCTCGCCTCATTGTTAATAGTCATGTAGCTTCAATCCAACTGACCTTTTTCCTCAAAACAACATTATAAAATTACTTTCAACCCGGAGTTAGCAAGTAACCGTTTTTCAACTACTTTCCCTTTTTAAATTTATTTTCACAATATCAAGAAAAGAATAAAACATTTGCAGTTGTTTAAGGTTCAGATATTGCCAGTCCTATTTTTAAGGTTCAGATTGACTTAAGGTTTCGATATTGTCAGTCCTGACTTTTAAGGTTCAGATTGACATAAGGTTCATATATTGTGAGTCCTGACTTAAGGTTTAGATATTGTGAGTCCTGGATTAAGGTTAAGATATTGTGAGTCCTGACTTAAAGTTTAGACATTATCTGTCCTGACTTAAGGTTCAGATATTGTCAAGATGTTGTCAGTCCTGACGAAAGATTCAGGTTTTGTCAAGATATTGACGGTCCAGACATAAGGTTCAGATATTGTCAGTCTTGACTTAATGTTAATATATAGTAAGACCTGACTTAAGGTTCATAGATTGTCAATCCTGATTTAAGGCTCGGATGTTGTCAGTCCCGGTGGTATAACCTTGTGGTATGATATATTTGCTTAGCTGATTTAAAGCCATAATTTGAAAATGTTCTTTAATTCAATTTACAATAAAACATGAAGACATTTCGACAATATTAATCTTATTTGGTACGTATATATAAATACACGCCTGGATTGATGGATAACAGTAAAGCACGGGAACAAATCGTTATGTCCTTAATTTTCACCAAAAAAAAAACTATTAGCGGTTTACACTTGAATTGAATAACATGTATCATGAAGTTAACTACACGTATCACGAAGGAAATGTAGGTGCTTAGTCCATCTGTTAATTTTAAATAGGGAATAAAGCGAGTTCAATGTGACGTCATATTCATAATCTTCCAATGCTTTGTTTGCGTTTCTCAACTACATAAAAATGATGCATGAACTAGTTCTCTTGCTACATTTTGTATGCGTCGATATTCAAAACGAGTGCATACTTCATGTAACTTTATCATGAGTGATCGGTCAGTCAGTTTTTGGAATTGGACTACAAGCACAAAGAAATGATAGCTAGGCCTTTGGGATGTTGTCATTTTTAAAATTTTTTTTTTGACGTAAGTTGATTGAGTGGGGAAAAATTCTAGTCAAGGACTGTCGACACAGGCACATTTATCCATGGGCTAAGAGAATTTGAAAATGTTTCTTAAATATAACTTGAAACATGTTACTTCTATTCAAACCATCATTTAGTGTTCAAAAATATTCTAAATATTAATGTATAGCTTTATAGAGGTTAAGATAAAAATAATTGAAAATGGAAATTAAACTAGAGTTCAGATTTAGAGTTAATTCACGTTTCCACGGTGTCGCATCAGACAATATGTTTAGCCTTGTTACTTCATGCACGAGCGCTTTCGCGCTCGGTATAAATAGATTTACAGGGGACTCTCCTCCTAACGCAAAGTTTATAACAAAGAATTTTCAGATGTTATTTGCTTTGTATTCCCTGCCGGTCCAACCAGATATTTTTTTGCGACAAATTGATACGGGAAAGTTTGGTTTTTTTGTGTTGTTTATTATACAATGTAGGTTGGGTTATTAATATTAAATGCGATTTATAACGAGCACACGAATCCTGAAATCTGTTTTCATCTTTGTTTCAATATATTAGTTTGGAAACTATTAATTTTCAGAGGAGTGAAACAAGGGAGAAAACGAGTTTACAGGTTATTGTTACGGGCGCATTCATGCGTGAAGCACGGAACATGACCTGTAGTGGACCGTTGTCCAGACTTGTATATCACCCCTGCGAATGTTATTGTCATTTAAATTTAGACCACGTGGTTTTATTTGACCCTTTCAGTTTCGCAGTAAAAATATTGTCTCGTGGTTATAGTCTATTTCCTAGAATCTAGGTACATATTGTCAAATGTAAAATGTGGACGTGTATTGATTTTAAACTTTATCTTCATTAGTTGGTAGATAAAATAAGTTCTAGAAATAAATATGTTAATAGAAAATATATCTTTCTTTTTGCTGTTGCAACAATAAACATGCTAAGTAGCGATCTCCCATAAGAATTAAATTTTCGATCCGCGCCTGACCTATTCATTTTTAAAAAAGCATGGTATTGCACACCAAAGCAGCAAACATGTCTATGATTTTATCAAGCAACCCAATGTTTATATTTTCAACCACGTGTAGAATGGTTGAACACGAACGATAACTCTGTTCTGAATATCATCGTTTAGTTTAAATAATCGCTAGATGATGAAATAAGAGATAGATCTTAATAGATTTTCATGTTTTAACATATATCAAAGTAAGATATGATACGAAAAACGACCAGTACTTACGTATTTTGAAAATATTATCCGAACACTCATACTTCCGCTCGAAATTTCACAGGAACTGAAGAAATCTCGGAAAGTCTCGTGAACTTTCATTCGAGCACCTCTGGATTTATTACATACTTAGAAACGATAAAGAAAACATTCCGAACACATTCGCAGGGATGTATATGATCACTTCATCAATAAGATCGATTTCATGGATGATTAGATTTAGGCTGCTTTATTTTAATATTTCAAATTTAAAATTAAATCTTTGTTTATGAAAAACATTAAAGTACTGTGGAATCATTAGAATTCGTGGTGGTCAAATTTTCGTGGTATTCGTGGGTAGCCCTCCCCCATTTACATCCTCGACGAAAACAAACATTGAAAGCGTTTGTTTTATAACTGACAGTGAATACCGACGCATCCACGAAATAACATCTCCACGAATTAGCAAAAAACCCACAATCCACGAAAATTGGCCCCCACGATTTTAAATGATACTTAAGTATATAATGTTCAAAGAAATTGAAAAAAAAATGAGATTTCAATCACTGGCACAAAATGATAGACTGAGACCACATAATGTAATTTAAATGGAATGATCAAAATGTGCAATGAAACTTTCAAGCAAGTTAAATCTCTTCACGTATTATATACAGGTTTTTTCTGTGACGTCATTTATACTTATAAAAAATGCGGTTTGCAATTTGATTACAAGTCCAAAGTTATCGTCTTGAATTATGTCCCAGTTTTTACCAAAGGTGTTCGAATTTGGATTGTTCCGATTTCTGAAAATTTGTGTACATTTATAAATCGCATGATAAACACATCTTAGATAAAATAAGTAAAATCATTTCGTTGCGGTTTGCCGTAATTAATTATAAAACATAAATCATGATAAAAAGAGAATACATATATTTTAATGTTCAAGCTTCATAAGATAAAAATAGAATACATTTAAGTTTTGTTCACTCGGTTTGAAATTATTAATTTGAGGAGAAAACTCAGTTTTCTTGTTTTAGCATATAATTTATGTTCTTTCGTTTTGACATATTTCATGTTGATGTGTGAAATAAAACAGATCCAAAAACAAAAAAAATCCAAGAAATTTCAAGTACAAAATACGTGTCCTTTATGTGTCCCTCTTCGCTAAAGTTAGATTTTAAATATTGTACGAGACACAATTTTATTATTTCTTTGTCAAGTCTGGGTAGCATATTTGTAAGCCAACTTTCATTACCTTTATAATGCATATGATGGATATTCTTAAATCAATAAATCTAAATAAGATATTCAATAAATATCCGTCGAAACAGATAAACGACACTTGGATAATGCAAAATCATTTAACAAGGCAAAGAACTAATTTTTTTTGGTCTTTAATTGTTCTTTAAAGTTCTGATTTACTGTAACCGCATCACCTCCTCTTTGGTCCTCGTCCGCGTTCCGCCAAAAAAACTCCCGTGTCGGCTGCGCTTAAATATGCGCCTCAGTTCTCGTCGGAACGACTTCCCACACATGACGTAGATGAAAAAGTTGATACAGTAATTTGAATAGCTCACAACAGTTAGTACTTCCAGATACGGCCTCATGTCCAATAGTATAAATTTACCGACGTGGATTCGGTCACCGTGTGAGTAGTATAGTATAATGCTAGTGCACACAAATTGTGGAAACATGGTCACCACGAACACGAAGCCGATTAACAGCAGCATTGTTGTAGCCTTCCGCGTGCTGTCGAGCGAGCGCGGGCGATCATTTCCTGCCTCTTTTCTGATGACGTAAATTTGATAAATAACGCCGAGATTACAGGTCAATACTATTACACAGGGCAGGCCAAAAAGTAACGCTAGATGATAGGCGTAATGATGCAGATAAACGTACAGTGATAAGTTCTCCCTCAACACCGTGCATACTCCGCCCACATTTTCTATAAATAGAACTCGGAAAATCTGGGTCAAGGACAAAACGACGAACATCAAGGAAACAAGAATGACCACGTTGTGTTGCTTTCGAATCAGTTTCTTCCTGAAGGGGAAACACACGGCAATGACCCGCTCCAATGATAAACAAACGATTAACCACGATGATAAGAGTAGCAACACGTATTTGATGAAATTATAGAACTTGCACAAACCGTCTGAAAAATCACCGAAGAAGCCATAGCTAGGTCCAGACTCGTAGATGATCATTTCGTCGATAAGGTCGATTTCATTGATGACGAGATTCAGGCTGTCAAAAATAGCCAGCAAGCAAAGGAACTGGCTGTAGGAACGTTTGCGCAGCCTCTGTGAGCATCCCATGACCAGGAAGGACAATGTGTTTCCGGTTAAACCCACAGCAGTGATTATTGGTGTACCGATTTGTTTTACCCAGAATCCCCACATTGGCGGATTGACTACAATGGAATGTTAGACCAACTGATGTTTTTTTTTTTATAAACTTCCTAATTTCGTTGTGTATTTTACATATTTTTATTGCAATGGAACACAAACCAAGTACATTTTCAAGCCTGATCATGGCATATGAATACGACTAAAACATTAAAAAGAGTTTTTTTATTGGACTTCTATTTTAAATCGAAACTCGCCAACTAGCATTCTGTTAAGTTTGGCTATTCCATGAATATAAAATTTGCATTTGTATTTCTTCTTCCAATAAAAAAAGCTTGGTAATATATCAATATCAAACTCAGTAAATTCGTACTTACAATCAAATGTCAGATTCCCAGTGTTGTTCATGTTCATTTTTAGCGTCACTTTTAGAAGAAGTACCTTAAAAAAATGAAATATACATAACACATTATACATATAAAGTCTTCATATCGAGCAAGATTACAAGACAAAATCACGCAGTTTAATTAAGGTTATTTCTTTTCTCGCCGTATTTATTTGACGCCTTATCCATCGATCGTTCACTATGTCAATTCCGATCGAAATTATTTTTGATAGAAGTTCAACATCAAATTCAATTTTGTTTTTGCCGCTAACTATTGCTTCTTCATCCGAGAATTAGATTTCGAATTTCAACTTCCTTGCATGATCGTCTGCTTGGAATTAACTAATCACGAAAGAAAGTAAATGAGAGAAACAATCGACGTCTGCTTTTTCTTGTCCCGTGGCAAATCAAGGAAGCATTCAATCAAGACATCATTATGGATGTATATTTCACTCCAATAGGAAATACGGTTTCAAAAATCAAAGTACTGAAATAACACAAGTTGATTATTTGTAAAGATTTCAGATTGAGATGGGTCTTATTTCCTCATCATTCCATATGGATGGTTGTCTGAAAAACAACTGCGGTTTCAGACATTAGATAATAGCGATCAATCGACATTTATGACGTGATATCTGATAAACCTGATATGAAGAATAAGATTTCAAACGACAGCGAATCGAAATGTTTTTACAAAATTATCTCGTCTTAAAGCAAATTGCAAAGTCTCAAAATTCACCGGTTGTACAACATTCCGTATCGTTTTATTTTCACCGTAAATGGTGGTGGTGGGGGGGGGTAATTTATCAGCAGTTGTGCAACACCCCAGATCGCTTTATTTTTAGACCTTTATATGGAAGTTGCGATCTCCATTTGAATGAGATCTGTATATATATTATTATATACATATAAAACTTTTGAAGGAGAAATTGCAGAGAGTAAATTGATCTACAATGTCCATAATTTACTTCACTTATTGAAAGAAACAACACACTACTGTGGAATCAACTAAATTCGTGGGGGCCAATTTTCGTGTATTGTAAGGGTTTTGCCTATTCGTGGGGGATGTCGTGGATGCGTCGGTTTTCAGTTTCAGTAAGAAAACTATCTCTTTCAAAATTTGTTTTCGTCGAGGATGTAAATTCGTGGGGAATGGATAGTTATTACCCACAAATACCACGAAAATTGAGCCACAGCGAATCTAATGATTACACAGTATAATACATGTATAATACATGTAGCGTACTGTAGCAGGACGTTAAGTTTTATTTGGTTTTTACAGAAAACAGAGCATTATGACATAACTTAAGGTGGTACACCTCCATGTTGTGACGTATTGTTCATCGAAATAAACAATAAAAAGAAGAGTAATTATATTAGTAGTTCCTTTTCGGTGTTATCACTTAACGGCGTTGCGCAGTAGCTTAGAGGGTTTACTACGGTTCTGTAAGTCATGAGTTCGAATCCCGCTGGGGTTTTTACAAGTTTTACCTCTCCAAATATTTTTAAAAGCTATATTTTGGTTAAATATTGTAAATTTTAAAATTCTAAACCGGTGAAAGTATTTTCATTATGATGTACTTTAATCCACATTAATATCGACAGATGTCCCATACCACCTTAAACACAACTATGCTTCCCTCGCCACCCACAAAACACCATAGATAAAAAAAATCACAATGTTTAGTGTCTAAAAATTCTTTGAAACTGTTAAGTCCGCAGCAGTTACAAGGTAAACAAAATGAATGGCGGATATGCAAATTTTAAAGAAACTTTACAAAAAGATAAATTTGACTTGCTCGGGTAAAGCTTGCTATAGAAACTCAACTTCGAAATTCTAAGGATACTACCCAAACACGTCGTTTCCAGAACTCTAAATTCTTTGGCTATTACTAAGATACAAATGTTACTAACTACACAAAACGGGACTTCCGTTTCGGCGCACACAAATTGTTTACATTTCGTTAGGACAACTATTTCTCGCTAAGCTATCGTAACGCGAGAAAATTAAAATTAACGTCAGGACGACAACACGACAATTGAGGCGAGGAGAGGTATTCCGAACGTTGCACATTCTCAAATATCATTTGTGACGGCTCGTGATTTTTTATTCATGTCACATTTATGTAAGATTAACGTCATTCAATTTTAAAGACGTTCGAATATCGATTACAGAAGAGAAAAAAAAAAACGGAATTAAAGCAACACCAAAAGAATATATATAGAATAGAATTAACCTGAAAGGGAATATCTAATTCAACCGTAACCGTATTAAGATAAATCAGAGCTTACAGCTTCACAAAGAATATTAAGAAAGGACAATGACGTCACTGATGCGTGAAACAACATGAATAGTCTATTGTTCAAAGTTGACCTTAAGCCAAAAAATTCAATTAACTAAACTCACAGAATTACAAGAGAATAGGATTTTTAACTCGGATTGAAGAAAATAAAGTTGGCACACAAGTTAGCAAGCTTGCAAGAATCATCGATTTGAGGAAAAAAATTAAATATATATATAGAACCTCCAACTTAATGGTGTAACAAGCTCAAACAAAATGTGATCACTTTGGTACTGGCAGCTGACTATATTATTGGGAGTTGTAGTAAATTACATTGAGCAGAGGTCTTCGAGATGTACAATAGGTGATACTAATATGGTTTGCATCGATTTTCTAATGCAATTAGAATTTGTGTGATACAATAATGCTATTAAACATAGCATAATTATAAAGACGTATCAATAGCGGCTATATAGAATATCAAATACATTTAAAACATTAAAAAATGCATGATTTTCTGTGTATTTCAGAGTAAGTAGTGTCCACTGTGGTATCCAAAAATGCTCAAAGAACGCCGGAAAATATGTAGTAACATAAAATATGTTCTGTTTTTATTTATTTCATACGTTGTCGCTGAAAATATAGACATATTTCCTTCTTCTTTTTTTTTTTTTAGACCGAATCGTTGAAGAAAGCGACACCAAAAATATGACAGAAACTAAACTCTATGAACTTTTAAAAACACTGTTTGTATTTCTTACTGATCGAGAAACGGTTCCACTAACTATCTAAAGTTTTTTTTTTTTTAATATGATGTTGATTATTTATTTTAATCTTAGATTATTGGTATGTAAAGAAACAGAAATCAAATATTTCACTCTTCTTTTCGAGGAGATAAGTCTAGTATTAAAATGGATTCGACCTCTCAGTCCTCTATGTACACCTTTAAAAAAACCAAACACGACTTCTTCATAGATAAGTTACATTTTTGGCAATGTGCCAGCGATATCTTACATGCATCTCACTTCGTTAAGCTTTATCGTAATTAAGAGGATTTCAGATAAACCCGTTTTTCGACAAGTTTTCCTCTCTTATTTCGCCATATTATCCCCCTTAAGATTTTTTTCTTGTCGATCCCTATGTTTTGTGGCATTCTATTAAGAATGGGATTTTCTTCTTTAGTTGATGGGAAATAAATTACGTCTTTTTCTTCAATAACTAGATGTATTGCCAAAGGGGTTTCGCAGAGTTGGAATGTGGATATGTCATTTAAAGAACTAATATGGATATTGTTTTATTTTTTCACATAAAACAATGTGTTATAACGACAGACCATTATTGGTATTGGATAACTTAAATATTCCTGATTGTATTCCATGGGGCTATTTCGTGCATTAATTTCAAATTATGTTACAATAAAAGGAGGTCCATCAAAACAACGTTTATGCAGTAAGGTGTTACACGTTTCACTGAAGCTGCTTATCTAATTTATATCAAGCTCCTCAAATTATATTCTCTCTCTCTCTTTCTCTCTTCTTTTTTTTTCTCTCTCTCAAAAAATTTCCTTTAAAGTATGACACTATTCCCATTCTTTTGTTTTATTTATCCTGATGTATATTCTGATTAATCTAAACTCTCTCTCTCTCTCTCTCTCTCTCTCTCTCTCTCTCTCTCTCTCTCTCTCTCTCTCTCTCTCTCTCTCTCTCTAAAATCTT